>OY365815.1:18080045-18160045 GCA_959347315.1 Bimastos eiseni
TCTTTTTCTTTTTTCTATTTTTTCTTTCTACTAATATTATACATATTAAAGATGTAGGCATTTGCTCTAAATGACGTCATCAACGTAGATAAGCTCGTCTCTGACACTCGCAGTCTTTCAAACGTCATCGTCGTCGTCATCTGAGTAATGGCGGCTTTTGACGAGTATTTTATCCGCGTAATCACTTTATCCCGGCATGCATCAGGCACCGATAGCAACGACGCCGCCTTGCGACCAGGACGCATGTAATTAAATGAGCACCGAAGACATTGTTAGCAGTCTCCAAAAGTATCAGTGCTTCGTCAATGCTGTCAGCGCAGTCCAGAAATTTGTCGACTGACTGACAATCCGATTTATTTTCTGAGTCGCGTTTTATATTTGTGTCCGCAAATCAATTTGTTACCATTTCTCGTCAGCTTCGTCCGATGGTTTATCCACCCAGTCCTCAAAATCGCTTGAAGGGAGGTAGTGCACCATGGAGGGAGGGGACTGTGTAGCCACCTGTGCCTCTTCGTCAACACTAAATGCCTCAGATCTGATTATATTATTATGGCTAACGATGACGTCGATAAGGTGTTATACGTCCGTGCAAACGACGGAAGATGGCTCGCTGGCTGGATGGGTAGTTGGCTTTAGCTTGATGGATTGATGGATCGATGAATGGATGCATGAAATAGACGCGTCAATGAATAAATGGATGGACAGATGAATGGTTAGGTGAATGGATGGATGGATAATTGGATGGACGCTTCGAAAGATGGGTGGGTAGCTGTTTAGCGATACATCTACTAATAAAATGAATTGTCACTAAGTGATCAATTTAGGGTTGCGTGAGCTAGATAATTTCGGCGTTTAATTCTACAGAGCGTCGCTAGGCCTATATAACAGAAATTTAGACGATGAACGGTGATCAATCGAGAAAACACGAAGTGTCAGTACTTCTAGTCAGTGATGTTATGGTGACTGGTGACTATAGTATACAAAAATTCACGGAGAACAAAGGATAATTTGCTATATATTAAATCTTTTTATATTATATCTTTTTTAAAGTGGCAATGACTCAGTTGTGATTGAACTTGACCATCGAGATTACACAAGTAAAAGGATATTTTAGACTATAATAGAAGAAGGTAATGACTCAGTCATTGTTGCCAGTAAGTAAGTTGACCGAGTCTAGAAATAAGATCCGTTGACGACGTGTAATCGAATAATTATAAGCTATGGATATTTGAAAAAGAACTTTACGAAGGATTAAACTGTGTTAACGGACGGTGAGCTATTGATAGTCGAATTGGATTTAAATGATGTCTTTGTCTATAGTCACCAATCTCAGAGCAATTTAGCCTATTAATCTTCATTGTTGGAACGATTTACGTATAACACGAATCAATAGACAGAAGCCTATGCGCCTTCTTTACAAGCGACAGAAACGCATCACAGTCGCATCTCAGTCAAAGTATCAGATTAACTGATAAATTATAACGTATGATTTATTAGCAAACACCGCCTCCTCCCATGAGTGATTAAAGATTATTTATAATTCTGTACTGAAATGTCTGGACTTTATTATAGGGACGGAGGGACGAACGAGCATACAAAAGGATAGATAAAGGTTGAGTGCAGATTAAAGGATGGATAAAAGTTGAGCGGATGGATTTATTGATGAATGGGTGAATTGATGGATGGATGGATGGATGGATGGATGGATGGATGGATGGATGGATGGATGGATGGATGGATGGATGGATGGATGGATGGATGGATGGATGGATGGATGGATGGATGGATGGATGGATGGATGGATGGATGGATGGATGGATGGATGGATGGATGGATGGATGGATGGATGGATGGATGGATGGATGGATGGATGGATGGATGGATGGATGGATGGATGGATGGATGGATGGATGGATGGATGGATGGATGGATGGATGGATGGATGGATGGATGGATGGATGGATGGATGGATGGATGGATGGATGGATGGATGGATGGATGGATGGATGGATGGATGGATGGATGGATGGATGGATGGATGGATGGATGGATGGATGGATGATGGATGGATGGATGGATGGATGGATGGATGGATGGATGGATGGATGGATGGATGGATGGATGGATGGATGGATGGATGGATGGATGGATGGATGGATGGATGGATGGATGGATGGATGGATGGATGGATGGATGGATGGATGGATGGATGGATGGATGGATGGATGGATGGATGGATGGATGGATGGATGGATGGATGGATGGATGGATGGATGGATGGATGGATGGATGGATGGATGGATGGATGGATGGATGGATGGATGGATGGATGGATGGATGGATGGATGGATGGATGGATGGATGGATGGATGGATGGATGGATGGATGGATGGATGGATGGATGGATGGATGGATGGATGGATGGATGGATGGATGGATGGATGGATGGATGGATGGATGGATGGATGGATGGATGGATGGATGGATGGATGGATGGATGGATGGATGGATGGATGGATGGATGGATGGATGGATGGATGGATGGATGGATGGATGGATGGATGGATGGATGGATGGATGGATGGATGGATGGATGGATGGATGGATGGATGGATGGATGGATGGATGGATGGATGGATGGATGGATGGATGGATGGATGGATGGATGGATGGATGGATGGATGGATGGATGGATGGATGGATGGATGGATGGATGGATGGATGGATGGATGGATGGATGGATGGATGGATGGATGGATGGATACCTTCCACCATCGGAATCCATGTTGTCGTCTTCGAGTATCTTTCTGATTAGTTCGATGGCTTCATCCTTACTATTATCCCTGAATCCATTGCTTGCCTTTGGTATCCTGCACATAGGCAAAATCATCAATTAACATTCAAGAACAGTCTCTCACCCTCATGAATTTGCATATTTATTATTATCGCTTTGCAAACAACTGTTTATGTACAGTTGAATAGGGACCTGTGAATCTCTGATATTCAATTCGAAATTGAATAGGACGGCAGTTACTGTACTCGAATCGTGTCGATAATGACGTAATGACACAGTTATGTTTTGGTTGTAAACTTTATTCTTAGTCGTTCGTTGCTCGTGGATCGGTTGTTGATAAAATCTGACTCCTAAGCAACTGCGATTGCCGCATAGACAACCATAAATGAATCAATCAATCAACGAAAGTTTCTCAGAGACCCCCAACCATCAACCATCAACCATCAACCATGCAGCGTGCTGACATCTAGCGGTCGCACAGGTTAGAATAAATTGGATAATATTTTGGAAGGAAAACATAAATGTGATTCCAGTTTAAATTCAATCAAACTAAAACTTTACTTAATTTTTGTTTAAATATAATAACAACAATAAGCGAGGAAGGGAGGAGGACAGAGGGGGACAGAGAGACAACCAGACAGAGAAAGAGAAGCGTAGATAGACAGTGATGGACACTCTCATGCCAGTATTCGGGTTTTACTACCAGACTTCAACTTCTCTGCCTCTCCTCCGTCACTCTGTTCTCACACTCCATCCATCATCTCTCCCTCTGTATATATAAGAGGCGTCCATCCATTTACATGCAGCGTGAAAACACGAAGACGCAGGCAAAGCAGTCATCTATATAAAGTAGCTGCATCTGCCTCTCCGATCTTCCGTCACTCCATCCATCTACCCATATATCAGTACATCTATTAATCCATCCGTACGTTCATCTAGACTTACATCCAGTAATCAGTCCGCTCGTCCTTTCGTTCCTCTACCCATCTTTCCATCGATCAATCCATCTGTCAAATGCCTCCATCCGCCTATTCGTCCAACTCTTAATCCACTCATCAATCCATCGATCCGTCCATCCATCTATCAGTTCATCCATCTCCCTTCCATAAATATATCCATCCATCCGTCTCTTCGCCCACCCGCCAATCCTTCCATTCATCCATTTGTAAAGTCATTGATACATTCATCCATCCACCCATTCATCCATTCATTCATCCATCCATCCACACATCCATCCATCCATTCATCCATTCATCCATCCATCCATCCATCCACACACCCATCCATTCATCCATCCATTCATCCATCCATCCATCCACACACCCATCCATTCATCCATCCATCCACACACCCATCCATTCATCCATTCATCCATCCATCCATTCACCCATCCACCCACTCATCCATCCATCCATCTATACATACATACATCCATTCATCCATCCATCCAACCATCTATCCATCCATCCATCCATCCACCCATTCATTCATCCGCCCATCAGTGCGTCCTTCCGTGTGTGCATCCGTCCACCACTACCTCCATCCTTCCATACCTCCATCCTTATATCCGTACATCCATCCCTCCATCTGTGGGGTCAATGCAGCTCCTGAACTGTTGATGGATTCTGTGTCACTGTGGTGATGACATTGAGGCCCCATAGACACACAATTGAAACAACGTCCATCGATCATTCCATCCATCTCGATATATGAATCTATTTCCACAGATTTTTATATGAATTTATATCGCAATATAATGAACGTGAATAATTAATATAGAGTGTTTCCTGCTGTTGCCATCTAGTGAATTCGACGATCTATAATTACATTTGGCGAATGCATGCGCGGTTTGCACATAACTGGAGATATCTGGGGTGTAATGAGGGGAGTGAGAGAACATTTGCCTCTTTAATTTATTCAATTTACTTATCGCCTAAGTTTTAAAAGGTGACTGGCATTAATTTCTCCACATTTTAATTTTTATCCAAACATGTGAGGGTGCCATCACGTCATCAGATATAGATTCGGACTTATCGGAATTGTCGGAAATTTATAGGCGAACTTAAGATCCGTTGTTTACAAGAAACACGATCTTCGTTCTTGGTTAAAATGAATAATTATTATTTTGTCCGCCCTATAATTATAGCGACGCTTCTGAATCCATTGCAAGTAGGTCTAAGTCAGATACGGAAAACTTAAACGCAGTCCTGAAACGTCACCTACTGACAACCGATGACTATAATAGGCCTAGATACGCAAAATTCCATTGCAGTGAGCCAACTCCAGACGCATTTTTCTGACATAAATGCTTTCTGCAGTGCCTGTGGTCTTTTATCCATAGCTTCCTGTTTTGGCCAGATAGGGGTATGGTTGTCGCCCTCACCATCGAGGCGACGAATGTATCACAACACAGGCGATCCGCCGTATAGGCGGTGAGTAACAGCCACTTCGCTGTAACAGTCACCTTTGCTAAAACTGTCGTTCAACCAGCATGTGGAAGCACTGTTCAACACATTTCAGCATTGAAGAAATACCTTACATTATTTCGATCCTGGCAAACCCGGTTAATTCAGCTAGTAAGAGATCAATCTGAATTATACAAATCTTAACCGGCAGAATACATAAAAGAGGGTTTAGCACTAATATATATATATATAATATATACATATTTATGATAGCCACATGGCTCTTCCGTTAGAAACACGCCTGATAAGTAGACACGCATATGGATTCACGATAGTGTAATCAGGACTATGCATAAAATTCGCATGTACATCATTATAATATCCACCCAGATACATATGAAATACATATATCAAATGGATATTTATATATTTACGCTTACATTAATATATACTCAAGCGGATAGCAACGGCTAGAATATGTCTGCATACAAATATGTCAAATTCAGTAGCGCCTGGTAACACAAAAGATATTAATTTTTGTATGGTACCTGTTTGCTTATGGATACAAATATTGTGCTTAGTGGCATGCGCTGTGTTTAGTCCGTGCTCGTTTTTCTGTTTGCCATTTTCCTGAATTGGGAAATTAATAACGCGACCGACAAATAATGCCATTTAGCCCATATACATATATATAATATACATTATATGCATATATATATGCATATATATATATATATATATTTCTATATATATATATTATGACACGGACATTATTGGCTCATGCACATCTGAGCTCATGCATACAATTGATGTATAAACTTTGCCGTGGATGATATGGCTTATTATTATATATTAGATTTATGGTAATTGTGTGCATTCAACCGATTGGTGTTTGATGGGTTTATACATGTGGTGAGCTTTAAGCAGAAGCTCAGTCAAAGGGCAAAAGAAGGCAAGCAATCTTTGCAGGTTGAGATCTCTACAAGAGAATTATCAACATCGACGTCAACCGGCAGAATACATCATAAATCGCTAAAATAATTTATTTAATTCTGTGGAACGATTGCTGGGTTATAACTGTGTGCAGGGGAAAAGAATATTGTCAATTGTGGCGCAATATATATCCACACACATACATAACACATCATATGGTGTATATCCCTGCGCATATCTTATAGACTGCTCTGAAGTGGTTATAGAGAGCATGGCTATCCATATTAAAATCACAGTCGTCTTCATGTTCTGTTTCATCTTGCTAAGTGGAAGTAGCGTGTATTGAGAGACACGTGGGCACAATAATCATGCACGCATTTACCAAAGCGTAGCTAATTGATGGGTTCGCTCTTGCGACCGGGTTTTATCTGCCTCAATTAAATGTCCAAACAGTGCAAAGATGTCTTTGAAGTAAATTGTTTCAGGAACAAGAGAGTTGGTTTTAAGGCGTTGTGTATGTACTTTCCCCGGCATACCGACAGTGGAGGTCATTTATTCGTATCCATCCCCAGGGGCAGCTCCACAAGGGGCCATGGTACCCAACTGAGCTTGTGGCCCCCGCTGGCCCCCAGATTTTTGACCCATGTGATGTGAAATATGGCGTCATTTAGATTTGATATTTACTTGCTCAGGTAGGATGTATGATGAAATTCAGAATTATTTTTCCAGGGCAGTCTCAAAGGCACAAAGTACTCACTTGCATAGCAAAATCTGAAATAATTTTTGCTGAACATTTTCACAGGATCACTTACTTACATGCTTAGAATTTTAGTGGTAGATAGGGTCATGGATTAGGTAATAGAAGAGGTCAAAGAGTCTATTTAGTTTTCAATCCTTGTTGATGGGACAAAGAATATTATAGTCGCAGGAGCAGCTATTCGATGTAATGCGATATTTGATAACAAGAAAGTAGAATGAATACTTTCTAGATTTCAAATCTGCATTCGGATTAGATGCAAAGTCATTGTCGTGGCTTATTTTAGATATTCTTAAGTCATTTGTTGCAGACATAAGTTCAGGGCTAGTTGGTCAAGGTTATGATGGTGCACGTGTAATGAGTAGACTTTATGTAGGCCTATGTAGGCTACATATTGTATCAATTCAACTCCAATCTTTAAGTGTTGACTTATCTACAGCTGCCGACGTTGTCACACACAAAACTGCGTCTTTTAAAGAATCTAGGGGTGAAATAGGGTTCTTTGTAAAGACAGACGAATAAAGTAAGAATTGTCAAATTGACCCAGTATTAACTAAGCAGCGTATCTTACTGTCCGTGTGATGTCTTTCCGTTTTTGTAGCTCGGCAGTTGATGAAACTGTGAGACAACGTTCTCAATTGAACACCCAAGCCACATTTAGGCAGCACATTTCTCAATTAGATAGACTATTCTCTGACCATTCACTTACTGCTATGACAGGCATTTATGCCAAAATATATGTCTCTCTTGAAATAATTATAATGATAACATTGTGTCTTTTGCACTTTTGTATGACAGTAGTGTTGAAGATCTCAACCATGAATTTCCCCAAGTTCGGCGCCTGCTAAAGCATTCAAGCTTATGTGCAACTAATATGGCCACACCGATAGTTCCGGCTTCTTTCACGGAATCATACAAACTTGCTTTTCATGAAATGTACAGGATGTCGAACATAGCCATTGCTTTACCATTGACATCAACAGCCTGTCAGAAAAGCTTTTCTGCTCTGAAATTAATTAAAACATATCTACGAAGCACTATGTCAGATATTCGTCAAAGTAGTCTGACAATGTTGTTGATTGAATCTGTTCGTGCAGAGTCCATTACCATAGGTGCCTTTGTGGATCAGTTTGACTCTTGACATGACAATCGTAAACTTGCTTTTCATTAAGTGTAGGTATTGTGCATAGTTAATGCTTTACTTTTAAATAAAGTCATTCCATTTCCAAATATCTAGTTTGTTGATGTGAAGGATTCATGCTGCTCTGTAATGCATAGGCCTGCACATGCATCTGGTCGATGTCACATAGTATGGAGCTATACCTAGCGCTCTCAGTTTCGACAAATTCTGGTAGCCATTTGCCTCCTCCCTCCAGGGTCCTCGGCCTCCCTTGGCCCCTCTGACAGAAAAATCTAGAGCCGCCACCGTCCATCCCTGCCAAATGGCTGGCGTCAGGAACTGATAATGACGGTGATGATATGTACTTCGTAGATCGAGAGGAATTAATTCCAAATGATTAATAGGCTATATATATATATATATATATATGAATTCTCTACCCGCAATGAAATCTAGAATTAAGCAGCATTGTGTCGCCGCGTTTATAAGTCGAATGGCGCCTGCGTGTGACGATTACTGACTCTTTTTCGTCAACATATAGCCTATAGCGAATTCTTGATGTCATTAGCCCGAAAAACCTGCAAATTCACTTACTTGTACGTGGTTGCAAATAGCCATAGACAGGTGTTACGCGGTAGTGCGGTACTCGCTATAACGCGTTAGTTGAAGTGAATCCCGTGTTAATGGGCCATCCATAAATTACGTCTTGGGGAGGGAGAATCAAAAATTTGTGACGATGTGTGGTGAGGGAGGGGTCGACGAAATGTGAAGTCACATCATCACATCAAATACCATAATACGTAACTTTATTAAAAAATTTACTCAATGAAATAAGTTTCACAATACTAACAGTAATTGTTGCCACAATTAAACAACACTAATCATGATTATTGCATTCTTAATTTTTGGATTGTTTACTTTACACTCGGTGTCAGTTTTGGAGTTTAGGAAGTGAGGCAGCCATTCTGTAACACACATGCAGGAATTACTTATCCAGTCCAAATGCACAGGCCACAGGGAGCCGCTGAAACGAAAAAATCGAGAGTAGTCCTATGTGGATTGGATATTATTAATTCTATGAAGGCGAATTTTGGTTCACCGTAGAAGAATGCAGAGGCATAAAGTTTTGGATTGTTTCGAGTTATTGTTATTAAATATTTTAAAGTAGTTTTACTGATTCTATCAGAGACTTTCATCTTGAGGAATGCAAAACATGGTAATAATTATACCTTCTCCATTTTTTCTTGTTGTTGTTATTTTCAAGTATTTTTATAGTTATAATTACTTTTCTGAGAATTATAAGATTGCATTACGATCTGTACATCTGTTTTTTTTCGGATGGGGTCGGAGCTTTGTGATGTCATGTTAGAGGGGATCATGTCATTTGTGACGACGTGAGACGAAGGGAGGAGGTGTCCAGAATTGTCCAAAATTGCGTGACGTCATTTATGGACGTCCCCTAATTATAAAGCGAGGATGTTAACATTAACGGATGTGGGAATATTCGTAGCCTCTGTTACTCACCCGTCGTTGTTGGACTCTGGCCTTGCGCTTGCACAGGACAAGGACACGGCGGCGACGCATACTGCCACCCATATGAACATTGTCAAAGGCCTGGTTGCCATGACGAGGGGAGCAGCTGCTGAACCACTTCTACAACACACGCACACAGATAATGCTAAGATAGGGTTGCAATCATTTTCACGATGCATCATGATAATTCACGGAACTGCAGCATCATACACTGCAGATGACTTCACACTTAGTCAAGAATTAGTTGATTAGTCACTTAGAATCAAAAGGATCAGTTCCGTAAGCACCTGATAACTGTTCACGTCGTGGTTATCTAATAACTAAGCCGATAATAGGAACATTTTGGCTGTTATGAAACTAGGTTTCGGTTCCGTTATTGCAATCCAAAGTAATGTTCTACATCTGCATGATGGCTTCTTTGGCGTTGAGTATCTATAGCACTCAGCAATCGCATGGGTTTCGGTAAGGTTTCGGCTTCGCACTTCTTTTATAGGCACACGACTATAATTACAATAGTATTCTTTAGTAACGAATAACACACCGGCGTGCAGATTCCTGCTATCCCAAGATTCCTGCTATCCCACGATATATATATATATATATATATATATATATATATGCCAAAATATATGTCTCTCTTGAAATAATTATAATGATAACATTGTGTCTTTTGCACTTTTGTATGACAGTAATGTTGAAGATCTCAACCATGAATTTCCCCAAGTTGGGCGCCTGCTAATGCATTCAAGTTTATGTGCAGCTAATATGGCCACACCGATAGTTCTGGCTTCTTATATATATATATTATATATACACACATATATATACATATATATATATGCACACACATATATATTATATGTATATATATATAAAAAAATAAAAGATACACCGTATGTTTATGATCGTATGAATGAAAAAGGTGGAAACACCTGTGCGTCATTTGTATTTGACTTTGCGCTTGAGCGATTATTCTGAGGGACGTTCATCTAAGAACGGAGCTCTTCATCAAAACTTAGCAAAATCGATGGGAGCAGCGCAAGAAAGAATAGAAGATTTTAATAGATTACTCATTTAATTGCGCGCAATATTAAGTAAGAAGAAATCATTACAATAGAAAGACCAGGTAAGATCAGGGTAAAATAATAAATGCAGATGAAGATATGCCGATATGCTCAGCTCTTACTTCGGACTATTTCTCACGAAGCAAAATTTAGAAAACATACCAGAGTCAAAGACATGTTTTAGGGATTAGATGCTGCGATGAGTGTATCGCTGTAGAGATTGTGGTGGAGTTATTGGGTAGTCTTAAAGGAGACAAAGCTCCAGGAATTCATTAGATACACCCGAAGTCTATAAAAAATAGGTGAGACATGAACTACAGGAGCCATCTGGTCTGGCGTACGTGATTAAATGAATCCACCAAGTTAGAGAAACAAAAGACATTACAGATGCCGTCGTCACGCTATTATTTAAGAATGGGAACAGGGCGAAACTAGCAACTACACGCCGGTCAGTTAAGTTTGCATCATATATACGTAAGGTGCTGGAGAATACAAACAAGTGGAAGATGGCAGAGCATCTGAGCGACAACGAAATAAGGAACCAGCCTGGATGGAAACTCCTGATTGACTAACCTGATGGATTTCTTTAACCCTTTAACGACCAGCGTTATTGATTATGCTATTGATTATGCCTTACACTTTAGTAAACGCTGGTCGTTAAAGGGTTAAGGAGGTGTACGATAAACAAGACACAAATAACTCGGTGGATCTGATCAACCTGGACTTTTGCGAAAGCATTTGATGAAGTACCTCATAAATAATTAATAAGGAAGGTGCATGTATGCGGAATAAAAGGTAGTATACTCCAATGGATCGCCAACTGACTGAAGGATGGGAGACAACGTGCACGGATTAAAGGAAAGAACTCAAGTTGGATCAATGTCACAAGTGGTGTACCTCAATGATCAGTACTAGGACCAATGCCACTGTTTAATTTTTTTTCAACGATATCGAAAAAGGAATCGCTTCAAAGATTTCAAAGTTTGCAGACGATATTCAATATTGCACAAAGGTAAACGACGAGGATAAAACCAAAGTACCAAGAGAGGAATTGGTCAGATCAAACCAATGGCCTGAACTCTGAAAATTGGCGGATGATTTTCAGTATGGTTACAAATTCGCAATCATGCACATGGAAAAAACAGTGGATTCGATTATGAAATGGGAGGCAGGAAATTCGCTGCTGACAAGTAATGAATGGTAGGCCTTCGTTGCGTTTCTGGTTGGTTTGACGCGTTTCACAACAGCCTGATGGTTACGACGGATTTCAGTTGAGACGAAATGCCTACCCAGGTCCCCTGAATTTCATGTTAACCGATTTGCAGCTGTGCACTATATAATCAACATCGTCATCGTGACCTTCATTATTAATAAACGATGCCTGTGAGGTCACATCAAAATCAAAGGAATGCTAGGCGTAGTTTAGATAGGCAGACTTAGAGGTCGTCACAGCAAGACAGAAGCAGGCGGTCGGAGACAGAAACAAATCAGAGACCGAGAGATAATCGATTAGACAAATCAGAGACCGAGAGATAATCGAAGGTGAATAAGTCGGCTGAATGGAAGTGGGTGGGCTATGGAGTCAAAATCGATATCACATCAAATTGATCAGAACCAACAAAACAATAGCTCTGAGAACGTTCGTGACAGTTGGAAAGGCCACTGGAAAGGTCGATGCTTTGGACTAAACTGCGGTTTTCCATCAGAAGTATGCATAGGTCTTATGTGAGTATTACAAAATTATTACCTAAAAAAGATTCGGTCACAGAGAGAAGGCGACACAGACGATTGTCACTGTCCATGTGCGCTTGTGGATAAACGTTATTAAGCAGCTACATCGCTACTTCATGCTTCCAAATAGTAATATTTTCGTCTCTTAACTACAGCTGCATGGTTCAATGCGTTTCTCTTCAGCTTTTCAGTTCACTGCCTTTCGGGGTCGTAATTTCTGACTGTGTTAACGGGGCAAGCGATTGACCCATGCGACTCATAAAGTCAGTCTTCTATTCAACCCCCGCAGAAACACAAAGGTCTTTATAAAGTGCATCCAATGTTGAAAGTCCCATTTCGATGGACTTCGGTGTTATCATTTTGCATTGAATGGAAAGAGACCTGCTGAACTCATCGCTATGGCTCCATACATACAGAAGCGAAGTCATCGAAAGGCATTCCGCAGCAACAGGTCACAGAGGTCAGCAAAAGGTCACAGAGGTCGGCAACAGCATGGGCAAACACATCGCATTGAAATGCTTTAATCGACAGGGCAAGTGATTTACTCGGATGTCCGTGGGCAGCAATATGTTTCTCCAGTCTCTTCTTCCATCCTTGCCTTCCCTGTGATCATCCTGCTGTCCTTATCATTATTTCTCTTCTATCTTCCATTAGCTGCTACATTCCCTGCTTTATGTTAAACGGCAACTCTCTCGCTTCCAACAAGAGCTGGAGAGTATGTTGCATGTCGGGTCTTTGGCCTCGATCACGGTAACTGTTACTGGCAGGCCTGAATTAACGAAGGATCCAGTGGGTCCACTTATTTAACTTTTGAAATTTTATGAAATGAATGGAGATCTGCAGAGAGTTTGACATGGGATTGATGATATGAGAGTAAGTACACAATGGCAGATAATACTAAAGGTAGATTGTACAATGTACGGTTGCATCCGGGGTTTAACTACATGTTGTCGCTTCAATGGTCGTTGGTGCTGTTCAGTTAGATTTCTACAACTTATGCGATTAGATGGATACCGTGAATCGAACGACAGCTTTGTAAAACCCTTTTGACACCTGTATACAGGACGCAATTTGTACAGCTTATGCTATTAAGCCGGTTACTAATAATCGTCAGTGTATTTTTCTGGCGGAACGCGCCAGAACGACGTTACTGCGCCTTTTTTAAATTAGGCATACTGAAAAATAAAAAATAGTAATTGTGTAAAAACTCTGGAATTTGGTATAAAACTTCACAATTTAAACGTTTCCAAAATTTATAAGTAAGCGTATAAAATGCGATCATCGTGTCCTATAAATTAAATTATTCTTTGGAAGCTAATTTTAGCGTCATTTCTTTCGAAAACACCGATGCTTTCCGTCACATTTTTTCTAGAAAAAAGCACTGCTTATTGTAGTTATTGTAACGTGTGCTACGTATATTCGTGTGTTGATCGTGTTGTGTACTATTGGGTAATTGCTATTGATCAATTGCAACACCAGATGGTGTATTGTCGACGCGAATGAACGTCCTCGATGTCTAACTAACTTAATTTGGGAGAGTTGAAAGCCCCTGCATATAGTTTGTAGCGTTTTACGTATCGTGATAAAATTACGCAGAGCGCAGTGTTTAATTTAAAGACATCTTCTGTCTGCTAGAGCTGTTGACGTCGATACTATGGCATGCCTTCTGATAATTTCATCACTATCGTGATACTATAAACCGTGCAATGTATCTGTCAGCTGTCGACAGAAATCCGTAGGTTCGTTCCACGCTTTCGCCTGGACTCATTCATCACTGGTGACTACTTCAGCTCGAGGGCATTATTTTTTTAATTCTTTTGACACTTCGTTAAAATGACGCTTAACATCGTAATAGGCCGGGGAGCGCCTCTGAATAGTTATTCTGTGAGAGGTGCTATATAAATCTATGAATACAATACAATTATACACGTATGTATTCTTTCACGAGTGTATACTAGGCAATGCACTGGTCAGTTATTAGACCCTAGCTGCTTGTTTGTAATTTGTATGTGCTGAGTCTGTCTTTAGATATAGACCGGTCTATATATAGTTGAACAGACGATTCGGGATGCTCCAGCTGTTAACACGTATTGCGACCAGTTGCAGAGGCTAGACGTAGAAACGATGAAGCAGTGATTTATATAGCGCCGAGATAAGTCATCGACGACGCCCACGGAATGTAAACTGATGACGCAGTTTCTGTCTGTGTGTATGTTTGCTTGTATGCATATATATATATGCATATATATATATGCATATATACATATATCTATATATATAGCCGATGAATTGTATTGAATAATATCGTATGGATTGCTCCATTGTGCTAAACAATATTATGTTTGTGCTGTAATGCATGGACTGCCACACGTGACCTGGTATGTTTCATTTTCAGCGTATGCATCCTATTATATTGCATTGTATTTGTATTTAATTGCATATTGCGTTGCATTGCATCTCTTTGTAGTTTTGTGTAGACCGAATGCATACAATTGGTCTCATTCCCTCTATACATGGCGCATCAATATGAACGAATTGCGATAACCCTTTGAAATTGAACAAGTCTTATTTTTGTTAGCAAAAGAGAAAAGACAATTAACGAAAATATTAAAACTAAAAAAATACTTTGGCTACAGAGACTAATGAAAAAATTTGTTGCGAAAAAAGCTTATACGAAACAAAAATGTATCAGATGACAGCTGAGGCGATATTTAGCCATAAGGAAATTTTATAAATTGGCCTGCAACGACTACGATTATAAATAAAATTCCATGAAACCTAAAACGAGAACCGAAACCATTTCTAGAAACAACGAGAGCTAAAACTGAAACCAAATATTAAGACAAACCATCATAATTAAAACCAGAACTAAAATTGAGATATTGTTATAACAACACTACTTTCAACAGCCCCAGCTTCAAGTGGCTGATAAGGAGTTCCAATGTTACCCAAGGTACAAGGGAATGCAATAGTCAATACCCCTCCCTCCCTCCTTCGCTCCCCCTCTTTTCCTCCCTCCATCCCTCTCTCGCCAAGACATTATCTTCCTCCATCACATCACTTCTAAGCCATTGCATTATATAGTCCATTCCATCCATCCATTCCATCCATCCATCCATTCCATCCATCCATTCCATCCACCCGTCCATCCATTCCATCCGTCCATTCTTCTACTCCCATGAGTTCCTTTGCCGTCTGTCTTTAGCTCATCCTATTTTTCCACCGCCAATACGTGATCTTCATGTGAAATCAAATATCTTGTGCTCTATAAATCCAGTATTTTACGACCATCGGTGTAGTTAGCAACAAACGCTCGCCCATAAAATAATTCGCTCCAAACGTTGTACAACGTCGACTCAGCAATTACCCTCAACATCAATGAATACTTGTAGACCGATGGCACTTATATGTGTGATCCAACGAAGACCAAATCATTTAAATAATCAATTAACCTAAGGTATTTGGAGTTATTAAGATGAGGAGGTTCTCAATTCGGAGCCACACCTTTCATTGAGATCGGATCAGCTTTACTCCCATTATTGTCTCACCTTCCCATCGTAGTCTCATCTATAAATTCCTGTTACTGCGATGTCTCCACCAATTGCACTTGTGTCTGCAGAACTTACACCACCTTTTTCCACTTTCAACAATCAGTTCTGTCGATTCCTTCTCTCTTTCTCAATCTCCATTTATGTCTGGTTACGAACCTCGCTGACTCCCATACTTGCTCCACAATACACCCCGTCCATACCGCTATGCTTCTCCCTTTCCTTCCTTTCCTTCTCATTCTTTCCACTCAGTTCCTCTTTTCGCCCTTCTTTCCACCCCGTTCCTCCCTTCCTCTCTTCCTCCACCCCTCTTTCCATTCTCACTTTCCATCCCTCTGTCCATCACTATCCCCACTATGCCTCCATATGCGTTTCCTTCTCGTGGATTCGAGCACTGCAGTTTTATTGCTCAGACAAATCTCTATCTGAATTGGCGCACCATAAAGTATCCACGTGGCATGCGGCTCAAGAACCAGTAGCAAGCACTCCGACCGTTGCTATGACGACAATGGAGACAGCGATTGCTGAAGAGAAAAGAGGGCAAGAAAGAGATTAAGGGTGGTCTTTCAAGACTATATTGACGCACGATGATAATGACGATGATGATGAAAACGATGATGATGACAACGACGACGCAGCGTCTAAAGCCTTGAGGAGGTTATTATCCAGGAAGCAGAACGATCTAAAAAGCGCCGGAAAGATGGCCCAACAGAAGTATCAATCGGTGCCACTGGAAGGAATTAAGTGTGGGAAATTGCGAGATATCAGTTGATGGAAGAGGAAGCAAAGCGTCGATGCAGATGCTGCTGCAGAGACTGAGACCGTCATTCTTTGTTCGGTCGTTCCATCCGTAGGTCGTTTAAGACCGGTTGTAGTTACGTCCTTTTATCTGTCTGCCTGCCTGTCTGTCTGTCTGCCTGTCTGTCTGCCTGTCTGCCTGTCTGCCTGTCTGCCTGTCTGCCTGTCTGCCTGCCTGTCTGTCTGTCTGCCTGTCTGTCTGCCTGTCTGTCTGCCTGCATGGCGTGTTGGCATGGCGTGTTGAGTGTCATAGTGTTAGTCTTATTCATTGACTTGCTTTGTATCTTGCTAGTTCTATGCCTTCCCTTTTGTATGCAATCTCTCTGTACGTCTGCATGTGTGTCTATCTCAGCGCATGCGTGGTTGTCATGTAGCCTTTTCTTCTTCTCCTCTTCCTCCTCTCTCAACCTTCGTCTTCTCGTCTTCCTCCTCCTCTCTGTCCTGTGTAACTCGGACCTAACCTTCTATTAGAAAGGCTCATTAATGACGGCCACGGCCAACCAAACGTTCACCCGATCGACGAAGAACGCAAAACGATAGCGCCTCTGAGTAGATATCTTGAAGAGACGCTATATCAAGTATTTTTGATTGATTGATTTTTCGATTGATTGATTGATTGATCGATCGATTGATTGATTGATTTTTCGATTGATTAAAGGATTGAATGATTGAATGAATTATTGATGGATTTATTGACAGGCGATGGTGCTTCTGATAATAACTGCAAATGACTTACGATTATTTCTTATCATGATGATATTCGTCTGATTGCTCAGACAGAAACAATGTGTTCCCACTTAGAATCGCCCCCTCATTTCGACTGTTATATTTATTTTAAATATTATTAACTGTATACATCATCGAAATAAAAGACTGATGCGTCTTTGCTTTCTTTAGTTGAGTACAAAATAAATGCTTTGCGGTGTTGCGCCGCATGATTTGACCAAACAACTGCAATGTTTGGACTTTTTGCCATGAAACGCGGACCGAGGTTACACACGTTGCTGTACAGTAAAGAAAAAATTGCAACGACAGGAGGTATGGATTTTGCTTGCTAACGAATTACATGCTGGCCTATCTAATCAACTATTTATTAACATTTGATGTATATTAATAATGTTGACGTGGTGCCAGCTAGTTTCTGAATAATTCTGAGTGTCCCTTTTGAAACTCGTTGTTAGGTACTGGCTTCCTGAAATTCATCAACAATGGCTTCATTATGATTCTTTACGGGCTAGATATTCCATTGAACTTTTTGTTGGGTTACAATTAATAACCGTTTATTGTTATTATACCTTCAAGTGGCTGGTGTTAACAAATTAACAGAACAAGTGAGTTGATATATTTACATTGTTTCCTGCTGCGAGCAAGTGTGCTGACTCCTCTGTGATTATTTGAAGCGGCTGTTTAAACTGTTCAACTAGTTATTAGTTGCTACCACTCGCCTGTGTCGTGATAATTTGCAATCTGGTATTAGGAAGCCGTAACAAGTAAACAAGACTGATTGGAGTTTGCGTTTGGACTTTCTGTGATTCTTGGATTATGTCGATCATCATTCAAAGACTCACTGGCAATTCCATCAAAGAATCAGATAAACCTATATGATATCTACTATCAGTGTCCTCTAATGGCTCATCTTTGCCCACCCAATGCGACCGACCCACCCACGATTAGCCTAATTAAGCCGGGTGATCTCGGTAGGTTGGGAAGGAGATTAGAAAGGATTTACCGGTCGGACAATCTGTTATCGCTGTGAGACACAGCTCCGATTGTCCGACATGCCAGTGGTACACACACGTGACCAACGCAGCACTTTTCTATCTTCTGGTTGGTTGGAAATCAATCTACATGGTGTACTAAAATAGTTGACGTGGTTTGCGCTAATAATCAACGCTTATCTGAATAATACGCAGTTGCATGTGTTCCTAATAACGATGCGATTCCATCGTATCATGGCGTAATGGCAATTGGCTGGCATGCATGATTAAGTTTAATGTTAGGTCTTCTAGCTCTAACGGTTCCTGTCTGTGGCCACATATAAGAAAAGCTAATAATCTCAATCCGTCTCTGCAAGCTGCTGCTTAATGAAGCATGCAGCATCTATTACTATTCCGTTGAGCAAGAGTGCAATTTGAAACCAATATGATGATTATATCTAATTACACTTAAATCAGTAAGCGTCGATTCGCTTACTGATTTAAGTATAATTATAATTTATATAATTTGTTATCTCCAAACTTCTAAAGCGTCATTCGAGAGCCAAGCGCTGGGCACCAGCTTATTCACGAGCGATGCGTCAAGTCAAATAGGTTGTCGAAAGGGTTGTGAGAGGAAGGTCAGAGACTGGTTTCTATATGGTCAGAGCCTCAGAGGAGGCAGAGTAGCTGTTAAGGGGTGTCGCTTTGGTCGAAGATTGGAGGGTGGATGATCAAGTGGGCCTGGGTATAAGAGTTCATGAAAAGGTGAGACTTGAGCTTCGAATGAAAACCACGAGGGGTGATCGATAGATGTGCATGAGATTGATGATGGTGGGTGATCGACAATGATGATGAAGGAGACGATAGGTACGGAAATCGTGAGGCAGGTCGTTCCAGAGACGTGGTGCAGTGATGGATGTGACTCTGTTGGAGAACTTGAGATGAAGGATGACCAGGGTTCGAGTTAACTGTAAGCTCGACTAGCGATGGCAGGGCCTTAGTTCCGGCGGAATACGATTTGGGTGAATATTCATGTTTTAAGTCCAGACCTATATAAAAAATGACTTTTTTATAGCAAATGTGAACGAAAAATTCTTACGTGTTACGGCAATTAGCATAGGACTATATATCATATAGGTAGAGTCGACGAAAGATTTTCCAGTGTTTTGATGTTTTGTTCCCGATATTGACATTTGTCAATAATATGCTCACACACAACGCTGCCAGATAAATATTTGTTTAATGATAAACTGTGCTTGTAATCATAAATTTATATAGCGCTACTTCGAGAGAGAATCATCACAGCTACACTCAGAAGTGGAGCTCCCGAACCAGACCAGTGAAACTATGCCAAGGAATATTAGACTTCGGACCTATTATTCCACAGAAATTTCACAGGCTTGGGATTGGGCGCCACGGATGAATGTACACAATACTGCGGCATGCAATTGGCTCAATATTAGGGATAGACATGCTTACTCACCTACTCATACCGCAATGCAAAAGTCCTTAGTGTATCATGGAACAGAGCCGACGAAATAATAACGCCTAGGGGTGAGGATAATTAATTAATGGACCTTTGTCTATTGTCAGTAGGCATTTATTCACTCAGGTTTTTTATCGCTTTCAGTTTAGAGATGTCATTGCATTATTTGATGCTACTGAATGCAGCCGAATATCCTCATTAAATGAATAATTCTCGCAGATTTTATTCTGAATCATAGTCTCAGCAGCCTACATGTGCACATTTGGCCTGATGGCGAAAACGTAGCCTAACTATAGGACTACAGCAAATACAAATATTTGTGTATGTGGCTAACAAAATACAGCCAGGTTCGACTGGACAAATAAAATTTCCAGCTCCTCAAGCATCGTTTCCAATTAAGTACGTCAGCTGGGAAACGCAAACATGTCATGGTGATTGATGGCACATGCACTCGTTTCAGACTTTACAACGATTACATAATTATACAATGTTTTAGGCTCTGTGTTTCAGTTTTGGCTTGGTTAGAAATTTGACAGCACAAAACGTGCTCTGTAGGCCCATATTCTAATATGAGACCCACCTCGAGCCCGTTTGGGTCCCATCTGATGCATGTGTGCATTAGGTTGGACCCACATGACCTCTATTGTGGTAGGCCTACAATACTGAAATATGGGTCCACATATTGTCCACACGTGTATGTTGCGTGGGTGAGATACATGACGTGTTGCCGGATCCAGTTCACCCAGTTCACCCAGTTCACCCAGTTCACCCAGTTCACCCAGTTCACCCAGTTCACCCAGTTCACCCAGTTCACCCAGTTCACCCAGTTCACCCAGTTCACCCAGTTCACCCAGTTCACCCAGTGGCGGGAAAGCAAAGTAGGATAAAGTGACAATCGGACCAGAAACAATCGTTCGCTCTCCTTAGTCGGTCGCCTTCAAAAGATCGGCGCGAGCGAATATGCTAGTCAAAAGCGTTGCGCCGTCTGCCGTCGATCGATGAGTTAGACTCTAAAATGAATCTGAAGTCATTTAACTATTTTGCATTACCTTAATTTAGTTACTTGCGTTGGTGAAGTCAACATGGATTTGTATAAATTATATTGAGCTATACGAATACTACACACAAAATGCGAAGTTCACCGTGTGTCGCTCGCCTACTCATACAGCGCGATCGATTCTCAAACCGCCTACTACATGTATTTTCAAATGGAAATTGGGAAGATTTGTTCTTCATCATAATATAGTATCTACAATCACCCTAATCAGCAACTTCTTTACCAAACATCGTCTGTCGTTAAAATTTCTTTTGATGTCTTTTAATGGGAATCGTAGAGGGGTTGGACATGGTAACCGGAGAGATCGTCTTCGAGCCTTCGGCACCATACGGTCACAATTGTTCAGCACCATCGAATACTGCTTAGTCATTATGATTGCGCTAAATAAATGCAGAAAAATGATAATATTGACTATACCTAATCTGCCTGCTACAGAATAGGGTTTGATTGAGTAGAATTTGTTGTGTGAAAGTTCTGTGGTACAGACTGTGAACAGAAGCGCATTATGATGTCTTTAATGATGTCTTTAATGATGTCTTTAATGATGTCTTTAACGATGTCTTTAGTATTGTAGATAGGTTACATGTAGTTCATTTCCGCTCATTACTACCATATGTTAAAGTAAATTCCGAACTGTCTGTAAGTCCAAAAATTGGTGCAATTTCTTCTGATGGTTTTATTTGACAATTTCACCAAAGTTCTACAAACTTTGCGCTGAATTGATTTAGATAGATTTGAAATTTTATTGGAGTAATCTTTAGACAATCTAGGCGATAAACAGTAAATATCTGCACAATAAACCAAGAAAAATGGCTTTAACACAGACAAACGTCTTCTGAACCACTTTAAACCATTGTTATGTTATGTTAAAGTCATGGACATTTTGAAAATATCACCAAGACTGCAATTTTAACGGTCTTCGGAGTTGTGCTATGGCCTATAGTAACCGCTTTGTGATAGTAGCATTTAATGTATGGCTCATCACCGCTCTGCGTACACCACGTTCGACTCGCAAAACAGTTTCCTTCCGCGGTCTTTCTCCATCTTCAGCGAAGGGTAATCTGGCAAAGTGCATGTAAACAGGGAGATTAAGAATGACCGCACAGATGTCTGCAACTCGGACGAAGGTGTAGCCTACCATGTGGTAGGCTATGCCACACACAAAGGGAAGTGATTTTGGAAAACGTTCACATTGATCGAATTTCGCTGAAAGCCCTGCTTCTTCAGGGAGGCAATATGAAAAAATGTGGCATTGAATCCAGGGCTTCGAAAAGGCTATTATTTCCATCACAACGTGAAAGTAGATATGACCTCTAGGTGTTTTTTCACTCCCTTTAAATAGATCGAAATTTAATTTCGCAAGTTCTCTTTTATGGATTTATCATCATTGGCAATATCCCTAATCCACGCGATTCGACGCTTTCTCGGTAAAACACGTAGTTATATAGATTGCAGAAAGCTGTGTATGTGACAATTTGCATTCGTGAAAACGAATTTTAATTTAGTAAAGACATAAAGTGTTTTTGGAGGTCAAAATGTAATAAAGTGACGGTTCGTCATCTTCAAGCCAGTGATATGGAAAGTATGAATATCATATTCGTTCAAATTTGAATTAACATTTCCGTATGTGACAGATTCATAGCGTATGAAGAGAAGAAGAGAACAGTAGTCATTAATGCGACATGTCAGAGGCGGTCATCGGCATGAAGTGTTTGTGACTTCATTTTCTTAGCCTCAGCATACGAGGACTCGTCATTGGTCGCCTCCCTCGCCGTCCGGTCTCCCCGCCAACAGACTTCGATCAGTCTACTCTTTGTAGCTGTGTTGGTCAGTGGTGTAACGAAGGTCAACATCTCGAGAAAAGGTAGTTGCCATCGCCGGAATTTTAACCCCTAACATATCAATTGAAAGTCCACCACCCTAACTACGAGACTATCGTGCGCACCAAACCACGACTCAGTGCAAATAGGGTCAATGTTAGGCAACAAATATTTAATCCCGAAAAATACCTTGCACCTAACCAGCTATAACTAGAAGTAAATTTTCACAATCTACCAGAGCTCTGCCACTGTTTGATCTCTGACAGTGCCAGTCATAAGCCTGGATAAAGTGGGAGGACTACGCCAATGATCTTTGTTATCACAGAGTGTCGTTAAACTGCAACCACCACTAGTACAACCTTTCAGAGGCACATCTACGTATCTTCAGTACAGATAACCATCGCCATCCAAAGCGTTGAGTACAAGTACTACAGGACATTAGCCTTACAAATCGCAGACTCTCTACTTAATAAGATCACGTGGATGTTGAGCAATTCAGTTGGGAGCGAAACTCAGAGGAAGAAGGCCTTCAAATTGTTATTTACATTTTCGGAGAAGTCAAACCCTCTCATTCGCTGGCATTGCAAATACAGGCGTAGATTTAAAATTCACCATCGTCACATAAACTTTACGTAATGGATTCCAGCATATCAATCAATCAATAGGAATTTATACAGCGTCACTTAAACAAACTTCTCCACTCGGAAGCGCTCCCGACCCAGGTCAGGCGGAAGGGAACAGCTTTGAGCAACTACGATCGAACGGAGAGGAAGGAACAATGAGGAGGAGGCGCAACTCTAGAAGATTTGTTCCAAAATCCTAGCGCTATAGCAAAACAAGTGTATAAGAACCAGGTTGTCTGATCGGTGTACACAGCATTGTGCGGTGTGCACCCGTAGAAAGCGCTGGTGATTTTGGTTAAGGATGGTTGGTGTAGGTCCTGCAGGAGCATGACATGGATGATGTAGAGAGAGAGATTCAGTTTTGATCCCTGTGCGAAATGATGGTGGAAAGATGGCCGTGGCTAGACCGTAATGATACCGATAGGTGCATGGAGAGGAGATGATCGAACAGGCGATGATTGGCATCGTAGATTAAGGAGTGGTTGTGTGCTTAGATAGAGGAGGAGAAAGTGAAC
Organism: Bimastos eiseni; assembly: GCA_959347315.1. Lineage (NCBI taxonomy): Eukaryota > Metazoa > Annelida > Clitellata > Crassiclitellata > Lumbricidae > Bimastos > Bimastos eiseni. The sequence goes on from OY365815.1 coordinate 18,103,927, forward strand.
CAAGGTAGAAACAGGCGTGAAGAACGAATAATTATGGATAGTTGGATAGTTACTAATGCTGGTGAATGTAGGAGAGTGTAGATGTTTGAAAAGCGCTATTGATGATCGTAATATCGAGATTTATACAGCGCCAGAGAGCGAAGTAAATCTCGGGAACCAGCTTATTCACGAGGGCTTAGTCAGTCCAAAATCAATATATACGGGGTGTACATTGTACAAATCGGTTCCAGATTGTAATGCATAGAGAACAGGTATAACGAAGATCGTTGGTAACCATGGAATATCAATTAGATAAGGTCATTATGATATTCACGGTCTTAATGAAGGTCCTCAACAAACATCAAAGAGTCTTCCAGAAGTATCGCGAACATATGGTGCAAAAGGTTCAACCACAAAATATGAACTATTGCGGTCAAGCATATTGGGCAGAAACGGCGTTAATGACGTTTTCACAGTTTCTCTGGTTGCAGCCATTTGAACTCTAAATTCTTCTTGTCCATCTTCTGAGGATATTTCGCTGGAGGTGTGTGAGGCTGCGGAGGCAGGTACTTTTGCAGTCTCTTGTTTAACCGGCTGGCTGAAATTTAAGCTATTTATGAATAGCATTTCACTACGATTTCGCTTGGAAAACGATTTTCGAGGTGGCTGTGTTGGCTTATCTTCAGACAGTTGATGTCTAATTCAAAGATATCCTTAACATTGTTAACTTACCGTAGTGAGCAAAAGAGCTATTAACTGTTGCTTCCAATCACAGGCATTGACTTAATGTAGAGTGCAAGGACAAAAAATCTCTATTTATTTAAAACATGCCTTGCACGTCACAGCGAGGTTTAATACGCACGCGACGCATTCATTGCAACTGTTGAATTGACATATAATAGCACGCTGTTCACTTAAGTTAAGCTGATAAGCCAGAAAAATAATATAATCCTGAGAAGTGATAATGATGAAGTTTCCCGTCGACGGAGTATTACTTATTTCACGGCAAATGTATTTCTGCTCAAGTGGCTTAAAAAGTCGTTCAGTAATCGCTTGGAGGGCCTATACGGCGATCGTCTCAAGATAGTTCTTGTGATAGTTGAGAAAAGCAATGTTATTTAACCATTGGTAATGCCATACCGGGACAAAAACGTACTACTCTCCTGGTATGTACCTAAGAACTGAGGAAAACATCCTCTGCCCATGCTTCCAATGCTTCAAGTGCAGATATAATACCTAATTATTTTATTCTCTCAGAAAAGCCACTCCGCGCGCGCATGTACGATATACCATTGAGTAAATTTGCGCGCCAAGTCAAAGGATGAGTGATGGATGAGTGGAAATATTGATGGATGCATGGCTAAGTTAATGGATGGGCTTTATTGGCTAGATTTAATGGTGTGAAGGCCGGTTGGCTGAATGTATGGGGAAAATATATATCTTCATTTGTTCAAGAATTTTCCATCACCCCAAATATGCCACAAGCATGCAATGCTATAGAAATTTAAACAAAATAATTGAATGTGCTTACCTCGTATCTTTATTGGCTGGAAAAGAGGATGATGAGGACAGCCAGAGGATCAGCAGAAGAAGAATCTGCAATCAAACGATTTGGGTTAAAGTCGCTGCATCGAGGAAAACGCTCGCCTTATTTATTCCATTCTCTCCTCCTTCTTCCCTTCCTCCTCCTCTTCCTCCTGTTCCTACGCCTTCTCTTTCTCCTGTCTCTGAAGCCGATGCGTAACGCTGATGGTCTCGTCACGTGGTTTCGCTACGCGTCATGGGTTCCGTAGTTAAAGTCACTTCTGCGACAGATGAAAGTGACTATCGCACCGTGTAGAGTCCACCGCTGAGGTGTCACAGTGGATGAATGTTCGATTCTTCTTCTCAATTCATCGTCTGGGATTCGAAACCGGGTTCGTCTTTTCGTGTGAAACCGATGTCAAGCCACGTAAGGATGATTGTCCGATCGTTGAATTGCATTTATCGCTTATTCGCCTCAGTCAAATAATTAATCTATTTAATTGTTGAACAACAGCGCAGACAAAAAGAGCCTGTTGATTTAGTGTGCAATAAATGTGCGTTTGCACCATCCTACCATATGACATGCTACCAGTCTAGATGTCTAGAAAGAGAAAGTGAGGGACCAAATTTCGTATACTTTGTCCTTCGCAATTATTGAATGATCATAGCTGCGCCGTCATTAGGTCTTTATTATTATTATTATTATTATTATTATTATTATTATTATTATTATTAATAATAAATTTATCTGAGAATTGATGAAGCAGCGCCTCGTATGCATACAGTACAAGCCATTCAGAGGCCCTCTCAGCCCAGGTTTTTTTCTTTTCCAAGGTAGGATTTCATTGCTACTGTCATAAAACAGATCTAAGTGCAGTACTAATCCAACTACTACCTCTGCTACTAATGACATCATCACCATCACCCCTACTACTGCTACGATGAAACAATGCTTCACAGTAATCTCAATTCAAATACTAAGCAATCGTTTAATTAGAGATATCACAGACTCACAGGATAATCCTGGATTTATAGGAATAGCAACTCAGGTAGGTCCTACATGTAACCAGGTCATTGATAACAGGTGTTGCAGAGGATTGTGGCATTCTCTCATGCAGGACCATGTTCTTACATTAGATGATGATGCTGATGCTGATGTTCATAATCGTCATTGTGATCACGCTGATGTTCATCGTCATGTTGATACTGTTGTTGCTGCTAATGATAATGTTGATCAACATAATAAGTACGTTGATTAAGACATGATCGAGACCATTTTAATAATGATAACCAGAGTGATAACGATGACGATGATGATCATGATGATAACGATGGCAACGGCGACGGCGACGGCGACGGTGACGGCGACGGCGACGACTACGACGACGATGTCGATAACGATGAAGATGATGATTATGATTATGATAAAGAAGATGATGATGGTCATAACGACGATGATGATGGTGGTGGTACTGATGACGATGACGCGTGATAGGATCTGATCCAGTGCAGTTTCACAAAACCCGTTCGTCTCTCTGGTGATGTTGGGCCGGGAAGACGGGGGTAGGGGGCAGTTCAGGAAGACGGGGAAGGCAGTAGAGTACCTGAAAGTGCCGAGGCCTCCGAATAATCCGAAGTGGATTAAATGGCACCGGCTTCAGAGGCTGGCGACGATGTTAGCAGATGCTAATGCAAGAAGGAAAGGATGAGAGATCGAAGGAGGAAGGAACGAAGGATGGGTGGAAAAAGATCCATGATGAAAGAGAAGTGAGAGGGGAACATAAAGCTGGGAAGAGAATGAAGATCAGATGGAAGTGCGAATATGAGACTTGACAGTAAATATATATATATATCTTTATATATATAGGCCTATCGCCATGAGGCATATTGACCTCTGCACTGTGTAGACATTGTACAGATCCATGCACTCACGCAGGGACATCGCATGAACTGAAACATAAAGATACAGCATTAACTGAAAAAAGAGACACCAGAACACAGTACAATAAATAAAAGTCGCACTGCGAATAATTGTGTATGTAGTTGGGCATTTCTAACTTTAAAGTAGTCCAACTTTACTATATAGTGACCGATGTAGACGTCCAGCATCTCAACTCATGTCGTTTTAATAATACTTTACTGGTACTATGCGAACAGTTTAGAGTAATGTAAATTCAAAAGTTCTTTTGCAATTCGTGATGTAACTAGAACGGAAACAATTAAAATTTAAAACTTATATTTAGTTACAGGTGTACAGAAGACTTCTAGAATATAGACTAGTCTTAAAGACCTATTAAGTAGTCTACATAGCATCGTCTACAACCATAGAGGTGAAGACAGAGCAGGAAATGGAGAATCAGATCGCTCTAAGCCGCCTCAGGTGGACGTAGGAAGATCGCATTACATTGGTAATAGGCCTATGTTCAAAACAGGTAAGCACGTTGTCCAAGACTATGCCAAGGTATCGAAGACTGAAATGGAAATCAATGGAAGGAATCATCACATTGTAAGAGGAGGAGATAAAACTTAAGAAGTCGTTGGCTAGTGCCGACCCAGATGAGCTGCATATTATTTATGGATTGATTCCTACTAGCATTAGTAAACAAAATGCAGCTCGAACTTAAGTCTTACTAGTTCTTACGTCGATGGAAACAGAAGCTGTTTTCACAAAGCAGACACAGGAGTATGGCGACTATGCCCTATACTTTGACTTCATGATATCACTTAAAAGGGGAATCGACCGGAAGATCTTTCTACTAGCCGCCAGAGAACGCTACGTCCAAGATAAAAGCGCGCACACGAAGTCCCAGTGGAATTTCCCTTTATGATAATAAAGAGAATTATAGAACGGGCAGAGAGACTATGTGAAAATAACCTCCTTCAGATAGGCCTGAGCAACAATAACAAGAGAACGTACTGGATAGAATTCTATAACTGATTGTGACAATAGAGTTACAATCGAAATATTTATTAAAAGAGCTATAGGCCTATTGCTGAACGAATCGGTCTACTATAGAGATAGGTTAAAAAATTAAATGTTAGCTTGATACTAAACTGCATCGTGGAGGTTTGATTATCTGTCGACTCAATGTCTTGTCCTTAAAAAGTGTTTAAAAGTAGGCATAAAAATAACACCATTGCATACATTGTAATAAAATTATTCAAAGTGTAGTATGACAATTAAGAAAAATTCACCAGTTGCGCTCCCATGCAGTGAGATCACTATGGACTAGTACATAGTCGAAACATCAGAAAATCAATTTCAGATTCAGAAGCTCTTTGGACTGAAGCACAAAGCGAACTAATCCCAACAATGTGGAAAACTAGCGCAATGTTAGGCCTATGTCTTTGGGAAGTTTGTCATTGTATTAAGCTATTTAAGCAAGTCGCAAGCCACATCGCTCACTATCTAACAGAAGTCATTAAAAGGATAAATGTAATATCACAGAATGCGAGGACTAGCCTAATGATTAAATAATAATTCTTTCCTAATGAATTCATTCATTCATTTCGATAATTTATATAGCGCCTCTTCAAGGGAAACTATACTCGAGGTGCTCCCAGCCACCGCCAAAATACATTTATATATCTGTCTAATGAATAGTATATATAATCCATTGCTAGCATGATATAGACCTATTTCAGTCAAAGAAATTTAGAAGTTCAAGTAGATGGGGGTCATTTGGACTGTAGAGGATGACGACCCACAGACCATGTACACACAAAAATCAGCATTCGTTAGGTCAACAGTAGGGCCTACATGTAGGTAGTCGAACGCCTTCTTATGTCCTCGTCTGATCGTCTTCGAAACAATGTTGCCTTGATCTAATTTCTCAGTTGATATCACCAGAGGATGTTTGAAAATAATGACTATTGAAACAGATGAACTATGGAATGCAGTTTCCATCCCTTAGATATATGCAGATGATAACCGAATTCTTCAACAAAGCCAATTCTGGTACAATTCCAGCCCCACCACACGACCACCACTGTAGCAACTCATCATAATTCCGTCACAGCGTGTATTAAATTGTCTTCTTTTTAAGAAATGTATTTGATCGTAGTTTATTTTGTCGTACAGAATGCCATATATGATTTTTGTAGAGTCAATTGTTTGGTGGTTAATTCGGCCTTTGTCTAGGACCCTTAGAGACCTGCATTGTAGGCCTACATGGGTTTGGTCACAGGAAATGTCTGGCATCACTTTTCCTGACTTGAGAGGAGGAGAGTGTCTTGGAATTCCAATGAGATGCAACTAAATTAAACGGAGCAGAGAAATGAAGGGACAGAGTTACAGAAGAATAGATTAAAAATAGATTAAAAATAGATTAGTGTTTCGTTTGTATTAGACCTAGAGTTAATTGTAGACCTCACCGATTGCATGCATATATTCATATTGCTTGTTTCTTGCATTAAAGTCAAATATATTTCTCTGATTTGATTACGATAATTTTGAAAACTTTCATTGTAAGCTAACGGCATAAGAGGAAGGCACGCAGAGTCTACAACTTGAGGTAAGGAATATGTAGAACCTTTAAGCATAGGCTTAATGTCTGCGTGGATATGACCTTTGAACGATTTGGTTCAATTGTCCAAAGTCGGACAGAAGTGACGGAAGAACTTGAGACAATGTTACAAAGTCAGGTTGACGTATGAGAAAGATTAGAATCCTTGATGTGAAGTCATACAAATTTCAGAAGTGAGAACATGTTTAGTTAGAGACATTCACTGAAAAGACAGAACGAATTCATAAAACGATGAGAAGCTGCTTCAGGAAACATTTGTTCTTAATGAGATTTGTCCTTAACCAACTGACAAAATTGAGCTCTATATGTGACCTTATTCCGCCAGAGATTGAATCCTAGGTGGTGACTTGCCTTCCTTTATATCATACTTTGTGCAGTTTCACTTCACCCAATTCGTCTAAGTCATGTAAGCTCCTGGCGGCTACTCTCTTATCTTCCAATGACTAAATGAGCAGACATTGCTTGTAAACTTTATTCGTCCAATATCCTTTGGCTAGCTGAATTTTCAGCAAATTTCACTCACTACTTGAATATTTCATTTCCTCCCATTCTGTTCTAATATTCGTGTCTTCCTACATGGATTTCCGTCTTTTCAAAATGTTACATCGCATGTGATATGCTACAAATAGCACTTACAATAAACTAAAGTTAGACATCCTGGCCTACCTTATAATAACTAATCTCCGTCAAAGTACCTAATGAGTTTGTGATGCAGCTTCAGTGTACTTTAACTGTATTTCTCCATAAGCAAATAACTTTTAGAGTGAAGAACTCAAATGAACGTACAGAGCAGACTTGTTTCAACTCTGCTATTTGCTTAAGCTATTTTCGCCGCAGTGAGCCATCTAGCGAACGATAGAGAACCCCGTGACAAGGTCGCTTATTAGAGGTCTACATACAACTACAGGCATATTTATATTTCATACAGTTTTAAATGTATAAGATGCATTTAATAGGTTCTTAAACGAACCAATTTCGCAATTTTCTACGTAGATGATATTTTACCGAAATTCACAAAATGGTTATTACTAGTAATAAAAGTAGGTCACATTATTGATCTACATGAAGTTACAACTTAATGCTATATTGATTTGTTGGCCAATTTCGCCAAATGTCCTCCACTGGCCGGAAAATAAATCAATAAATCCGAAACGTTGCAGGTAGATTGGATGTTGTATAAAGTGATTGAATGAAGTTAAATGCAGCCGAACAATACAGTAGATGCAGCCGAACATTACACTAGTTTCTCCGTCTCCTCTTTACCGTCGCCTCGGCCACACAGAATTTGGACCCCCACTAATACGAAATAGTGCTCTTGAATAAGTTGGTGCCATGCACTTAGCCTCAGAGTAACGCCTTGTAAATGTGAAGTTTACGATTACCAACATAAGTCTGCCACTGTAGATTCATTTCCCGTGCTACTGGAGCACCTCACAACTCCACGGAAGACAATTCGATCGATAACTGCATGGTGTTACCTGTACACAGGCTCGCCAAGAGGGGACAAATTCCCAGGAACTCAGCGAATTTTAGCGGTCCCTGCCGAGCCTACTATCAACTTATCATCAAAAATATTATGATGAGCCATACAAAGTTTCGGACTTATGGCTTTTAAAATATAATATTACTGACAATTAGCAACAATCAGTTTTAAATTCGAGCATTGAATATTGTCCCGCTTATCGTTAAAACGGTGGTCGATGGTGGCTTCCATTGAGACCGCGTGAGTCCTAGATCACAACAGCCGACTGATCACTGATCCAATTACACGATTACAGCAACTGCCCATAGAAGCATGGACAGTCAGTCTTAGCACTGATCTACAGAAGCAAGGAATATGCAAGAATATTTTTGCTTCTTTTTTTCATATAGGCCTAGCTGTTACTGCTGCTGCTACTTTTGCCGCAGATGACGTTGCCAACATTCAACAGAATATAATCCTTTGTGAATCAGAGTGAATGAAATATTCAGTATAAGACAAAAGACATACTCCGCTGCACTTAAAAAACCATTGTTCCGAGTTAACAGTGGACTGACGAACAAAGACGGATACATAATTAAGATCATATATATATATATATATATATATATATATATATATATATATATATATATATATATATAGATGTGTCACGTGTGCAATTAATACCAACATAAGTCTGCCACTGTAGATTCATTTCCCGTGCTACTGTATATAAACAAGCCTGTCATATTTAATATATATCTACTGGAATGATACCCAATGTCTTTTGCTTATATATAACATATATATACATAATTTTCGATGATTGTATTTGAAGTGCTTAGTATAGAATATAATTCCACACAGGCCTGAGCGAACTGTCCACTGTTTAAATGTACATTCTTCTTGAGAGCATCATAAGGTTCGTCGCAGTTGGTGGGAGAAGAAGGAATGCGATAGAAGGAACGATGGACAAAGAAGGGAATAGGAAAAGGAGAAAGGGAGAAAGGAGGAGGAATGAAGGTCCTATTTTTTTTCCACGGACAATAACAGACCGAGTTCCTTTTTAGACAGACGTCCGTCCGTGTTCTTGTCGAAGACACGCAACACTGCTTCCTTGTAATCCTGGACGTCCTGGTGCGTCACGTTCTGTTGGACAAGAAACAAAGCATTGTTTCACCCATGCATGACTTCCATACATTTTACACCCGGTATCATCTAGTCTATATTAAAATTTCCACGGATGAGGAGACTCTCTTCAATCGGGTTAAGCACAGTACCTGTTCCACCTCATTTAATCCATACTCGATTAGGTTCAGAGCACATAAAAGAGAAACTTATCCTCCCTCGCGCTCAGACGATCTTTACTTAAAGACAAAATAGATAAAAGATATTAGGACGATAGGTCATTGTCTACTAGTAATCTATCCGACGTTAAAGTTCCGTAATAGCTCGGAAAAACGCATATTCAAATTCCTAATAGTTATATCTTTGCTTCAGCAGCAGTAAGACGCTGTTAATGGTCCTCAAAATCAGAAGATGAGCATATATATACAATGGCGCTACACGAATTCGTTGAAAACACCGAAGGAACAAACCTCGTCTGTTTTGGTCATGATGTCTCTAATGAGAGCCAGCAATTCCTTGCCCTCGATGAAACCATTGCCATCCTATACAGTGAAAGAAACCAAATTCAATGCTCAATATACGCATGCTGTTCAATATAATTCTGTTGATTCCTTTTTTCAAATTTCAATGTGTAAAGCATTACGCGCAAACATCCGCAAGTATGAGCAATCATGCATACATACATACATAACTGCTACCCTTACTCGATCGAAGGGAGTCTCTCCATACATACATACATACATACATACATACGTACCTACGCATCTACGTACCTACGTACATTCCGTACCTAAGTACGTACGTACATACGTACCTACGTACATACGTACATACGCACATACGCACATAAGTACATACGCACAGACGCACACACACACACCCACACACACACACAGACACACACACACATACATACATACATACATTCATGCATGCATACATACATACATACATACATGCAAACATACCATAACTGCTACCCTTACTTAATCGAAGGGAGTCTCTCCATACATACATACATACATACATACATACATACATACATACATACATGCATGCATACATACATACATGCATGCATACATACATACATACATACATACATACATACATACATGCATGCATGCATACATACATACATACATACATACATGCATACATGCATACATACATACATACATACATACATACATACATACGAACATACATGCATACATACATACATACATACATACATGCATACATACATACATACATGCATGCATGCATACATACATACATACATACATACATACATACATACATACATGCATGCATGCATGCATACATACATACATACATAAATGCATGCATACATACATACTTACATGCATAATTATTATTATTATTTACACATACACATGGACAATACATACATGCATTATACAAAGCTCGGTTTTTCAGGACAGAACTTGATAAAAATACTGATGAAACTAGTCTTCTGAACTCAGCTTTTGAATGACTAAGATATTAGGTGTTGTTTTATGTTTACACATGCTTACATGCATACAGACACACACACACAGACAGACAGACAGACAGACAGACAGACAGACTGAGACTTCGGTTCTGACCGATTTAACCTGACTAAGGCCCCGAGAATGAATTCATTCTTTTCATCTGAGTAATTGATGCGAATTACATTACATTACAGAATATATCATTGCATGACATGTGCGGAAGGATGGACTGTTCATAAAATGTCTCTACGAAATGTTCTCCGTTTGACTCAGCTGCTCACTGGATCGTAATGCATGAAGATGTCCTCGAAATTGTGTCTCGATAACTGAAACATAACAAAATAAGAGAAAAACAGTTAATGAGGTCGAACATACAAAGGCCCACGTGAAAAACATCGCATTATATTACAGAATATGAGAATAGGACATTAATAAATCAGTACATCTCATGGACTTGAAATTAATAGAAAACCTGTTCATTCATAACAAGTTTATGTATGTATGTACAAAAGCGTAACTATATAAGCGGAACAGCCACATTTTGATAAAACGCGATATTTCTAAGGCGCAAAACAAAAAACTTCTTTAAATAAGCATTGCGTTAAAAAATCGCCATAACAATTAGAAAGCGCATTTTGAAGCAAGGCCATATATGCTATATATATATAGAGAGATATATATATATATATTACACATATATATATATATATAAACAATGCATGTTTAAATTGTAGCAGCATCTTTGAGGTTCTGAGAAGAGCCCTTGATGTCGCCTTATTGATAATTCGCGAGAAATAAAAAAATTTTCCTTGCAGCACATTTTATTTTATTATTACGCTTTGAATGAATTATCCAAAGAGGAAGTTGTAAAACATGAGCATAAACACGTAGACCCTATTTGATATGTATTCGTGTGCATAAAATTATATTATAGGTATAATATTTGCATTATATTATACGCTAAGTGCACTTTGTTCCGACCAATATAAGAAGAAAGTGTGTGCAGACCCACAATTTTTCATAAACTGAGAAAAACCATTACGCATGACCTTGTGTCCGTCAAGGTCCATTGACTTTCTCAAGCAGCTCTTATGACGCCCACATCGCGTGTCTGCCCACTACATGCACTAGATGCACAGAGGATGCACGAATGTGACCGGTTCAAGTACTCATCTGACAGCGTGGAACAGTGTGAACGTAGTAGGTGGCGCCACCATGAGAGACAATGACTCGACTCTCAGTGCAATTTTATACAAGGATTCACACCACGTGCATGAACGCCGGCGCTAAATAAATTGTTACTGAATAACATACTCATGCATGCCAATGTATAATTGCACGCATATTTATACATATTCTTACTTGTTCTGGCATATATATATATATATACATATATATAATAAATAAATAAATGAATTACTAAATAAATTGCTATTACCGTTTTCCTAGCCGGGAATTTTCTAAGGAAATTCTCTTCGAGTGGCAATAAGCTGTGAGGAAAAACAGGAAGACACTGTCAACAGACGTTGCTTTGTGGTGATATTTATATAGCGCAATAACTCAAACAAGTTCAAAGTTTAAAATTGTAGGTCTATACATTCAGTTCAGCAGAGCTGTGTCTTAAGGCGTCGTTCTTCAACATTTCCCAGGCTCATGACTTTCACTACCGCAATATACGGCAACCACGAAGTTACATGCTTCATATGAAGGCATTGCCTCAAACGCCGCTATTATTTCTGAAATCTAGTCTGTTGCGTTATATTACCTATGTCAAATTATAGAAACGAGTGAGTAATTAATGTGTTACAGAGGTCAATGACAGCATCTCGAGTTGCTCACCTACTAGTTCATTCCTTCAATAATAATAATTTTTCAATTAATTAAGAGATCGTCCCTTCCCGACTCTGAGAGTCGCGTCTGTGGCTTTGACCGATTCGTCCCATTGCTTTAGCCTCGGACGATATAGACACTTGCACGTATATCAGACAATGGCATTGACAACACTATACGACAGATTAAGACTCTTCAAACCGATGGTCTTCTGATAAGCCCTTGCTAAGACAGAAAGACCGACATACAGACAAACAGACAGACAGGGGTCGAAGATACAGACGGACGGACGGCGTCTGTCTGTCCGTCTGTCTTGCTGAGGAAACAACAGAAGGTTTCCTAAGGATTTGACGCGATACCGGTATTGGTTCATTTTGTTCCCGATTAAAAGTCTCGCCATTCAATGAGCCAATCACAACAGATCAATGTCACAACTAATTCATCAGTCAATAAATCGTCAGCAAATTGTGCGATCATTTCGTAGTCACTATCATCTGCAACCTCATTTTAACCATTCATCATTTCAACATTATTCTTCCTCTTCCTCCGCCATCTCCTCCTCCTCCTCCTCATTATCATTATCATCGTCGTCATCATCGTCATAATCATCATCACCATCGTCAATTTCATCATCAGTATTAACTTCAATATAGTCGTCCATATCCTTCTTTTCGTCGTCGTCATCATCATAATCATAAGATTTTCTTAGCGTCTGAGTTCAGTAACGGAACATGCGCAAATTGCTACCCTTAATTCTAGCTGCAACGAACTTTGAAACGACTGCAATTGGATCTCCTCCTCCTCTTCCTTATCTCCTCCTTCTCTTCCTCTTTTTCCTTTCACTCCTCTTCCTCCTCTCCTAATTCTCCGCATTCGCCTTCTCCTCCTTTCTTCTTCCTCCTCCTCCTTTTCTTTCTCCTCCCACTCCTACTCCTCCTCCTTACTTACTTGGCGAATTCTCCCAGTTCGATCCTTCCGTCTTTGTTGACATCGATGGTCTTCAGAACCGATTCCCGGAATTCAGACAGCAGGCCATCTGTCGGCTCTTTCTGTCAACACAATATTTCCAAATATATGTTTATGCAGCGCCAGTCTAGATATGCTTTATGTTTTGTCTACATCGTGTGCTTCACAATAACCACACGCATGTCATTTTCCAACGTCCTCTGCGCGCTACTTGAAGATGCAACCAACGGTTTTGTAATAATTAATATTAATTTTCATAATTATTAAATAATTATTATAGTAATCATAAATATGATATTACAACAACTGTAGCTGCTACTGCTACTGCTACAACTACTACTGATATTAATGTCAGTCAATAGACTGCGTCAAGAGACCCGTGAATAACACATGAACACAATCTTGCACGCTACGACGGTAAAAGTCTCGTATGTGAAGATATATGCTACAGAACGGTTCGTAAAATTCTTCGCTTCACAATGTCACATAGCTACATAAGCAGGATACAACTGTCAGTGTCCTTAGTTAGTTTTTGATCCACAGGTATAGAAGGCCTTCTGGAAATCCTCAGCGCATGTGGACACTGAATCTTTCGTGCGCTTTTGGCTGAACTCTTGTGCGTTGCTAAAGCAACTTGCTACGACGCCGCAAAAATAGATTAAGTGCGATAGGAGTAGATGAACAATAATTAGCTCATATCCTTGCGTACAGCGTGTAGTAATGCATTTGCTAATGATCCCTTACATTATTTAGCTCATGCGTGCGATCTGGCACAACAGAAACATTAATAAACAGAGAGCAACAGAGGGAAGTTAAGTAATTCTGCGCAGAGTAAAATGTCACAACTGACTGATAAGCGCAAGTATCAGGTATACTGGCATTTATCTATGCTTATGTGAGTATGTATTAAGGTATCTAATTGCATTGATATAGCTGCATACACACGCGACATACTGAGACTTAAAGAACAAAGCATATGCTACAGAAACGCCTTCCAAGACGCGGTTATCAGAAGTTATGAATCGCCCATAATATACGGTCCAAACAGAATGCGGTCGTTGGAGAGTGTGGGCGCAGCCAGGTCTTAAGAGAGTACAATGGCTGCAGAGGCAAATCTCGAGACACCCGATAACCCTCTGCAACGGACAAGTTTACGATGCCCCCGGGAAATGGCCACTCTCCGTTGTCATGGTCACCGGGCGAGGTGTTTGTTCGGGTTGCAACGAGGCCAGAGAGAGATGAGAAGGCGCCGAAAGTCGTAAAGCAAAGGGGGCATCGTCGTTCTCGTTCATATTCGGTTTCTTCCGCTGAAACTCTCGTTCGGCTGCAATCACGGAGCTTCTCGATGTCCTCTCTCGTCTAATTGCATTTGTTCTTCACCCACAAGATTCCACGATATAATTATATTATAGGGGCACAGACTCATCCAAAGAACAATGGATGTGGCCTCAGGGTAACCACACACGGCCAGCGTCCTCGTCCCTTGTTTATTTTATTATCATCATTAATAAGAATATTGCCATTATTTTTTTCAACATCGGTTTGTTTTTCCACTACTACAACAACTTCCCCTACTAATACTACTACTACTTCCCTTACCGCCACAACTACCACCACTAATAGAGTAAGCTTAGGTCTATACTGCTACTTCTACCACTGCTACTAAAACCAATAATAATCGTAATTATGATAGTATTGCCATTACTGTTATCATTACAATTGTTGCTGTTTTTGTTACTATTATTCAATTTGTATGCAAGACTTGAAACTTCAAGACCAAGATTAGACCGAGACAGTGAGGTGCCGAGACCGAGACAGTGAGGTACCAAGACCGAGACACTAGGTTCAAGACAGTACCTGACAGTACGAGACAGTAAAAGACAAGTGATCCTATATGAAAGGCTGTTAAATGCTAATGTATCAGTTTTCGGGAATAAGGTTCATTTGTAATTTCAATTTGGAACTTATAATGTATTCTAGTACCAATTCCCAAGAACAGTTTTTATATTACCGCGTTTTATCTTTTTCGATATCTCTTCGTCAGCCTATCTTCTGAATAGTATAAAGAAAGCCTTTTTATACACGTCTGAAATCTTATAGGCGGTTTTAAACAAGCAAATTCGATACCAAATACCAAACGAAATTCTAAATTTGCGCAAATCCTTACTCACCCTGAGAAACTCGAAGTTGTTCCGATCGTTTCGGTTTATATCGTGGTTTTACACCAATGACAAACGGCACGGCATAGCTATTGTTTGCCAATAACTTCAAATTGCGTAAAAAGAAGCTTCACAATTTCACGATCTCTCTCAGACATTTTTCCACTTTAAGATAATTGAATTGATTTCAGTATCATGTGACTTGCGCGTTAACCAGAATTACCGTTTCTCGTAGATTCCAGTTTCTAACGCAAGATTTTAAGACAGTTAACGTGAAACTTATCGAGACCGCTTGTTCGAGACAGAACAAGACTTTCACTTAAAGACACTTTCTAAAAATTCGAGACACTGTCTCGAGACCGAGACACTGTCTCGAGACCATACAACTCTGCAATTATTATTATTATAATCATCATCTTCATCGTCGTCGTCATCATCATCATGCTCATCATCATCACCCGATGGAAGCGTAACCCAATACGAGGTACTGCACGTACTAAGTACTAGACGTCTAATACATACAGACTGATTAAGTAGAATAGATAGGTCATAGTTGGCGCTTCTGTGTGTGTACATCGGCTCAACTCGGTCGTAATTTATAGTCTGAGCTCCGCTAGTATTCGTCTCTTAAACTATTGGTGGCTGCTTCTTACTGATTTGTGACTGTTTTATTGATTTGTGACTGTAAATATATCTTACTGATTTGTGACTGTAATCTAGAGATGCTGACAACGAACGTTTTTTCCCGAGCAGAAACTAGTTCAACGTGGGCAGCCCAATAGACGTGGCACATTTTTTTTACAGTTGGAGCCGACTCCGTGCGCCTTAAGCATATCCTTCGCACATACTTCGCGCAACGAGGAAAACCTGTTGCCTGCTGCATGGCGACCTTCATCGGGATGTGACCAGGCAGGCCTTCTCCGGGCTTCTCCTACCGTGTCGTTCAAAGGAGGACCCCCACCTCTCCTCGTCTAACGTCGCTTCCTGTCTTCGACCCAACATTAAGCTGGACCACGGACGGGGTCGTCGTCCAATATGCCATCCAACTTACGGCTTAACCCGGCTAGGACGCAATATAAATTGCATCATAAGAAATAATAGAAGATGGGTAAATGCATGGAGCAGTTAATGGGAAGAGCACGAGATATTAGAGAGCTTCCTAAGTGCAATGGGATCGCAGCATGAAAGACGCTGGAACAGGAGTTCTGCTTCTCGCGGTTCATCAGACTAGGATGGCAGCCACCGACCAATAGCCCCACCCAAATTTGGTCAAGTCAGAGATGATCGAGACGCGGGTTTGCAAGGTAACAGTACAAAAACGTGCTTGGCGAACTTTTAAAGGCAGTTAGCTCAGACACATCACTTGGTAATCCGCAATCGTTGGCAATCGCCGCCATAATTATTAGGGTAGCACAATTCATAACACGACACTTAATACCATGACAATTAATACCGAACACCTAATCCCCACAACAATTAATACCACGACATTTAATCCCGACGACAATTAAGCCCAATGACATTATTACCATGATAATTATTACAGGACAATATCGGACACACTTCCCACAGCTGCACATACAATTTATTGCACGATTCATTTTAACTCCGTTTAGGCAAGACTGTACAGTATAATACTATTCGAGCAAGTTTTTCTGATTTTAACTTCATTTATCTAGATAATTCGGTGTGAGTAGCAAAAGAAAACTAACTCTGATAATTGCAGTTATGAATAGCCTACACGATACATCGCGACAATGTATCAGTATCAAAATGTGCGTGATTATATGTCGTTGGTAGGCCTATTAAATGTCGTCGATATTGATTGTCGTATGGACTATATTACGTTCGGCATTAACTGTGGTGGTATTAAGTATCGCGGTATTGAATGTCATGGATTCTTATATTGGAAAACTGCTGTACAGCTTCAAGACTTAGATTTCTTTTCCACTTACTCCCTTGCTTTCCATCAGATCCGTGAGAAAGTTGTCCAATTCCTTTCGTTCCAGGTAGCCGCTTCCATCCTAAAGATCACACAATCGAGGCAACCAACTGAGGAAGTCCATAAATAAATAAATGAGCCAATAAATTTAACATCGAATGTGTAGTTAGGATTCTATATGGAAAGTTCATCTGATTCTAATGTTATTTCCCTAACGAAATAATTTTCATAAAGAATACAATTTGAATCATAAAATGATTCCGGATTAGAAGGAAATAACTGGTCCTAAATACCCGTAATGAATACTCGCTATAGCATGATCTAAATAAATATTGATGGTACGCAAGTACCTTACAGTTGCGTTTGCAGGAAATGTTGTATGATACGACCAGCCTTTGACAGCGTAACTAGACAGGATGTGGCTTCAGAAACTGAATTGAATGGAGTGGAGTAGTGTCTGGTTCAGTTAGATGATTATAGATGTTTGAGTGTGGGTCGAGTTGATAAGACGTAGCCTAGGCCTAAAGCTGAGTGGAGTAGTTGGTAATAATGGTTTAAGGGCGTAGTCAGTGTCTCGCATCCCGCCAATCTGTCATTATGTAAGCAAATATGGTACATAAATAGTTAATGTCTAGTGTGTCCTACATTTGTTTTGAATGTGGCTTCATGCAGGGTCTTCGGTTGATTGGAAGAAATTCGCTTCTGTCGAGCAACGGATGGACTTGGAGGGGCATTGTGTGTAGGTCGGTGGATGGATCGCTGCAGAGGCAGAGGGATGGATGGATGAGGGGTTGATAGTAATAAGAGTAATGACGATTTATATGGGGCCGTAACGCGGCCGTACTGCTAAAAGTGCGCCTCACAAACAAGTATCTATAGCGGGAAAAGCGTTAGAGAAGAGATAAACCTTGAGCTTTGACTTGAAAGAGTCCACCGAGTGGGTCAATCTGATGGCGGGTGGAAGACTATTCTAGCATCCAGGACCTCATCTAATGGATGGACGTATGGATGAAGGGTCATCCTTGGCTATGGAGGGATGACAGATGGATCAATCGAGATGGGTTGCTGGAGAAGAAGGGCAGATGTAAGGGGTGACGTGTGGGTGAAAGTGGGTTAAGTTATATATCGTGTGTGCACTATACCTTGTCGTAATAAGACCATATCTTCATGAAGTCGATGGAACTCAACTGAAAACAATTGCGCTCACCATTGTACTTTCACCAATCATCACAATCTCACAACAACTTCAGAAGCAGACATGACACACAGGAATCAGTCATCGCATAGAGCAGCAATGCGATGCATTATCATCACCTTTACCATCATCGTTATCATTACCACCATCATCACCATCGTGTTCGTCACCGTCGTCGTCATCATTATCATTAGCAGCAACATTAGCATCAGCATCATCATCACTATCATCAACATCACCATTACCATCACCACCACAACGATCATCACCATCATCACCACCATGACAACCGCCACTACCACCATCATCGTCAACATTATCGTACATTGCAGCACTGCTAGTTACACCACCGCACCACCACCACCACCACAACCATCATCATCCTCATCGTCGTCATCATCATCAATCTGTTACGGTGATCTAAGGCTGACCTGCGTTGTGTCGACATATCTCCCCAGAAAAGTCTAAAAAAATTCAAATCCACTCAAAAACTCGTACAGTGCAATTTCTTCGTACACAAATATGTACATACCTACACACATACAATGTCTGGGTTTAGCTCATATAATACTTCAACACATATCGTAACGTATCATCGTACATTGCAGCACTGCATTGCTTCTTAAACTCTTCAGATTTTATCTGTTTCGTGCATTTGCATAATTCGTGAAGTAGCACACCCGCCCACACACGCTCACCCACACACATAATATATACACATGTATATATATGTATATATGCATGTGTAAATATACATGTGTATATATACATGTATTAGTAAGCCATATTTGATTGCAGCTAGCCAGGGCGCATGTCTAGTGTACTTAATGGTCGTGGGCGATGTGAGCTGAATAATGAATGAGCTGCCTTGATTCTACCTGTCACCTTCTGATGACTTTTCCTCCCTTTAAAAAAGCCAGCGAGGGAAATCTAGTGCAGAACGGAATCCAGTTACAGCTCCTGTCTGTAAGAATTTTCCTGAAGTTTCTCACCTGGGCTTAGGTGCAGGTCACGAAAGCCAACCTTACGTTATCGAGTGTATTCAAAATCGATTTCATATCTATTTAATAATTTGCCCACGATTGATAGAGAAACTCTAAGTCTGAACTGTTTGGCTTCAGGCACGTGATACGGTATATCGTTTGAATTTGAAGAGGGTTCGTACGTGACGTAAATATGAATTTTAGATCAACAAAAGCACACCAACAATGTATTATCAAATGTCATAAATGTATAAAGAAACTTGCGTAGTGCCTCCGGAACCCACTCAAAATAACGTCGGCTACACAGATCTATTTGCTACAAGCAAATGTAGCTTAAAACTGATTTATATATATATATAATGAAATATATATATATATATATATCCAGTCATATATGTTTGCAAGGGGCGTCATAAGAGATGAGCTAAGAAGGCTTTCTTAGCTATTTCTGACGGTAAAGTCATAATTTAAAATGGAAGACAGTTCCCAACATATAAAAAAATATCCTTTAGAGACAATCGCTGCAGTATAAGAGCGCGGAACCATTAGATGCCACTGTTGAAAGGAGCGCAGTGTTCGTCAATCTCACGCGCAGGTTGTAACCTGGGGTCGAACAAATTATCGATACTGATCAGAAGACGAGGATCTCTAATGTTCTTCTATCCTGAACAGGAAGCCAGTGTAGCAGCGTGTCGCACGTAGTTTGAAATATGCAAGAGTTTTGACAGATTGGACCCTGGACTCGGTCAGCGCAGCTTAGGACGAACCGAAGCTGATTATAACCGTCGTCCTGTGCTAGCAAGGATAGAGTCGTCCAAGTCCAAACGCGCTCAGAATGAAGGAATGAACAAAGATGGATGTAGTTTCATGCAAAGATTACGTACGCCAACGACCAAAGTCTAACGCAGTTGAGGAAAGTATAATCAGCTGCCTTCATTAAGGATGACTTTACAGTAAGTTCCCAAACAACGTAGTGCGTATCCCGGCAATGTCGTTGCTATGCCCTTATATTTAAATTAATGATATCAGCCCATCTTTGAGATTGCTTGTTTGAACTACGCGCCAAATGAACTGCATCATGAGGCAGACATAATTGTCTTGTTCACGGATATGTGATAGTTCTAACGAGGTTCGACTTAGCACTTGAAAATGCCACTGCTTACATTACCAATTAAAAGCGTCTGCTTGTGTCAGCTGTTGGCAGATTATATTGTGGTCCTGTTGACATTTGCGTGTAATCAGACACTTATTTAAAGAGAGGTCGATGTAGCGTAGAAGCGAGTGATTGGTCAAACGGAAATTGAACCTTTTAGAATAGCTGACTCCAACTAGTGGCACATAATGCTGACGCGAATGGTCACTACGCTAGATAGCAAATGGACAGATCTGTGAGATGATTGACTGAGCACTGCGGATATATGGCAGATAGTCTGAAAACACGCGATAGGAATCATACGGGACATTCCGAATAATTGGTTTACTCAGTTATACGGTTGAATGACCGCTTATCATCAGAACCTCCAATCAAGCGAGCATATATAAACAGGTATGTGTAAAATTATAAAACGCATTTTAAAGCAGATAGATAAAAACAAAAACAGGCCTGAATATTCAACATGCAGAAACAGTGATACGCACCGAGCCGTCGAGTACTATCCTACACCATCCTCAATATGCAGCAGCATAAAAGTGCAGAATGGCATTTTAGCAACGGCAAACAAAACGATAGGTAGGAGTTTGACTGTTGCTGGACGATGCGTGTAGTTCAGCCTATCCTCTGATATCTTCTGCCTCACCAGTAGTTAATCCATAAATTTAGAATAGAGCTTCGAAACACAGTTAACTGGAGTGCATCCACATGATTGAGCGATTCCGTGTCAGCGCTCGTGAATAAGCTGGTGCGCATTAGAGAGCAGTGCTTTAGAAATATTGAAGCAAGTAAGTATATTGGCTAGTTGGCTATTACACTTGCTAACATGGTTTACAAAAATAGCTGTAGTAACGGTGACCGAGAAATATTTCGTCAAAAATGTCCTTCAATATCGTGTTAAACGCTTGCCGCGGAGATTTACGCTTCATGCTCAGAATAGTATGGCGGCTGGCGAGTAGGACGATCGTTAGGAATTTTATGCTACGTTGTCTATTAATGGCTTTAATGCAAACATTATTGTTATGCGTAGGTAATGACCATAGCAAACTAGAAGAGCTTAAGCTGAAGATTTATTTATTTATTTATTACATTTGTAATGCGCACAAGGTCACACCTAAATGTGAATCTGAGGCGCGGATAGTCAGTCGCCAGGAGAAGATGCAATTAGATTTCCAAATATTTGAAAGCGTATTGCCTTGATGTGGTAGAAACAAGATTTACAAAGGCTTGTTATGTGACGCCGAAATGTGAGCTTGCTGTCAATGGTAACCCCAGGTTTTTGGCAGAGTCTGAAAGCGGCACAGCAGTGCCCGCCAGTTCAATGCTAGAGACCATAGGGAAAGAACGCAGGCGATGACATGAGCCAAATACAATTGCTTCAGACTTGTCTGGGTTTATGGCCAAACCATTGAAACAGAAGCATGCATATATAGATGAGAGGCATTCTTCCAGTTTTAGTTTACCAGACTGATCAGTGTGTGACAGAGCAATATGGAGCTGAGTATCATCTGCATACTGTTGTAATTGAATTCCAAAGTGTTTAGCTATGTGACTGATTGGGGAAGTAAAGACTGTAAATAATAAAGAGCCGAGGACAGATCCCTGTGGCACTCCAGCAGTGCAAAGTGTGGGCTCCGGTGTAAGGCAGTTCCAGAGACACCAAAGCTTTTTTCAAGTCTTGAAATGAGTAGCTGGTGGTCTACAGTGTCAAAGGCTGCACTAAGGTCAAGACACACAGAGAGGCAGGCTTTATCATCGTCAATAGATGAGTAGATGTAATCAAGTGTAGAGACAAGAGCAGTCCGTGGAGTAGCCTTCGCGATATGCTGACTGGTAAGGACTGAAGTTGGGAGATGAAGATGTTGCAATTCATCATAAAATCATATCATGTAACGATCATAGTCCAGAATAAAATTAGGGGAAATTATTGAACAGCAAAAATGTGAGGAACCTCTTATTAAAGCGAATCATATGGACAAGTTCCTACTTCTTTCCTGCATACGATCCGTCAGTGCGCAAACGCCTATGAACAGAACGGTGCCATATATAAATACACTCTTACGACCACGACCACTTGCTAGTCACTCTTAATAAAAAATATGTCAGACGAAAGTGGTCTGTGCAGACACTTTCATTAATCTATAGACGCTCGGAAGTTTATCCTTACACTTCATGGTACATATATATATACATCATCTTTTATATATATGTTAACAACGCCAATACAATTTGTACAATTTGTATCGAGAGATTACATTTAAGTAAATTATTATTATTATGATTTAGAGATAATGGGTCATCTCAGTCGTAGGGCCAGTAGTCTAACAATAATTATGCCTTTGAAGAGATTATTTAGTGTTGAAACATTTTGGAGCATTTTCAAGACTTAGGATTAATCCACAAGAAATATTGACAAGTTGCTAAAACAAAATGTCAATTGGTCAGATGCGTTTGAACGACTTAGTCCAGAGTCCCATGTGTATTTGTTACCTACCCACTTATAAATAATCCCAATGCTCTATGCAAATGCTCTACGCAGGGTGATCATGAAATCGTGAAATTGCATACATTACATTAAAAAATAAGAGACACGAACACAGACATACTATACTATAGAGTGTCAGCGAAAGATGTAATACAAGTTGTATATAGCATTGTGTTTGGCAGACAGTTGCAAGAACACACGGTGTTGTAAAAAATATGTGTGAGGTCATGGTTTCTGTATATTTTGAGAAGATACAGTTCAATAAGTCACCGTACACAAGGATCCTACTCCTTGTTTAGTCAAGCATAGACAAAAGGTTGGCTATAGATTCCTGTCAAACTGCTCATCACAATGGACGATATATACATGTACATAATAATATATATATATCGCCTATTATAATTATTTGCCCATATTTTGCTTAGGCCTAAGTGAAATAAACACAATGTTAAAAACTGTCAAATTTTACTTTCGATCCTTGGATATATACCAATGCTAACCTAGGCTATATTCTGTCGTTAGCATAAAATCCCATTCCTCTTGTGTATGCCTCCATCCTACATTTGTAAAAAAAAACATATCCCGAGAAATAAGCATGCTTACATTTATGCATGTGTACACGTATATGTATGTGCATGTATTGCTTATTAGTATTTAGAATGTAATGCTTGTATAGGCCGACGTATTTATTCAAATATTTAATATAGCGCCATTAGTGCCTCAGGTAGGAACTGCAGGTATAAGCATCTCAAATTAATCAAAAAACGCGTTTCTAAGAATTTGAAGCTGTATGCTAGGGTTATGGGCCGTACGTATACACGTGATTATTATGGCCTTATTTAAGCAGAAGATTTGTTTTGCATGCATGAATGACCTAGTGCAGCTCAATAGAAGCTACATGGTGGCATTTTCAGCAGAAGAATTACCGACGAGCACTGCAAGGCTGTGAGGCATATTATAAAAGCCGAAGCTCTGCCGTGATATAAAAAAGATCGCAAGACAATCTAAGTACATAGTTGAGATCTGTTTATGCAGAACCAAGAGCTATGACTAATCGTGAATCTCCTTCGTTATATATCGCCCGTGATGGGCTAGATGGTGTCATATTTAGAAATTCATTTGTCTTTAATTTATGCTGTCGGGGTTTAGATCCCGGGGCAGCCATAACGTATAGATGCAAAATCAACAACTAGTTGTTAATCCAAACGTGCAAGGGTTATGATAATTATGTCCGTTTTATTGCTATGTAATAATATTTCAATCCACACGGCGGCGCACAGAAAGAGATACTTATATAATTCGGTTAGATTATTGTTGTCATGTTTGCACTTTAGTTGAAAGATCCTTCGATGATCCCAGGGCCACTCCCTTCAAAGCCAACGGCTGACAGAAGGGAGTCAAATGCGAACGATCTCATTAACATACGCTGTCTATTGACCTTTAAAGGCGCAAAACAAATGGTGAGCTCCATTTAATAATAAGAAGATTACTTCTAGTTTACAAGGTTCACTGTACTCGAGTTTTGTTCAAATGAAACACAGCATCGAGCAAATCATGAGGTTTCCTTAAACAAGCGCTATATAAACGTGTAGTCACGATTACGAGAGACTAGAGAAGATGAAACGGATAATGTAAGCCTAACATAAATCAGTTATGAAAGGTATCAGCCTTGGACATATACCTGCATTGCCTATTTTTATTTGACTGAGCCCCTGTGAACAAGTTGGCAACCGGGAATCGCCATTCTGGGCTAGGAAGAAATCTGAAAATTACGATTGCGAGCACGATTATGTAACAGAGTAGACCTAGGAACCCAATCAACGGCCATTGATTTGTCTAAAGCATGACGCTGCTAAACATGCGGTCCTGTTTCAAATAACCATCGATTGTTGTGGCATGATGCAATATTATAATGGCGCTATAGAAATCTCCAGACGAGATGACATTCTACTCAAGATTACATAACAGTAATTTGATTGGATGATGTTAGCCTACCTTACGCTCGGCCATCCTTCAGCTGTTAGGTTCAGCTCAACGCACAACACAGATTTGACCGACCTCTCGTGACGAGGCTTACGCAGAGTGACTTCGCCGTCGTGATCTAGGGCGCCAACGCTAGGCTGCAGCACCTCGCCGTGCATTCGGTCGTTTATGGTGGGGAGGTTGAGAAAAACGAGGGAGGGCACTCAGTGCCTCGTTGGCTGTTGGCGACTGTCTGGCGAACAAGGAGATTATATGAGGATACACAGAGAATGACGTCGGTTGGGCGGTCGCGTGCTTAGGTGGCGCCGCTTTTTTCGATCAAGCTCCGTCCGTCTATAATTGATCGTTGCTCTCGCACCTGCGTTCGTGACCGTACATGTATGGGTCTGTCTATAAGTCCTTGCCTGGATTCTCTCTTGCCATAGCCCACATTCTTAGGTACAGATCGTAAATACAGACTGATTAATTAGCTGAAGGCAGAAGGACATACGGTGAGACGGACAAACGGAGGAAGAGTGACGGAAGGAGTCACTGACTCAGTGAGTCCATTAATCCTTCCGTTCGAGCGTTCTGTCCATCAATTTACCATTGAGGCGCTCATACCTTTGTATCTCCTGTCAATATTTCCATACCGCTGTAGTAGAATCTAAATTCAGATATATCCATCATCTACGTTCGTACAATAACTGCGTTCGTCACTTCTCTCGGGACATTTGTTTACACAACATCACACGAACAGTTGCAAACTTTGAAGGAAAAGGGTGGACGAAGTCAACTGAGTGCACGACGTCTCCCTCCCTACTGATTTCAGTTCCATGTGCAAAATAAATTCTTTTCATTTGGTATTATTATCAATATTAATACTATTAGGCCAACCATTGTTACTACATGTATTACTGAAACCGCCTCTCGCAATCAGCTGTTCAAAGGTGCTCCTCCCAGCGTGACCCTTCCAAAAATGGACATTCTCGTCCAGCCGTGTGACGTCTAAGTACTGTGTCAGAACCAGTGGTTTTTCTGGCGGAACGCGCCAAAACGGCGTTCCGGCACCCTTTTAGCAAAAGCTGTGGAATTTGACATAAAGCTTTACAATTTCAATTTTTACTTTCTAAAATTTTAATAAGTAGGCCACCTACCTGTATAGATTGTGGTGAATTTATTTTATTTGGAAGCAAATTTTAGCGTCATTTCTTTCAACAACACAGATGCGTTCCGGCACCTTTTTCTCTAAAAAAGGCACTA
The DNA here is from genome assembly GCA_959347315.1 of Bimastos eiseni. Taxonomy (NCBI): domain Eukaryota; kingdom Metazoa; phylum Annelida; class Clitellata; order Crassiclitellata; family Lumbricidae; genus Bimastos; species Bimastos eiseni. Next base: position 18,129,980 of record OY365815.1, read on the forward strand.
GTCAGAAGACTCAGATCTGTCTCGGAACAGTGATAGGACGGAGAAAGATCTGGCTTATATCAAGATTACTCCACCAAGTGGAGTAATCTTGGGCTTATAAGGTCGCAGTCATTGTTATTGTCCTTCTTCTTTCGGGCGGTCATCCGATGTTGGTCGGTTCTTGTGCGACAGAGCATGACGGCGTCTGGTCGTCTTGGTCCACTCGCCATTGTCACTGACGAGGTATGTTGATGGCCGGTTGCAGGTGACGTGGTCATCGAGGTGAAGCGTCGGCGGCTGGTGTACCTTGGTCATTCGGCTTCTCCCTGGATCGGTATGTCGGCCAGCCTTCGATAAAGGCATCACGCACTTTAGTCAGTCACTTTAGACTGTGGTACTTAGCTGACCATCATTGTTCGTCGCCGGTTTGGACCGCTCGCACGTTCCATCGTGACAGGTTGAGTGTGCCGAAGAGGGCATTGTTAGCCTCACCAGTAATCATAACAAGCCAACTTCAATCATAATTTTATTGTATTCGGAAAACTTCTATCATATTGAAATACATCAATCAGATTTGTGTCAATCATGTTAGCAGGTTTCGATCATATTGGAAAACTTAAATCATATTAGAGGACTTCATATTAAAAAACTTAAATCATATTTGAGGACTTCAATCATATTAGTTCAGTCATATTAGAGGACTTCAATCATATTAAAGATTTCATTATCCAACTCGAAGACTTCGCTGACATCGACTCGTTACGGTTACTGGAACCTAAATTTGGTCCACGCCAATACGTGCGAGAGTCTGGTCATTCTCGTTGTGGATGATTCTTGATTCGGTCAACTCATCGCCTCTGTTGATGTGTCTGTTTAAGATCTGCTCGTCCAACCACCAGCGTCATCCGATCAGTCACTGGTGAAGATAAGACTTTTAATCTAAGTTATAATTATAAACCTGAGCTTCGTTCAATCGCTGATGAAATTCTGGATTGCACATTTCGTGAGGTACCTCTCTTAAAGCGGGATGCCTAAGAGCGACTCAATCATCTGTGGTGGTAACACATGGACATTAAACAGAGGTTATAACGACTCATGGCTGGTAAGTAGCGGAAAAAACATACAAAATGTACATGCAAACGAACGCACACACGTACGCACGCACGCACGCACACACACACACCTGCACACACGCTCAATATATACATACACACAGTATATATAATGTATATATATAATACATGTATGTATTAATGTCGATGGATTTGTTGATCGGGATATGGAGAACAGTGTAGGCGTGGCCTTTGAATGGAGACATCAGATGTAGTCCCTTCATTAAGCCTCACGTATCTCCTACTTGGATGACGTGGAAAATGCCGATGGCAAGTAAGGACTAGGAGGATTAGGCGGAAGTGTGGATGAGGACCAGCAAGAGGAAGAGGTCTAACAAGAGGGAGAGTTAGAGTAGTAAGTGGATGAAACGAACAGAATGAGATGGATAAAGGGGTTTTAGAGGAGGAATTGAGGAGGAATTGAGGAATAGGAGGAAATTAAGAATTTTTCGCTGGAGGAGGAGAAGAAGGAGGGGATAAATGGATTAACGACGAAAGAGGATTTCTCTGAGCAGTCGATATATGAAATAAACCGAGCTGGCACCATCTAACTTAGTTTCTCGATGACGGCAAGAATGTACGGAAAGAGAAAGAGAAATAGGCAGACTTAGACGTATCGATGGACTGACGAACAGACTGACGCAACAGACAGAGGATGCAACGCACAGAGAGAGCGCATCAGGCACGCTATAAAGAGTCGGAGAAAGGGACTGACTGACAGATGGATATAGACAGAGAGCCAGAGACTCAAGCACAGACAGACTGAAAGACATGTAGGAAGTAAGACAAACAAACAGAGGAACGAACAGACACAAAGAAGAAAGCAAGTGTCAATGGCTATGTGCAGAAATAACGGTCCGTCGAGCATGAAGTTTCATGCGAATAACCCACGAAGTATAAACAATATGCTTCTGGCGCTGTATAAATAACGTTCATGTTAATTGACTTAATTTGACAGACTGTCGTGTCTGTCTGTGCGTAGCCTAAGCATCGCATCTTCATCGTTAAATTTAGTAGTTTTTCTTGAAAACTTCTGTTTTCGGGGTGAGATGGTTTAATAGAAATGACTTTGTCATACCGGGTGGGGCGTGTTCTGGGGTCTGGCGGATCCCTTGATATTTAGCAGACACGCTCGCAAATTGAGTTTTCGAGATGTCAGAATAACTTACAGATTAGTGTATAGTCTAGAACCTGCTTCCCATTCGGTTTCTAACTTTGTCCCGAGTAGGTTTCTTGAAGGGGCGCCATGTAAATGTTCAGAATTAATTAATTAATTAATGAAAATGCCAGTAACGGCGCTGCTATCTGCAATACACGGCAAGGTCTCCAAACTCACCACGAGAAAGCACATCTGCACTCTACAGTCGTCCTGTTTATTTGTCACCGCTCTAATACTAAACAAACGCTTTAGCATCGTGCGTAAAAATATGCATAGCACTTTCCACAACCACGTCTTTCTAAATTTCGCCCACCATCCGACGAGTGATCAATGAACGGTCTAATGGGTGCTGCTTCTGTGGACTAGAAATTCCTGATGCTCACTTTCGATGTGCCCGTCTAAATATTTTAGGGGCAGCGGAGTAGCATTTTGGAATATAATTTTGTCAGCTCTAGCTATTTACTAGCGCATCCTTCCTTGCGTTATGGCAAGGCTGAAGTACCTTGGCCTGCTGACGCACACGGCCTCATGTCTTCTCTTCTTCTGTAGGGGCTCTACCCCTATATATTAGACTGGTTCGAACTTACAATGTAGGCCTATGCGCGTATAGGAATAATTATTGTCACATAAAAGCAGCTCAAAGACGCCAACTAGTGACTTTCTAAACGCAAAAGTCTATACTTGATTGATATCGCTCTACAAACTGCAATGCCACAGGAAATTTCTTGCACACTCGACAGATGGTGCGACGATACAATAGGTACATTAAACAGACGCATACACTGTAGGCCTACATATTATTTAAATATGTTGTCGACTTAATTCGAGCTTTCATAACTCAACGCCAAAAGACAGAATGCCGTTTTATGGTTATGTGGGATCGAACTGTATTTCCAATAGAATTATTGCAAATAAAGAAATCAATGACTTTTATACGGTATGCCCTATTTAGGCCTAGTTTTTGACCTTTTTAGCAAATGATCTATTGATTCCTTATGAATAGGTTTGATGACGCTATAGAAGTTTAGATATTCGCTATATCTAAAGATGGTGTTATTAAGTATCCTTTTTCGAGTCTGTTTGGAAAGTTCTGTGCTAAGAATAGGAAACCTGTAGTTCTATGTCTATAGTCCGAAGGTTCGATAGTCCAAAGGTTCGATAGTCCGAAGATTGCATGGTGTCCGGTCGATAGGTGATAATATTGCGATTTTAATGGTAGCTGGATTGATGAAAAGAATTATGATTGGCTAGAGGCTGGATTCAGTGGATAGTACCATTCTTTTCATTCATCCATGCAGCTTCCATTTAGACATGATTCCTTTCGTATCAATCCAGCTCCCAGTTTTGCTCATTATTTTCATCAATTAATCCAGCTTCTAGTTAAATTAATGTCGGAGTATAGAATCTTCGGACTATCGAACCTTTGGACTATCGAGCGGACAACTTTTGAAAGTACTTACCCAGTTACCCTCCTTCGTTCCGCTTGAGAATTTTACTAGGCAGCTATGAATAAGCATGTCCCTAAAACTTCGGCTTTGCAAATAGGCCTATGCTCCGAGCCTCTGACTCCACAGAGGCAACGGGATTGTCGGAAGGTGCCAGGACAAGAGTATGGTTTTTCCCAGATTTTATGGCACTGTTTAAGTGAGACGCACAATTTTTTTATTGTGAAGATTACGCACATGACCAGTGTTTTTTTTATTCGACTGCATATTCGACGGCGCATATGTATAGGCCTTCATGATGACTCATATACTTTCATTCGTGTCCGTAAGTCCCAAATAATTTAGCCGTACTGATACAGAGGTCACAGATCGATGCACATGGCTACTCGTGAATGCTAGAACCGTTCGGGTGTGAAAAACGAAGTAGACGTAAACATATTATCATGTCACGTTTGCAAGGCTTGGGTGTTTGTGTTTAGCCTTGTGCAGCATAAGGTGTTAGATATAATCTTTGCAAACATGTATATGCATATTGCCTATACTCAGTATGATTAGGCCTACGCTAGCGTCATCGTCCGGTTTTTTCATGCATGCGTTACTGAGGAAAAACCCAACTGAATAGGCCTATAATTAGCATAGTAAGACCTACCACCAAAGCGACATTGGCAAAATTGTAACCATGTTCAGATGACTCGTTCGTTTGATTAAAGGATAAAGTTTCTGGGCGGGCAGTTGTGCGACAAACTGCTCTGTAACCCCACCCACCTGCGAAAAATGATAGCTGAGACTCTGAGCATCCATGCCATCTGTCAGCTGTCGACGGCAATCCACTTGGCAAACTGCTTGTCAATCAAACCTGAACTCATTGAGTGGGGCTACAGTCAAGAAGTGCCATATTCAAGTCCACCGCCGGTCAATTCCTTTCAATTGAAATGCCTGCATGCCTCTGGGCCATTCTCTGTCTGTCTGTCTCTGTACATACATCTACTTATAATATGTATATATATACATACATATATGTATTGCACTTGCAGAGTGGCAGTATTAAACAATAATGGCACCGCTACCCCTCCCCCGCCTTCCCCTCCTCCCTCTCTCAGACTAAACCACTCAGATGTTCACTCTTTTGATGATCGATATATGCATACAGCAGAACTCTGTAGTTGATATTACATAGTACCATGCAAAAATTGGTAAATACAGAATGCAGTATATGTATTTATTCCCAAATTGGCTTTTGTGTAATCTAAGAACGTACTGTATTTCAGGTCTTATGCATGCCATGATTATTCAGGCCAATATATATATATATATATATATATATATATATATATATATATATATATATATATATATATATATATATATAATATGTATGTATTTCAAGGTACATTTGCTTTTCATATCTGATTGGATATAGGTTGTCACGAGTGTATAACAGTTCAAGTTCCCCAGATCAGAGAAACAATATAACAACACTGAGCCCAGCCAAACGCCATATATATATATGTAGGTATTCATTAGACCACGCCCTAAAAACTTGGCCTTTGTTAAGTATTTTAGTGTTATGACTAAAATGGTTATATGGGTCGTCTATCAATTAAGCATATGTCAAGAAAGTTTGAGCAGAGATGTTGGGAGGTTTGACGATTATTTATAATATGTAGGTATATTGTTTGACAGTTGTTGATAGGGGAAGGGTTAAACTTAAACCTAAAGTTTGTTGGCCTAATTTATGAAAGACCCCTAATTTAATTAGATTGCGCCTTTTAAGAAAAAATTAAATTCGACGTTGTAGTGTGAACTAGAAGTTTATAGATGCTGTACGGATGCAGAATGACTGCATACACCTATAGGGTTTCAATTAAAAGCTAATGATAACGGCTCGAGTAGCGGTATACGTGCTGACTGATGAAAGCAGTTCCTATGAAAACTAATCACGAGTTTGAGAGAAGAACGTTAGAAGACGTTACGGAATCAAAGGAATGTCTCGACTTCGGTGTACGATATAAGTAAATTCTGATGGGAGGCATGACTGACGGCCTAAATGACAGCATGGGTGACTGACGTGAACGACGAGTTCGATGCTAAAAAAGACTACAAGGCAATGACCACTATCTTAATAGGGACAAAGAGAAACCTCGATGGAAATGGACAAAAGTAACGGACAAGACATATTATATGTAGGGAAAGAGAAATGGACGGGATTTGGAGACAAATTATATGGAATCCAAGACGACAGGAAAAAACGATGTCAACACGAAAGCATCAGGTATTCAATTTCAAACAACGGGTGGCTGATTGGTCCGTAACGCTCAGTGTGCGCTGAGTGAGCGGGTTTGAACCCCGTCCGAGGCGTCAGTCATTGTGTAGGCAAGTCCTTCGCGCACAATTGCTCTGCAGTACAACTGCAATTGCGCCGTCGAGGCGTCTGCACTTCTGAGCAAAAGATGTCGGAAGAAGGGCGATATCAAATTTCAAGAATTTCTAAATTTCTGCTAGACAAGGTCATTCTACGAAGACTGCGATGGTTTGGTGACTGACAGAATCTCACACAATGCGCAACATCGAGTGCTCGAAGGAAAAAAATAAGAAAGGCAGACCAAGATGTACTGCATACGTGTACGTTGTATAGACGTCACAGGCCTATTAATGCGTCCGTGACATCATTTGAACCAATAAAGCTAAGGGGAACGGCGGACTTGACAAATGATCGATGTCTTCGATGACAATGAAGACAATAAATTCGTATACAAAGGGTTGGTGTTGGGAATGGTGGTGTTGATGATGATGATGATGATGATGATGATGATGATGATGGTGATGATGGTGATGGTGATGATGGTGATGGTGATGGTGATGGTGATGGTGATGATGGTGATGGTGATGGTGATGGTGATGGTGATGATGGTGATGGTGATGGTGATGGTGATGATGGTGATGGTGATGATGGTGATGGTGATGGTGATGGTGATGGTGATGATGGTGATGGTGATGGTGATGGTGATGGTGATGATGGTGATGGTGACGGGGATGATGATTATGACGATTATGACGATTATGACGATGATGATGATGATGATGATGATGATGATGATGATGATGATGATGATGATGATGATGATGATGATGATGATGATGATGATGGTGTTGGTGGTGGTGACGACGACGGTGACGGTGACGGTGACGACAATGACGCTGCTGCTGCTGATGATGATGAAGTCAGAGACATCACGGTCATATATATATATAAGCAGTAGGCAATTAGTCATCTTCTTCGGCCACCTATTCGCAACCGCGAGCTGCGTCTACTTCAGTGGAACCAGAGAATGAAACAATAATTTGTATCTAATTGGACGATGCAAAGTTGCAAACAAATAGTTGGGCCTTAATAACCCAATCAACGACAGCGGCATGATATTTCTCATAACCCGTTGACACTGTTTCTGCAGCAGAAGAGATGACCCGAGGAACAATAGCTTTTGTCAAACGGTATACACTGTGTTCTAGTGAAGTATTAATAATAAAAAATTGCAGGCCTATGCAGTCGCTTTGGCCGTGTCTTTCTACTATCGGAAACGAAAATGAACGACTCGTAATCGTTCCAGACTCATATCGATCTTGATCGAGGCCCTGGCTCCAGTACAGGTTGCGTTGCATAGGGTTTGTGTCCATAGTCCAAAGTCCATTTATACCCACAAGGTATAAAATCAAGACAAATCAATAAGAAAACTAAATTTTAAACCATCGGTGTGTTAGGCAGTAAAATTATTATCTGGGTACCCCCCCCCACCACGTTAGGCCTATAATCAAAATCACGCCGCTGGTAGCATTAGGCCGGGATAGGCCCCTACAAGTCGTTTAATTATATTTGGATTACATATTTGAATTATATTTGGATTAATTATATTTGGCATGCATATTTGCAGAGTGAAAAATGACACATAAATTGTTAGGTGCTGATGAACATTACGTGTAATTGCAGACTCCGAATCGGTGTGCACTAAGCCTTTCTTTATTAACCCATATAATTAAGTCGGGTAGCGTTTAGCCTAAAACTAGGCCAGGGCGAAACTATAACTCGACTGCAATATAGACACACTACACGACATTGGAGGTGGAGGGTTACATGTATGTGCAGCCAAATGACTTTTTTTGACAGACTTCTTTGTTAAAGCGTATGGTTGAGAAACGTGGTCAGCGCTTATGCTTGGTACACAATTTTCATCAACCCCATCGATCGGTTCAGCCTATCAAGTCATTTAGTTAGTATCAGTCTAATTATCCTAATAGATCAGCTGATCGCGTCGTGACGTATTTATTGTGTTAGGCCGTGTTAATTGCGTTAGGCCGGCTGAGATTGCGGTTCATTTGTGTTATGTAAAGCAGTCCGCGTTCTGTGCTTGGTAGTGGATGACTCTGGGTAGGTCAATTATAGCCTACACGTGACGACAGAAAGTATGACTGAAACTTCCTGGTTCGTGAGATATTGGGTTTAATCGATAGGCGACGTATTATAGAACTTTGTTTGTGTTTAGTGTCGTTCGTGTGTTTTCTGGTCAATTCAGAAACGAAACTGTCGATTTAGGCCCTATATGAGGTTCAAAATAGGGCAGTCGAGTGTATAGATTAGGTCGATTGAACAGCACAGGTAGGCCTACTTGTATAGTCAAGTGCTTGAGTTGTTTCGTCTGAAACTGGTCACTAATAAAGCAATGTCGTTCTAAAGGGCTATCGCTGCCGTTGTATTATTATCGTTGGTCGTTGCAATCAGTCATCAGCATCGTCGTTGTCATCATCATCCAGACTGGTTACGGTCTTTCTGCTGCTTGTCTGCTGACTTCTAAAGCTAGTTGCTACTTCTTTACCTTTCAGGAAACTTTATATAGCCTATACGGACCGTCAAATTGATGACAATTGTTCTCGCCCTTACTTTATGACTGCCAGGTATTCCGGCGTAATAACGTAGGTTACCGGGCAGCGTAGGGTATCTTGGTTGCGCGGAAGGTAGGCCTACCATGTAGGCATAGGATTAATATATGGGAGGGTTAATTGATCTGTTGAACATGTATCATGTTGTATCATGTTGGACAGTATATGATTTAGCTATCTCATGTGTAGTCCAAAGACTCAGCCTATTAGGATTATGCAAACACTATATATCAAGGTGTGCGGTGTTGATGTAAATCATGAATGAATGAAGGCAATATATGTAAACTAACCTCTATTGTAAATTTATTTATTCAAGTCTGTGCCAAATACCTACTGAAGTGAAACCAACTTCAAAGTACAGCAAGCAGTTCCATGTATATTAATCACAGAGATAGTATCATTGTAATAAGCCCAATTCATAAGTCGATGGCCATATATGAAGTTGTTTTCATGGTTGTTACTTCAAACTGTTGTCAAAAGTTATAATCAGGGTGGAAACCTGATAGATCTGATCCCTGGAAGCCTGATGAAATTTAGAAAAATTTAGTTTGGCGCAATTTTGGGATATGTTGCTACTGTTTGTTGTGTGGTACTCCATGTACTTGATCACAGTTCAGGTAACCAGTGGAAGGAGATTGTGTCTAAAACTTACCAGATCTACATGAATCCAAATAAGTATTATTTTGACTTCAAGATTACTGTCCACAGAACCTCTGTTGTCAGCTCTGCTAGGTATAAAGAATCTACAAGTTTAGTATCTCTGTTAAGAAATTAAAATCTTACAGATACAAGCAGCTAGCTTTTTTCATGGGAGCATTTGAGAGACTCTTTGAAGCTGCTTTACTTGATTTGTTTTGGGGATCATAGTGTTCTTCTTATGCTCTTGGTTGTTGGTGGAGTGATAACTTTCCTTGTTTTTGTTGTTCTTCTGCAGTATGAGATTTATGTAAAATAAGCTCAACACCTAAACTCTGGGCCTAATAAAAAAAAAACAGTGCCTCAAAGGCAAGCATTTTTTCAAAGAAATCCACTTCTAAGCTTGGAAATGGACTTCATACGGAATGGAAACAAGAACTAGTACGACACAGTCTGTTTCTAAGGCCAATGATTGAGCATTTGGATATCATTGGGAATAGCTGTTTCCCCAACTTGATCCTATGTTGATGTAGCCTACTACATGTCGACATGAGTCGAGGAGGAGTCAATTCTCGGGCGGAGGAACAGGACGGTGACCAACGGTTGCAGAAGATAACTCTGGGCAGAGTTCCAATTCCAGATAAGAACATAGGTAACAGGTTTTTGTGTAATTCTTTGATCGTTGTGAATTTCAGACTCGTTTTAAAAATCTGTTACCAATTACATTTTCTTCTTTAGGTGTGAGTTAAATTTGTTTGTCACTCACCTCTGGATCTTTGGTGGGATATGCGTTGAGAGTGATCATATCAATAGCAATATCAATATCAATATGTTTATTTGGTAATCCGAAACACAATAATAATAACATCAATTGCAAGGATAAAGTCAAATTACGCAGGAGACTCAATTAGGGATGGGAGGTCCACCTATTAATATTAGTAACATCAACAAGTATAGACCAACAGAAAACATTGACGGATTGGTTATACTGTAGGTTAGAAAGAAGAGATACAAAATTATTTATCTTAACTATTCTTTACTAATTAGTGAAATTAGGTATGTATCATTGTTCCAAAGTCTTAAAAAACGGAGATGCTGGTAAATTGAATAGGATCTCAAATTATGAAGTTTGTTACTAATGATGCATCTCTTAACAGGAGTGCTTCTTTAAGGTTCTCAAGAGGTGTAATAATAATGCCATATATTATTTTATATATACATGCATACATGCATATTTATACAACTTATACATGCAAGTCTATTAAGTCTGCATAGAGGTCATGCTTGAGGTCAGAGGTGAGTATTTATGCTGGGGAATGAAATGGCTAAGATGTTTCCAGAAAATTCAAAACCAACAGTTGAATTTCCAGGTATAATGCTACTCTGGCTCCTTCTATTCAATAGGCCGTGATCATGATTGTTACTATAGGCAGGTTCCTCGGATAAAGTTTTATATGATGCAGAAAAATTTACCAGATTTACATTATGTTACATCGTATTACATTACCTGTTCTTTCTGACCATCAGTCAATTCTCTGTCTATTTTAACCTTTAAACTTGTGAAGCTTCAAAATGAGACTAGCTACTAATACATATACTGAACATATTTGTAGTAGGAATAGTAGTAGGCTGTAGTTGTAGTAGTAGGGGTGGTAGTGGTAGTGGAAGTGGTGACAGCAGTGGCATAGTAATAGTATTGGTGGTACTGATAGCAATGTTACCGACAATAACAAAATAATATCAGCCAGGAAAATGTCATTTAACAATAATGATCCAGTTGACAATAATGGAATATCATTCCAATGCCATCAGTCCAGTCTGGTTCTTTATTTGTTGCTGATGTTGACTTTAATAATACTGACTGGTATACATTTATTTAACGACGCATCCATAACAAGGATGATATGGATCTTTAATAATATTTTTTATTTTCTTAAATAGGCTGCCAGACCCTTCTTACACAGGATGTCAGTCATCAGGGGTGGCTCAGAAGGAAGAAGCCTTGGAAATTGTCAACTGTTATTGGTTCTCTCATCCCATCAATTATGTGTGAGTTGCTGGATGGTTTGTTGTGTCCTAAAATTGCCTGTAATTTTGATCGTTCTCTAATTATCCACTGCCAGCTGTTGGGAAAAGCCACACTCTAATTTCTTATCTGATAGCATAATTTTGGTAACTAACGGGTAAGTAATAGTAACAATAAATTGATTACATCCTGCGGGTGCTCTCATAAAATGAAGCCCTTTCTTATATCCAACTAACGAACCCTGAGGTCGAAAGGTTTATTACATTGTGGTTGTGGTGACAGTTGTAGCAGCAGTAGAGCAGTAGCTATCAGTAGGATTCTATCTGGTTTTCTAATGGACTTCCTCAAGTCTTTGGCATGCTTACTATGTTGGTTATCCATGAGGACTAATTGACCACCATGACCATCTGGTACCTCCGTCTTCGGCTGCCACAGCTTAACATAATGCCTATGACTCTGTTGGTCCTTTGTTGTGGAATTACCTACCAGTTATGTCTCATGCTGAGTTTTATCGAGGGGGGCACCACTGTTTCTGTTTGTTCTTTGATCTTTCGGTCGATGTTTCGACTTCTATTCCGAGAACGGATTGAAGCCGGCGTTAGCCAGACACAACTTATATACTCTGACAGTTTCATGTTCATGTGATGCTTATAAATTGTGCCAACAAAGCAACAGTTTGCTTCTGCAATTTAGCTATTTGCTGGTTTGACTCAAATTTTTGGTGTGTTTCAATTTTTATTATGATTTTTAAAGGGGAACAGATGTTCGTTGTCATCTGCAAGGGCTGTCTGTATTTCTACAGCAGTGAATCTGACAAGAAACCGCAAAAGGCCGTCTCTCTGTTTGGCTACACAAGGTAATGTCTAGGTGGTCTAATTGCCACATACACTTAGCTACCACACCACACAGCTAGCTATCCAGCCACGTGCAAACCCAGCCGGATTTTAAGTTACCCAGGTAGTAATAGAACCAGTTACTAATCAATCCAGATACTATGCCTAACTATTCCTGCGAGATTTAAAAAATATTATACTGAAACAGTGTATTATATAGATAAGCTAAAATCCTTAAGTAGGCTTATTATAGGCCTATTGATTGGATTATTGTCTTAGGATACAAGTACATCATCGGAATTACAAGTTGGCAACTGGAAGAAACCTAACATTTAAAGATCATCACATTCATTGCTTCCATACTGCTAAATTTAAGTTTTTTTCATATATCGGCAATTACCATGTTTTAGTTTCCGTCAGATTTTTTTCTACAGTTAAAAATTGCTCGCTTGCATCAGACTTTCAGAGCTCATTTGCAAGAGCTATATAAATCGTTTTTGGCGCTATCATTCTGTATAGGGTTATGCGAGCCTCTGAGATGAAATTGAAGCCGGCAGGAGGAGTGTGGCCATTCAAAGTAGCATATGTTTTGGATGAACATGACCGTGTACATTACTTGAGCGCTCCGTGTGAGGACGACATGATGGTTAGTAAGATACTATTCACTGACACTTCTTTCATTTAAGTTGTTCCATATAGTGAGAACCTTTCACTTCGATGCCCTTTTCCCTAGCCAACATTTCACCCCTATCTTCTTAATGATTGACGTAATGATTTTGAGCTTCTAGATAAAGACTAAACTTTATATCTCGTTTGTTATTTCTCAACTCTTAAGCTATCACTTCCTTCTGTTTACTCAATAATCAGGGCAGAATTTGGAGTTTGTTCAGGCTTTCTACTCCGTCTGTGCAATTAATCAACTTGGCTATAGTGAGTACAACGATTGTACACTGTCAGTGGGAAGATGGTATGGTGAGGGAGAGGATTGGTCACCCACCCTCATATGCTGAGGCTAAGAAATTAAGTCGTTATTGCTTCATACTCATGACTTCCTCATGGCTAAGTTGAAGCACTGCTCTTCTTCTGCTTCTAGTCGATGATCACTTGGGATTTAAAGATTGAAAGGGCTGTGTTATGGACTAAAGCTGTCTGGTTGTTTCTGCACATTTATACTTGAATTGCTGCTCCCTTTTGTTTTCAGAAATGGCTGAAGTGCATAAAGTTGGAACTCTACAAAGCCAATGGTGTTGAGTAAGCTTGTTTTACTTTTGGCATTTGTTGAATTCATCATCATTTGTCTCAAATTAACTTTTCTTTCTTATGACGCCTTGTTAACATCATTTGAGCTTGTTTGTTTGGCGCACTTTCAACAGGTGCTCAAAAAGTAGGGCTATATAAATGTCTTTGTTACGTCATTTTATATGATGTTACATTAATTTGACATTGAAGAAATTACTTTTTGAGTGTTGCTATATATAAATTTGTGAAAGCATTTACTTTCCTAATTCCTAATTTCCTAATTAATTCATCCAATAGTAAAGAAGCAGTAAATATCTGACAGAGAAAAGATTATTTGAATATTTTGATAATGTTGTTGACAATATTTTAATATGCGACAACTCTACCATTGTTGTGTTTATATGAAGTAATCATTATTTTTCTCATCCTTCATACACGTATCACCAGCTGAAAAGGCGCTATATAATTACATTAATTTTAATAAGAAGCTGTTTATTACCTATGTCCTTGAAAATTAGTTTTCATGTTGATCATATGATTTGCAGGTATTCTGATGACAGTATTGACGATGAGGATATTCACGACCTGGAGACACCCATTTCCACTGAAAATTACTTCAAGAGGATTTCGGATTTGAAACAGATCAAGGAAGTTGTTAACGATGACTCAGGTATATGTTCGTAGGAAGTTGTTAATGATGACTCAGGTATACATTCGTAGCCTGTCAGTTTATTTATTATGATTCCTACTTTAGAATAGATAAATTTGGAGCAAGCTTAATCTCCAAGTGGTCTAATCATGGCATTTTTTTATTCTCTTTAGTGTTAATATTACTTTTATTATTATTATTACTGATGTAATTCAAAGTGGTTTGGAACCCATTCTATGCTAGAGTTTATTTTTGGACTAGCTAGCCCTTATAGATGACTGGGTGAATGTGGCTCACAGGCAATTGCATACAGCCATTGGATTGTTATGACAAGATGCTGGAAAAATAAAGAAGTCTCCCTTAGGTCTCCAGAAACCTTCATCAGGTGCAGTCCCAGACTAGCTGTGAGAAATCCAGTTGCTACCCAGTGATTGAGAAGTTGAATGATTATTGATTAACATTAGTATTAAATGTATTTTACTAATATTATTAATGTTTCATTATAACAATTAAAAAAATATTTATTATTATTATATTTATTCAGTAGAGTGATTTAAATTGATTTAGTTCATTTTGAGCTTCATAGTAAAAAAAGTGTTGCATTGCATTTCCAAATTTTTTTAAATAAAAGTTGTCTACATGTTTATTCAGCCGTGGTTATATGTTAAATATTCTTTTCTTCTTGTTTTGATTTATTATATCAACAGATATGGATGATGACTATGATTACATTGAGCCTGTTGAAGCACCATCTAAGCCTCGATTCTCAGGTAACTTATCAAATTAGTCGTTGGGTGGTTTATCAATCCATCAGTCGGTCAATCAGTCAGTCAGTCAGTTAGTCAGTCAGTCAGTCAGTCAATTAGTCAGTCGGTCAATCAGTCAGTCAGTCAGTCAGTCAGTCAATTAGTCAGTCGGTCAATCAGTCAGTCAATCTTTCAATCAACTTGGTAGTGACAAAGTCTCTGATTCGTTGATTGATTTTGTCAGTATGTATGTCAGTTGTTTGATGTTTATCTGTATAAATAATTTAGACTCGCTGACGCATTAATTCACTTGCATAAGCATTGTACGACTGACTTTTAATGACGACCATGTGCTAAAAGCGACTGAGGAATCAATGCAGCTCATCGTTAAAGTGTTCAGTGGAAATTCCTTTACTACTACAGTATTAGTGACTTATTAATTAATATTGATGGTGAAAATGAATTATAATTGATTTCGAGGTTTTGTTAATAATTATAATGGTTTTGATATTAACCATTGCAATGATTGTAATAAATATCATAATAATAAGTGTCTTTAAAATGTTTAATTAACATATTTGAGAACCATATATAATTAATTTCAGAGTCATCATCAGCTTCTTCCAATGATGCACATGGTAAAGTTTTGCTGCGAAATCCAGGCAATCCAATTAAATCCATTTTAACAAACCTAGTTTATTGTTTTTATCTATTGTTAAGTAATCTGTTATAATTTTTCTATCCTTATTTTGCCTATTCTCGTGTGCTTAATAATTAATCTATTCCGCTATGACCTATTCTGTTTTTAATCTAGTCTGTTGTGACTTATTCTGGTTTTGATCAATTCTGGTGTAGCCTATTCTAGCCTTTTTAATCTTTTCTAATGTAGCCTGCTCTAATGTTTTTAAAATATTCTGATGTAGCTCATTCTAATGTTTTTAATAATGTATTCTATTGTAGCCTATTGTAATGTTTTTAATCTTTTCTGAAGTAGCCTATTCTCATGTTTCAATTCTATTGTGACGTAACTTATTTTAATTCAATTCAATCAAGTTCAATCTGATTTAATGTAGTTTAATCTAATGAATGTTTGTGTGGTCCTTGTGTCTTGTCCCTGTCCTTGTATCTTGTCCCTGTTTTTGTGTCTTGACCCTGTCCTTGTATCTTGTCCTGTCCTTGTATCTTGTCCTGTCCTTGTATCTTGTCCTGTCCTTGTATCTTGTCCCTGTCCTTGTATTTTGTCCCTGTCGTTGTATCTTTTCCCTGTCCTTGTATCTTGTCCTTGTATCTTGTCCTGTCCTTGTATCTGTCACAGTTGTTTTGGTGGATTAGAAGAATCAGATTCTTTCCTTTAACCAATCGGAATTTTATAGCACTCTTTAAGATATCTGCTCACATAAATTGATTGAACCTGATGTTTGCAGATACTCATAATCATATGAAATTGTTATCTGACCATGTAATTCACTGTTGACATAACTTGCTTGTTGTTTCTTGCAGTTGGTAATAATACATCTACATCAAAACCAGGTAATTGAGTTGAATAATTCTCTTTGTAGACAGAGCCTGACTGACTGTTGGTGTATAAGGAGGTTGTTGATAAAGAGGAGGAGGCCTAGGGAAGGATGGGGAATGAAGAGGAGGAGGCCTAGAGAAGGATGGGGAATGAAGAGGAGGAGGCCTAGAGAAGGATGGGGAATGAAGAGAAGGAGGCCTAGGGAAGGATGGGGAATGAAGAGGAGGAGGCCTAGAGAAGGATGGGGAATGAAGAGAAGGAGGCCTAGGGAAGGATGGGGAATGAAGAGGAGGAGGCCTAGAGAAGGATGGGGAATGAAGAGAAGGAGGCCTAGGGAAGGATGGGGAATGAAGAGAAGGAGGCCTAGGGAAGGATGGGGAATGAAGAGGAGGAGGACGAAGAGGAGGAGGAGGGGTTCTGTTAGGTGAACATTGAACTATGCTCTGTGAAATCTAGTGACATTTGTGCAAACCATAGACAGTTTTGTAAGCATCCTAGAAGTACCTGCTACCGATGATGCTATATATATAGATTGTTGTAATTACGATTGGATATGGAGGAAGATGCAAGGAATATCATGGACAGAGAAAAAGAC
This sequence comes from Bimastos eiseni, assembly GCA_959347315.1. Taxonomy (NCBI): domain Eukaryota; kingdom Metazoa; phylum Annelida; class Clitellata; order Crassiclitellata; family Lumbricidae; genus Bimastos; species Bimastos eiseni. The sequence continues at coordinate 18,146,847 of OY365815.1, forward strand.
AAGCGAAGGGGTGCACAGGGTGATTGGAGTTGAGAATGATGAGACGTTACAACAAACAGCATTGAGAAGGAAGCTGGGGTTCTTTGAACATGTTATACGATCAGATGGACTGGAGAAGGAAATGATGCTGACATGTGGAGAAGGAAGGAAGGAAAGAGAACACCCAAGAAAAAATGGATGGATGAGATACACGAAAAACCGGAATGAACCTGGAGGAACTTAGGGGTGCAATTTCAGAAAGAAAGAACAAAATGGAGATGGTTAATCGTGACGGTCGCTAGAGTTCAATGAATTGACAGGACAAGGTGAGGTGAGGTTACTCTGCTTCCACTGCATGCCTCCTACGAATAAATGGACATGGAAATGTTGCATCTGGCATCAGGACTCACAGACTTTCCTGGTATCTGGTACCAATCTTAAAATTCACCCGATCTGTATGTTGCGTCGTTTCTATGGTATATTGTTATCAACGGTTTAACCTTAGAGACTTGCCTGTTTGAGCTTGCTTATCTGACTTCTGGTTCCCTAAACCCATTGAAGTTTGAAATCGGTTTTTTTTCTATTCAGTCTATTGAATTGGATTTTGCGTTTTAACTAGAGTTTCAGTAGAGTTTCCATTGATTATATCTGAATGGCGTTGAAGAGTCTAATGGATTGGTTCAGATCGAATTTGAACATGACCTTTAACATGAACTTTTGAACTTGGTTGGTTTTTTCAGGAAAGTCTCTTCCTCCGACTCCAACGAAGCCTCAAAGCAAAGGGTGCCCTCTGCCAACAGGGTGAGTTCACTTAGCATTGTCACGAATACTCTGCCTATGATTGAGCTTCTAAACTGTTCTTTGTTCATGCACAAAAACCACTGTGCTAATATGTATGTATCAAATCCGATGGCTACTTTGCAAATAAGTTGCTTTGGTTTTCCCATCACTTTTAAAGCACCCTAATCGTTGAAGTATTAAATAGCCAACAGAGGGCAACTGAGCCCACCAGTTAGTCGCTCTGGCTAAGCAAACTGGCATTTGGAAAATGATCCGAGTTTTAATTGGACTTATAATTAAGGGTGTCAACGGGTACCCGGGTACCCGACCGAAGCTGACAACCCGGGTAATGAAATCGGGTTTCGGGCACCCGAAATTCCGTAAAAATACACGACTTTACCTGAACATATGCCAGAAATAATTCCTTGGTCATATTGGCTGAGTGCCCGGGCAATGAAATCGATTCTCAGGTGCCCGACATTCCGTAAAAATGCGCAAGTTTCTATATATCCTAACAAAATATCCGCACGGTCGGGTACCCGGGTACCCGACCGCGCGGGTCGACGGGTACTCTGGTCATCATTTCAACGTTTTTTGAAGCCTACTTATAATGTGCCATAAGTTGACGATTGCTTGTGCATTAGACAGTGGAACCATAGAAGTTACTTTTAAATATTATTTCGCCCACCTTAAATTTCGTTATCTCATGTCTTCACTTACTCCTTCCATTAATTTCCTCCTTCGCCAACGTACTTTCGTTGCTTGCTCACTTACTCAATCGTTACCTCTATCGCTTAATTGTCATGTAATGAGGGAAATTTATGGGTTGGCTGTTCTTGTGTTTCAGATACTACCCGTCATCCATCTTGAATCAAAATACGCCACCAGGTGCTAGTGGAAAACCGCTGCCAGTACCCCCAACCAAGACGCTAGCGTCTACCCCCAAGGCACCACCCAAGCAGCAACCTCCTGTGATGGCAAAGCCTAAACCAAAGTTGCTGCAAGGTGGTATATTTATTTTTAGCAGTTGATAGCTTTTTGGGATGTACCAGACTTATGTGGCTTGAGGAAAAGTACTCGAATTTAGACTTGAAGAAGAAAAGGGTGTGATGAAGAAAGAGGAGGAGGCTGATGGAGGAGGAGGTGGTGGAGGGGAGGAGCAGGAGGAAACGAAAGAAGAAGTAGGACAAGGAGGGGAGGTGCAAGAAGAGAAGAAGAGTAATACGGAAAAAGAGATGATGATGGAGGAGAAGAAGGGGAATAATGAAGATTACACAGTCCATCTGCTGTTTCTATCAACAGTGTGCAGTCGACATGGTCTCATTTATTTCAACCTGGCTTCCCTAACAAAGTATTACTTGAGCTACAAGTTTACTTTGAGTTAGCATTAATTAATGCTTTGTGCATTGTTGTAACGTCATGGAGTTACAGAAGTTACTTAATTACATTAGAGGACACTAAATGTTTTGAATAATTCATGTGTCAGTATTTAGCTTTTTTGTGTTACTTGAAATCTACCCTGACCCAGTCTTTGTCTTGGTTGTTTCTCCAATTGTTTTGACATTGGATATTTTGTATGCAACAACTTTACATCTCAACATTTCTAAATTCTCAAATTTGATACGATACGAAACGATTGATGTAGTGCCTTTAGGTGACCTCATCAGAGTGCTGTGCAATTGACTGTCTTATAATAGATATGCCTTCATTCAAGAAGTTAATTTGTTGTTTGTTGAGGAAATGATTTAATGATTGAATTATTTGATTGTCTATATTTTAGGAAGTGAAGGAGTAGGTCGTGTTTCGCCAGCAAAGACGCCCTCTGGCGAGACCTTCCACTCCTCAATTTCTCTTGCTGATCTGTCGAAAGCCATTGCTGGTAAAGGAGTGGTGTCTGGTAAATCAAGTACCCCGACATCAAGGTCTCCAGGTGAAGAATTATGATACTGCCTTGACCCATCTCATTAAGGATTTGTTTAAATATGCTGACAAGTCATACTCAATTGCTAGCATAGAAGACGATGAAGAAGGAAGAGGCGTAGATGAAGAAGAAGTGGAGCAGAAGGAGGAGGGGAGGAGAAGACGAGAATTCTCTTAAGATAAACTTGAAATACTGTTGTGGGTTGAAGTATTGGCTGTGTATTATCATTGGATTTTCGTATAAGATGATTGTTTCATATAATCCATCATTGTCTGACCTACTAATGTGATATTCTCACTGACCTTCTCGGGGACCACTTGCAATGTCTGATCAATGTGCTCATTTTGTGGCTATTGGAACAGACCCTGTAAACTTCCTGTCTTTCCCATTGCACACTTGAACTCTCTATTCTGTGGATCGATAGTCCTGTATGATTTACCACATGGCTGTTGTACACCGTGATAGTTGGATGACGTAGTTTAGAGCACAGAATTTGTATTCCGTGGTTTAGAGTAACATTTGCAAATTAGGAATTATCAGAGATTGGTTGATTCATTCATAACCATAACCAAGTGTTTTTATTGTCTCAAAATAACAAACACAAGTACAAAATGATGACAAAAAGCTGGGAGCCAATAGGGTCTAACAGAAACCCTTAAAGGACAAAACATCCTGTAATCAGGGTCACCCTTACAGTAGACTGATAGTTACAGCCGGCTAGGTATAATGACCTTCCATGCTTTTGGGCCAGCATATTTATTCATAGTCAGGTAAGAGGAAGGCTCTTCCCTCATTATTGTTGTGACTTTGTTTTCGATTTGTAATCGTAGTATTGTTTGCAAATAAACAGAACCACGTAAAACTGGTCAGAGGCTATTTGTACTGCATGATGTTCCCCATTCTTATTTAAGCTGAGGTTTAATACTCACTGATTTCTTCTTAGATCACGTTGCTGTATCAAAGTCACCATCTGGCGCAACATGCAAGCCACTACCGGTATAAGCTCTGTTGTGTCAGAATAATTATGCTATCTAATATGTCATAATCAGTGGAAGTGATTTGTATATATGCTTTATTGCATATTCTTAAACTAATTCTTCTATATATGCTATCATTGTTACTCTGAATAAATATATGATTTATTAAACCTATCTAGAGAACTATCACCTTAATGAGTTGTGATAATAATGCATCATAATTGATACATGTACAATGCAATGAATGTTAGTATGAGAGAACAGTTTTACAAGTATTACTGCTTCATTTAGATTAAATGATCTATTTCTATTTTGCTTTCAGCCTATCCCATTACCAACACGGGGTTGCAAGTGAGATAATTTTCTGCTTATTCTTTCATAGAAACTAACTAATGCAGTTGTAAATTATCCAATGAATGCGTTGAGCAATGCTTTATCACATCTGTTGTGAGACAGTTTGCATTTCTCAAGCTGGTGTAGGTTAAAACAACCTGACTTTGAAATTGACGGTTAACTTTGCATGCAATGTGATTTTGAAGACTGACCAAACATGTTGTAAGCTGAAACACTATCAACTACACATATAGTTGCTTTCTGAATCACAAGAAAGAATGCCAAATAGGGTCACCTGATGGGCAACCATTATTTTGCACCTGTGGCCTTTGATAAACAACAATGGTCTTGACTTTATTAAGGACCTAGAGAAAGGTCTATTGCTAGGCACTTGAGATATTGGAAAGATGTCCTATCTTTTCCAACGCCTGTCGACCACCATCAAACGCTTAAATACCGTTGCCATATGAGGTATGTTTGTCCATATGGTGTGGATAATAAATGTTTGCTCCAGATATTATTATTATTATTGGTCTTATACTAATTCCTTGTGGTTAATGACTCACTTAGACCTCAGATGAAACAGTAAGATGCGGTTTTGGTTCTCTATTTGCAGTGCACCAACAGCAATTGTAGCGCCAATGAGGCAATCTGCAGTCACCCAGGTGAGGAGTCATCTTGCCTCTTAATTCAGATCATATCCTCCTTGTTTTCATAAGATCTTTCACTATTATTGCCTTGGAAGATGGTTTACTTATTTCTAAGAATGTCTCATAAGATCTTCCACTATTACTGTGATCTAACATGTTTACTTATTGCTATGAATGAGGCCTTTAAGTTAAACATCACTATTTAAATTCGTTTTAGAATGATATTATCTTATTTATTCAGTATATTGTTTTCTATCTGAAGAAACTACGTCTGAGATGGAAACATGGGTCTGCAATAACTTTGTATTTTTATTTATTTGAACTATTTTTAATTATTGTCTGAAAATAAAACTGATGTTTTTGCTTATATTTGTTATATGAGCTGTAGCCTAACTGATTACTCAGTGTGATTCTTCAGTTTTATATGTACATGCACCACTTTTTTGGCAGAATCCATATTCTCAAGACTTAGAAGCTTCTGCTTTGTGGACACAAGATGCTGGGGAGGGACAGAGGTACAGAATAGAATCATTTTCTGTTTTATTTTGTCTTGTCTGTGTTTTTGCTACTAATTTCACTATGACTATTTATTTAAAAAAAAGGGAAATTGAAAGAATTGTCAAGGTGAATGAACAGGACTGATACAGTTTGAAAGGCAAAGGCTGCATAAATGGCCCAAAGCAAATAATTCATGACCATAAAAGTTACTTTCTCATATATTCAGGCCGATTTCGACATCTCACTTTCTGAAAGTAGTGTAAGGGATGCAACTGGCAGAACCAGAAAGGATGTGTAATTAATTTTGCCTACTGATAAATTACGATGGCTGTACATAAATGATGCAAACGATGATCATGGAAGAAGGAAAACTACAATTAATTACATACAACTAATGTGTGCATGGGAATGAAAATGAAATGATGATGCCTACAATTGTTTACTCATTATTAGATAGTAATACACACGCACACACATGCACACACACGCACACACACGCACACACACGCACACACACACACATACCGAAACACAAATCCTCCACACGTTTGCATGGTTGTTAAAGGCAATATATAAATAGTTATAGGCACACACACACACACAGACACACCTACACGCACACATATGTACATATATATATATATATATATATATATATTTGCATATATATATATTTGCACATATATAGACACCGGAACATAACTAGCATTACATAGCTATATATATATATATATAATGATATATATATATATATATATATATATAACATATATAGATATAACATATATATATATATATGTTACAGACAATGTGTGAAACAGGGATTTTGTAAAATGCCTGATTTCTTAGTTTTTAGGCAATATGCCAAATCACCCATATACTGTTATAATTAGAGTTAGGTTAAGGGTTAGGTTTAGTGCAGGGTTAGGATTAGTGTAGAGTAAGGATTTTACAAATTGCCTAGGCATTTGACTAAATCCCTAGTTTCACACATTGCCTGTAACATATATGGATGTGGATAAGACTGTAATGAAGAGCTTGATTTGTCTGGTTGACTATAGTCTGGTTAGTGAAGACTCTGACAGCTGGTCAATACCAGCTCCTGTAAAGAGAGCAAGGGTAGAGTGAGCCCGTTCCCTTGGGATGGAAGTTACAAAGAAGCAGATTAGTTTGCTTCCTGCTTTCAGAGACTCCCTATAATTACGACGAGGGGTGAATGAGTTTTTCTGTTGATTTACATTGTTCAGTGCATGGGTGATTGATTGATCAGTCTCTTTGTTGACATTGAATGATTGATTGATTGAATCGAGGCTATTGATGTGTTTTCGTTCTGAACAGATTGCTGATGAGCTTAGGTGTAGAAGGAGCGTTCATGCTGAGATGCTGTTCTGACGGATCACAAGCACGTGTAAGTAGATCTGTTCTGCGTCTGACGCTTCCATTGCAGCTCAGGCATGATGACAGTGCTGAGATTTGTCTTCAGTTAAAAACAAGAAATGTCCTGCTTGATCCACTCGACAGTGTTGGCTGTAGGCCTAAATCGTGGTTTTCGAAGTATGGGACATATCAGTGATAGATCCTCGTTTATGGGGACAATTTAGGGAGGAAAACTCTCTTGTCTATGGATGGTGACAAATTAGGGAGGAAAAACTGTGCTTTATGTGGCCAGGCCACAAATTTTCCAAGTCGTGTTTTTCTCAAGATTTGGTCTATCACTCTTGCAAGTCACTGAAATTATCATTTGAACCGATTTGGAAATTGAGCAACAAATGACTATTTTAGTGTTGTGATTTTAGCTCTTTATCAAACACTTTTGAGGCTTACCATGTGGTCAGAATTTTAGGAAAACCTAGGAATATAATTAATTGTTATTTTTATGTTTGTATTGTAGCCATGTTGTTGCTGTGCAATTTCAGAAAAATCATTTGTTGTTAAACTATACTTGCTACCAGAGCAATTCATTATCATACTTACTTACTTATATGGCTGTTGTCCTGAATGTAACAATTATTTGCCATGATGAATATTTTGTGAATAATATGTGCTTTCTCTCCTCTGCTGCCTTCCAGAAGCGATTGCAGATTTTCTTTTTTTCTGTTTTGCATTGTGTTGAGTCATGAGCGCCTCTGATTCGAGTGGTGCTGTGTTAGTGCTCCATTACATTACATTAGATTACACTGCATCACATTACAATGGCTTGCCTCTTATTATCTGGTTATAGACGCTTCTTGTGATTGCTGACTTCCAGCTGCGGAAGTACAAGATCTTTCGAAACGAGGTATTTACCAATGTCACAAAATTTCTTGCATAGGCCAAATTATATATTAATGCAAGATTTTCTGGTTATATAAAAATATGATAAAATATATAAATTCAGAGCCAAAGCATATTATGGATGCAAGATTTTCAGATAATATCATATAATTGTAATATATTTTATGAATATGTGCTACCTTTAAGGCTGAAGACATTGATGAAGCTGATTTATGGTCTGTTTCTGCAGGGATATTAAGAGAATATTAAATGGTGCTGTAAGACAGATAGGAACTACTACACATATGCATAAATTATGTATTTACTTTGCAGAAACGTAAGTTTTTTATACCACTTTGAAGCTGCCAAGTTCTTCTCCTTCCCCATTCCTCTGTGCATGATAATCTTTATTTGGCAGTCGGTTTTAAAATTCATTGAAAATGTCAAACTCATCATAAACGTTACAGACATAACAGGCATATGCTGTCCGAGTATGGTAACCAATATATGCCCAGCGTTGCATCTGTACATACTACTAATAATCAAGTCTATCTGATTATCATATGCTTAGAGTGCAATGATGTAATGTTATATGGCTCAATGAAGAACAAGGCACATGATATAATTATACATTGCATGTTTGTACATATATAGAAACATGTGTGTGTGTGTGTGTGTGTGCACTTGCAGTAGTACATGTGATCAAGAATTGCTGGAAAATGATTGTTTATTATTGAGTTTATTAATAAGAAGTGGGGTTTTGTGCGTTGTGGTTGTAGACCGGTATGTTCTCCCTGCAGACGGACTTTCTCCCAAGATTTGACTCTGTTCACAATCTGCTCAATCACTACCGTAGCCACTCCCTTCCAAACAGAAGTACAACATTGTCTCGGTCGTACAGTGAACTGCAGGGAAGGGGACACTGAGCCCCAAACAGACTGCTATGACCTCTGTAGTTGCTCAACAGGCCTAAAGAAGACTAGATTCTCTGAGCCCCAACAACCTTACGAGGCAAGCCTCGCACTTGGGTTTGCATTGTGTATTCGGCTGCGCCCCTTCCCGGTCTGTCTCGTCTGTGCAAGACACTATTACTAATAGGATTACTTGTAATTGCCGAGAAATATGGTTGGGGCTAGAGTTCCAAGTCTCATGATTTCTAAGCAAAGATTTTAACAAAATTGCAGCAGGTGTAAGTTATTTACTAGAAGGTTTTAAAAATTTGTTTAATACTTCATTTTACTGTGAACGTTCACAGTAAAATGAAGTATTAAACAAATTTTTGAGATGTACATCGAAGGTGATTTCTAGTTTGTAGTTATAATGAAACAATTATGTAGCTGCAGACTAATCCCAGGTGCTCTTTGAGGAAACCGATATGGTGTTTAATTGACTATTATCTGAGCAATACAATGCACAGTTGAGTAGAGGAGTCACTCATGGTAGGTTGGAGTCACGTGCACTCGTGTAGTCAATTAATGGATAATTACTCTCAACAGTCGACAGATGACATCATGTTTAGAGGTGCTGTTGATGAGTTCATGTGCAAATGAGACCATGACAGAGTGGTTTCTGGCATTCTATAATACGATTATGAATCTGAACAGCAGTGGGGTATATCATCTGGATGCCTTACAAAAATGAAGTTCAGAGCTGACGTTCATTTCGTGATTTTTGTCACTGTCTATGAAGGACTCGATACCTTTGTAGAAGTTGCTTATTAGTGTTTGCACTCTTTGTGATGGACTTAATTTCATCATAACAGTTGCTCATTAGTGTTTGCGCTCTTTGTGATGGACTTAATTTCTTCATAACATTTACTCGTTAATGTTTGTTGCACTCTTGACAAATGACTTCATTTCTTCTTAAAGTTATTCACTTATGTTTTGCACTCATTATGAGGGAATCTGTCTTTTTTGTAACAGTTGTACATTACTAACTTTATCTCTATTCCAAACCTATGGATATGTTATAACGTCGCTATATTGACTTTACATAAATGTCGGCAAACAAAGATGTTCGTATGCAGAATGTAAATACATTTCTGAGATATTTGACAATGCCTTAAATAAGTTTTCTATGGAGACTGTATATACTATCGGGTGGTAATTTTAGAGTACGTGTGTGTGTGTGTGTGTGTGTGTGTGTGTGTGTGTGTGTGTGTGTGTGTGTGGGTGTGTGTGTGTGTGTGTGTGTGTGTGTGTGTGGGTGTATTTGTGTGTGTGTGTGTGTGTGTGTGTGTGTGTGTGTGTGTGTGTGTGTGTGTGTGTGTGTGTGTGTGTGTGTGTGTGTGTGTGTGTGTGTGTGTTGATAAGTTTATAGCAATATGTGCAATTTGTTTCTCATGATCTGCAAATATATATCTGCAGTTGTTTCTAAAAGATCTTATTTAAGAAACTGTCCTAAAGTTGTTCAACACTGCGCTGTGAATTGCCATTTTGTGTTTTCACTGAAGGGTTTTCTATGGTCTTTTATCTACTGGTAACTTAGTCCAGTGAGTTCTGGAATAGTAATCGTAAACTCAACACCTCTATAGGCCTAGCACTACTCGAAGGCGAAGCACTCACTCTCGCTGACATCTATAACACATCAGCACTTCGCACCAGTCAGCGATGAACTATGTTTGCAGAATGATGCAACACTTGCCTGGACACTGAGCTATTGTATGTGATTCTCATTCCGTCTCTTAATCTATTCTGTTCAGGATAGTTTGGTCATGCTTGACTGCACTCTTGCAAAACCTCAGATTGCCACAACTTCTCGAATATGCGTTGTTTCGCTTGAGAGGCTCGAAATGTCGAGTACTGCAGCTCTCTCTCTCTCTCTCTCTCTCTCTCTCTCTCTGCTATGGTAATCGTTAATGCACATCGCTAATAATCGCTAGTATTATGCACCAGTCTGCAAGACTGTGTTGAACTCTCGTATAAGGACCTTATATCGCACCTGCATGATCTTCGTTGTTTTCACTGGCGGCCTATATATGAATATCAGCTTCTAGCCGGGACTCCTCTTGTGCAAGTCACAGCTGACTGGAGCTCAAATAATTATATATATATATGTTGTTTCACAACTCTCCTTCCGAGACTGTCCTCTCTCTGTCTCTGTCTTTCTGTCTCTGTCTCTCTCTTTCTCTCTCTCCACTGACTGGGAACTTCCAGCCTCTTCCAGTCTACTTATGACTGTGGCCATATTTTACCCAGCCTTCAATGTCCACCTCTGATCACTGCATTTCCATACTACGAATGTTCCTTCACGCTAACGACATACGGTCACATACAATCTGCTTAAAACAATTCTGAAGGGTATTCTCGCTCTCAGTTCACGAATTTCACGACTCTGAGTCTGAGCTTACAAGACAACAGAAATGCAAGAATTCGCACGTTCCTTTCAGTTGGATGAGGACCCACAACTCTGCCGTTTTCGCACAAATGTCCAACCGTTCGATAGGATGATTCGGATACACTACCGTTACCTCACAACTGATTATCTTATCCAAGTCAACGTGCTATCACCGAAGAATCAGGAGACTTGATTGACTCCATTGCATTCGACATTCCTGCTCCATTCTGCGTTTTCAACAGTCGACGCACTTCGATTAACAACGTTCGCAGACACGGAATCGCTCCATAAGTTCCATCCATAACCGCTTCAGCATCTGTAGCTGCGTGTCTCTTAACCATAACGTACTGGTCTTTGCTACTGACCATTTAAGATAATTACATCAATTATCACTGTTGACCAGACACTTATTTGTCGTCAATTAGCGCCGGTGAATAAGCTAGTCTCCCTGACGTGGCTTTTTGGGGCGTTGAGAAATTTTCGAAGATTTATATTACATTACAGTCTTTATCACGTACGCGTTCAGATACGAGTGTTTGGGTAGGGCGTAGGCGGGGTGGAGACTTAGGGGGACGGTAGGAGAAGGACCCCTCAAAAATTTCAGGTGGAGGGGACGGAACTGCTTATTTCCCCCAAAATTTTATAAATATTTTATAAAATTTTTAATTGATACAACGTTTTCCGCTATTGATTCTTTTTTTGCCACATTCATTCTTGGGACTTGAAATTTCTTTCGACCTGTCCCTCAAGCTCAAGCTCCATTTTTGTCTATCTGTCTCCTCATACACAGGACCAAGTCTCCACCTATGATGGGCTTAGGACGACGTTGCAATCACTGGGGAGTCTGCGTCTCGATGGTCCATCTCTCTGGCAATGTCTCTGTGGTCCACTCATTGCACTTAACGTCTCGTGAATGGACTTTGTAAGAACTCTGGAATGATTTTTTACGCGCACTCATCTCGCCCTTCGACGAGGATTTTAGGGATTTTTGCCATTAATAAAATAAATAAACGTGTAAAATTCCGGCAGCAGTTAACGTCTTGGCTTATTTGCCCAGATCCAAATATTTACAATTACAATCGAATTGGATATGAAACATTGGCTGATCCAGGGGTCAGGTCTTTCTAACTTTCGAACTCTTAAGTGCATTTTTCAATCGATCAACCAATCAACCAATCAGTGGGCCAATCAGTCAGTCAATGAACCAATCAACCATCCAGTCAGTGAGCCAATCAATCAGCCAGTCAGTGAGCCAATCAAACACTCACCTAGTGTGCCAATCACCAGCCAGTCAGTGAGCCAATCAAATCAGTGACGTCAACCAGTCAATCAATCTCTCTTTCTGCCTGTTAATCAGATATAACCAAATTGTTCGACCGTCCAATTAATCAACGTCGGTTCCTGCAGTTGTTCCTTCTGCAATGGCAACAAATTTCATCCTTGAGGTTATGTTGACGTAATTCGGTTTCCAAGCCAAGCATGAATAACCCTGCACTACAACGAACCCCTTCGTCCTGTTTTCTGTCGCGTAGAGCCTCAGAACAGGGCGAAAGCTAGCAGCCCCTTCCACCCGAGGACTAGTCAAGAGCGGGGTTCGAAAGAGCGACAGTCTGGTTCATATGCCAACGACTCTGACCCTTTACCCCGCTGTCTCGTCTGCTCGGCCACCAGTTCGACTGGATATGATGATGACGACGACGACTACGACGACGACGATGATGATGACGGCAACGACGAAGTGGACGACGACCAAAGGCGATGTCCATCTGAAATGGTAAAAACGGTGCGTTAGACACCAACGTAAGAAGAGAACGTAGGTAGGAAAGGAGGCTATCCCAGTCCCCCCCCAAAAAATTGTATAGATATGAGTATAGGAAAATGCAGACATGCCTCATCAGAAGTATTTTAATTGACTGTCAAACTTAGACGAAACGAAGGAAACTGAAACGATGAAAACGGATTCAATGAGATTATGGGAGAAAATTAGGAGAAGTGGAATGAGAAGATGGCACAATTGATGAGAGACTGGAGGTAAAGCCGGAAGGCAAACCAGCCGATAACGAGTAAGAAAGTGGGTGGAGTAGGAGGGAAAGAAGAGAAATGCACCAAATGAGTAGTTACATATATAGGATATTCTTCGCCCGTGCTCAAACTATGAAATTGGCGCCCACCCCACTCTAGTTTACCTTTTCCCATTTTCCAGATACATCGAACGGTAAGTTAGGCTCTAAATCTGAATTAAATTAAATATTAAGATAAAGACTAATGGATCAGCACAGTTAAGTCATGCAAAACAGTTATACGATCGTGCGCACTGTGCGTAAAGAGTAGGCTCCCTAAATAAATTTAAATATTACATGACATGGTCAATCCCATAATCAAAATTGTTTAGGCCCTAATCTAATATTTATTTATCGATGATAAGAAGATCGAGCAAGATTGCCGAGATAACTTCGAAGCACCCAAAATGTG
>OY365815.1:18162545-18175045 GCA_959347315.1 Bimastos eiseni
TATTCCCGAAAACTGATACATTAGTATTTTACAGCATTTTTATAGGATCACTTGTCTTTTACGGTCTCGTACTGTCTTGAGTCTAGTGTCTCGGTCTCGGTCTCGGTACCTCACTATCTCGGTCTCGGCACCTCATTGTCTCGGTCTCGTCTTGGTCTTGAAGTTTCAAGTCTTGCATACAACACTGTCTTTAATACGCAATCCTTCTCCTTTGAACCGGATATCAGATTGTTGATCCTATTTTTTATTGGACTCAGACGCTACGCAATCATAAGCGACTAATCGCACACCAGTGGTTAAACTTCTCATCCAGCGGCTCCGGATCTCCACATATTTCAAAGTTAGAAACTTAAACCTAAGTCAGTCTAAATCAGACTAAGTGGCGAATCTATAACAGATATGATTGCTACTTCGTTCATTCTTTCATTGCCAACATTTATATAGCGCTCCTTCAAGGTTACTACTCAGGAGCGCTCCCGACTCAACCCCGGCTGAAAAGAAAAGTCTTAAGGCTAATGTAAAATGCATCTGAATGAACCCTATTCTATTTGCTATTCGGATGGCATAAAATGTGAGAAACAAGATGTGTATGGTTGTGTTTTGAAAGAAAACATGCAGGCAATTATAGGTTGTGGATCTTATCTATTGGGTTCCGGATCTCATGGTTGAGGTGGTGAATCTCAAATCCGAGATTCCGTATCTCAGAACCGGCGTGAAACCGGCCGAATTTAACCACTGTCGCAGACGCTTTTGTAGCCAGATGACGCCATGAAGGTCACAATCAAACAAAGCGGTTATCAAGGGCGACAAGGGCTGACGTTAAACAGGAACAGAAAGTATTTGATATCATATAAATTTTGCATAAAGAATATATACACATGTATATACCACATACACGGTCCGTCCTTTGGGTCACTGTATATTATTCGCATCAAATAAATATGAGATGGACGTGGCATGCTGCACCAGCTGCTGCTGCTAACAGAGACACACAGTGACTGATAGACAGTGACAGACAGACAGACAGACAGACAAACAGGCAGACACTTGCCAATACTTCTTATGTGATCTTCTAGACAGGTCACCCTCCGTGGACATTTAGTACACATATATCATTACATATATCATTATATATATCATTATATATATCATTATATATATATTTATATATATATATATTTACATATTCATGCATGGCCATCTTTCTATTTATATTGATTGATAGGCCCCTATAGGGCCTACTGCATCTCCATGCATAATAACGAAGCCAGCTGTCAGTAACTGCTATGCTATGGGAGACTAAGGCCTACACTTCATAAATCTGTTGTTTAACGTGTCTGCAATTAAGTTCCGCTTACTCGCTTAAAAATGCCATGATCTGAGGAAGAGAATCGATCAGAGGAATGATGAGAATAAAAAAGTGAAAACGAACTCGAAGAGGAATGCGAAGATGAAGGAGGAGGAAAGGAGGAGGAGGAGGAGATGGAGAAGAGAAAGAGGAAAAGAAGCAAAAAACTGCAGCAAAACAACTTTGCAAACTACGCTTAGTAGCGATGATTAAGGAGCAAATGAATAAGTGATGGCTAGAGATGTGTGGAAATGCTAGATAAGTAAGTAAGTAAGTAGAATCTCATCTGAGGCTATGTTTTGATGCTGGAGAAAGGCTCTCTGCTGAGACCATAAACAAAGTATATGTCTCCTCCTCCGCTTCTTCTTCGTCCTCCTCCTCCTCGTCCACGTCTTCATCTCCTCTCCTCGTTTTCTTCGCTCAATTCTTTTCCCTGCTCTTTCTTTGCTCTTCTGCTTCTTTCACTTCTTCTTTCTCTTACTCCTCTCCTCCTTCACAGTGTTTTCGACCTCTTCTTCTGTTCCCTTCTCTTGTGTTGTTCCTCCTCTTCTTCTTCCTCCTCTTCCTCCTCCTCCTCTTCCCTTCCTCCTCTTCCTCCTCCTCTTCCTATTCCTCCTCTTCCTCCTGTCCTTCGTCTTACTCAGTCTTTGCTTCGCTGTTACTCCATGCGCAGAAGGATGACCATAAAACGCAGTAGCGACAGAGGCCACTATCAGACTACACACATTGGGTCATCTAAAATTTATCAGGCGCTAGTTTATCGCCTGCCAACAGCAGGACCTCACTAGGCATTCTGGGATGTGCATTCTCAGCGGTGAAAGGTTTCTGCGTTCTAATTGCACGCCCTAATCTCCTCATCCAGCCGAGGAGATAGAAATCGCCCTCTGGTGCTCTGAGGACGCAATGGCTACGACCGGACTGCCAAACAATGGATCTACAGAAACCTCGGCAGGTGTGGTACCAAAATAAGTCCGAGGCGAAGACGGTTCCGATTTGGTTGCTGCCACAAGACTGCTGTAAAGCGAATTTTAAAGCGTCGTGCTGATCCAAAATGTAATGAATGCCTCGCATGGCTGCGGACGGTTAAATTCGACTCCTGTAATAACTTATCATCATTCGTGCCTACTGTGCTTGCAATCATACTGCGGTTTGTCTGCTTGAAGCTAAACGAATAACAATAGTAATAGTAATAATATTAGTTGTAACCTTTTAATATGAAATAATGGCTTGGTAGAACACGGTTGAAAAAAAGTCTGAACAGTGTTCATCTTGTGGTAGACTAATTATGGCAAACTATAATTCGGTTGAAAGAAGCGGAACAAAATCACCGCATAGAAAGAACTTCTCCAATTAATGAAGGCACTTCATCGTTACGTCACGTAAACCTATTACAATAGTTTGGGAACTGATTTCGCACGGACCAGATTTTTTGGCTTAATGCGGTCGCCAATACTTAGTCTGTGAACAGCGCCGATGAAGAGCTTTTTAGCGTTGGGTCGAGCACCATCTCAAATACATCCACATATACATGCATACAAATACAAATATACATGATTATGCAAACACATGCACATGACATACACATACCACACATTGGCCTATAAACATATACATGAATGTATAATTGTAAGCACACACACAGACATGTACAAATATATATATATATATATATATATATATATATGCGTATATATTGTAACATACAGCTTCATAAATGGGATCGTCTATGCATATCTATACACACATATATATATATATACATGTGTGTATATATGTATATATATAGGGCTTGTAAGTATATATATGTAATGTATATATATGCATATAATTCGGATGCAAGTGTTGCTCATAGATGTTCTGCCGCTGTACGTGGGAGAGGGTGCGCGAGAGGAGGAGAAGAAGAAGGAGGAGGAGAGGGTGTGAGGGCAGAGCGGATTAGAGTGAACTATTGACCTGTCCACATGGATCGACGTGCCAAGGACGTGCTGACTTGGGATAAACGGGAAACGGAAGAAGGAATGGGGGCTTGACGGTGGAAATGGAGGGGGCGTGGTGGGCATCCAGATGAACGAGCGGACGGACGGATATAGATGCACGAATAGACGGATAGATGCACGAATAGACGGATAGATGCACGAATAGACGGATAGATGCACGAATAGACGGATAGATGCACGAATAGACGGATAGATGCACGAATAGACGGATAGATGCACGAATAGACGGATAGATGCACGAATAGACGGATAGATGCACGAATAGACGGGTAGATGCACGAATAGACGGGTAGATGCACGAATAGACGGATAGATACACGAATAGACGGATAGATGCACGAATAGACGGGTAGATGCACGAATAGACGGGTAGATGCATGGATGATAGTCAGCGACCGAAGACAACATAACAGGACGTGCCTCATTACGGATCTACACAGTGCACTGTTTTTTGCCTAAAGCTCGAACTTATACTCCGCGTAAGTGTGTACGTGCATGTATGTGTGCTTGTGTGTTTGCGTGTGTGCTCGTCCCTCTGCCTCTCAAAATAATTGTGGCAGCTCCTAGTTATTTATACCATGATTAATAACCACTAAGCATATGTATTCGTTACAGCCCTGTCAAGTACATCATCACCATCATCATCATTATCATCATCATAATCATCATCATCATCATAATCATCATCATCATCATCATCATCGTCATCGTCATCATCAATGTCGTCATCGTCGTCGTCATCGTCATCATCATCGTCATTGTCGTGGTCGTCATCGTTATCATCATCACCACTACCATCATCATCACCATCATAATCATCATCATCATCATTACCGCCAACACAGAGAAATTCTCATGCAATTCGGAATAACGAATCGGTGAAGTTATGAGTTTGTTAAAATATACTATAGTCAACTATGAAATACTTGCAGTCACTAGTCTCGGTTTTTGTCTTGTTCTCTGTCTTTCTTTCTCTTTCCATCTGTCTTTCTGTGGCGAAGAAATCAATTTGAGCGACGTAATTGCTTTGGGCAGATCACATCATTCGACGGAGTCCGAGGCAGAAACAGAGATAGAGAGACAAACTTAGAGAGAGAAAGACGGAAACATAGAAAGACAGAGGGTACTGCTGTTCAGTCGAGCGGCGATTTCCATGCGCCACTAATTTTCAATTTCTTCGCGCGTCACGAGACATTACGTCAGTGATGGAAACATTTATAAATTTATTGCCACGACCAATGTCGTCAGAATAGGCAGACACACAGACAGACACACAGACACACGTACAGACAGACAGATATACTTGCAGAGAGACAATTAAGAGAAAGAGATGACCTATCCTTCTCTCTGATAGAAAAACGAAACAAAAAGAAAAAGCGATGAGCAAACAGCAAGATAGATTGACAAGACTATGCGAGACAGCCAGACGATGTCCGAAAATAGTGATGGAGAGAGAGAGAGACAGAAGAGAGAGAAAGAGAGGGACGAAGAGAGAGAAAAAAAGGAGAGACAGACAGACAGACAGACAGATAGACAGACAGACAGATAGACAGACAGAAGAGACAGGCAGACAGAGAGAGAGAGAGAGAGAGAGCGAGAGAGAGAGAAAAAAAGAGAAAGAGAAAGACAGAGTTTTTCTCTGTGGCAGAGACAGACAAAGAAAGACACAAACAGACAATGAAAGTCAGAGACAGACAGACAGACAGACAGATGTATGAAGGCAGGCGGCCAGCCTGAGGCATGTATGCAGGCAGACATAATATACAGAAGGACGAGACTTTGGAGAACCAATTAACAAAGCAAAGAAATTGAACTTTTGCAATGTGTAAAACGTCTTATGATGTGAAATGTTGCAGCGGGCAGACATTAACATGTTTATGTCTTATTTCACGGGTCTCTCTGTTCACCTCTTGACCCTCTGCCATCTGCAGTTCTCTCAGTCACCGCAATTAATGGCTTCTTCAAGAGTGTTACAACTTACACTGATCAACAAAATGTTGGACTATCGGGTTTTCTCTTAAGACACAAGGTTTAGAATATTAATTTAATTATTAAAATATAGCATTAATGTTTCTGATCATTTCAAATTGTTCCGAACTTAAACTCTCGTTAGAATTTACATCTCGCGAGAACACATCAAACTTCTTTTATTTCTGCGATCATCGAATAATAAACACCGTCAAATAATGCCTAGAACCAAGAAAGTAATATTTCCGATTAATTTGGTATAATCCGAATTCGGGAAATAGCAGGCCAATTATGAGGAATCGGAAATCGGCAAAATTGACAATCGGTCACACACTAGTTCGTGTACGCTGGTGCATTGATCGACTTCGCATCATGCAGGGTGTCTTGAACAGTGAGCAGTTAGTGTAGCCTACAGTATTTCCCGATAAGAAAGCGATGGTGCATGAAAAAGAGATCACTGCGAACAGCTACCAATTATGAAAAAGCAGTATGCCTATTACTTGACATCAATCGAGCTTCATTTTAGGCGTTTCAATTCGTATCGTCATTGTCATAAACAGTTTTAGAGTGAAGTTAAGACGATCGAGCTGTATATAATTGTCGTTAACTTTAACACGAATGTGACTTTTGCTTTCTCAAAGAAGCTTTATCGGAGGAAATTCTATTTTTCAATGAGGAATCAAATATTTTCTAATCTCCTACCAAAACTGTCTCTCAGAATACTGGAATCCCTGATAGAGAATTTTCTCGAACAGATTCGCCGATGGAGAATTTGTTCCAAGGCATATTCTCCGGGAGAACTTTTTGAATTAAGTGACTCTATTGCAGAACAATGGTGAACAAAGGCAACAATAGCTGCTTTCGTTCAGACAGTTAGATATATAACGATAAGTTTTTGCCAATCTTTCCAAGGTACATTGTTACATCAAACTCTAAGCTAAGACCTTGATTCAATGCCTCCTCTCCCTCTTCCTGATGAGATGCATGCATAGATGCATATATAGCACGAAACAATGTGGACGGAGTAGACCTTTAACCTACCAGACCGACGCTACACATAGACTTAACATTCTGTCTGTATAACTGTATCCGTCTTTGTCTATGTCTCTGTTGCTCTGTCCCCCTAGCGTCTAGTAGCAGATAAGTCTTTGCCATTGGTCTGGCGATTGGACCGAGCGATGCGACAGATAAAGCCGCAGAGCAAGACTGGAGAAAAACATTCGGATGGTCCATCCGCCACAGAATGGTCGCAGACCATGAAACTGTCATCACAAGCGAGGCCTATGCGCCGCCGCCGCCGCCGTCGCAGTCGACTACTACTGTCCGCTGACAGAAGATGGGCCATGCGCACATCGAGCGTATCTGAAAGACCGACGACGACGACGACGTCCTCCAGATCGGCATTCTTCCAGGATGTTCGCACCACCTGTTCCATTCTCATCCATCTGCTAAGGGGATTGCCCTTACAGCCTCTTCGCATATAAATGAGTGTTTAAGCCGTCAATTGTGTGAGAAGGGGGTTGCCAATTGTTCTCCGTCTATCGGGAAATTCCCTATGACCCCGCTTGAATTACCCTTAGAGGCGGAGGAACCGCAGTATTGTTTATTGAAGGTTTTGTAATATCAAATAATAATTATTTCAATCAATCATCAATCATAATGTTTATTTGGCAGTCCAGAAAGGAAATGAACAAAATAATGCATAATTGTATAAACAGCGAAGTCACAGATTGCCCAGGAGACCCAATTAGGGATCAAATGGCTCCGCTAGTAGGAGCCAGTTGTTGCAATTCAGGAAGGCAGATTTATGCCAAACACTGGGAGAACAAACAGAAGAGTAACAGCCTGCAAAAGGCATGTCATGTCATCCCTTAACAACTGCCATTTTCTTCCTTAACAACACTTAACTAAAAGATATAATATAGGGCACTAATAAGATACACGAAACAAATGTACAGCCATCTAAACAGCGATAATTGAATCAAAAGGAGAATAGAATAGAATGAGTTCTGAATTACATCGTACCAACCTCCCAACCAGCGTAAGTGTATATCACCAAAGTCATATGATTGTTTTATGGTCAAGTTGCTAAATTTTTTTATACATTACAAACAATTTAGCGGATTGAGTAGATGTAAAAGAGCCACGTTGAAAACACTTTCACCCTAAAAAGTTTAATGCCAACACGTCAAGGGTTCACCGCACATTTCAAGCTACCCTGCAATAGATTCCAAGAGAACGCGAACTATTGCTCCTTAACAGGGTCCCTACCGAATCGTCTTCCTATCCATGTGTGACAGTCATGACCTGACGATGGAAAAATCGATTAGCGAGTATAAACTATGAGACAGCAAGATATAACAAAATTGCTGAGAAACTGATGAGCAATGCTAAGCAAAGTTGCATTTATTTATTTCAGAAATTTGATACTGCCCTTCTTCCAACATTTTTTGCTCAAAAGTGCACGCACACGGTGCAATTGCAATTGTACTGCAGAGCAATAATTGTGGGCGAAAGACTTTCTCAAGGTCCCTACACATGTCAGTGATTGCCCGGACGAGGGTCGAACCCGCTCGCTCAGCGTACACTGAACGTTACTCAAAGTTAATCCATATTGACATAATAGTATAACTGCAAAGCTGTGCCGTTTTCAATACC
The DNA here is from genome assembly GCA_959347315.1 of Bimastos eiseni. Classification (NCBI taxonomy): domain Eukaryota; kingdom Metazoa; phylum Annelida; class Clitellata; order Crassiclitellata; family Lumbricidae; genus Bimastos; species Bimastos eiseni. Next base: position 18,170,517 of record OY365815.1, read on the forward strand.
AGTTTAAAGTGTTTGGTAGTCCGCAACATCCACATGATTTTCCAGTGGAACAACATCTTCTCATATTATAGGCCTAAGACATTCTTCGAACGACTCTCTATCCTTACAAAAGAACAAGATCTCCTAGATCTGTCAAGGCTACGTTGTATCTATGGGTTATGTATCCAAACTGATTGATTCACATGTCTACCGAGGAATGCCAATTCCGATGACATATCCTTCTTCTTGGTCAAATATATTGAGTGGGTCACATCATCTATGACATATATGGTTTCTGCCCGGCGAATATTCAATGCATACACGTCTTGTGGTTGTCGTTTCAATCTATTGGCATTTGTTGTGGTGATTGCAATAGCCGTGGATTCATTTATCGCGATTAAAATACCAAATACGACCTCCAGCAAGGGTCGCTACAACTATTTCGGTTTTGGAATATCGGTTGAACTTTAGAATTGGAAACTGTTGAAGAACGGGGAGTTGGAGTTGGTGGAATTGACGTTTTGTTGGATCCTACCGTATAGTTGCGTCATTTCTAGTCTCCTGTGACTCTTTGTTGTATCCAGTTATCGTTCTGATGCGAAGGTTCATATAATTATTATTAGTTGGAACCAGAGGGATCGCAGAGTAGTGGTGAACACACTGGGACGCAGAGCTGAGGCACCGAGTTCGAAACCCGTATCCCCTTAAGGTTGACTTCTTTCCTTATTTCGCTAGGTTCGTACTGAGTCGTTTATTCTTATCACTCCCACTCTAATCTAGCATACACCATAAGAATCCATTCGATACTACATCGCCTCTGTCCAGGACCTTGGTGTCACATTGGACCAAGAACTATAACATTCACGAGGCATATAACCTACCATGGGCCTCAACTGTGTAAGTTACTTAACCTCTTCTTCTGTGTTAACACTTGTGCACTCCTCCTGTCCTATTTCCTGTATGAATTATTGCAGCAACCTCTTCTTGGGTCTGCCGGCTCAGGTCTTGCGCACGGCGGTACATCTTATTGGTAGCATACCAAAATGCGACCATCTCGCTTCTTATGTGCGGGATGTCTTGAATTGGTTGGTAGGCCTATATATATATATATATATATATATATATATACGGTATACGAAGTAAAGAGCGTTCGTGAGTTAATACAGATGCATACAACGGATTTTTATATGAAATTTATAGACTAGGTTCCTGATGGTTTGTTTCCTCACGATCGCATGGATAGACTACAATCTAATACCCCAATGAGGAGTTATATGTTTACGTTCTATTGGAGCGCATTGTAATTTTACAAAATCTACTCCTGAGTAGGTGTTCTAAAAGGAGCGTTATATATAATCCTACAAATGAATAAATAAATAAATGGGGTAACTTGAAGTCTTTACACCGGTTACGAAAAGGAGGACAGAAACAGAGCAGGAAAAAGAAGAGTAGAAGAAAGAAAAGGAGGAAAAGAGGATAATTTGATGAGGAAATCAAATAAATAGAGGCTAAGAATGAGGCGGAGGTATAGGAGAAAATAAGAGGGAGACTGAGAGAGAGAGAGAGAGAGAGAGAGAGAGAGAGAGAGAGAGAGACAGAGACAGAGACAGAGACAGAGAGACAGAGAGACAGAGAGACAGAGAGACAGAGAGAGACAGAGACAGAGACAGAGAGAGAGAGAGACAGAGACCGAGACAGAGACAGAGACAGAGAGACAGAGAGACAGAGAGAGAGAGAGAGGGAGAGAGACAGAGAGAGAGGGAGGGAGGGAGGGAGGAAGAGAGGGAGGGAGGGAGGGAGGGAGGGAGGGAGGGAGGGAGGGAGGGAGGGAGGGAGGGAGGGAGGGAGGGAGGGAGGGAGGGAGGGAGGGAGGGAGAGTCAGACAGAGAGTCAGACAGACAGTGACAGAGAGAGAAACAGAGAGAGAGAAACAGAGAGAGTGAGAGAGTATGATCCGGGGCTGCTTAATGAACGGATCTCCTCTGAACCTGCTTTGAATCGTTATATAGACACGTGTATATTACAGGATAGTTCTAAACGTGGAGTGCTGGAAATTTAAACATTTTTATGGGAATTGTTCTTCAACCGTTGTCTTACATCTACTACTTATTTTAAAGAACCTTATTAAGATAGTAGAATCGTGTCTCATTGCAACACCTCCTCCCCAGTCCATTATTTTAAATATTTAATATTTAATATTAATTCAAATATATAAAATATATTCAATATTTAAAACATTTATTCATCCGCAGGCTGCTGCTATTTGAAAGGGACGCTGGCCGTCGCTTTGAAACATGGAGTAATATCGCCCAAAAGTGTCGTGAAGGGCTAAATAAGGTATAATGCAGCGGATGCTTATTTCAAAGGTGCCATCCAAGTAGTTACTGGCCTTGAAAATTTGGTCCGCAATAGCTGCAATACGCGTGTTCCGCACATGATGTTCATTTAAAACATATTTAAATATGTACCATAATTTCGTTAAAAATTGACCTTTTATCTTTCTTTTGGTACGCAATTGGGTATGTTGCTTCCATGCAGCGCCGACCCTACATCCAAGAAATATGTCTTCCTTGGTTGCTAAGATACAGACTGGTTGGCTCGCTTCTCTGTCATTTATACTCAAATTGTGTGGCGCTCGGGGTTACGTGAAACAGGTCTGTGTGAAAGAAGAGTGAGACGCACCGGAAACCAGCAATTTCATATTCCTGACTTCCGTTTTGTTAGGAGCAAATAAGAAATGTAGAGCAGTCGATGACCTTTTGGTCAGGAATTAAAGGCTGCTGGAAGGACAGGGCAAATTAAGGGGACAACGGCAGGCGATGATAACACCAGATGATAAATTAAGCAATGCTAGCGACAACTTAAACTTAACTACTTCTTGACCCAAAGACCATCGTTGGTTTACACAAAATGCTTGGCTCGTCTAGATGATTTAAGCGTAACAATGCTAATAATTATCATTAAATTTAAAACAAACAAACCGCAGTATGATTACAATCATATTATCAACGATTGATGACAAGTTATTTCAGGCGTTGAATTTAACTGTGGGCACTGGTCAGCCATGCAATGCGTCCACTAAGTTATGCATCCAATCAGAGGTATAACAAGCGGAGGCCAGGGGCACCGGCCCCAGTTTCAAAACGGGGGAGGGGCAAAGCCCCTCAATTTTAGTGCTCAGTGCCCCCAGTGCCCCCCAAATCGGTTCTTTCTTATGCTTCTCCAATGGCTTTTTAAGATGACTTTTGTTAAGATAATTTGTGCCCCCATTTTTCACATTTCTAGAGGGCAAAATTCAAAAAGTGGGGGTAAACAATTTTTTTTGCGATTCGCGCAATATTTTTTAAATTATGCCCTCCACTTTTCAAAACCTTGTTACACCTCTGCATCCAATATAATCAAGGCTAAGGCCTGCCGTCTGTCGCAAGAAGGACTAATCAACCTTATGGGATACGGAAATCGAAGATCTGTGCGGGTGTTATCCATTACTCGACCCCCCCCCCCCACCCGCATATACAAACGTACAAATAAAATAGAAATTTTGCGAGCTATTTTACAGACCATTTCTGCGTCATGTAAAAAAACAGATCTATGCCGTTCTACTAGCCCAGTCAATTATTTTAAGAAGTAGTTCGCTCCAAACATCAGCAAGATGGCGGAAATACAAGTCCACACAGTAACGCGTAGAACAGCAGACAGTTTTATGGCTTGACCGAAATGGAGCGACACAGGCGGGCAAGAAGACAGACAACCGCAGAGAAGCACACTGACCGCAAGCGAAATACGCATCCGAAAACGCATTCATGAACTACTATTATTCGACGCGACATACATGGCAACGCTGGAACTGCGTCTCCTAGGTCGATTTTGCGACAAACTGAGTCTAGATCCTTCCCAATTTGAAGAAAACACTAACAGTTCTATGATATGCAGATCTATGACTCTCCCGAGAACGCAGAACAATTGTAAAATAAAGCCGAGAGTCGTGAACTCGGCCGCCCCAGCAAACCTCCCTTCGAATTCACTCCATTCATTATTTACCGACCGCCGCCGAATATGTAACGTGATGCGCGAGGACGTTTACGCTGGTTCCGTTAGTTACTTTTGGGGCGGACGCTGGTACCCGGCTGATTGAGATTCAACATGTGGCGCCGCTGCGTGACCGCTGTAAGCGTGGTGCATTATGCATGACTGCGATCCTTCGAATCGCTCATAAGACAGCGCTTAATAGATAATCAGGCCGGGTATCCGTTACATAGATGGACTGAAAAAGACCCAGCCGCATTGGGTGGCGTTACGGCACGTTTACATACATCAAGTGGATCGGTCTATAAGGGATAGGGTCACTGTTTAATGGCTAAGTATGGTATCTGGCAAAGACAGAAGTTTGATAGAAGCTGGGACTGGTCTAGGACATACATAGCATCAAGGACATACCAGCATGCATGCATGCACGCATGTATGTATGTATGTATGTATGTATGTATGTATGTATGTATGTATGTATGTATGTATGTATGCATATCTTACAAAAAAGAGCGATAAGATTT
>OY365815.1:18180045-18580313 GCA_959347315.1 Bimastos eiseni
ACTTGCTTCTTACGGTTTTGGTTATTCGTTCGCCGATATATACTATCAACAACGTGCACGAAATTCATTGTTCACCAAGATTAATCACATCGAACTGCAGTATGTTGAAGAACACAGAAAATATGCGCTTCTTATCGGAGGAACATTGAATACCGTTAGATGTATGAAGTAACCAAGTATGCACTCAAAGAAATAAACCCTAGCAAACCAAAGAAATAAACCCTATCAGCCCCTTCCGCTAGAAGGTGCTGATCCACAATGAAGACGAATTATATATTCAGTAAATAAGATTTTAATTTACGCTTTTATGGTTGCAACGTTGTTAGGCTAGTCAGTTCAGTCGGTAAGGAGTTACAATAGTTAGGGCCATAATGTGTATGCTACGTTGTCTTATGATCGTGTGAACACTATTCTGGTGCATGGGAGTTCACCAAATAGCGATTTGAATGACTATGGCGATCAGTTCTCTAAAACTAATATGTGGAGTGACCAGGAAATCGGAAGTTGTGAGACCTAAACATGCATTAGTATTCCTGTGGTTCTAAACAAATTAGCAGTATTTGCCCTATAGGATACACTACATGTCACCCTCGAAATTCATTTCTGACATGTCCACAAGCTAGTTAAACAAATATGGTAAGTATTTTCCAAGTTAGGTTACTGCATATAATTATGTTATGACTATACACGTGCATAAATATAGACTTTCCAGGCAGCAGATGTCCAATCCGAGATATAATACCAGTGTTTTGCCAATTTCTGCGACATATACATATATACATGATCTTCGCCTGAAGATCAGGCTGACAGGGTGGTCTTTGTCCGCTCCATGCACCGATGCTACAGGAGGAAGGAGGGTGAATACTGGGAGAGGCAGATTTCTTCCAGTGCTGGGGACACTAGGCGACTCTGGGCCACTTTCAAGGATCTGCTTGGAAGGCCGCCGTCCGCCAGCACGCTGACAGCTCCTTTTACTGCTGAAGCCTTTGCTGACTACTACGATTCCAAGGTCTCTTCCATCCGCCAGGACACAGCTCACGCACCGGAACCTACCTTTACCTCTACAAGCTGTCGTCTTTGTGATCTTGCCGAGGTCAATCAACAAGATCTTCGTCGCTTGATCCTTTCCTTTCCACCAAAGACGTTGGAGCTGGATCCACTTCCTCCATTCCTGATCCAGGAGTCGATTGATATCCTGCTGCCATTCCTCACTCTACTCTGCAACGCCTCTCTTCGTGAAGGAGTCCTGCCGTCTTCCCAGAAGCGCTCGACCATCACACCGATTATAAAGCAGTCGGGGCTTGACCCGTCTGTTCCGTCTAGCTATAGGCCAATAGCTATTGTTACTTTTATCTCTAAGATAATTGAAAAACTTGTTGCCAGTCAGTTATTTAGCTATTTGGATACGAACAATCTACTTCCTCCATATCGATCTGGGTTTCGTAAGGGTCACTCAATTGAGTCCCTCCTACTTCGTCTCCTCTCCGACATATATAGTGCCATGGACAGGTCCCAAGTAACTCTTCTGGCCTTATAGGATGTAAGCGCTGCATTCGATTCAGTAGATCATGATATCCTCTTGAGTCGCCTCTCCTTAACTCTTGGGATAAGAGACCTTCCACTTACCTGGATCAAGTCTTATTTCTCCTAGCGTTCTACATCTGTTGTCTTTCACTCATCTCGTTCGCCTTGGCGCCCTGCCCCTTTGGTGTCCCCCAGGGATCGGTCCTTGGACCTCTTCTGTACATTCTTTTCACTGCAGATATCGAGTCTCTACTCACATCTTGTTCTCTTGCGAGCCATTCTTACGCAGATGATGTTCAATCGTATGTGCATTGCTCATCATCCCAGGTTTCTTCTACAGTCCGAAGAATGTCTCAAGCTACAGATACCCTAACTGCCTGGATGTCATGAAATCGAATGCGACTTAATCCGCCGAAAACTCAATATATTTGGCTTGGTATCCGCCAGCAGCTGAACAAGCTCGACTTGGGCTCTCTGTCTTCTGAATTTCCTAACTTTGTATTCTCCATCTGTGTCAGGGATCTGGGGGTTGTTCTGGATCAAGAACTGTCTTTTGTGGAGCACATTTCTGCATTGACTCGTTCCTGCTATTATTTTTTGCGCCAGTTGCGGGTTGTTTCCCGCTCTCTCTCTCCTCATCTTCTGCTACCACTTTGGTTCATGCCTTTATCGTTAATCGATTAGATTACTGTTCCTCTCTCTTCTGTGGGCTCCCTCAGGTCCGATTGCAACCATTGGAGGGGGTTCAAAGGGCTGCAGCTCGTTTGATTGGTTGTGTTCCTAAATTTGGCCACATCTCTAAGTACATGCGGGACGTTCTTCACTGGCTTCCGGTTAGGCAGCGCATTCAATATAGAATCTCCTCTATTGTCTGGCACTGTGTTGTGGGCAATGCGCCTGTCTATCTTAGGGATCTGTTCACCTTAACTTCGGCTTCTTCCGGTCGCCGATCTCTTCGCTCGGCCTCTAGAGGCGACTTTGTGGTTCCACATGCTCATACCGCAACCAGGCAAAATAGAACTTTTGCAATTGTGGGTCCTCGTGTGTGGAACAACCTCCCATCTGACCTGCACTCTCTCCCGCGCGACCTGTCTGGCTCTTTCTATAAACTTCTCAAGACTTTCCTTTTTGACCGGGCCTGGGTCGGGAGCACCTCTGAATAGTTATCTTGAAGAGGCGCTATATAAATTGCATTGATTGATTGATTGAAGTTGTTAGTTGCTTCCATGACAGCTGCTGATCATCAATAAATACCTTTAGAAATTTAGCTGATGACGCTCTATTTATATATTGGTTATCAATATTTATTGAAATCAGCAAACAAGAGGGGCTATTTGAAGTGCATTTGCAATCGATCTTTTAATTTTGCGTGGTCATCTCAATATTCATCTAATCAGAGATGAGGTTCTTTAGATAGTTCGTAAATAATGCTTCAGAAGGACCTATGTTAGAGTCCAAGCTTTTTTCAATACTTGTTATGACTAATCAAACGTGTTATCTATTAAAAAAACTGTTCTTGCATATCACATTGCCAGTGGCATACTTGTCTGGTGAACATACATGCAAAGTCGATCCTCTACATTAGAGTTTATACTATACGTCAGGTTTCACATGGATTGAACTGACATTCTCCTGTCTTCGTAAAATAATATATCGTTTTTAGCTGCGTTTCTAACCTTTAATAATATTTCTATACGTGATAAGTACGCTTTCATTTCCCAGCGTGGGTGCTCTGATATATCATTTTGTCAAGTCGATATTTCTTTCCGCACGATTTCAACAAAGCAGCAACTTTCCTTTTTCTATTCCATAATTATAGCCAAGTCCCAGGAAAGCTTGTTCATAAAAATCTGCTTATGATATTGGTCTCCAAAAATTGAGTAAGCAAGGTCAGAGTCCCTGTTATTGAAAGCTAAATACACATAAGACCAGTAAGATATTACTTAACTTGAAATGCAATACATCATTGATACGTCTTTTTTATAATAATCGCAAGGTCTAGGGTGATTCGTGTAAGTTCCACAATACCCGGAACACATTGACATGAGTAGTGTGTATTATAGAACGCCAGAGTAATAGTATATGTCGTCCTATCTCAAAATCACCTGTCAGAAATACACCAGTTCTAATGCGAAATAGTTTTGCCAACAAGTTATCAAATGGCTGATTAGAGGTTGTAGGTGAGGAGCTATATAAATGACGCTAGCCACACAGTCTCTGCCATATGTCATTTAATTTTAACAAATTGACTTTCAAATTCACTTATGTCTTCATTGTCCGCAATACATGTAGCCTACTAAATTCGCAGTCATTCTTAATCAATAAGCCGTACCCACCACCACATCCTTTGATATTGCCTTATGTACAAAAGTAAATCCAGGAATACCTTGGTTATCCTTGCGATAGTAAAGTTGTAATGTCGCTAACTTATTAGATACACTCATGCAATTTATTCTGTAGGCCCACTTTGCTTCTAAAGAGTTCTCATGCAAGCACCTCCACCAGGCAGAGCTGTGCCTTCTCAGTGTTAGGTTGAGTGATTTGGAATGGCCTCACTTCGACGCTTCGATTCCTTCCTAGAACCCAGTCTCAAGCATTCCTCTCTCATCTTAAGACTACTTTATTTGGCAGCGCTGAGGTTGGATTGGGAGCGCCTCTGAGTAGGCTTAGTCACCTAGAAGAGGCGCTTTACACAGAAAAATGCGTGATCAGAACATTTATAATTCACTCGAATCTTATCAACTCAAAAATTATATTTATATTAACACTCAGTGTGTGCTGAGCGCGCGGGTTCGAGCCTCGTCCGGGGCGTCACTGTGCATATGGACCTTGAGCAAGTCCTTCACGCACAATTGCTCTGCAGTACAACTGCAATTGCGCCGTCGAGGCGTGTGCACTTCAGAGCAAAAGATGTTGGAAGAAGGGCGGTATCAAATTCAAGGAATTTACATACACATTGTTTTATGTTATTTTAGAAAAAATCATTTTTTCGAGATAAACGTATGAGCAGATGGAGACAAGGCAGTTATTTAGGTCTTACTCAGAGGTAAATGCCGGAGGATTTCGGTTAAGTGTTAGGTTAGCGAAGTCACGGTGTGTGCTCAGAGTATTATTATAGATCGTTCTTGGTTGTCATAATTCATTAATCCGAGTTCTTTGGTACCATCTAGTTTGGAACCATTCGCGCAAAAGTCGAGTTCACGTGATACTCCTATTTCCGCTTATTCCAACCCCAGATTTAATTTTGTGTTACGTTTAGGTTTTCTTGGATGCTTTCGTAATTATTAGTTTCGATTGATTTAGTTGCAGTTATCTTTTTCGCTCGGTTTTGCGAGTTTCAGTTCTGACTTCGTTATCGTTTTTTTCTTTAGTTTTCGTATTCGGATTTAATTTGGCTAACTTTGAGTTTGTCAGCGAATGTTTTCGTTTTTTTTTCGTTAACGAAAACAACACTAGAAATTAATTAATCCTCAATCATCGTTATTTTCAATACATCCTGCTAATTAGCATTTAATAATAGGTAGGTATTATTATAATACGCTTTTCACCCTGAGCACTGTTTCTATGCAAGGACATTGCCTTAAAAAGTTCCGTTGAGTCTATTGACAGTGGCAAGCGATGCACCCATGCAGCCACGATTCATTACGAGGTACGATAGATTGCGCCATATGCTCATTCAGGAATCTTATACATCTGCAGATACACGTGGACTTCTTTATATCGTTAATGTACCGAAAATGAGGATGTACATTGGGCTGCTGCTATATAACGTTGGTACCGTTTGTGGTCATTACTATTCGATAGACGTTCATGTCGAGACCGTCTGCTTTCGGCTGTTGCTTCGATCATTCCCTGAACGCATCGTCAAGCAACCGAATCAAGAATCGATCGCAGGAAAAGCGCCCAATTACAGCCCAATGACCTACGCAGCTGTAAAAATTGAACTAGCTCTTGATTCAATAGAAAACCGCAACAGACTAACTCGTTTTCCATCACCCACGGGGACAATATGAATAGCCATTTTGACTGACTCATTACATATGCATAACTAATATGCTAGCCTATTGACTAATTAGTCGCGTTTGACGACATCACACATGTGGCTAAATATAGCCATTAATGATTTATTTATTCTCAGTCACTCTTTTGTATTGGCGTCGTCTTTCATTTTGCAAAGAATGAAAAAAATGATTAAATGAATTTCTTCATGCAAATCACAATGGAAATGAACCGTCGCTAGTATGCACCATCTGCGTGTAATTCAATCTGTCTATGTTGCATCAGTTTGCTAGTTTGTCATTTATGAACAAGATTCCAGTTTCCATGTGACACTCAATATGTCTGTGTTTCTGTCTGTGTGTCTGTCTATGTGTCTGTCTGTGTGTCTGTCTGTGTGTTTGTCTGTGTTTCTGTCTGTGTGTCTGTCTGTGTGTCTGTCTGTGTGTCTCTCTGTCAATTAGACAGAAACAGGTGTCTGTCAGTCTCTCTTAAAGTTTTTGTTTGTTTCAGTAACTGTTAGTCTGTGTCCTACTTTCTCATGCCCTCTGTCTGTGTGAAGTCATTCTGCTGGCTGCAGCCCATGTACGCAACGAGAATGAGACATAAACTGGAGACAGAGAAGCGAAGAGTCGTCGAGGGAGAGACAGCGCCACAGCGAAACATCGATGGGGAGAGACGGAAGCAGAGAGATAGAGAGGTGCATTGGAAAATGTCTCAATCCAGCAGCTGTCACCAGTTTTCCCATAAGGCTAGCGGGCAGTCGTCCGTCCGTTGTTCTCAGTCGCCCTTCATCGTCGTTTGGACGACGACGAGAGGCGGACGAACAGCACAGACCACACGGCAGAGTCCACTACCCACCGACGACGACGGCCAATGTACCAACGGTGACCGTCGAACGAATGCTGATGGCCGATGGTAAGGGAGGAGCATGAGGAGGAGCAGGCGAAGAAGAGGAAGAAGGAGGAAGAGGAGAGGATAGAGGGGAAGGAAGGAAATTGAAGAGAAGAAGGTGGCGAAAGAACAGGAGGAGAAAAGAAAAAGGAAGAGAAGAAGAAGGAGGAGGAGAGAAGGATGAGGAGAAGAAAATGAGGAGAATGAGGAGCACTGCAGAAGGAAGATGAGAAGGAAGAGAAGGAGGAGGAGAAAGTGGAAAGAGAAGAAGGACTAGAAGGAATAGGAGGTGGACAAGAAATAGGAGGAGGAGAAAGAGAGGCGAATGAAGAGCAGAGGTGATGGAAAAAGGGATGGGCAGAAGAAGAAGAAGAAAGTGAAGGAGTAGGAGAAGAAATAAGAAAGAAGGTGGAGAAAAAGAAGGAGGTCGAGAGGAAAAATAGGATGACAACAAGGAGGAGATGGAGGAGGAGATAGGGTTAGGGAGGGAGAAGATGGAGAATGAAGATGAGGAGGAGAAGGACGGGAAGAAGGATGCGGAGGAGAAGGAGGAGGCATAGGGGAGGAGGATGGTCGTGGTCTCTTCCCCTTCAATTCGCAATTGGGAGCCGTGACGAAAGCTGTCACTAGGTTAATTACTCAGGGGAGCGAGAACGACAGAAGGAGGAGGAAGAGGTAAAGGAGGAGGGGCTGGTGGTGGAGGATTAGGTAAAATTTAGGAATGTAACGAGAGAGAGGAAGAGGCGGAGGAAGAAGAGGAACCGAGGTAGGACGAGGTAGGAATGGGAGGAGAAGAAGATGCAGGAACTGAATTAGGTGCAGTGCACAGAAGAGCAAAAGGAGAAGGACAGGACAGGAATGAGCAGAGGAAGAGTCGATGGATGAAAGAGAAGGAGAAAGAAAAGGAAACTTAGGCGGACAAATAGAGGCAGAGGCAGAGGCAGAGGCAATGAACATCGACGTATAGAGGCAGTCGCTTAGAACGTAGCTAATTTAGCGAGCGCAAAAGTTCAACCAAGGCCGCAGCCATCTCCTCATTATCTTCCTCCTCTCCCTCCTCTTCCTCCTCTTCCCGTTCCTTCTTCCCCCTCCTCTTCGTCTTCCTTCTCCTCTTCATCTTCCTCTTCCTCGTCTTCTTCCTCCTTCTCATCCTACTCCTTCTTCTGATTAAGTCGCTGACGTCCGCCAGTCCATCATCAGCTTCGTCGTCCATATTTTCGAAGCGAGCAGAGGGTGCCACAGCCTAATCTGGTCTAGAACTCTGCTGGGGTTAAACGAGGACCAACACAATCAGACAAAGACCATCCGTCGACCCCCACCCCACTTCCAACCCCACACATACACACACGCATCCACGCAGGACCAGAAACGCAGGGTAAATGAACGAATGGACAGATGGATGGACGGATGTATGAATGAATGAATGAATGAATGGATGGATGGATGGATGGATGGATGGATGGATGGATGGATGGATGGATGGATGGATGGATAGATGGATCGTTGGATCGATGAATAGATGGATGGATGGATGGATGGATGGACGTCCAGCTGAAGGAAATCGACTGTACTCTAACATATCCTTTGGCCTGACTTACTATGACTGGGATGAGTTGCAAGTCATGAGAAAAGGAAGTGGCCCATGGAGCTGATCGCAGAAGGTGTCTCTGACCGATGTAAAGCACTCACTGAACTCTGAGTCATCGTCCTCGTTGCCTGGAAGTCTTCGACTGATTTCAAACTACGTCAATCATTCATTCTAGATGAATGACCTATAAAAGAATCTCTTTCTTAAGTAGGACATTCACTCGATTTGTCTCGATTCAGAGTTTAGCGGCATCTTCTTAAGAGAAGTCGTTCATGTAAACCAGAAATTATGTTGAACAAGTTTCACCTCTCGCATGGTATAAAAAAGTTCGTCAAAACTCAGTTTCTGATTGTTCAATGCTGCGCCAGAAAGATTCTCTGAAACTTTTTGCAGTCAAAAATATGGGAAACGAAGAAAATAGATTGATGCAAAAATGACTACAAGAAAAAGGAAATCAAACGCGAATTTGATAAAAAACAAATAACTTACAGACTGTAAAGCAGATAGACAGACACTATGGCAGAATTGACAGACAGCAAGGCAGATGACAGACAAGCGTAGAGGCCGACAGACATGTAGGTAGGTAAGTAGACCGGATGTAGGCACCTGCCTGTCTCAGAGTCTGACTGCGGCGTAGTAGGAGATAAGTCCGACGGCGAGTAGCATGATGATAAGGCAGGCGATGACGATGAGCACCAGTTGAACCGGAAGTGCCAGGTAGCTCCTCGTCGTCGTCGTCAGCGTCGTCTTCGAAGTTCGTTCGAAGGGATTGCTGTTCTCGAAGATCTGGAATCCTTCCTTGACGCTCTTGCGCAGAACGGCCGGCGACGGTGGCGACGGGGGCACGTGACCGTCCACGTGACCACCGACGTGAAGTTTCGTGGTTGGGCTGAGGCGGGTGCTGTAGGGCCGCTTAGGGTCGGGACAGACCCAGTCGTCGACCAGCTTCACACCCGTTCGATTGGCTGCAGCAATGAAGACAACACTACTTCTGGAGGCGCTATATAAATCTTAAGATACGATACGATGTAATGAGATCATATTATATTAGACTCGATCCAATCAGAAGATATCCGCTGAATTGGCCAAAATAGATTGGATCAGGTGGTCGTCGATAGCGCAGTGGTCAGCTGGACTGTCACTTGAGAGGCCGCAGGTTCAAATCAACCAGCCAACTCAGTTATGGTGAGTGTTTACTGGATGTACAGTGTCAGTGGGAAGCTTCGACGGCCAGAGAGAGAGAGAGAGAGAGAGAGAGAGAGAGAGAGGACTGGCCAACCGCCGCCATACGCCGAAGATAAGAAAATGAAGTCGCAAACACTTCATAGCGATGGCTGCCTCATGGAACTGCTCTTCTTCTTCCTCTTTCTAATCCACTCTCTCTTCCTCTCACTTTTCCAGTCCCTCTTCTTCCTCCTCCTCCTTCTCCTACACTTACTCCTCGTCCTCAAATTTTTCCTCTACTTCTTCCTCTTCTTCAGGATTAGATTTGACTAAACGCATATGTGATTAATTATACAATACAATACAACTGTTATTTGATATCGCCCCCCCCCCTCTACAGTTTAGTTCAGAAGTGCACACACGTCTCGGCGGCCCAGCGGCCGTCGTAATGCAGAGCAATTGTGTGCGAAGGACTTGCTCATGTCCCTACACACTGACTGACGCCTAGGACGAGGTTCGAACCCGCACACTTAGCACACAGTGAGTCTTACGGGCCGACCAATCGCTTTAACCAATCGGCCACCGCGCCACATTATTATATCAGATTATCCGATTTGAGCAGATAAGATTTAGATTGAGATGTAGATGCTATGATACCAATATGAGACGACGGACTGATGACAGCAGCGAAGGAATACTGTCGACAGGCCTGCTCTCCTCTGGGCGCCCGTCGAAACGTCACCGTCCGTCCCACTTCGACCGTCACCGGTCTCTCAGCGTATTTATGGATCTGGTCGAGGTAGGCGCACGGTACAGAAGACCAAGGCAGGGGGTTGTAGTGCGGGTGGTAGAACCCCAGCACGTCGCCCTTTTCGACGGGGAGGTATTCGTCGGGGTCAAGGGTCAGCTCGTGAAAGCGCAATTCCTTCGGCTGGTAGGCCGTCTGGCCCACGAGGGTGTAGGTATCGTCAGCGTCAAGGGAGGGGCGCCAGATCTGAAGAAAGACATCGTACTCGATCGAGAGGATCTTGACGAAGAATTGCCAACCGACGACCAGGCCAGAACTGAGCGACGTCTGGATCGGATTAGGAATGACGATTTGATCGGTCGATGGATCGCGATTCGGACGAAGTTTCGCCTCATCGCCAAACATTCGAGAACCTGAAATGTTGCGTTAACACAGATGTTAAGTAAATCTCAGAAATATTGATGCGTCACAGAATGGCTGGTGCGAAGACTAACGAAACGCCCTTTGGAAATATCAGTTTAATGTATGTTAATAACACACAATCGACACATAAGAATCTACCCAATCATATGCACATCGATACTTTCTTAGGCATTGCGTCGTCCTTCTCATACAATCTTGCATTATAAGACAGCTCTACCTCCCACTTGAGACAGAATTTCATTTACAACTGTCTCGAAGCGCACATTGAAACCGGTCAACAGGGAACGTTTGCAGCCATAGACAGACTTTAAGATATGAGTTTCAGTATAGAGTGAGTTTTGGTTTTAAGAGAATCTGGAACAGTGAGCGATTGACCACTCCAGATAGTTGGACAATTGCCAATCTCGACACCAACAGTACTGTGTAGGAGCGTTGGTCAAAGAGAGGGCGTGTAAACGAGAAGCAACAGTCCTTCCATAAGATTCTGATCGAGGAAAGGCCATTTCTGCAGTATGAACCGTTCTTTTGCAAGAGTCGTCCGGTGATAAAACTCGTCGTTTCGATACATACAGCTCAAGAAAAAGACTTCAACCTATCCTTAGCTCTGCGCATATTATCAAACCGCTAGGATAGGATTTATTGAACTATGTTCTGTCTTAATATTTTTAAGGTTCTTAGAATCGGTAGCGAGGTGGCGGAGTTGGCAGTCGATGATGGCATAGGCTGATCTGGACTGTTTTGCATTTAGAGTCAAACGCAGAGCCATTTTTGACTCTTCTGTCCTGCGATTTAGACGCATTGTTCCCTGCGAAATCTAGGAGAGTTATCAGGTTCTATAGTAAAGACCCAAAAGGCAGCGAATGAAGCAGACATGTTTGTATACAAATGCGTATCAACCACCTAAGGGATCAGACAGAGAAGTCTTTGGTGTGGAAACAAATCAGGCAACAAAATAAGAGCAATTCCCAGGCTACGGTCAACGAGAGCATCCATTCAGACTAAGACACATGGACAGCAGGGACAAAGAAACCAACAGACAAACGTAGAGAGACATATGCACAGGGATTTGATGGGAATGCCGCTGAAGCCAAGTGCAATTGTGGTTTGAAAATTTATTTCCGATGGTTATTTTTCTTATACGAGTCGCCGACGAGGAGTAAAGGAAAAATGCAGAGAAAGAGTAAATCGCAGAGGGGGATAGAGAGAAAGGCAAAGATAGCGAAGACAGGATAAAGGACAGGATGACAATAGGAAGGAAGCATTGATATGAAGAGATGGATCAGGACAATATGTGAAGAAGAAGAAGAAGAAGAAGAAGAAGAGGAAGGAGAAGAAGAGGAGAAGGAGAAGGGGAAGAAGAGGAGAAGTAGGAGAAGGAGAAAGAAGGAGGATAAGTAGAAGAAGAGGAGGAGGAGGAGGAGAAGAAGGAAAAGGAGAAGGAGAAGATGAAGAAGAAAGAGGAACATGAGGAACATGAAGAGAGACGGAGAAGGAAAAGGAAAAAGAGCAGGAGAAGAAGAAGAAGAAGAAGAAGAAGAAGAAGAAGAAGAAGAAGAAGAAGAAGAAGAAGAAGAAGAAGAAGAAGAAGAAGAAGAAGAAGAAGAAAAGCAGAAAAAGAAGAAAAGTAGAAGAAGAAGAGGACGAGAAGAAGAACGTGAAGAAGAAGGAAGAAGAAGACCTAATAAATAGGTGCATCTGTAACTGAATCTTTGCATTATACCGTTTTAGAAACACTACACAATGGACGTGTCTGTTAGTCTCGTCTGCTTCCGTTCCTGCTTCTATCTAGGCTTCATGTATCAATCGTCTCTCTCTTCTACGCCCAACTATCCTCTGCTGTCTGGTTTTTTTCAGGGTTAGAATGTTTTATCTAAGTGCGCTAAATGAAGTCCCACTGTGTCCCAGAGGTTCTTCTAGGCTGACTTGATACGTCACCTCCAATGCTATAAACTTTATAACAATGAATAGAGAGAACTACTCCGGGTTGTACTAGTTTACTGGGAAACTTTTCACAATATATGAGAACGTTGACAGACAATCCCTGCGGCGAAAATGGCTCCCAAACGAATGAGAACCGCTCATTGTGTAACGTTTGGCATCGCTCCATCTGCGCTGTTTATTCGCAAGATTAAACGATATTCGCACGTCGGCGGCAGGCGACGGAGCGAACGAAAGATGCAGCTACTGAGTCTGTCCATCACAGCAGATCAGCAGCAGCAGTGTCAGACTGAAGGGGCGGGAGACGGTCTGAGGGGAGGGCACCGTTTTCTTGGTTGGCGACAACATGGGAGGCTGACCAGACGGGAAATGGCGGAATGGGACGACCGCACCCATTTACCCGGTCATTCGTTTGGTCCATGATCGAATCATACACCTCGTTGGTACAGCAGATGTCGCACTCTACCCGCTGCGCTGTGTCCTTGTGGGGCAGCCTCGCTGTCCGTCTGTGCCGTTCGTTTACCGCCTGGCTGTCTCTGTTTGTATAGGAAACAGTTGGTCTGTGTGTAATTCCTAAGTCACTTTCGCTGTATCGTCGGACAAGCCGAGTAGGTTCAGTCGTTTGTTTTTTTGCCCGCTGTGTATAAATCCCAGAGGGAGTTAGGAGAGAGATTTGTCCGCTGAGACTTTTGCTTTGATTTATTTATAAACCTAGCACCGCTGTATATTTATGTCTATGCCATCGCAATACATTGAACTGACATATGAGGCATCTTATGTCGCATGTTGCAACTTCTAAAGCGTCTGGTCCCTTAGCAGGTCAGGGCCGTGTATATGGCGCTGCGCTCCAAAGCCGCAGAAATAAAGTCGGGTTAAAAATTATGGAGTCCAAGTGAACGAGGAATGAGGTACAGCATAGAAAAGAATAAGATGGATGGTGGTGGTGAAGAAAATATTTAGAGGGGTGGTGGTGGTGGTGATGATAAAGCTGATGCTGATACTGCTTCTGATTCTGTTGCCGCCGTTGCTTCTGCTGCTGATGACGCTAAAACGAAGCCACGTTTGGCTGATTGGCTTAAGAGAACTCATTGCATGTCCATTGGCCGATTCTGCCGCAGAAGAACAAAATAATGGCAGTTGGAATAAGTAGATGATGGTGGTCGAATCAGATGGAAAAGAGCGACCACCATCATAATGGTGGTCTAACTCGCTCGATGAATTACTCTCAGATATGTCAGGCTAGCAGCGAGGCCTTCTAGATATTCGATAGATGAGCCACTGGAAAATGAAGCTACACAAACAAGTCCAAATAATTGACGAAATTTGTCGAGATGAGAATATCATCTGAGAGTAATAACAAAATGAGATCGGAGGAGAGAAAGAAAGAGAGAAAGAGAGGGGGAGAGCGAGAGGGAGAAAGGAAGGAAGCGGGAGAGGGAGAGGAGGGAGAGAAAGAGAAAGAGAGAAAGAGAGACAGACAGACGTAGACAGACAAACAAAGACAGAAGTATTCATTTCAAAGCATCAGACAATGATGCCTGTCGTCTAGTTTCCGTTTTGTTTTACGTAATTCCATTAAAGTAACAAAGGTAACAAGTTACAATGCAACGAAGGTGTACCATGAACATTGAACACATCCGATGAAAATGCCAATTAAACCATTCTTATTCAATTAATACGATTAGATATCACAGATAGCTTCTGAACATGACCATCGGTTGATCGTCTACAATAAAAGGCGCTACATAATTAATCCGGATTGAACTGGAATTGATTGACTTAACTCTTTGGAGCGTCGCAGTTGGCCACCCGAACGAAGGCGTGGTAGTAGGTTCCGCGGAACGTATAGGTGCTCACAGTGTCAGCTGTCTGATTGCACAGCCAGTGGTCGGTTCCTCTCGGGTCAAAGTTTACGTCCTTTACGAAATAGGTCGGCGACCTTTGACCTCGTTCGGGCAGAAAGCGCTGACCGCAGACGTTCTTCGTGGCCCCGTCGCAGACAAGACCCTGCTTGTCGAGGGTGAGACTGAACATGGTCTCTGAGTGGCACTCCGGATGGTACTTCATCAGGACGACGTCCGTACTCTTCGTCGTCGGGTCGAGGACAACGAGGAACGTAGGCTGCCAGCTGGAGACGGCCTTGACCCGCAGGTTGAGGTCGGTGAGGACGCAGAAAGTCGTGTAGTTGACGTAGCGGATCAGATTGACTGCTTCCTGTTCGAGGAGGAAGCCCTGTAGACGAAACTTCTGTTCGTCCTCGAATATCCAGTCCTGAGACTGGTGGTCCTTGCCGAAGCGCAGCCAGACCGATCCATCTCTGGTCAAGCTGACGTAGATGCGGTGCAAGTGACCGTGGTCGTCTTCAAAGGTCGTGTAGCCGGTGTCAAGGTCACACCAGTTCGTACCTGAATTCAAGGAGCAAGGCAGATGGTATAGGGCAATTCTCATTCTAGACTGTTGAGGTAGGTATGGTGAAGTAAAGGGAGACGGGCGCACAGTTGATCGAAGATTTCAGCCTGCAGTTTGATGATAGACCAGAAAATACTTTTTGGTACTTGACATCGTGAATTTCGATATCAGCAGTTGCTACTGCAATGTTTAAGTTTTTGCATACAGTGAATTCATCTGAGTCGAAAATGCTATGCAATTGTCAAACTCTGGTTTAAGGGCAAGGATTTGTTTTCTGGAATATAATTTCCGAACAGTTGTATTGTATTGTATTACCGTTTATAGAGAATATAATATGGGTTGTATGGCAGCCAAAACGCAGCCATTTACAAAGGCAATTATATTATAAATAAGTATCCACCGACGGGTAATTATTGAAATACCAGTTTGTCCAGCATATCACCGTGCATCAGCTGATGCTATCTTGACAAAATATTCATGAATTTTGAACCAAAGTGATGAATATGATGTTTGGCTTCTTGAATCAGCCATTGCCTTGACAAAGTGTAACACGACATTTGTTCTTGGGTTTCAAGCATCATTTCCTACTTGACCATGCCTCAACAGTATGGGAAATTCATTAATTAATTCTTCCATTCTAAGAATTTATATAGCGCCTATTAAGCAGAGCTATGATTCTAAGTGTCGTCAGTCAGGTTATGACTTTATGCTCACACTGAATTGAAATTGCAAGCTCAGTTAAAATTGGAAACAAACCAATGGTTAAAAATAGACAACTTATAAACATAGATTAGATACACGACACTCGGCATTGTTGGCTTTTCAATCTCGTTATCTTTACTGTCATCTTTTCATGATCAAAGATAGCAATGACTTTACAATTGCTTGAAAATATAGCCTGTGGGGATTCGAATAGACGAATCCAGTTACCGGCCAAAAAAGAGACAGTTGGGAAACGTCGACTGCAGCAGATTCGGTAAACAAGCGACAACAATAAAAGACGAGGTAACTAAGCGATGACAGCGGTAAAGGCGGTAGCCAAGTGTCAACAGTAGCAGAGACGGTAATTAGTCGTTAAAAGTTGCATAGCCAATGGTGGCCAGTCAACAGTAGCAAACACGGTAAACAATAGCGTGAACTGTATGGCAGACACGATAAACACCAGCGTCAACAGAATAGCATCGACGGTAAGCAATAGCGTCAACCGTATAGCATGGACGGTAAATAACAGCGTCAACAGTATATCATGGACGGTAAATAACAGCGTAAACAGTATAGCATGGACGGTAACCAAGCCCAAATAGTAGCAGAGACGGTAACCGAGCCTCAACAGCAGTAGAGACGGTAACCGACCGTCATTGACTAAAGACGACTGAAATGGCGACTGTCTGTTTGCTGTCGATCAAATGAAGAAGGCAATTCCTTCTGGTGAGCTTCTGTCTATGGCATGGGCATCGTCTTTCCTCATCAATTTTGCCACTAACTGACTTCTCTTGCTGGCGCCCTCTTGAAAGACTCGTCTCTTCCAGGCGTCTTGACAACCGCGGAGAGAGATGCTGCAGTTCCGGGAATATTTGATGAAGATGGAAGAATGGAATGTGAGAGGAGGACGAGGAGAGAAGGAGAGATGGAGAGGATACGACGAGCAGATGTTCCCTCACTGGAAACAATTAACTCCGTCGTCTCGATTGAGAATAAGAAGAAGAAGGGGAAGCCAGACACCTCCTACCCCGCCGCTCATCAGCTAACAGTCTGTCTCTGTCATTGCCTGTGTCTCTCGATGTCTCTATCACTGCCTGTCTATCTCTCCCTGTCCCTTTGTCTCTCGTCTTATATCTGCTTCTCTTGTCTGACCAAATTTGGTAACAGATGATGATGAGTGGCCGCGATAATGAATTCCCAGCGTCGTCGCAAGGAGTTCCTGCAGTCTGGCTGTCCGTCTGTTCGTCTATCTGCCATAATATATGTACACATTTTCTGCCTGCATGTCTGCCCATTACTACATTATAGGCTGTTGTACGCGTTACAAAGAGTCTTTCGTGCCTATGTACATCTTCCAACCCAAGATCTCCCCACAATGACACCCCTTACGACCATCCAATTCGAAGGCGCCTGGTAAACAAACGGTGCCAACTGATGACTGGTGATGTTGCTGCTGCCGCTGAGCGTCCGGTTGCTGGAACCACTTCGTTGTCTTCGCTAAATTGGTTCCGTCGAAAGGCCTCGACTCAGGCCGCTTAAATCAACCGTAAAATCCCAGCCGTCTGTCGGAACAGCCGCGAGCAGCATCAAACCACGCCATCCCATGCGCTGTCGCCGAAGCCAGGGCGCCGGCGACACCCTGTCACGCTATGCGACACTACGTCTATTCCTCCGCCTAGTTATCCGTCCCCATATCTTTCTCTGCCTATCTCTCTCTCCTCCTATTTTCCATTCAAATCCTCATATCAATTCACACCTTGTTGTTCAATGTTACTTTATGTATACTTCCCCTCTGTTACACAGACAGAGTGGAAGTAGGATACATGCATAAAATGCGTGTATGTATGCACACAGAACATCCGTCTGCCTCCCACTCTGTCTGTCTGCTTGTCTGCTTGTCTGTCTATCTGTCTCTATCTATCTATCTATCTATCTATCTATCTATCTATCTATCTATCTATCTATCTATCTATCTATCTATCTATCTGTCTCTATCTATCTATCTATCTATCTATCTATCTATCTATCTATCTATCTATCTATCTATCTATCTATCTATCTATCTATCTATCTATCTATCTATCTATCTATCTATCTATCTATCTATCTATCTATCTATCTATCTATCTATCTATCTATCTATCTATCTATCTATCTATCTATCTATCTATCTATCTATCTATCTATCTATCTATCTATCTATCTATCTATCTATCTATCTATCTATCTATCTATCTATCTATCTATCTATCTATCTATCTATCTATCTATCTATCTATCTATCTATCTATCTATCTATCTATCTATCTATCTATCTATCTATCTATCTATCTATCTATCTATCTATCTATCTATCTATCTATCTATCTATCTATCTATCTATCTATCTATATAAGTCCTGCTTTGTACGTTTATGTTCTGTCGCCGCCTGAGAGAGCTATCAGAAACGAAATACGCACGAATACGTTCGACATTCGACCATACACGATCCAAAGAAATGCGTTTGAAGTCCTCCATCTTAGATATAACTCTGGACCAGGACGCCATGACAGTCAAGGGATTCCTTCTCTCTTTCTATCTCTTTCACTTTCATCTTTTATTTTCTCGTTCTCTCTCTCACTCTCT
This sequence comes from Bimastos eiseni, assembly GCA_959347315.1. NCBI lineage: Eukaryota > Metazoa > Annelida > Clitellata > Crassiclitellata > Lumbricidae > Bimastos > Bimastos eiseni. The sequence goes on from OY365815.1 coordinate 18,198,057, forward strand.
CTCTCACTCTCTCTCTCACACACTCTCATTCTCTCTCACTCTCTCTCACTCTCTCTCTTTCTCACTCTCTTTCTCACTCTCTCACTCCCTCTCTTTCTCACTCTCACTCTCTCACTCTCTCTCACTCTCTCACTCTCTCTCTCTCTCTCTCTCTCTCTTTCTCTCACTCTCTCACTCTCTCACTCTCTCACTCTCTCTCTCACTCTCTCTCACTCTCTGTCTTTCTCTCTGCCTTCCTCTCTCTGCTCCCTCTATCTATCTATCTATCTATCTATCTATCTATCTATCTATCTATCTATCTATCTATCTATCTATCTATCTATCTATCTATCTATCTATCTATCTATCTATCTATCTATCTATCTATCTATCTATCTATCTATCTATCTATCTATCTATCTATCTATCTAACACTCTCTCTCACACACTCTCTCTCACTCTCTCTCTCTTTCTCTCTCTCTCTCTCACTCTCTGCCTTTCTCTCTCTGCTCTCTCTATCTATCTATCAATCTATCAGTCTATCTATCTATCTATCTATCTATCTATCTATCTATCAATCTATCAGTCTATCCATCTATCTATCTATCTATCTATCTATCTATCTATCTATCTATCTATCTATCTATCTATCTATCTATCTATCTATCTGTCTATCTCTGCCTTTCTCTGCTTCTGTTTCCATCAATATCTCTCTATTGTCTGTCCATCCATCCATCAATCCATCTATCCATCCATAATATGGGTAGCCCTGAAAACTGGACTTGTAGGTCCTTCTTGGGGTTATATCTTTCCTATCGTGCACAACTAGTTCTTTGCTCATGTTTTGTAACTTAATACTTTTGGGTCAATAAAATGGAGTTGTTCATGTTGTAAGTACATCTGATCACACATACGTACATGTGTCTGCCTGTCTGAGTGTATGTGCGCGTGTCTGTCTGCCTACCTGTCTGTCTGGGTGTGTCTGCCTGTGCCTTGTCTGTCTGTCTGAGTGTCTGTGTGGGCTGCCTGTGTCTGTCTGTCTGTCGGTCCGTGTCATCTGATCTTGTCATGCAGAGACTCGTTCGTCTAATGGACCAATGGATCAGATATATCTCGGCCTATTACTGCAAATCATCACAAGATCTCTGCATAGGCGTTTTCTAAACATCCGGGTTCTCAGTCATCGTCGGCGACTACGGCGCCACTCAGCGGCGATGACAGACGTCAGACAGAGTCCAAGAGACTCTGCAATGGGCGCTGAGATGACATGACAATTGGCGACTGGGAAAATAAGATGAAACGACGACGAATTGTTTGCAGTAACAGACAAATAGTTATATCTGATTTGTTCATTATGTGAGGTTACGAGCAATTTAGATATTGTCTGGATGAGTTTCATTTAGTTGGTCAAATTATGTCGGCGCTCAGCAGAACGGGAGAACTGCTCTTTGATCAAACGACGGTATGGACAAGTTGACCAGCGTTCTTTGTTGGGTTGATTTTTCAAGACGATTGTGGAGGTTTTTGCCAAATCAAACGACTAAAGTACTAAATATGACGCCGAAAAGTCAACGCGTTGCCGGTGATCCAGACTTGCACACGAAGTGTTGAGTCCACGTCTGCAGATTTAGATTGATTCTCTTGACTATTTTTCTACAAATTCTCCTGACTTTTCTTCGAAGTTATCAGACAATCGGTCCTGTTTCATCACGAAGCGCAACTCAAAGAGACGCGCAGTTCCAGAGTCTTGTTGGAAAAAATAACAGTATAAAAATAAAAAAATAGAATTCTTCCTCATTATTTGAAACTGACAAGTGAGCGTTATGATAAGAGGTATTGTATACAAAAATTATTACATGTTACTACAGGAATCAATTGAAACTGTTTGGCTGCAATGCAAGTCTCTCTCTTTCTACTGCTAAATTTTCCAACGCCATCTCGCGAATGACAGGCTTAGTAAGCCTTTTGGAGGGTCAGAGGGGATATTGATTCCGCTTCCTACCTAATGTTCCGATCTTCACGCCAGTGATGTTACCATTCATCTATCGCCCAAAGCGATTGACGATACAGTCTTTCACATAATGTTTGGCACAGTGGCCGATCGGTTAGAGCGGTCAGCTCGTAACGTTCAGTGTGCGCTGAACGAGCGGGTTCGACCCTCGTCCGGGGAGTCACTGTGTAGGGACCTTGAGCAAGTCCTTCACGCACAATTGCTCTGCAGTACAACTGCATTTGCGCCGTCGAGGCGTGTGTGTGCACTTCTGAGCAAAATATGTTGGAAGAAGGGCGGTATCAAATTTCGGAAAATGAATGAATAAATAAATAATGGTTCGAGAACTCACGACTTTTGGTCTAAAAATTTGGGATAATTCGTTAATATTCGAATTATGCTGAAACTCGTTGTCGTAAGCATTCTTGGGCATTTTACATCGACGAAAAAAGCAGCGTCAGCAACAACAATAAAATAAGATGATGACAACATGACTTGTCCGCGCCCGGTAATATCCAGAATAAATGGTGACACACTGCAGAGCTCAATGGCAAAATGGAGCTCAGCGTACGAAGACTCATAAATGAATCTGTCATGATGAATGTAAACAGTTCTCGCTTACATCGAATGGTGGCGTTGCTTTCCCGGCAACAGGTGTCGCCTCTCGCAATGCGAAGCCATACTTCCTCCTTTTCCCACTCCTTCTCTTCCTTTATCTATTCCATCTCTTATTACTTCTTTTCTTCATTCGACTCATATTCTTGTATTCGCCCGACTCTGCGAACATAATAATTGTCCCCTTCTGCCACTAATACCTTCATGCTGCTCAATATAACTATATATAAATATATACATATAGATATATATATACGCACATGCATTGCACAAATAGGTATTATATATATATATGTGTGTGTGTTTGTGTGTGTGTGTGTGTACATGTATTCTACATAAATAAAGGTGATAATGACGATGTTATTTGTAGATATGGTAAATGCATTCGGTTTTATACCGACCACCTGCCGTCCATCCAAGCAAATACGAATATCTCGGACAATGGATGGCTCTGGAATACAGACAATAACATGCATGCATAAATTCCATGTATGCATACAAATATGTGTCTGTGTATGTGTAACTCTCATTTACTGACAAGCATGGTAGATTTAAGATCGAGCAAACATAAAATTTCACTTGTATATAAACATTGAATTATATTGTGTTATAGTTGAGTAATATAATACTGCCTGTTTTCGCACATGGTGTGTACATGTTTAGACGACAGTGTTTAATTATTGTGTGCAAGTAAACTTACATTTGTGAGATAGAGACAGACAGAACAGAGAGAGAAAGAGAGAGAGACAGAACAGAGAGAAAGAGAGAGAGAAAGAGAGAGAAAGAGAGAGAGACAGACAGAGAGAGACTGAGACAAAGACAAAGAGACAGAGAGAGAGACAGACAGAGAGAGACTGAGACAAAGACAAAGAGACAGAGAGAGAGACATACAGACATACAGACAGACAAAGAGAAAGAAAAGAGAAAGGCAGAAAGAGATGAGGAATTAAAGAGAGGAGGACCGAAGCAGGGAGGGAGGGAGGGATGAAGGCTGGAACACTTGAGAAATGTTACTTCTGTGTGAATCGCCGTACAGATTGACCCAACTCACGAAGCCAAAGAGGAGGTGATGATACGCAAATGAACAAGATATTGCGACGTCAACAGCTGACAGAGAAAACCACAGCAACTACGCAGGGACTTTCGTGTTATGATAAACAACGCACGGTATACTCATTCGTCGTGAGGACCCTGAATGGAGCTGTTGAACTGTGTGGTTGCATTGTGCTGTATTACCTCACATGATGACGAATAGTAGGGACATCCCTCTATAGTTGTAAAGTAATCTCTTTTGTCTGCATGCAGACCGTTGGTTGTAAAACATATAGGCTGAGTGAACAAAGATCTTTTAGCTGTGACTCTAATAGATAAAGGTTTGTATTTATGTTTACTTTGGGATGAGCCCTTTGGAAATATATTTAGTTACAGCCATGTACTGAGAACTACACAATTGTCTGTCTGGTAGTTTGACTACGGCTACTTGCCAGTGAGGTCTAATATAAGTAGTCAATGAATATCTGTCTAGAGGAAGTCGGTCAATTGTGTTATACAACCATACACAAAACCGTATCTACAATAATGAAATAATACAACATTAGCTGTGCTACGATCATCTGCTAATGATTTTGACCTTTGGACATTGATATGTTCTTGGATCATATTAGCTTTATAGTCACATCATTTTGTCAGATCACCATTAAAATGTGTACTTTTTCTCAAAATGACCTTGGATCATCCGTTGCTTAGTAGCCTTGTTTTTTGACTTTGATAAAGATGAGAACTACGAAAAAGAATTGGCAGATTTCGACAATTAATTACTGCTCCAGATCCGATCATGTTTCTTTTATATATCTTGCCTGGTATAATTTTTCTGACCTCAGATGACCTTGAATTACCGTGAATTTCATCATCATCAGGATTCATTGGCTGAAAGCCCGTAGGTGTCCACTGCACATTTGACCATTGTTCTCCATGCTCCTCTCTCTTGGGTTAGCTATAACAAGTTATGTACATCGGTTCCACACCAGTCTTCAATGTCATCTAGCCATTCTCTACAAAGTTTTTCTTTTCTTCCCGTTCCCTTCATAATTCCTGTCATTACACTCTTTATTTTTCTCTCATTTTCCATTCTATAATTGTGTTTAAATAATCCCAATTTTCGTTTGATTATGGCCTGCATTATATTCTCTTTGATGTTTAGTCTTCTTCTTACTTCAATGTTTGTTACTTTTTATGTCCAGTTCAATTCCAATATCCTTCTGTAATAGTGCATTTCAAACGCTAGTATACCGTGAATTTAGTGTTTATATTTCTACTTAATGTTGCTCTAATCGCATCAAACAGAACATAAAAACGTTAAACCAAATCTTTCTTAGTTTAGATAAAAAGAGTAAATTGACAATTAACTTAAATTCCCAGTTCCCTAGGTAGAGTAGTTTTTGTAGTTTTGGATATGTATTAATTCTTGTGTAAGCATGCATGGATGCGTGCACACACACAGACAGAGAGACAGACAGAGAGAGACAGACATGGAGAGAGAGACAGAGAAAGACAGAGAGATACAGAAACAGAGACAGAGAGAAGCACATATACGTACATGTATATACATATGCCATTATTTATACATAATAGGGAAATTATCTCTGTGTATATATATGTTTTTGCGTAAGTCAAGGGCGAGCTCTTGACCTGTGTAATTCAAAGGTGGTAATATTTGTCTCTCCAGCCGTGGATCAACGACTGGGTGATGTGGGAGTGTGTGCAGCGGTCTAAGTCCACTGAACCCGTCAATGGATAAACGTTGATTAAATCAAGGAAACGTCGCCAGAGGGGGCGATGGTATAGCAGCAACCAAGCGAAGGCATTTATTTGGGGACAGTATTTCCAGTCGCCTATAGAAGGCGTTAACTTCCGTTTCTGGCGGCGGACGAGGAATCTGAAAGTGAGGCTTAATTTAGTTTCATTTCTCCTCTTAGGTCGCTCCGTTTATCCATCTCATCAACTGATTGCTACAGCTATATACGCATACATATATTTATATATTATATAAATAATACATTTATTTATGGCTGTATGCATATATATTTTTAAATATCACCTATCTTATTCTCGGTGACCAAGCTCAACTTTCCTCTTTACTTCTCCTATATATATATTATATATATTATATATATATAAACTGCTGGTAGTTCGTGGCTATTGATTCGTTGTGACTCCGTTCAAAGTGTTTACATGCTTCTTCTTTCTTTCAAAACACGAGAAACCCATATTCAACTTCAACTCAATCTGTTACAAATTGACAACCCAAACGAATATGAATCGCATACAGTTCAGATGGACTACGCGTAGGCCTACATCAGCAGCTTAGTTTCCGCGTCACTCTTAAGCCTATCCGGCCAACCAATTTACAATGAAAGGCAAGACTTCCAACACCTGTATTGCTTAGCGTATACGCTCACTCATTGTGCAATGTGTGTACACATTATAAGGCTTATATATATATATATATATATATATATATATATATATATATATATATATATATATATATATATATATATATATATATATATATACTCGCGTTCTGAGAAAGCACGATCATATGTTGTCAGTCACATCTACAAAATATTATGTACACAGCGTCCAGAAAAAGAATCGTCTTTAGGTAATTGCGACAATAACTAGTAAATATCCATCGATTTATAAAATCCAAAGTCGATTTAATTTTGACATAATTAGATACTGGTCAAAATATAAAAATTCCTGTTGTCCAATAATGAGGTCATTTATATAAAGTTTCCAGTGCATGGCACAGAAAGGTATCTAAAAAAGTTCAATACCATTCAAAGCTGTTATTTATCAATTACAACTGTCAGTTTATTTTATTTCAATAATTGTATAATACTAGGCTATAAGGTGTGTTCAACGTTACAAGCCTTTGGGCTCAACACAAGCTTCAAGACGCGCGTAATAGTAACATAGCAACCCCGGTACCAGCTGATCAAGTTCCTCCCAAGCATTAACAATTCGCTCAGGAGGCTCCTAAATGTCTCTGATGTCTGTGCTGTAAGCCTTCTTCTGCTCAGCCTTCATATGATGAGGTTGTAAAAAGTTTTATTATATCGAATGTCGGTGAATCTAACATATATCCTGAAATCGGAATTTAAATGTAGACAATTTGTCGTATCATTTTCTTGATTTGTTCTGACTTGGAGTGTTCTTCCGTTGGTGATCGCATTACAGATGCATAACAATTTGAAACCCGTTGTCAAAACATCAAATCAGCCCGCCTTTGTATTAGCCCCACCTTCGTATGACATGTTGAAAATGGCTGCGTAAATGGGATGACATTTCGGTAGTCTTGGCAATTTGAAACTAGGATTGTCCAAAATTAATATCCAAAAATAAATTGTATACTGAAAATAGTCACGTCATCTTAGAAATTCGAAGAAGAACGTTTTGTAAAAATTTCAAAATGCCGGAGCGCTCTCTGTTCTTGAGCATTTCATGATGAGTAAAATAAGTTGAACGTTGTCCAATATAATGTAAGACAGACCAAGTGCGTGGGATAACCATCTAACAGTTGCCTTCAGAGCTCGAGCCGTGCGGGCTTGCCGACTTCTGTTACTTGTGTCGCTTGCCGTTTCTTAAACAATTTCAAGCCAAGGTGTTTATTGGCAATTTCATGCACGGACATTTTTGAAATACGAATCTCTCGACTGATTTATCTTATCCGTAGATGCGACTGTGGTTTATATTTCTGACTTAAAACAAGCTCTTGCACCTGTCCGATATTACCATGTTTCCGTGCAGTTCCCCGTTGCACAGAAGATCCGGTTAAATCAATTTTCTTAGAAGCTTCTCCGGAAATTTTCTAATCAACTTTTTACCGCCTCTGATGTTTGTTTTTTGTAACAACTTTATCTTCCAGGTTGAACGCCATCATCTAACAATTTGGTTTAAAATATTTCTTATTTAACGGCGTCACATTTACTAAAATTTGTGGTTAATTATGTCTGGTTTAAGACAATTTTGTTATCTTACAAATCGATGAATTTTACCTAGTGTGGCAATTTTCGCTATTGCCCGAATGGATCGCTATCTTCCGGACACAGTGTATATGCTTTTACACGCATCGTATATATGTCTAAATAATTCTACGTTCCTTAAATGAACGCTCCCTCGCCTAAGTATGTATTTATATGTAATAGGATAATTTTGCATCTACATGTATAGATATACAATTTCATAAGAAGATTTACCTTACAACTCTGTGTCTCTGGTTGAATTGAGGAACATCGGGTTAAAATGACAGCTGTCCAATGTCCAACCGTAGGAAAGTGTTTTCCAGTTGCTGCAGGAGTGCGTTTGTATATCTCTCCCTCTCTCTCTCTCTCTCTCTCTCTCTATATATATATATATATATATATGTATGTATGTAGGTTACCTATCTGCTTTGCTTCTTTATGTCCTGTTGTGTCTGTCTGTCTGTCCGTATGAGCTGTGCAGGTGTTTGACAGTGTTGCCTCGCATAGCTAAATAGTTGGCCGGATACACATACGCGCTGCAAAACTATGCTGCTACAGTGTCCGTATATACTTGTCTCTGTCTCTCTTAATTTGCGAAACAGTAAACTCATGTGACTTGTAATCTGGACTATAGCCACGTTTAACAACAAGACCTACTGTCCTCTGTCCAGTGTTGAGTCTTTTTTGACGTGTTCTCCAAGTTTCTAAACTCCTATTCTGAAGCAGAAAGCGTTTTGCGTTTATACATTGACGGGTTGATTGGACGTAGACCACTCCATACCCTTTTCCACCATCCATTCGTTGATCCGTGCATGGAGAGATCTGTGATATTACCACAGTTGAAATGCACAGATCCATAGGTCGCCTTTGACTTATGCAACATATGCATCATTCAGACACACATAGCCCAAATATATTATGTACAAGCATAGAAACAAAAACATGTAATATCGGCGAACGAAGAGAATTGTTATGAAGCGACTGGCATCATAACTCAGAGTCTAGTCTATTATTTTAATGAACGTCATAATAGCCGATCAACCTACTGAACTGATATGAGTCTAGTTTATAATGAACATCATAATTGCAGACCAACCTACCTGACTGACACGAGTCTAGTTAGCATCACATAAAAGTTCGATTCATAATAATTCTCTTTGTTCGCCGATATTAGTGACAGGAAGGCAAGATATTCCCCATTAAGGTGCAAAAAATTCCCCCTCCTTACCTGAAATTGGAGGCATTTGCCTCCGACCCCCCCTACCTGGACGCATCTGGTGAGGGTCGTTTAGAGTCAGGGTGAGTGTGATTTTTAAAATGCGACGAAATGAACGGGAACCATAAGAGTCTTAGGACGATCGAGCATCTAATTAGAATGTAGTTTGATTGGATGACTTCTATAGCGCTTCTGAATGTTTCGCCATAAGATGTCTAGTAAGGTCATTGTTCTTAAAGGTCAATTCACTGCAATTGTATAGTCCCACATCATGACATTAGGGATGACCATAAATCAGCTTATATTGACACGCAAGTATGTACATAAATTTATATGAATTTATGTGGTGTGTTGTTGTTGGCGCATAAACACGTTTAAGCCGAGACTCTTGCATTATATATGATATCGAGGGCTGTCGAAGATCGCACGACGCCGCCTATTACTGTGGTCGAGACTGAGGTCAGTTTTTACGAGAGATACGGAGTGAAATGGTGGGGTAGAGAGCCTGAGGGTAAAGGTCAAGAAGACGGAGAAGGGGAAGGATAGGATTCTTTGACAAAGGCCAGGAAGGGATATTCGAGGCCGACCGATGAGAGATAGTGGTCCCCCCCGTATGCATCTGTCACGGAAGCCGTGGCAAGACGAAGAGCAAGGATCCTTCGGCACAGGTGCCCGCCCGCCAAAAGCACACGCACCACATACCACTTAGCAATCGTGTCTCTCACGCAAGGTCCAGGTATTCGCAAGGTCAAGGTCTTCGCAAGGTTATTCTTCGCATACCATATCTCTACTTCTGATGACGCATATATTTCCTCACACGATTACACACTTCACCTATATATATGTTTGTGTGTTTATAAGTGTGCGTACGTGTGTGCATAATGTGCATAAGGCATGTGTATTCTACATAAAAGGATATACACAATTTATTTAAATTATATTTAATTGCAGACATGCATATACGGCTTCCACCCCTTGTACTAGCTCACTCATTTATTGACCAAAAGATAGCATCAATATAACACTGTTGCGCTTGTATATATATACATACATAATTATATATCCTATTTCTGTTTTGCATAAAGGACGGAAGAGAAATTTTAGTCAGCAAAGAATTGCGATCTAAACGGAAGGACGAAAGAACTTTCCAGAGAATGTAGCGGAGGAGACAATTCCATCCCCCATGCATTACATTGGCCTTCTCCATCGTCACATTTCTTGTCCCCACCTTGCGTCATCCCCACTGGACCACATCGCATTCCAGCAAATCGTTTTCACCGATTAAATTTTAAGAAGCAGTTTGTCGTTAGAATAATGCAAAGATAATTGTATTACTTGTTGTCTTCCAGCAGTGGCGTAGGCAAGGGGGGCTTGGGGGGGTTAAAAACCCCCATTTGCATAGTTGAAAATATTTTTTAGCAACAACCTACAGAATAAATTGGGTTAATTTTGGGACAGGCCCTTGTTAGAGGAATAACAGACACTCACAGTGCACTGAGTACAGCATACGCGCCGACTCAACGGAGGCAGCAGCTGTTGCATAGATTTTATGTATACCTGATACCGTATACCAGGGTCACTCTGGTAGGGTGTAAATGAAGCAGAACTTAGCCTATAATGTGACAAGCGCAATGTATCATTCAATTATTTTCGGATGTAGGACAGGGATATAAGACAGCTGTCATAACCCCTATACGTTCTATATATATATAAAACTATATAAGATGGGTGTGCGTGCATATATTTAACTAATGCATATATATAAATACAAAGAGATAGAAAGAGAGACTTGTGTTTATAGGTCAGTTCATCATTAGACATGATCAATGGACGCATTATATGTTCAGAAGTATGAAACAGTTGAATATAAATGATTAATTATATAAATTGCTGCATTGTATAGTGGATCGATACAATCAGTAAGCATATTATCTCTCGCTGGAAGGTGTTGTGGTAAGTTTAACTAAACATTGTTATCTCTTGCTATAAGATGTTGGGGCAAGAATAGCACTAAGCAAAGCTAAGCGATCATTAGCAATGGCTCTGAACGTATTGGGATTCGTAGTGGCAGAACTAAGGCTGTGGTATCGTCGTCTTTCACGCAAAGAAACGGGTAGTGTGCCAAAAAATGCTTTGGACGCAATGCATTTGTGTCATTCAACAGTTCATCCAAATATTACAAAGTTGTTGCAAATCTTGGCAACATTGCATTGCCTGTACCAGTGAGCGCTCTTTCTCAACACTTCGCCGTCTGAAAACATATCTCAGGAACTCGACAAGCAAAATTAGGCTGAATTGATTAGCTCTTCTACATGTTCACCGTGAAATGACCCCAACAACCGAGGAAATAATCAATGAACTACTAAGGAAGCGCAGATTAGATTTCGTTCTGTGAAGCCAAGCAAGTTACGACCAATATTCATTATGACTAGGGAATGAATAAATAAGATAGGCCCTAAAGACAAGAAAACTGAACTTCTACTGATAATCAGAAGAAGAATATTAGCCTACTAAGATGTTAAGAAAAGAAAATCTGAGACTGATTTGCATAGGCAGGGCTATTTTCTAATCATATAAAATTTAAGGGTTGAGTATATGTTTGCAATTTTTGTCCATTGTTATAAAATAACTAGCTATGCGCCCTAGCCGATTTTAATAAAAGTATTTATATTTTGTAACATCACAAAAAAAACTGTTGCAGTGCAAAAAAAGGCTAAAATTACAAAAAATCCTGGCTCATTGAGCCCCTAAAATTTATTGTAGATCTAGTGGGGAAAATGACTATCCCAAAAGTGCCTACACTACCCCCCCCCTCCTTGGGGAAATCCTGTCTACGCCACTGTCTTCCAGCGTCATCCCATGAAACAAACACCAAACACCATCAGTTTTTTTCTTCAATTATTGGTTAGAAGCATCGCCATCATCGTCATAATCATCATCGTCAACATCGTCGTCGTAGTCGTCGTCGTCATCATCATCATCATCAGCATCATCAGCATCATCATCAGCAGCATCATCAGCAGCAGCATCAGCAGCAGCAGCATCATCATCATCATCATAATCGTCGTCGTCATCATCATCAACAGTAACTACATTGTCATCGTCATCATCATCACCACCACCACCACCGTCATCATCATCATCATCTTTGGAGTCCGTAAGTATAAGTGAGTTATGTAGATGAAGGCATATTCCTTATTGAACCAGCTGCCGATGCATTCTGCTTGGACACTGCTGGGGTTGATAAACAAACCATTTACATGTAGGGTAGATTTTGGCCTAAGTGTAAAACCCAGTTAGTGGAGTCAGAATGGCAGATTTTGTGGAAGTATTAGCAGTAGTAATGGTAATAATAGTGGAAGTAGTGGATGTGGAAGTAGTGGAAGTGGTGGAAATGTAAGTAGTAGTAGTAGTAGTAGTAGTAGTAGTAGGTGGAGGTGAAGTAGTAGTAGTAGTAGTAGTGCGCAATGCTACTTAGTAAATGTAGGCTTACAGTTCTACAGTTCTAGTCTTTTGAATTGTTGCACCCGTAAAGCTGTTCGTCAACATAGGCAAATTGATATAAAGGTCAAACACCTGTTTTATTTGAACTACAATTGCTTATTAAAGAAATTCGATCATTAGTTTATGTCGCTCTTTCCACTTCCATAAACGGACTCTTCAAGAACAGTAATTACGAACACTGTATAGTCGAAAAGTGACTAAAACTGGAATTTTAAGTTTAGCAAGTAAGAAGCTTTAACTAAGTGAATAAGTTACTACATGCTGTTTAGCCTGTGCGATGTATAGACTATAGTGGCTAGTCCTGTGACATGGAATGAGCTCCCTACCACACTTAGACAAATAATTTAAACCTATTAATCAGTCTACCTCGTTTCTCACTACTCTTAAGACTATTCTGTTCGGCCAAGGTCGAGCTGGGATCGCTTCTGAGTAGGCAAACTGGAAGGGGCGCTATATAAAACTAGTAGAAATAATAATAATAATAATAATGATAATAATAATAATAATAATATTAATAATATAATAATAGAGCCATAGGCCTAATAGTTATCATTACAGAGGTTTTATCGCTAGCCTATTCTACATTACTACGGTATTACCGCGATAGTGACCCCTATGTCGCGGTAAAAACGCAATTTTTTATCCCCATTACCGCGAGGTTTACCGCGGTTTAACAACTGCGAGATTTATCGCGTCACTCAGTAGACCAACTAGCACAAAAGTCAATCGAAACAAGACTATTCTCATTAATTTTGGCATGAGCGTAATCACAGAGAATTGGATCAATTTTATCAAATCGATTTTATCAAGTCTAGTCGAATGGAGTCTGATCTTATATGTCTGCTCAATTTCGATCTGATCTAGCTATGATCTCATTTAATGGTCATGATTTGATCGAATCTATTCTCAATCTAATCGAATCTACCGTCAGAGTCAGAGATCCCTAATCGGATGTTCAGTCGGTTGAGTTCACGTGCGTCAGTCATGAAGGCAGAACGACTTCATCACTGATGATGGCAGCCAAAGAATGCGATCAGAGAATTCAATAAATTCATTCTATAAGAGAATTCAATCAGAGAATTCAATCAGAGAATTCAATAAGATAATTCAATCAGAGAATTCATTCAGAGAATTCAAACAGATAATTCAATAGAGAGAAATAGAATCCAAGAGTGCACTCCATGCAGGCAACGAGGAAAGGAAGGAACAAAATTGCAATAATCAGTCGCCTCTTCCTCTGCCTTCACTTCCTCCTCTTCCTCTTTCTGGTCTCCTCTTCATCCTCTTCATTCATCTCCACTTACTCATCCACTATCTCCAGCTCCACTAATCATGGGTTTCTGTACGTCACGCCGGAATCACGATTGTCTCACCTTCATTTACAGGACCGTGTATCACGTCCATGAGAGAAAGATGTAAATAATGGACATCCCTCGTATCATATTTCCTATACAGAATCCGAGACCCGAACCTTCAGCGCTCTTTTTCCAGTGCATTCGCCAAAACCCCAAATACAACCACCAACACTTCGTTGGCGCATGAAGTTCTTCCACGCATCCTTTACAAAACTTCCCAACTCTCATATATGTCATTTGAAAGCTTTTCACTATGTAACGGCCCCAGGTCTGTTCGTTCTTCGTCGTACGCCGGATTTTTACCTCTTTCCGAAACGGACCAGACAGACAATTGGGATATAGTCGACACATTCCGTCAACAGAATGGAATAGATCGATGGATGACGGATGGGTGGAAGGATGGATGAATTGATGGATGGAAGAAAGAAAGGATGGATAGGTAGGAAATCTTTAGATGGAATCAGGAAGGATTTGGCCGGCTCATGTTTCGACAGCCGATCTTTTAGAACTCCTTACATCGTATCGTTTGCGTTGACCTTGACTGACGCCACAAGGTTAAACTGTAGGAGAGAAATAAGCGACGACGTCTAACAGTCGCTGAGTCGACTTAATCTCATATCGGGTGACACGGATTCAACGTCATTCTATGATTTGTCAGCAGCAGAGGATGCGATTTGTATAGATGGGAGAAAAGAAGGAGCTCCCCATATTTCCCATTGAAGATGCGTCTTCTACTTGTATTACTAGGCTGCTCACGGTGTCACTCTCTGTCTCTGTCTCTGTCTCTGTCTATCTGTCTCTCCTTTCCTATCTATCTTTCTCATTTTCTCTCTTTTTTATCTCTCCCTCTCTCAATTTCTGTCTCTCTTCCTCTATCTCTCACTCTTTCTCTCTCCTCTCTCTCTCTGTCTCTCTCTCACTCTCTCTCTCTCTCTCTCTCTCTCTGTCTCTCGCTCTCTTTCTTTGTCTCTTTCACTCTTTGTCTCTCTCTCCTCTCTCTGTCTCTCGCGCTCTCTGTCTCTTTCTCTCTCTTTCTCTCTGCCTCTCTGTCTCTCTGTCTCTGTCTCTTTTCTCTCTCTCTCTCTCTCTCTCTCTCTCTCTCTCTCTTTTCTCTCTCTCTCTCTCTCTTTCTCTCTCCCTGACTTATTTCAACTAGCTCTTGTTGAAGATACAGTTTCTCAATATGTTGTCACATTCCTGTCCTGTCTTCCATCTACGTCTCACTGGTTTAGACCATCTTCCTTAGAAGACACGTATTCCTTGTTCACATAAATTATTTCTAGACTACACTCAAACGACGTTTCCTCTCCCACTGGTTCGGATTACCTGCCACTGATGACAGATTTTCCCCCATATATACCACATATCGTTCTCATTATTTCAGCTAGACGTCTTTGTTGAAGATTCACTGTCACGCAGACACATGCATAATTGTATACTTTTAAGTATTGCCAATTAGGCCTACAGATCGAAAAGAAGTGCCACGCGTAATGCACGGATAGAGAAAGAGAGAGAAATGGAGAGAGGAAAGGTCGAATGCATGAGGGAGAAGGAGGGTCGAATGAACGCACAAAGGTAGGCAGGGAGAAATGGAGAGATATAAGGAATTAGCACACACGCACACATACACACACATACACTTACACACACACACGCACGCACACACGCACGCACGCACACACATGTCTACATGTTTGTATATTTGTGGTTGGTGAATGAATATAGAGGGGGCAGAGCGACAGTTGAAGGGTGCGAAGGACAGACGATGGAAGTTATGGAGGAGGGGAAGCCATGCTCAAGGCCTGAGCGCCGATGCGCCGATCATCCTGGCGCCAGTTTAGCAGATGCAACTGACACGGAACGGGATGAGGGAACATAAACAGCAAGACAGAGGCAAACAAACACAAACACACACATTATATATATTCATACACACAGAAACACACACACACCTACACACACACAAACACACACATACATACATACATACATACACACACACAACAGGCGCTGGAAACGGCTCCCATGGATGGTCCGAAATAACAGAAGAAGCCAAAGTCAATGATGCAAGAAGAAGGACGATCGAGGACACATCAAAGAGACAGAACCTGATCAATAGACTAAGAACGGGAGAAAGCGGAACAGAGAAAATTGGGAACAGTGAACGCGAGGAACAATGAATGCAAGTTAAAGACAAATGAATAAAATTCAGGCAATCAAATCGACAGATAGGAAGACGGACAGACAGACAGATTAGTTACAAGTATGGAGACATGCAACAAAACATCCAAACTGTCCTCGGTCTCGTAAGGCCACCATTGTAGCGCTTGCCTTTCTATGATGGACCATAGTCGAGCAGAGGGGAACGTTTGTCGCCCACCCGGCTCCTAGCCTCCCCCCCCCGGCTTCCTCTTTCCCTCTCTATCTCTCGGCTCAGTGGATAACGACGCTGGCCGTTCATATACGGATCATATTGGATTAGAGTGGATTATCGCTCTCAGTTCCGGATATTATGCACAAAAAGACCGGCAGCTGTTGACGAAGCGTCGTCCCTACATCATCAGTCTACGCTGATGGTCTCCATTCTTATAAAGCCAGTGGGGCAAAACGGTAACGGCAAATTTACTGCTCAACTTCGTCAGAACCGTTGGTAATCGAGAAGTAGAAGTACACAAACACACACACGCACACACACGCACATACACGTACATACACGCTCACACACACGTCCAACTACACGCAGACGAACACTGACGTACCCACAGACTCACACTGCAGTAGAAAAATCTGGAAAGGGCACAAGGAACTGATGGCGGTGAAAATAGAAGGGAGGGAGGGAGACAGTAGATGGATAGATAATCATCACTCATGGCGGAGAGATAGGCAGATAGACAGGCAGAGAGATGGACAGACAAAGAAACTGATAAACCGACGGACAGACGTTGACAAAAATCGCCAAAATGTGGCATTGACGACCCTCGGAACAGACGATGATGTATGGCATCCTTTGCATAAGATAATTCGGCGTCAAAGTGACCATGACAAGTAGGAAGAACACGATGAGGAAGGCGACGACGATGAGGAGGAGCATGAGAAAGAGGAAGAAGAAGAGGTGGAGGAGGAGGAGGAAGAAGAAGATGTGAAGGAGGAGGAAACGAGGTATGATAAAGATGGGAACGAGGAGGAAGAGGAGATAAAGAGGAAACGAGGTTGAAGGAATAATAAGAAACAAGAGAATCCAGATTAATCAGAGAAGGATGCAAAGGTACTAGATTATAAAGATGATGATGATGGCAACTGGAGGAAAGGAATGTCTTAAAGACAAAAATGATGGCGAGCAGGAGGACGACGACGACGGCGACGAGGATGGATAAGAAGAAGGGATGGAGGGGAAGGGAGAATAAGAGGAAGGGGTGAAGGCAGGGAGAGAGTACAGTTTATGATAATTGCGCTGATAAAGAAAGAATTGGACCTGTTCTGTAATAAAAGAGCCCCTCCATGAAACACAGAAAAATGGAAGTCGACAGACGAGTGAACAGCTGCGATTATGAAGACTCGTAGGGAGAACGTAGAATGGAAGAGAGGAGAACGTAGAATGGAAGAGAGGAGAACGTAGAATGGAAGAGAGGAGAACGTAGAATGGAAGAGAGGAGAACGTAGAATGGAAGAGAGGAGAACGTATAATAGAAGAGAGGAGAACGTATAATAGAAGAGAGGAGAACGTAGAATGGAAGAGAGGAGAACGTAGAATGGAAGAGAGGAGAACGTAGAATGGAAGAGAGGAGAACGTAGAATGGAAGAGAGGAGAACGTAGAATGGAAGAGAGGAGAACGTAGAATGGAAGAGAGGAGAACGTATAATAGAAGAGAGGAGAACGTAGAATGGAAGAGAGGAGAACGTAGAATGGAAGAGAGGAGAACGTAGAATGGAAGAGAGGAGAACGTAGAATGGAAGAGCGGAGAACGTATAATAGAAGAGAGGAGAACGTATAATAGAAGAGAGGAGAACGTATAATAGAAGAGAGGAGAACGTAGAATGGAAGAGAGGAGAACGTAGAATGGAAGAGAAGAGAACGTAGAATGGAAGAGAGGAGAACGTATAATAGAAGAGAGGAGAACGTAGAATGGAAGAGAGGAGAACGTAGAATGGAAGAGAGGAGAACGTAGAATGGAAGAGAGGAGAACGTAGAATGGAAGAGAGGAGAACGTAGAATGGAAGAGAGGAGAACGTATAATAGAAGAGAGGAGAACGTAGAATGGAAGAGAGGAGAATGTAGAATGGAAGAGAGGAGAACGTAGAATGGAAGAGAGGAGAACGTAGAATGGAAGAGAGGAGAACGTAGAATGGAAGAGAGGAGAACGTAGAATGGAAGAGAGGAGAACGTATAATAGAAGAGAGGAGAACGTAGAATGGAAGAGAGGAGAACGTAGAATGGAAGAGAGGAGAACGTAGAATGGAAGAGAGGAGAACGTATAATAGAAGAGAGGAGAACGTAGAATGGAAGAGAGGAGAACGTATAATGGAAGAGAGGAGAACGTAGAATGGAAGAGAGGAGAACGTAGAATGGAAGAGAGGAGAACGTAGAATGGAAGAGAGGAGAACGTATAATAGAAGAGAGGAGAACGTAGAATGGAAGAGAGGAGAACGTAGAATGGAAGAGAGGAGAACGTAGAATGGAAGAGAGGAGAACGTATAATAGAAGAGAGGAGAACGTAGAATGGAAGAGAGGAGAACGTAGAATGGAAGAGAGGAGAACGTAGAATGGAAGAGAGGAGAACGTAGAATGGAAGAGAGGAGAACGTAGAATGGAAGAGAGGAGAACGTAGAATGGAAGAGAGGAGAACGTAGAATGGAAGAGAGGAGAACGTAGAATGGAAGAGAGGAGAACGTAGAATGGAAGAGAGGAGAACGTAGAATGGAAGAGAGGAGAACGTAGAATGGAAGAGAGGAGAACGTAGAATGGAAGAGAGGAGAACGTATAATAGAAGAGAGGAGAACGTAGAATGGAAGAGAGGAGAACGTAGAATGGAAGAGAGGAGAACGTATAATAGAAGAGAGGAGAACGTATAATAGAAGAGAGGAGAACGTAGAATGGAAGAGAGGAGAACGTAGAATGGAAGAGAGGAGAACGTAGAATGGAAGAGAGGAGAACGTATAATAGAAGAGAGGAGAACGTAGAATGGAAGAGAGGAGAACGTAGAATGGAAGAGAGGAGAACGTAGAATGGAAGAGAGGAGAACGTAGAATGGAAGAGAGGAGAACGTAGAATGGAAGAGAGGAGAACGTATAATAGAAGAGAGGAGAACGTAGAATGGAAGAGAGGAGAATGTAGAATGGAAGAGAGGAGAACGTAGAATGGAAGAGAGGAGAACGTAGAATGGAAGAGAGGAGAACGTAGAATGGAAGAGAGGAGAACGTAGAATGGAAGAGAGGAGAACGTATAATAGAAGAGAGGAGAACGTAGAATGGAAGAGAGGAGAACGTAGAATGGAAGAGAGGAGAACGTAGAATGGAAGAGAGGAGAACGTATAATAGAAGAGAGGAGAACGTAGAATGGAAGAGAGGAGAACGTATAATGGAAGAGAGGAGAACGTAGAATGGAAGAGAGGAGAACGTATAATAGAAGAGAGGAGAACGTAGAATGGAAGAGAGGAGAACGTATAATAGAAGAGAGGAGAACGTAGAATGGAAGAGAGGAGAACGTATAATGGAAGAGAGGAGAACGTAGAATGGAAGAGAGGAGAACGTAGAATGGAAGAGAGGAGAACGTATAATAGAAGAGAGGAGAACGTAGAATGGAAGAGAGGAGAACGTAGAATGGAAGAGAGGAGAACGTAGAATGGAAGAGAGGAGAACGTATAATAGAAGAGAGGAGAACGTAGAATGGAAGAGAGGAGAACGTAGAATGGAAGAGAGGAGAACGTAGAATGGAAGAGAGGAGAACGTATAATAGAAGAGAGGAGAACGTAGAATGGAAGAGAGGAGAACGTAGAATGGAAGAGAGGAGAACGTAGAATGGAAGAGAGGAGAACGTATAATAGAAGAGAGGAGAACGTAGAATGGAAGAGAGGAGAACGTAGAATGGAAGAGAGGAGAACGTAGAATGGAAGAGAGGAGAACGTATAATAGAAGAGAGGAGAACGTTGAATGGAAGAGAGGAGAACGTAGAATGGAAGAGAGGAGAACGTATAATAGAAGAGAGGAGAACGTAGAATGGAAGAGAGGAGAACGTAGAATGGAAGAGAGGAGAACGTAGAATAGAAGAGAGGAGAACGTAGAATGGAAGAGAGGAGAACGTAGAATGGAAGAGAGGAGAACGTAGAATGGAAGAGAGGAGAACGTATAATAGAAGAGAGGAGAACGTAGAATGGAAGAGAGGAGAACGTAGAATGGAAGAGAGGAGAACGTAGAATGGAAGAGAGGAGAACGTATAATAGAAGAGAGGAGAACGTAGAATGGAAGAGAGGAGAACGTAGAATGGAAGAGAGGAGAACGTAGAATGGAGGAGAGGAGAATGTAGAATGGAGGAGAGGAGAATGTAGAATGGAAGAGAGGAGAATGTAGAATGGAAGAGAGGAGAACGTAGAATGGAAGAGAGGAGAACGTATAATAGAAGAGAGGAGAACGTTGAATGGAAGAGAGGAGAACGTAGAATGGAAGAGAGGAGAATGTAGAATGGAAGAGAGGAGAACGTAGAATGGAAGAGAGGAGAATGTAGAATGGAAGAGAGGAGAACGTAGAATGGAAGAGAGGAGAACGTATAATGGAAGAGAGGAGAACGTATAATAGAAGAGAGGAGAACGTAGAATGGAAGAGAGGAGAACGTAGAATGGAAGAGGGGAGAACGTAGAATGGAAGAGAGGAGAACGTATAATAGAAGAGAGGAGAACGTAGAATGGAAGAGAGGAGAACGTAGAATGGAAGAGAGGAGAACGTAGAATGGAAAAGAGGAAAACGTATAATAGAAGAGAGGAGAACGTAGAATGGAAGAGAGGAGAACGTAGAATGGAAGAGAGGAGAACGTATAATAGAAGAGAGGAGAACGTAGAATGGAAGAGAGGAGAACGTAGAATGGAAGAGAGGAGAACGTAGAATGGAAGAGAGGAGAACGTAGAATGGAAGAGAGGAGAACGTAGAATGGAAGAGAGGAGAACGTATAATAGAAGAGAGGAGAACGTAGAATGGAAGAGAGGAGAATGTAGAATGGAAGAGAGGAGAACGTAGAATGGAAGAGAGGAGAACGTAGAATGGAAGAGAGGAGAACGTAGAATGGAAGAGAGGAGAACGTAGAATGGAAGAGAGGAGAACGTATAATAGAAGAGAGGAGAACGTAGAATGGAAGAGAGGAGAACGTAGAATGGAAGAGAGGAGAACGTAGAATGGAAGAGAGGAGAACGTATAATAGAAGAGAGGAGAACGTAGAATGGAAGAGAGGAGAACGTATAATGGAAGAGAGGAGAACGTAGAATGGAAGAGAGGAGAACGTATAATAGAAGAGAGGAGAACGTAGAATGGAAGAGAGGAGAACGTATAATAGAAGAGAGGAGAACGTAGAATGGAAGAGAGGAGAACGTATAATGGAAGAGAGGAGAACGTAGAATGGAAGAGAGGAGAACGTAGAATGGAAGAGAGGAGAACGTATAATAGAAGAGAGGAGAACGTAGAATGGAAGAGAGGAGAACGTAGAATGGAAGAGAGGAGAACGTAGAATGGAAGAGAGGAGAACGTATAATAGAAGAGAGGAGAACGTAGAATGGAAGAGAGGAGAACGTAGAATGGAAGAGAGGAGAACGTAGAATGGAAGAGAGGAGAACGTATAATAGAAGAGAGGAGAACGTAGAATGGAAGAGAGGAGAACGTAGAATGGAAGAGAGGAGAACGTAGAATGGAAGAGAGGAGAACGTATAATAGAAGAGAGGAGAACGTAGAATGGAAGAGAGGAGAACGTAGAATGGAAGAGAGGAGAACGTAGAATGGAAGAGAGGAGAACGTAGAATGGGAGAGAGGAGAACGTAGAATGGAAGAGAGGAGAACGTAGAATGGAAGAGAGGAGAACGTATAATAGAAGAGAGGAGAACGTAGAATGGAAGAGAGGAGAACGTAGAATGGAAGAGAGGAGAACGTAGAATAGAAGAGAGGAGAACGTAGAATGGAAGAGAGGAGAACGTAGAATGGAAGAGAGGAGAACGTAGAATGGAAGAGAGGAGAACGTATAATAGAAGAGAGGAGAACGTAGAATGGAAGAGAGGAGAACGTAGAATGGAAGAGAGGAGAACGTAGAATGGAAGAGAGGAGAACGTATAATAGAAGAGAGGAGAACGTAGAATGGAAGAGAGGAGAACGTAGAATGGAAGAGAGGAGAACGTAGAATGGAGGAGAGGAGAATGTAGAATGGAGGAGAGGAGAATGTAGAATGGAAGAGAGGAGAATGTAGAATGGAAGAGAGGAGAACGTAGAATGGAAGAGAGGAGAACGTATAATAGAAGAGAGGAGAACGTTGAATGGAAGAGAGGAGAACGTAGAATGGAAGAGAGGAGAATGTAGAATGGAAGAGAGGAGAACGTAGAATGGAAGAGAGGAGAATGTAGAATGGAAGAGAGGAGAACGTAGAATGGAAGAGAGGAGAACGTAGAATGGAAGAGAGGAGAACGTATAATAGAAGAGAGGAGAACGTAGAATGGAAGAGAGGAGAACGTAGAATGGAAGAGGGGAGAACGTAGAATGGAAGAGAGGAGAACGTATAATAGAAGAGAGGAGAACGTAGAATGGAAGAGAGGAGAACGTAGAATGGAAGAGAGGAGAACGTAGAATGGAAAAGAGGAAAACGTATAATAGAAGAGAGGAGAACGTAGAATGGAAGAGAGGAGAACGTAGAATGGAAGAGAGGAGAGCGTAGAATGGAAGAGAGGAGAACGTAGAATGGAAGAGAGGAGAACGTAGAATGGAAGAGAGGAGAACGTAGAATGGAAGAGAGGAGAACGTAGAATGGAAGAGAGGAGAACGTAGAATGGAAGAGAGGAGAACGTAGAATGGAAGAGAGGAGAACGTAGAATGGAAGAGAGGAGAACGTAGAATGGAAGAGAGGAGAACGTAGAATGGAAGAGAGGAGAACGTATAATAGAAGAGAGGAGAACGTAGAATGGAAGAGAGGAGAACGTAGAATGGAAGAGAGGAGAACGTATAATAGAAGAGAGGAGAACGTAGAATGGAAGAGAGGAGAACGTAGAATGGAAGAGAGGAGAACGTAGAATGGAAGAGAGGAGAACGTAGAATGGAAGAGAGGAGAACGTAGAATGGAAGAGAGGAGAACGTAGAATGGAAGAGAGGAGAACGTAGAATGGAAGAGAGGAGAACGTAGAATGGAAGAGAGGAGAACGTAGAATGGAAGAGAGGAGAACGTAGAATGGAGGAGAGGAGAATGTAGAATGGAGGAGAGGAGAATGTAGAATGGAAGAGAGGAGAATGTAGAATGGAAGAGAGGAGAACGTAGAATGGAAGAGAGGAGAACGTATAATAGAAGAGAGGAGAACGTAGAATGGAAGAGAGGAGAACGTAGAATGGAAGAGAGGAGAATGTAGAATGGAAGAGAGGAGAACGTAGAATGGAAGAGAGGAGAATGTAGAATGGAAGAGAGGAGAACGTAGAATGGAAGAGAGGAGAATGTAGAATGGAAGAGAGGAGAACGTAGAATGGAAGAGAGGAGAACGTAGAATGGAAGAGAGGAGAACGTATAATAGAAGAGAGGAGAACGTAGAATGGAAGAGAGGAGAACGTAGAATGGACGAGAGGAGAACGTATAATAGAAGAGAGGAGAACGTAGAATGGAAGAGAGGAGAACGTAGAATGGAAGAGAGGAGAACGTAGAATGGAAGAGAGGAGAACGTAGAATGGAAGAGAGGAGAACGTAGAATGGAAGAGAGGAGAACGTATAATAGAAGAGAGGAGAACGTAGAATGGAAGAGAGGAGAACGTAGAATGGAAGAGAGGAGAACGTAGAATGGAAGAGAGGAGAACGTAGAATGGAAGAGAGGAGAACGTAGAATGGAAGAGAGGAGAACGTAGAATGGAAGAGAGGAGAACGTAGAATGGAAGAGAGGAGAACGTAGAATGGAAGAGAGGAGAACGTAGAATGGAAGAGAGGAGAACGTAGAATGGAAGAGAGGAGAACGTAGAATGGAGGAGAGGAGAATGTAGAATGGAGGAGAGGAGAATGTAGAATGGAAGAGAGGAGAATGTAGAATGGAAGAGAGGAGAACGTAGAATGGAAGAGAGGAGAACGTATAATAGAAGAGAGGAGAACGTAGAATAAAAGAGAGGAGAACGTAGAATGGAAGAGAGGAGAATGTAGAATGGAAGAGAGGAGAACGTAGAATGGAAGAGAGGAGAATGTAGAATGGAAGAGAGGAGAACGTAGAATGGAAGAGAGGAGAATGTAGAATGGAAGAGAGGAGAACGTAGAATGGAAGAGAGGAGAACGTAGAATGGAAGAGAGGAGAACGTATAATAGAAGAGAGGAGAACGTAGAATGGAAGAGAGGAGAACGTAGAATGGAAGAGAGGAGAACGTAGAATGGAAGAGAGGAGAACGTAGAATGGAAGAGAGGAGAACGTAGAATGGAAGAGAGGAGAACGTATAATAGAAGAGAGGAGAACGTAGAATGGAAGAGAGGAGAACGTAGAATGGAAGAGAGGAGAACGTAGAATGGAAGAGAGGAGAACGTATAATAGAAGAGAGGAGAACGTAGAATGGAAGAGAGGAGAACGTAGAATGGAAGAGAGGAGAACGTAGAATGGAAGAGAGGAGAACGTATAATAGAAGAGAGGAGAACGTAGAATGGAAGAGAGGAGAACGTAGAATGGAAGAGAGGAGAACGTAGAATGGAAGAGAGGAGAACGTATAATAGAAGAGAGGAGAACGTAGAATGGAAGAGAGGAGAACGTAGAATGGAAGAGAGGAGAACGTAGAATGGAAGAGAGGAGAACGTAGAATGGAAGAGAAAATGGGAGAGCAGCATCTTATAAAGCAGGACATGAAAGGAGAGGCAGGATAGTTGCATAGAAGGGAAAAGGAGAACCACGAAAAGGAGAGGTGTAAAGGGACAAGACATAAAACGAGGGAATAGAATGGAATGGATTAGGAGGAGGAGATAATAGAGGAGATGACTAAGAGTATGTAGTCAGTGAGGCGAGGAGAATAGGATAAAGAAGGGAAAAGAAGACAGAAACAATAGCCCACCGGAGCGGAGCAGAGCAACGGAGAGGAGAGGTCATGAGAGTAGAGAAGAGAAAGGATGAAAAGGCAAGAGAATGGAACAGAGCGGAGTAGAAATTGGAAGAGAAGCGAAGGGAATGAAGAATGGTTAACCTACTTCACTTAGCATAGAGATTGCAAATATTACACGGAATTTGCGTCGTTAACCTCGACGTGCTCGTCGCACTTATTGAACCCAGTTGTAAGAGGTTTTCTGGCTTATGTCCTCCTTTTTGTTAGTCTCTGGATACGTCTATGTCGGTCTCTTGGTACGTCTATCGCCAACGCACAGATGCCAATATTCCGCAGTGTGAAAATCGACGACGTTATCAATGCATACAAAATGCGTTCGTCGCACTATTTTATGCGATGTTGAGAAACATTGCAGTGAGGGACATGACATTTCGACGCAGGCCACTAGGGAAAAGGGGCACCAAGCGGGTGAGGGACAGAGGGTGTATGACCCGAGAGGCGCTTAGTTATGTGGCGCGAGGAATAAGCAGCCATTGAACGCAATGAATGAAAAGACGATATCAGATATGGGCCATGTAAATGACTTAGAGTTTCCATAAAACGTTCTGATGAAATATTTAGTTGTCTAAGATCGTCCTGTTGACTTTGTTGCGGCTTTGCTTTGGTTGACCAGAGGCCTTGTGTTGTACATCAGGCAACGGCTCCGTGGAAGTTTCACGTTTACAAATAAATTGACAACAATAATACTAACATTTTTTCGTCAGTTTTGCTTACACTACTCGTCTGTTGTGAGATCCCTCTGTTGCACCCAGGTCAATTATATAAAATGATTTCACGAGAACAATCACGCATCTATTATATATATATATATATATACATTTATATGTATATATATACATATATGAATGATCAGATGTACACATAAATATATGATTGATAATCCTATACCATAACAGTGATGACAGGATGCGTAGATGACGAAGTTGTTAATAATAACAATTGGCGGTGGGTTACAGACTGGGGTTACCTGTCTGTTTACCTCATTACTGTCCATGCGGTGCCCTGGTCGAGAGAAACGGATATCACGGTCTCTCATGTGGCCTGGGCCTGAGACGCTGGCCCAGACACGCGGCCCTGAACGACCTTATTTGTAGAAGTTTAATCCGTGCAGGAATCCCCACTGTCAAAGAGCCGGTGGGATTGACCCGATTTGATGGTAAAAGACCAGACGGTCTCACTCATAAACCATGGCGGGCGGGGCGGTGTTTGATATGGGACGCGACAGTCTCAGATACAATGGCAACGTCGTATCTGCCAGAAACATCACAAAGAGCGGGCGCTGCGGCCGAGAGGGCGGCGAACCTCAAAACTCAGAAATATGCCGAGCTAGCCTCCACGTACGTCTTCACACCGGTGGCATTCGAAACCTTTGGCCCCATCAATTCCGGAGGCCAAAGCTTCCTTTCAGAACTGGGACACAGACTGAGCGCCGTCACTGGGGAGCAGAGGGAGACGACTTTTCTCTACCAGCGCATCTCGATGATTATTCAACGCTACAACGCAGTTGCTTTCAAGGGAACTTTCGCTGCTCAGGAGTCCAACGAGCAGGGCTACTCCGGACGACATCACCATCAAATAGATGAAATCAACTCACAATAATAATAATAATAAAAATAATAATAATAATAATAACAAAATAATAATAATTATTATAATAATTATAATAACAAAATAATTAAAATAGTAATAATTCTATTATTAGTATTATTAATAATAACAATAATAATCGTTTAATTTCAAACTGACAAATCGCAGTATGATTACAAGCACAGTATGAACGATTGACGACAAGTTGTTACAGAAGTCGAATTTAACCGTCGACAGCCACGCAGTTGTTACAGGAGTCGACAGCCACGCAGGGCGCCCATTACGTTATACATCTCACTGCTGTTGTCGCTGTTTGTCATTGTGGTTGTCGTTGTTATTGCTGTTGATTGATAATGATGACGATGATAATGATGATGGCGACGGCGACGACGACGACGATGGCGATGACGATGACGGTGATGACGATGATGACGATGATGACGATGATGACGATGATGACGATGATGACGATGATGACGATGATGACGATGATGGTGATGGTGATGGTGATGGTGATGGTGATGGTGATGGTGATGGTGATGGTGATGGTGATGGTGATGATGATGATGATGATGATGATGATGATGATGATGATGATGATGATGGTGATGATGATGATGATGGTGATGATGATGATGGTGGTGATGATGATGATGATGATGACGACGACGACGATGGCGATGGCGATGACGATGACGATGCTGATGCTGATGCTGATGATGACGACGACGACGGTGACGGTGACGGATGATTGTGGTGGTGATGATTGTGGTGGTGTTGGTGGTGGTATTCGATGGAAGTGGTGTGGTGGTGATGCTGTGATGTGAATGGTATTTGGCTCTGGCACTCATGCGAAATGCAATCCACTTAATCGAGAGCTAAGTGGGTAGACGGAAGAGACGGACGAGTGCAACAGCAGAGATGTAACAGGACGGAGAAACAGACAACGAAGGGCACAAGCAAACAGCCAAGTATTACGCAATACTTGTCGACCAACGGGTTTCAGTGGCTGCCGACTGCGGAGTGTGCTTAAACGTTCTCAGTAAGTAACTAGGGGACTGGAGATCGGATATTGTGATCTATAGGAATGGATTTTGCAATGTAGGGGAGATATTTTGATGTAGGAATGGATATTGTAGGTGGGAATAGATAGCGCGGTGTGACAGTAAATGTTATAATGTAGAAGTTCTGAACCGAAAGCCTAACTATTACAGTTTACTTGTGATTTTTAATGCTTGCTCTACTTCAATGGGCATTTCTGAATTTCACAATTAAGGAGGACATAATTAAATTATAAGCGTATTGTATTGAAAGAATCTTATTTTAGTGTAACCTGTAAGTACCTGCTTCGTAAAGAGGCGAGATTTCAGACGGCCATCGACATTCACACAATATCTCACAGGTATTCATTCATTAAAATCCTTTCATTTATACTGAATATTTATGTTCACAATTGAATACAAATCATTACTATTTTAGTATTTATACATATATAGTTTTCGATGAGACCCTAAAAACTGAATGAACAGATAGTCAACTTGGTGCCATTATGCAACGACTACATTGCATCCGGACTAAAACCTCCCGACTTCCGGTTATCCATTTTGCGAAACTAGAAATGACGCGTGTTGTCAAATATGCTTGCAGTGCTAAAGAGGATTTTTAGCTGAGTACCCTGGCCTCCAATCAGTAGGACTTCGATTTAGCATAATTGAGACATTTATAATTTACCTGATTAATACTCGGTATATTAATCCGAGCAGATATGAAAAGACGGCTTAAACGATTAGCCAGAATTCTCTGTGAATTCTTTGGTATACGACAGAGACAGATAGAGCCTATGAAGCAGATAGATAAATAATTTTGTATAGTCTGACACATATAAAGAGATAAACAAACAGACAAAGCGAGGTTGAACTGGAAAGATATGAAAAAGAGACAATATAACTGCAATTGCGTCGTCGAGACGTGTGCACTTCTGAGCTCTGGGGAACTTAGGAAATAAGGCGTTATCAAATACAGTTGTATTGCATTGTATTGCATGTAAGTCCGTCTGTATATCTGTCTGTGTCTCTCCCTCTGTCTCTTTGTCTGAATCCACGCACCAGATGATGATTCTAGAAGAAAATTGATCAACCGTGGCTACTCCTCAAGCCCATCACATCAATATTATCAAACTTGCGCCATTGATGTTATTATATAATCAAAAATAACTATTATTACAACCTTCAAAGCAAAGTAGTCTAATGTAATCGTTAATAAGAATGCGCATATATAGTGAAGGCATAGAAGGCCGATCCAGTAGTAGCTCTAATCCTAACGCCACTACTGTTTGCACTCTGACAGTGCCAGTCCCGAGCCTGGATGAAGGAGGAGGGCAACGCTAATGATCTCTGTTATCACAAGGTGTCGTTAAACTGAAACTAGTACTACTATCTATAACCTTGTCAGAATGTCCTTAGGCATGAGGTGGGACTCAGACACATATTATAGGTTCTATAGGACTCATATGAATGAATGCTAGTCCTCTGTGGGCTCCGTATTTTGGTTGATTGATGCATTGATTGAACTGGTGGAATTGGTTCCATTTTGGAAATGAATTAAGCGGTGCAAAAAATATTTTTTATCGAAGGCAACAATTCTCTTGGCTTTCATTCAGACACGACAATCGTTGAACCGTATACAAACTCATTGTAGCAGATCGTCAAAGCAACTGTCGCCAATAAACCGGAACCGGTTCCCGATTTCACCGTTGGGATCGTTTCGTCATCTGACGACTTAGCACTTCCAGTCCTGGCAAGATCGCCGCTGTGCCAACCGTTCACCAAAGCTTTCCCCCTTACTTCATCCACTACGATCCACCCCACTCTTCCCTTTTTCATATGGTAGTGATCAATCAGGAAGGTTTTCCATGTCAGTGGATGGACTACGACTTCCTGCTATTCCACAGACTTCAACGTGGGTCAAATGAGTACTTGTCTACGGTAATCTTGGGTTGGACGAATGACGCTTTTAAAACTAATGCCTGTCTGAAGCAGACACTATACGCAACGCAGGACAAGTATAGCCTCTTAGAGAGAGGGGATGAATTAATTGACCGATTAATAAATCAAAATAAGTTGATCAGTCGATATAATAATAAATCGTTCGTTCATCCATTAGAAACTTTCAAAGATTGGTTATAATTACAGGTTTTCAACAGAAGTTGAAATAACACATACATGTACATTCAGGCCTACTATGTATAGCGGTATACACATACATGCTGATTAACATATTTACGAACATGCACATAATTTATTACATGCAATTTACTCAAGCTGACAAACGCCAAGTCTTGTTCTGTCTCAGTTAAGCCAGACAAACTGTTCGGGAACATTGGTTTCTGTGCTACACGAGACATAGCGGCTGATCGTTCGTTATAGCCACAACACACCACTCCACACTGCTTCGTAGGAGAGAGAGACAGACAGACAGACAGAGACAGATAGACAGATACAGACAGACAGACAAGACAGGCAGAGCAATGGAGAGGGAGAGAACAGGGGGAAGGGAGAAGAGATAAAGAGAGAAAGAGAGTGAACACGCTGAGCTTAACTCAAATGTCGACTCGCGTTGCCTAGCAACAGAGTGATAGATTGCTTGTGATAATGTTAAACGTCATGCAAACGCGTCATCCGGTTGAAACTTCTATAGCGCAAGCTCAGTAAATAAACACGTACAAAGGTATCGATAGAGAGCGTAACAAAGTGGTATTCAGATCACGTTCCATATTGTGTGTGCGCCGTTGCCGCAACTAATCTCTTCGAATGCTTTGCGTTTCATTCACAGACCGCCATATAAATAGATTATGCTTAGATTATGTTTATAGGACGTAGTTCGTGGAGAATGTGCTCTTCTCTTTCATACGATTTAATTAATGTCCAAGAACAGAGTCTACAACTCACATTCAACCATTCAGTCTATAAGACAGATCAGTTACATCACGCTATGTTAGTCCCATTCTTACGATCTGCGTATACGTCAGAATTAAGTAATTATTGTTATCTCATTAATTTCACCTCTTCCGATGGTTTGTTGGCTGTTGTGCTATTTGTTATCATGTGGATTTCAATGTCATCTATCCGTTCCTCGGATAGAACAATTTCTTTCAGACTTGTAGATCATCACTAGAACGTCAACCAATCTCTATCTTTCAAGCACGAGGTGATTCACCAGGCCTCTCATCGTCACTGGCTGGCTCTCTCTCTCTGATTTTAACTCTGGGTGTTTCTGTTTCTGTCCGTATTCTTAAGACTTCTTTTCCAACGGGACTTTTCGCACTGATGTTGCTTTGATTAGGTTGCACTGGAAGAGGCGCTATAGAAATCTGTAATTGCAATACATCAATTATTCTCGATAGTTACACCGCTCATTCAACCATATCAACACTAGCAACGATCAGAACCGTTTTAAACTCGAGTGTTCAGCGTGATGCAAAACGCTTAGACGAATGTCACGCTTCACTGTCATTGCTCGGTTACAAAAGCTTGACGAAGACCTCAACTGCGCCTATTTAGGACAACAATATAAACATTTTAAAATCTCACAGCCCTATTGTTCTGATAAATCGTCAATGAATAATAGATGGAATCCACTTGATGGTTCGTTTTGAATCGACCTAAAGTTGATAACAACGATGTGCAAGAAATTTAAGCGTAATCGTAATCATGAGCTCAGAATTTTTAAGGCACTTTTATAGAACTGAGCGCAGGGCACCAGAGTATTCACGAGCGTTGCGTCGTGTCAGATGGGTTGTTCAGAGATGTCCAATGGAAATCGTTTGCTCAGAAGCAAGCGAAGAATAACCGACCGCTATTTCAGATTTTACCAATTCAGTTAGCGCAATTCAATTTTTGTTAGTTTATCCACCTATCCTCGATGTTAAGCTCGTAAGCAGTCTGCTCCATCTATACGCCTATAATTGCCCATGGAATGGACTAACTTAATGCTATTATATCTTATCGCGTTCTTCTATGCATTGCTAATAATACTGAACATGCAGAAGTGTCTTCATATCCTTGAGTTGATATATATATATACTATATACATATATA
Source organism: Bimastos eiseni (assembly GCA_959347315.1). Taxonomy (NCBI): domain Eukaryota; kingdom Metazoa; phylum Annelida; class Clitellata; order Crassiclitellata; family Lumbricidae; genus Bimastos; species Bimastos eiseni. The sequence goes on from OY365815.1 coordinate 18,229,709, forward strand.
TATATATGTATATATATATTATATACGTGTATATATATATGTGTATATATATTATATACATATATATCGCATTCAGGCATGCTTATGCATAAATCTATTACTTCAGTCTGACATTATTACATTTAGATGAGGTCGAATACAAGAAGAAACGTCAAGGTATACACGTATTCACGTATGTATATATAATGCGTATGCATGTGAGTGTCTGAATATTAGTGTAGCTCCCCTAGACACCTGTTACAGATATTCTAGAAACTAGTTCCATGAATTGGCATGCATCGACGAATTTGCTACTTTGCAGACAAGGTTTATATCCACAACTGTCGCCTAAACAATGGTATCAGACAATCTGTGATACAAATTATCAACAAGCTACCACTATCTGCGTCAGATTCTAGATTTGGTTTTTCTATATTGATTGATAGCCTATATATTCATTTTATACAGTATCCCGGTTACGAAAAGCGAACTTAGCGAATACTTGAAATTGTCTTCAATTGGAAATCAAAATGACGTGGACCAGAAGGCAATTCATCTTTTTAATTAACTTGAGTTGAGAATGAGACTGTCTGGATGTCTGAACTCACCGTCAGCAATATTGCACGCGCTATAAATAGTTAGACGCAGCTCGATTCAAGAGTGTATATATACACACATTCATGTCTCTGATGAGTGTATGTGATCTATGTATAGATGTTATCACACTCCAGCTGACTGTATAAATCTACTAACTATATAGGCAACCATAATATACGTATTATATACATTTTATATGTATGATACAAATATTATATATGTGGGCCTATGATACATATATATGTATGACACACATACAAATATATGCATATATTATATATTATATATATGCGTGTGTGTCATATATATATGTATTTATATATATATTTATGCATGGTGTGAATGTTTAGAGGAGTGACTTCTGAGCATTTGATAAATCTCATGCGGTTGGAGGAATTTGATGCTATATCATTTCATGCTTCATCTCTAATGTCTTGCAAGAACCATTTTTTATCAGACTATCTTGTACATGCGTTGTCAAGCGCCAGATAAATTAAATCAATGAGGTCATCCGTCTTGCATATGCATTCTAGTAATATAGAGTAAGTGGTGAATTGCAAAGGCCACAAATCGTGATCAGTTACCGTTTTGCAGTACTTTTGTCACTAAGGATATATGGTTACCATAAAGTTACTATTCAGCAGTATATTGAACATGCAGATGTGTGCTAATATCCTTTTACAGCAGAGGGTATTGCACATTGACAATCGTTGAGTAACAGAACTTGAATTTAGTGATATATTCTGAAGTCGGTACCCACTCCACGTGTTAAATTAAATTAATTATTTGGTTCATCAATGATTATGCTTCTGAATGTTATGATGTTTTGAGAGCTATATTACTATAGCTACCAGAGGTGGCAATTTCGTTTGATAGGTGAGAGAGACACCCAATGAGAGGGGTTAAGAAATGCGGGAGGGAGCAAACGTATAACATTTCCCTCTCTGTAAAAGATGAGGGGGACTTGTTCCCTCGATCCCCGGGATCGCCTCCCCCCGATAGCTACTATTTCGATTCGGACAAGTTTAAGCTGAGAGATCACACTGTCTGCTATACGGAGTGCTGAGCTTCTAATAGTTTCTTCAGCATTTCCGCTGACGTACTGTATATATACGTCTATTGGTCGGAAGGACTACTATGCACGAGATTTCAAGGACACTCCAACAATGGGAGGACATCCGTTTTAACCTGGAAGCATGCCCGCCTTACAGGTGGATTTGTATGAAGAAAAAAGGTTGCGGTTGGCGAATGCACGGCTTTCTTAAAGCAATGATCGCTAATGATATGAAGTCGACACGACTCATCTGTACAGACGTCATAATATTCGCACTCTTATATGGCGCGTGTGCTTTTGACTACGGTCGACGCCATCGCAGCTTGTTTATCCTCTTCCTACTGCCTCTATTCCGGTTTCCCTCCTCTCCATCTCTTACCTTCTCCAGTTTTCCTCCTCCTCACCCACTTACTATTTTGCCTCCGCGCCAACCCCTATCCCTACCTTCCTCCGCCCCATTTCGTACTGTCCTTCTGTTTCTCATCTTCTATGTCCCTCTCTATATTCTTCTTTCCTCTTCTTTTTTCTGCAATACCTCTCTACGTTCCTTCTTTCTCTTCCTTCCTCTTCTATGATTTTCTATGTTACTTCTTCTTCTTCTTCTTCCTCCTCCTCCTCCTCTCCTCGAATTCTCTCTCCATCAGAAAACCATACCGCGGGCGTGCAACGACGGCGGACCATCCAGTGCCGACTGTGGAAGGTATTTATCGGCGCTCAACATACGTGACACGATCGTTCCTTCATATATCCTCCTCCTCTTCCTCTTCCTCCTCCTGTTGGGCCACAGTCGCCACACGCAGTTCTTGAATATGCATGTATAGTTGTATACTCGTCTAGACACATACATGCGTTTATGGATGTGTCACCATGACACGTGATCTCGTATCAGAGCATGTACGCTGATATCTGTCCAATTTCGCTGGTTACGACGGCGACGACAAGTTTAGCAGTAATCACGTGTTGCATCGGAACCGTCACGACACATGCATGGAGATATACGTGCATATATATATATATATATATATATATAAAGAGAGAGAGAAAGAGAAAGATGAGCCTACGTACTTGTATCTGTATGTACGTATTCACATTATATATATAAATTATATAATATATATAGGTATGTATATATGCCAATGTATATATATATATACGTGAGGATGTATTCATGCATATGTATAGCGGAGTTGATGACGATGATGCGGATGTTGTTTAGATGGCAGCGAAATTGGAAGACCTATTTCCTGTATACGTTGGATGCAATGCATCCACAGAGAGACATGCCAGAGCTTCTGCCGCAGCAGCCACGATGGTGATGAGAGTGACGACGATGGATTCGAGCAGGAGAACGCAGGAGGAGCAGCAGACGGGAGATGAGAAGGAGGAGGAGGAGGAGTAGGAGGAGAAAGATGGGCATAGACGAAGGAAGAGAAGAGAACGGAAGAGAGGAATTTGACCTGGAGAAGAGCGTGACGAATGCAGACGCAATAAGAGAGTTCCATTAGAAACAGACAAATTTGTTTCCTTTCGTCCTTATTCTGGTCTTCCATTCTTCGCTTCTCCCTTCACTGCTCATTTTACATTACCTTACTAATTCATTAATCTATTCATTATTTAGACAGTCTTTCATTCTATTACTCATTCATTCATTCATTCACGCATTTACTCAATAATTCACTAATTACAATGTGCACTTATTCATTTATTCTTGACTTTTTTTGCTCACTCATTCATTGAAGAAAGTAAGTAAGTAACAATATTCTTTATTAGACTGCCAGCAATAGCTTACAAAATGTTTTGAGGTGCATTGCTAACGAAATGTCTGATTGCAGGTATATACATTAGCATGCTTACAGCGGATGTCATTCACTGTAATAATTATACCAATTATGTGTATAATATCGCTCTGAATGCATTGCATCCGATATGCATATAGAACAAGGTTGCATTGGACACCATTGACCATGATGACATATACTATACATATATGTGTGTATATATATGTTATAAATCTTCTACCAAGGGTGATATATGCACTTTAGGATCCCAGTATAAATGCAGTATGCTGTTATTGACATCTCTACTGTGGAGATACCATGTTAGACGTTCACTGCTAAAATTGACGTCTCTGCTTTATAAAGATTTCACGTAAAACATCCTTTACTAAGATATATTATATGTCTGTATACCCGGAGATACCCCATGTTAAACGTCTCAAATTATTGACCAATCAGAATCCAACACGCAGTTCTTAGGTTTCGCACTAATTTCCACTACAGCGGGCAGTGAGTATACGGAGGAATGACCAGACATTACAGGATGGAGGAAGAGACTCCGTGCAGTTGCATCCGCTTGAGTAGAATAGGTTCACTAGATTTTGAGTTCGTGCAATCGTTTTGCATAATGTAGCTCAAGTGTTCTGGTCCGTGATCGGAATGCTATTCGCATTGGATGGAGACATTCTGTAATTACGAAAGACGATCTATACGTCATGGACAGCTATATATACAGAGCAATGCGAGATCAGTTCTCTCTGGTCATATCCTTCTATCCGTATAATGAGCGCAGTTTTGCGTCTAAGAGTGCAGCTTATTGATGACAAGCGCGGAGGAGGCGCCATATAAATTGCTAGATTCGTGTGTGCTATGCTCAGCCTATATACACAGTTAAACAGTTTTAAACCGTTTTAATGTTACATACAATTGATTCAATTCAATTTAACTCAATTTTATTTGGTAACCAAAAAAATGAGAAAGTGACAAGCAACAAGTTTTCATAAATGAGAATCTGTTTACACAGCGGAACCTAAAGAGATCATAGACCCCACTAACCAGGGATCCCTGTGTAGAATTTATAAACTGGCAATGGGTACTAATATTAATAACATTCACATATCAGGTAAGTAGAATAGATAGAAGCTAATCTTAACTAGTGTCTTAACTAAGGGCTCATTGCATCCACTTAATAGACAGAAATACAAAAATTCAATACTTAGAGTTGTCTTCAAGCACAACGAGGCGAAGTTTATTTTTAAATAATCGAATATTTGGCTGGTGCTGAATATATGTTTGGAGAAGATTCCAAAAGTGGGATCCAGTACACTGAATGGAAAGCAATCGAGTATTTGTGTGTGCCTAAGGATGGTCATAGGATGTCGAGTTACTTGTTTGATAGGAGTGGAGATCAGGGGTGAGGCTAAAAATTTACTAAAAATATGTGATAATAAGCTATAATTATAGCGATACATAAACTCTCCTATTTGCATCCGCCTAATTTTTATCAACACTCAACAGTCCAGATTTCTTTAAATACTGAGAAGTGTGCGCTCTATCTTGTACATAAAGAAGACATTCTGCATGTGAGTCGCTTTGTCAGGCGATGCATTTCCACAGTTTTACAGCGAATGACTCGAAACCTTCACCGTTGGCTCGGGGAACACCTGGGACACGCAGTCGATGTATTCCTGAATCCCGCAGCCTCCTTCTTCCTGGTCTCCAGGGCCAAAATCCTACGGCGCACCTCTCACACACCCATAAAAGCAAAGCCACCTGCGAGATATCGTACAAGTCGTTTGCAAAGTCGGTCGCGTGTACCTTGGACGCATCAGTGTTCTTGCCAAGTTCCTCGACTTGACTCTTCGGGGCTGGTGAACCCCACCGCCGCCGTCTTCCTCCTCTCCAGAGACAAAAACCTGTCATTACCCGGGCGAACGCAGGGTGCCCCAGCTAGTAAGGAATGTTTGCTATATATCTGACAACCTTTTTTGAAGGGTGGTAAGTTTCTTAAGATTAGAACTATAAGTGGAGGTCCAAGTTAGATTGATCGAGATATTTAAGTTTGAAAACGGATGAACGAACTTATTGTGTCACCCTACAGGCTATATATATATATATGTATATACATATGCGTCTAAGAGAGATATATATATACGTCCAAGAGTGCAGCTTAATGATGACAAGCTCGGAGGAGGCGCCATATAAATTGCTACATATATATATATATATAACATAGACAAGGAAAAGACATTATTATACAGTGCATGTATATACGATGTGCATGGATTGTATGTAGGCCTATATATTTGTAGGCTATATGTAACGTAAACAATGCTAAACATGTATTCCATATACTCGAGAATTGTCTGTTGTATACATATCTATATATGCTATTATGTATATGTATAAAAACATGAGCAATGCGTACACATAACATGTACGGAAGAACGTACGCGCATTCTTGATCTGTGTTTGTATAATGTTATGGGAGCAGATAGTCATCTACGTGTGAGTAGACGATGTTAGTACGTATACGAGGAGGAATGTTTTATGTAGCGCTGCGGGATATTATATCTAATAACGGCGAAGAAAATGATTTCAAAATGGGACAAAATATTCGCGATATCTCTCTGCAACGGATCGCATCACGTGGTCTCTTCCTCCTTCGATTGCATAACAATGGTCGCACTGTAGGCATCTTCACTCATGCGTTGCCATGACTACGACGGTGGAGCCTAGCAACGCGGCCTGCTCTGTTCGTATACAGACAAACTCAGAGCTACTGAAGCGCTGAGTATGCTACGGTATCTCCGTCGCAGTTGCCATGTAAGCACCTTTCTCAACTTACTTATTAAAATTTGCCTGTGTTATCGACCAAAAATGGATGGATGACTGAGTTGGCGCCGGGAATTACATACAACCAGCATCCTAGTGCTCCACACACACACACACACACACACACACACACACACACACACACACACACACACAAACAAACAAACACACTTACACACACACGAACATACACACACAACCATACACACGAACATTAACACATACATACACTCACACATACACATATACTGACATCGTTTCTCCATTATTGCAATGTACGGATGACATCGTTTGTCGTGTTCGCAGCTGGCATGACCAAGATTTTCTTCGAAGACTGTCGCGCAATCAGCTCAACGTTATTCAGAAGTTCAACGGTCAAAGTATTCATCGGTTCCTAGATCTCTGTAGGCCTTTCAACAATGTGCCTTCTCGTATTTTGTATTGTACTGCATTAAAACATTTTCACGGCGCCTCCAATACGATGAACCCTTTAGAGGCGCTCCCAGTCATGGATACATATTATTTACATGGTGTAAAAACACTGCTTTATGGATTACCGCTTAAACGACGACGATCTGCGCTTGTTACCCAGTCGCTTATGGCACACTGTCGTCAAAGTTTTAAGCACATTATTGAATCACTGAACAGTCGCCATTTCTAAGTTTGACATAGTCTCGGGGTACATGCGAGATGTTCTTCACTAGCTCCCTTACCCGCAGCGAATTGTCTACTCAGTGTCCGCTAGTTAGGGGCCTCTATCTGAGTCAACTCTGTTGGCCCATTACGGCTGATCGGCTCTTTCGGTGACCTGGAATGGTCTTATGATGGCGCTGCAGCTCAAGCCAATAGGTCAATCCACTCCATTCTACTCTGGCCTCAAGGCTGTTATATTGACCGGGGCTTGACTGGGAGCGCTTCTGAGTAGATAGACTGGAGGCGCTATAAAACTGCTGCAATACAAGAATAATAATTCTTGCCTATCGTAATGACAACCAATGCACAGAACTATCCGTCAGCATCTTTTGGAAAAGCAGAAAGTATATATCGGTTGCTAAAAATAAACTGTAAGATGGCGCCTGCGAGATACAGAGACCTTAGTGCCTTGTGCTCGCAGATTCCATCCACGAAGCTAAGCGACTAGCAATTCCGTTTGACATTTCAATTAATTTATGTCCAAGACTTGGTAATTTAGCTCATGCTGATTGATCAAATGAGGTTCACAGTACTGCGTTGGCTGGAAATCGTGTATTTACATAGCGCCATTTTGTCATTGCAATTTCTCACTCATTACTCTTTTCGTCTCATGCGCTGGCCTCCCTTACCGGAACTTTCAGAAGCGTTATTATACTGACCGGAAGTCAAATGAATAAATTAAAATAGAGTTTAGGTTTAGGTTAATTGATGCGGTGAGTGTAGATTAAGTTTACGAAACATAATTTTGTTGTAATATCTGTTATTGTTAATTTTAAAATGATGCATTTCTGCCTAGAAAAATTTAGACGGCCACTTCATCATCGGATGACACTCTTCTGAAGGGGTCACCCAGTGCGACCCGCACCCTCGCAGCCCTTAGTGACGTCACTGGTTCAGCTACCCGCATCCGGCAGCACACGTGACATGTCTGCAGCGTGTTCATCTTCCGTGTCAGGGACTCATAGACCTCTGCAGCAGCAGCAGCAGACTACTCCGTGACTTCCCCGCCGTTGTACTTCGCCCACTCCATCGATCTTAACCTCTCCCATTCCAACGCCTCAAATAATTACCCTCGCCTCATGTGTAGGAAACCTTGGACTGGATAATCTCGATGTCGTCCATTGCTGTTAAAACCCTGACAGTTAAATTCTCTGCAACCTGCATATACAGTATTATACACGTATCATTCCTTATATATATACATCATATATATATCATATATATATATACATCACATATATATATATCATATATATATATACATCATATACTCGTATTTACTTTTTATATATAATTACGCGACTATGCTTAGCTCAGAGACAAGTATTACACTATGCAAACATGACATGCAATGCAACGGAGTATCTACATTGGACGTTAAAGCTTCCTCGAGCCGTATACACAGACAGTAGACACCTTAAGACACACACACGCAAACACACACATACCTACGCAGGAGGAGACCTACACAGACTGGAGGGGGAGATCAACAGCCACAGGACAGACGACGACCTGAGTCCACTGTTTATGTATATTCTGATTCGGTAAATTCGCATCTTTTGGTCCATCCAAATGATGCCTGTATGCCTCTGTGCAATGGCTAAACGTCCGTCTGTCTATTTGTCCGTCGTCCGTTCGTCTAAAGAGCTCCACTAAAACAAGCCATCGCTCAGAGTTTCCCTTCTTCTTCCTTCTGCTCTTGCTACTATTCCTCGTCTCTCCTCAACCTCTTCTTCCTCTTTGGGGAAGGCAGTAGATGAATGGCGAAATCAGTGGCGTGAAGGGCAGCACATCCCAACAGGAAGCGGAATCGATACTCGCTACTATGCCATCCCAAAGGTCGACACTGCAGCCTGGTATTGGCGAAGGGATTGCGATGGTGAAATGAACAGTAGGACACATGTGCGCCTTGTATGGCTGCCATACTGTTAAACTCGTGACGACTTATTATCATCAGTTCATACTAGGACTTGTAATCACGAAGCGTACCTGTCAGTTGGAATTAATAAAGAGGGATATTTTATTACATATTTGTTTATCTCCCTCTCCTACTATATCTACCTACTATTTCCCTCTCTTCTGCCAAGTACCACTTCTCTTAATGATCCTATCAGTTTTTCTCATATTGTTTCTTCCGCTTCTCCACCTCTTCCTCTATCATCTCCGTTTCCTCGGTCTCCTTCTCATCATCAACTGGCCATATAATGACCTCAGGCGCTAAATAAATACGGCCACAGCTGCACTCAACCCGTCATCGTTTGGTTTCATATGAGGAACGCTTGGTCAATGAATTTCAGTTCACAATGCGCAAAACATGATGTCAGACAGACAGACAGACAGGCACACAGACAGACAGGCAGCCAGGCAGGCAGGTAGACAGACAGTCAGACAGACAGACTGACTGACTGACTGACTGACTGACTGACTGACTGACTGACTGACTGACTGACTGAATGAATGACTGACTGACTGACTGACTGACAGACAGACAGACCGAGACACAGACAGCTACACATACAAACAGAGGGCCAGACAGATAGACAGACAGACAGGCAGACAGACACACAGACAGGCAAGCCTACAGACAGAGGGCCTGACTGAATAGCAGACGAATAGAAAGACAGATGGGAAGACGAGAGAGAGACTGAGGGAAATGTTTCATTCGCTTGAGTGACTCTGATCGCTCAGAGCCACACTCTCAGAATCTGGCATCCATCTGCAGATCATGCATAACACCCAGCAGTCGAATGGTATCGTCATCGTCTGCCTACTGGTTGTGGTGGTGCTGCTGCTGCGTCAGGTATAGGCGGCATCTAGGGATCTATAGGTGTTGTCTGCGTCAGATACGGAGACAGATGCAGATGTGATTAATGACTTCGATCGGGTATACTGATTAGAACGAAACATGTTTATTCATAAATCCAATAGCTACGCTTTCATCTGATGAACGGAAAAAATATATAATCTGGTGGACGAGAATATATATATATATAGATATATATATATATACGGAATATAGCGTATATAAATATATTACGTATCATTATATATATATATAATATATCATTAGTAGCTTCTAGATATGAATATATATCGCTGTGGGTTATTCCTTCCTAATTTTGCATTCTGTTCAAGTTTGTTTCCGGCTTCTTGCGTTCGTAGACATTGTCTGCACATTTCATAAAACAATGCTGGCGACGACGTGATGAATGCAATGATTATGACGACATCTTATGCGCGTGAACTGACAACGAGAAGTGGAACAGCGGTTGCTATACAAACATTGCTAACAGCGTTCCTATCAAGTTGCAAAGTGTCAATTTATAAGCGACGGTGTTGTTTTAAAGTATATTATTTGAGACTCATTAACATCAACGACAGCGATGAAAATATTGAATAATTTGTTTTACTGTGCCAATGTCAATGTCATTAATCTGTAACGCAGTAAAGCGCCCGTTAAGGACTGTCTATATATACTCAGGAACGATCCAAGCCCATCTCTGGTTGAACCATGCAGATGAGAGGACGACAGAGCGAGCTACATGTATTGGTGTCAGAAGAAGAGTCGTCGGTAGCCCATTCCTGGTCGTAGGGCCAGCCATAGAGAACGCGACCGAGACACATGGAGTTCCGACCGCGCAGCTGAGCGAAGGGAGCAGCTACCCTGAACTCGTGTGGTACGGTGGCAAAGTTCCCGCTAGGGGAGCCTGGATCTCAAGACAATGCAGGACCAGTGAAGAAACCTGGTAGGTAATGAATGGGCCGCTGGTAACGTTGCCAGTGGAGGACATCTCAACATGTACTCCATAATCAAATAAAAACTAAATTTAAAAAAACAAATTTCGTTTACTTAATAAAACAAATCGTCACGGACGCAGTTTTGTTTTCTTAGACGATGTCGTGGTTAGTATGCTCGTTTATAGAGTATTTGGGGTATAAAGTTGCGCTCATCTCTCAGAGGTAACGTGAAATTATTTTCTCTATCTCAGAGATTATACCCAATCGATCTGAGAGGGAAAACAGAGAAAGAAGGACGTGATTATAGTTGCTCGTCAAAAACACCGGCCATTTTGGTAGCATTTAGAGCACACTCAAGAAGGAAACCATTTCCGATCATTTTGTTTAAGTTGGTCGAGCTTTGGAATGCGGAAGACTATTAGGCAAGCATCTGTGCCCATGCACCCTGTTCATGGGGCCAAATTCGCAGACCAGAAGCTCATCACATAATTATTGAGCAACAGTAATCAAGACGAGAAACGACAAATGGGTAAGCATGCAAGCGTTGAGGTAGTTTCCGGAGAGATGGAGCTGTATATTATATGGCCCTGGGTTGCCAGAGCTGGTAATTTCAATAGCGGCAGATATGGGGCGCAAATGTAAGCTTGTGGCCCAATGTGACTCCCAGGTACTTAGCTAAGGATAAGAAAGTGAGGTGTGCATGGACATTTAAGGCAAATGACTCAAGGTCGATTTTAATGAGCGGCTAGCAAAGGCAATAAGCGTTGCATGAAGATATCACGATTAACTGTATGTATCGCATGCAACGCTTGCATTAAACAGTGCCAGATGGGTTACGTGAGAGTTATCGATGGACCCCTAATATTATGTAAGCACAAGTAGGGTTTCCGAGAAGATACCTTAGCGGAAACCCGACTAGAAGGCCGGCAGAAGATTGTTTCTATCGAGGTAATGTCGCATGAGTTGGACAGCAACAAATATCTCCAGGATCTTAGACAAAAACGGATGCAACTGCTGGGGACCTAAAGATAATAGGTTCGACTGCGTCAAGTCCTTCGTCCATTGGCACAGGAATCAGAACGAACCTGTTATGTGAAATTGGGAGGCCATAGCAATCATGTAAGGCATGTATGTATATGAACATTTCTATAGCTCCGGTCAATCGCTTCTTAAAGGCAGTGAGGAAGGCCATTTTCATCCCTCTGGTGCAGTATTTATTTATTCTGAAATTTGATATCGTCCTACTTCCAACATCTTTTGGTCAGAAGTGCACACGTCTCGAGGGCGCAATTGCAGTTGTACTGCAGAACAATTGTGCGCGAAGGATTTGCTCAAGGTCCCTACACAGTGACTGACTCCTCGGACGGGGGCCGAACCCACTCACTCAGCGCACATGGAGTGTTACCGACCGCTCTAACCAATCAGCCACCGTGCCACAGTGTTAAACGACATTTTATGGCTACCAGGGTCATTGACCTCTCTCTAGCCCTTTCTCCAGGTTTTGAACTAGCACAACTTGGCACTATTAGTCAGAGTTGCTCTGATACTACATTAACCTATAGATCTGTTCTAACAGAGTCATGTAATGTTAGTCGACCGGGTCCGCAACCAACCTATGAGAAATATTATTATCAGTTGCACAACATTTTCTATTTTTCCTTTTAAATATGCTATCGCTAACACTTAAATCAGTTTGAACTTCAAGCAGCTGAACATTACCTTACTTAGACCACTTCGTCGAAAAACTTTCATTTGTTAAATTGTGTGTTGCTCGATTTTATATATAAGGAAAACAAATTTCGATGGTAATTTTTATAATAATGAAATATAAACACAAATTTGGAGCATTAAAAACGAATAGAATTCTCATAGAGCCTCGTAGTAGCGTAGGGGCCCCGCACAGGGACCGGAATTACTGTTGGACGACAACCTGATCATTTCCGAGTGTGAAAAGGTCAGTTAGAATTTCCTAGTGAAGATGCCTAATTGGGTTCGGACAAATAGAGATGAAGCAACGACAAATAGAGAGAGACGAAGAGATGTAGATCACCCACCTCTTCCTCCTTCGGCTCCTCCTCCTCCTCCTGTTCCTCCTGTGGCATGACCCCAAAGGCCGTAGACAATCGAACACCAGAAACAAGCTAAGCTCCACCCTCCCCATCCTTCTCCTCGCCTTCCTCCTCCTCCTCCTCCTCCTTCTCCAAATCTTCCTCCTTCTTTGCCTCCTCCTCTTCCCTCTCCCTCTCCTCCGTCGCAACTGAGAATGGTATCCACGTTGTACATCAGATACGAATGACCGTTGTGCATAGTATATACTCCTGCGAGGCAAGCCCCTCCTCGTCCTGCCTCTCGTTGCTTAGCAGCAGCAGCAGCAGCAGCAGCCGAGGATGAGACTGGAGCGGTGCCACATTGGAGTCCTTGCGGCCATCCTACTCCCTCTCCTCATGCCTTCTTCCGTCTTGCGTGTGCAAACTGTGCATGGTAAGGGGGAGCACTCGCCCTTCTAAGATTACCCCCCGAAGTAATCATCCGAATTACCCAGACGACCGTTCGTTGACTTATTAACCTAATTCACGTTGTTTCAATGCAGCAGAAGACAGAACAGCTGAAGCAAGCGTCGAAGGCCGTCCAAGAGGATGACCATCTGGTGACCCCCGGGCAATCCACTGACGCCCCACTTCTTCTGTGTCTATTGAAGACAGTGAAACGCACGTTGGCTCCATGCAGAAACGAAGACTAGTTGTCCTGTCCGTATCGTCCACTCGCCCGCAGCAGCATCAGAGGCATTCAGACCAATGGACGATGATGTCGCAGCTCCTACTCGCTCGTCCTTCGCCGCTCAACGTATGGAGTGGCACGCCGTCCGTCGACCGGTGTCGGTCCGTGAGTCTGGCTGTGCGGGCGGTCGAGGTCGCCAGAGCCATGCGCCTTGCAACTCAGGCGCCGCCGTTAGCAGTAATTCGGTGGTCGTCGCTGGAGGGCGTGGTGGAGGCGGTGGATGAAGAGGATTGGCGAGGAGGAGGAAGATAGTGGGAAGGAGGAAGAAGATAGTGGGGAGGAGGAGAAAGATAGTGGGGAAGAGGAGTTGGAGGAAGATAGTGGAGAGAAGGAGATAGTCCGTGGGGATGAGGAGGAAGATAGTTGGGAGGAGGAGTAGGAGGAAGATAGTGGGAAAGGGAAACAGATAGTGCGGAGGAGGAGGAGTTGGAGGAAGATAGTGGGAAAGGGAAACAGATAGTGCGGAGGAGGATGAGTTGGAGGAAGATAGTGGGAAAGGGAAACAGATAGTGGGGAGGAGGAGGAGTTGGAGGAAGATAGTGGGGAGGAGGAGAAAGATAGTAGAGATGAGGAGGAAGATAGTTGGAAGGAGGAAGAAGATAGTGGGAAGGGGGAAACAGATATTGGTGAGGAGGAGGAGTTGGAGGAGGAGGATGGGGAGGAGAAAGGCAGTGGGGCGGAGGAGTAGGAGTAGGATTAAGATAGTGGGGAGGAGGAAAAAGATAGTGGGGAGGAACAGAAGTTGGAGAAAGATAGTGGGGAGGAGGAGGAGATGTAGGAGGAAGACGGTGGGAAGGAGTAGGAATAGGAAGAGTAAAGGCAGAGGTTAGACTATAGCATGAAGAGGACGAGAAGAGGAAGAAAAGAAAGAGAAAAGAAAGAAGAGGAAGAGGAGGAGATAAAACACGGGAAGATAATGAGTCAAAGAGGGAGCAGAGAAACAAGTATGACAGAGAAATATATGCAGAGAGAAAAACAGACGCACAGATAGACGGAAGAGAGGCTGAGAAAGATATAGACAGATAGATAGATAGATAGATAATAGATAGATAGATAGATGGATGGATGGATGGATGGATGGATGGATGGATGGATGGATGGATGGATGGATGGATGGATGGATGGATGGATGGATGGACGGATGGACGGATGGACGGATGGACGGATGGACGGATGGACGGATGGACGGATGGACGGATGGACGGATGGACGGAAGGACGGATGGACGGATGGACGGATGGACGGACGGACGGACGGACGGACGGACGGATGGACGGATGGACGGATGGACGGATGGACGGATGGACGGACGGACGGACGGACGGACGGATGGACGGATGGACGGATGGACGGATGGACGGATGGACGGATGGATGGATGGATGGACGGACGGATGGACGGATGGACGGATGGACGGATGGACGGATGGATGGATGGATGGACGGACGGATGGACGGATGGACGGATGGATGGATGGATGGATGGATGGATGGAAAGACAAAGACACACAGACAGACATTGAGCTATGATGAATATAAATGATTGGCGGTGGAGAACTAGAAGACTGGTTTCTTTCGAGCGGTAACGATATTGGAGTTGGAAAACATGAGACAGACGGCTACAGGTGATGGTTTGGAAGATGCTGCTGTTGCTGCTGATGATGATGATGGTGGTGGTGATGAAGATGCTTACAACATCCTCCATGCGCTGCTCGTCGCCGTCTTCCGCAGAAGATAAGACTTATTTGTTTTTGACTGTCGCAGTATAGCCATCCTCTCCAACATCTACTAAACCAACGGCAAATAGATTAAGCACAAAGACGAGAACAAAAACAATAATAACAACAATATAATCAAGAACAAGAAAAAGCAATAACCATGACAAAAACAGCGGCAATAATATCTCAATGTTTATCTATACACCTTGCTAAGGTTTTGTTCGTTGCAAAGGGATCACTCTATCTTCAGTAAGTAACAATTCCCATCACTAATTGTTTTGGCTAGTGACCGAACATTGCATTCACTTATCCTTACTGTCTATTATCAATTCGCTTTAACTTGAATTTTACATAAACAACAACTACTAATACTGCTGTTCTGCTGATCTTAATAATAATAATAATAATTATACTAATAACAATAACAGTAATAGTAGTAGTAGTAGTAGTAATAATAATAATAATAATAATAATAATAATATTGATAATAATAATAATAATCATAATAATAATTATAATAATAAATTGCTGATGACAGCAACAACGACAGCGATAACTATGCACAACGATGATGATGATGCGAATATTAATATTAAAAGTAATATAATTCAGAAAACGTCGAACTAGAGGTCATTCTGATATAAGATCAGTCTGCTCCGAGATATCGTCCCTGAATCATGAATTGACAGCAACAGAGATATAGAACATGAGGATAGAGAGCTACGACGGACGGACGAAGCAGGCAAAACAGACGAACTAGGAAGGGATGACATTTTCCATTCTTACGGCGTCTGTGTGTGTGTGTGTAGGTGTGTGTTTCATGACGGCGGGTGTTTCCCCATCGTCGCCGTCGTTCCTGACCGGATGTGGTAGTTCCTCATTGGATTGACCAATCGATCTGTTTGATTTCTGGTGGCCAGATATGTAATCAATACAAATCACAGACTGTGGCACCGCACTTGTAAAATCACTCGACCTATCACTTTGATCCTGCCTCGTATTCATCTACTTCTGCTCTTGCTCTCGCTCTCTCTCTCTCTCGCTCGCTCTCTCTCGCTCTCTCGCTCTCTCGCTCTCTCATTCTCTCTCTCTCTTTCTCTCTCTCTCTCTTTCGCTCTCTCTCTCTCTCTCTCGTTCTCTCTCTCTCTCTCTCTCTCGTTCTTCTCTCTCTCGTTCTCTCTTTCTCTCTCTCGTTCTCTCTCTCTCTCTCTCTCTCTCTCTCTCTTTCTCTCTCTCTCTCGTTCTCTCTCTCCCACTCATTCACTTACTCACACTCACTCACTCTCGAGCTCTCACATTTAAATACATATATGGAGATATATATTGTCTACATATACACCTACTTGAATACATTATAGCACCAGAATACTGTGCTTCAAAAATTCAGATATACAATGTACATGCATATACATATAAATAATGTTGTAATATAAATATGTTGCAATATAAATTTTTAGTAATATTTATTAATATATATATATATATCCAAATGCATGGTCATTCGTATATGGCGTTTGAATATTGTGGAAGTGATTCGTCGTTCCCGTTGACTGGATTCTGTTCGGTATTTGTTTCATCGTCATTTGGCAGCCAAGGCCACTGGACCGTGACTCCTCCCTCCGTTTCTCCCATCTCCTCTCCGTGCAGTATATCCCTCTGTCCGCCTCCCTACCTTTCGAAAGAGCGACGGGTAACACCGATGACCATGGCCTCTGATCCTGATCGACGCTGAAGACCTTGCCCCAGGAAATTAGATGATGTGCCTTCTCACCCTCTATTCATCGTCATATATATATATATATATATATCCCTCTCTCTCTCTTTCTCTCTTCTCTCTCCAGACTCCGCTGTCCCTCCTTCTTCCCATCCTTTCCACTTCCTTTACCAAAATCATCCCCATCGAAGCTTTATCCGGAAGAGAGGCATCGAAGATATGGCTCAAATGGTCAAAAGTCGCTGATCTCTGGACCAAACGGATCTCGTTTGTAATGTAATCTGAATATTCACATAGCGCCATTTCGCTGTAGAATGGCGCTTTCCTCCCTTCCCTCAATTCCTCCATAGCCTCCTTTCCTCAACTCACTCATTCCTTCGCCAGCTTCATCCTTCTTTCCTCCACTCTGCCTTTCCCCGACATCAACGAAGCATTTTCGTCATTCTTTCGCCATTCTCTGCGTCGTACTTTACGGCATTCTCTACGTCATTCCCTGCGTCATTTACTGCGTCATTTTCTGCGTCATTCTTTGCGTCACTCTCTGCATCATTCTCTACATGACGGTCGATCTTAGACGAATTGTCTCTTAGACCGAGCTTAAACTTAGACAAACCATTTTGACAAATGAGACGGAGCTCCAGACAAAGAATACTTCCAAATATGCGCCAAAGCCTGCATAATCGATATTGCCATCAGCGTTATCATCAGAACCACATTCATCAGTCAGTAAGTAAGTAAACCAACCGCACGATCTAAATGTCCAGTCAGGCAAACAGCATTCTAATGATAAATGTTTAGGTGCCGCACTATACATAAATTCATGATCACATTCGTCATCATCGTTATCTGCGTCATCATCATCTCCATCATGGAAACCACCATCGTCACAATCATCACCAATAGTGGCTACTCCACCATGGCACTACCCCATCACTGCCATCACCCCACCAGCATCGCCATCATCATCGTCATCATCATCGTCGTCATCATCGTCGTCATAATCATCCCCACCATCGTCATCACTATCTTGTCATCAGACAATCACGTGGGCGTTGTCTTTGTTTTCTACGTCTGTGCGAGAGTCAAGCAATGGAGACATTGTAGCTGTTCTTAATGCGCCAATATCATTTGATGACCAGCATCGCTTAGTCTGTCGCGAAGGGTCACTTGAAAGGTTTCTGTGAAAGTGATGACGTACAAACATGCGCATACATTGATTTTACATACATTGGCCATACGTGTATGTACTTGCCACACGTGGATGCATACATTGGTCATACACACATACATTTGCATGCAAGCCTTCACAAATTGTTCATAATTATATACCGCCATTCATAGGGTACACTGCGGCGGTTCGCCAAACCAGATCCCGCGTCAGTTGTCAATAACTTGTATGTCTATAAGTTGTATAATGAATCAACACATGCAATGAATGGCGCTTATTCCAATTATTTTCTTCGTTCCATCTCTATTATAATAAAAAGCGTTGGCAAAATCTATCCACTGAACAGAACGATTCGATGTACCCTCTTCATCAAAACTCTTTGCATCGTGTAAGCATTGCGTTGCTTGAGATTATCTACGCCTTTTGTTTAGAGCTTACAGTATCTTTAGCTGAATTTATTTATCTTATGCGATAAGGGTTTACTGTAGCATTGTCTGTGCTGTATGTTCTGAGAAAGCTCGTTTTTGATTGGACACTGGAGATCCAACAGTATAAAATAGTGCGGTATATCAAGACAATTTAAAAATGTTTGACTACTTCTACAATCTGTTTGCTATATTCGTGAACATTATTACTGTCTTCGTCATTATGTGGAATATTTTGCGTGGAGTGGTTGGAGTCTAACTAATTCAGGCAGAAAGGACTTCGGATGGATTGAAGCGAACAGTAGGCAAGTTACAGGTTTTGTAACTAAACATTGTGGTAAGACATTTATATAGCGCCAACGTTAGAAGCTAATAAAAGGTGCTCACTACTTTTGCCCTTAATGATAGGCTGCCAAAGGTCATCAGCCAAAGGTCATCAGCCAAAGGTCATCAGCCACAGGTCATCAGCGACGATGAGTTCGCCAATTAGCACACGATGTTGAGATGATTTTAAATCGTAGTCGTTATCGTAAACAACAAATTTCAAAAGCGCTACTCTAAAACTAAGCATAGAGCATCAGTGTATTCACGAGCGCTGTTGTCCAGAGGTCGATGCCCATGGGATGTCCGAGTCTGGTTGCCAGATAGACTAGAGACAGACAGAACAGCCTAAAAATGCAAAATGGGCACACTCTCACACGTAGAGCCTTATAAACTGATTTCCAACCTTGCTCTGATAGTCGTTATTGCAATTAGTAACTTCTATTGCGCCGATATTAAATGCACAAGGCATCAACCAATGGCGCAGCTGAATCAAGTCATATTCAGGTGATTGTCAACAAGAATGTCCAATCGACCCTTCGCTTAGGGTTTTTGAGCTCGTGGCGTCGACGATGATGACCTTTGACCGAAGGGGCTAATAAAACGATGTCATAGTGTTGTCAGCGATGACAAAGCCTTCGTCGGGCTGTCAGCAGAATTGAAGGACCGTTACAGCTGAGACTAAAGAACAGCGAGCGGCTGAATTATAAGCGCAGTCTTTCTTAGCTAAGCACAGATCAGAAGGAAACGACGCTGTTCTTAGTCAACTCCTCCCCCTGTCGGCATTCTTAGCTAATGGCCAGCGGCACTTGATGCCCTCTTTTCTGCCAATCAACGGACTCTCGTCAGACGATGCAAGGGCAGGAGGATGAAGAGGGAGCTTATGATGAGGTGGATGAAGAAAGAGAGTGAAGAAGAGAGGGAAAGGAGGAAGGGTAGGGAGGGGAAGATATGAGGAAAGGGAGCAAAGAAGTAAAGAAGACGAAGGGCAAGGAGGAGTAGGACACAGAAGGAGAAGGAAGATAAGAGGACGAGGGAGAGAGAGGATAAAGAGGAGGAGGAGGAGGAGGAAGAGCGAGCAAATGAGGTTGGTGATTAGATGGAATCGTGGCGATCGATCTTGCTCATTATCCATGAGATTGCGGTTGCTGATGTTGATTACGCTGTTCAAGATGGCACATGACGACGCAACCACAGAAGAACAGTCACTCGAAGTCTGCAGATAGCATTCATCCTCTCTCTCTCGAGGTTTGTTCCTGTCCTTCTGTGTGCGTGTATGTGTGTGTAGGTGTTTGTATAGGTGTGTATTGTCTGTCTTCGTGTAGGTCCATAAAATGTCTTTCTGCCTCTATCTGTGCTATTCTTTTTGCTGGTTGTTCAAGCTGTTCTTTCTCTCTGTAGATACTATTCGTGGCAAGTTCTATCACCTATGACCTATGACTACTAGGACGATATATCATCCTTGCAGGCTTTGATATAGCGCTTGTTATCCTGTTAACGATATTTCAGCCTAGTGTAAATGATATTCACGGATCAATAATATTCAACGTAATGAAGTCTTCAGCTAAGAGTTAAAGAATAAAATAAGATGTCGATCTCAAAAGAAGTGCATAATGGTCAGTACTGTAACAGCGCCCTCTAGCAACACAAATAGAATCAAACTTTGTCTGACGGAAGGTTTACAACTCGTCTTTTGGAATCACAATGCGATGCGTAAAAATGATCACTATGGTAATTAGGCACAACAACCACCACTACCACCACCACCACCACTACCACCACCGCCACCACCGCCACGACCACTACTACCACCACCAAACCGCCACCATCACCACTTCCACCATGTCCACCAATTCCGCCGCCACTACTACTCAATACAACTGCCTAGAATTACCAACAAACCCACCCCTAGTTTCGGGTCGCTAATCCATCACCAGCCACCTAGCATCACGCCTCTGCGAAACGGTCTCACGATGATGACGACGACTATGATAAATATGACAAAGATATTGACTAGGACTTGACGTCATGGCCAGGGTTTGTCTGTTTGTATCTCTGCGTGTCCCTGTCTACGACGTGTCCGACATGAATTTCGTTTTTTTACCGTCAGTGTGCATGCGTGCGTGCGAGTGAGGTTTTAACAGACACAGAGAACTGCAAAGAGTCCAAAGACAGATAGACAGGCATATGGAGAGACGTGCATACAGACATACAGACAGAGACAAAGGAAGGGTATGGGGTGGGTGTGAGTCTGAGGCACCGTATGCATCATTTCAGACGCCGATGGAATGTGTATTACATTTTTATGTAGTCATCGTTTCCCAGATTATTACCTTGTTCATCTTTTATAGAGAGCCTAGGACCCCGCCACACGCGCGCACTCGCCAATGCAATGACACACCAACTGGCGGACGTTGCATTAATATTGCGCCGACGATACGACGATGGCACCGGATCCCCATGCAGGCGATCAGTTTACCCTCCTCAGTTTGTAATACGAAGGTCAGGTTTCGGTTCATATCTTATTGCTCCCGTTGGCTATTTCCAACCGCTGAGAATGAGGCAGGGTGCTTGACGCTTCACGCATACAAACCATGACAAGGACACGCATTTAAACGGTACTCACCGATAATAATACACGGATACGTGGACAACATCTATTAACGCTCGATTGATTGTTACACGTCGCTTCTCGCGTGAATCAAAAATCGTTCCGATGCGTTTAGGCATCGTCTCATTATCTTCGTAATCTTAATCGTGATCGTAATCTTCAATCCCTTTGCGATGGATATTCAACTCACAGAATATTAATCTAATCTATGCATCCTGTTCTGATTTTGTTTCTTTACGAGGGTCGTCCATTGGATTGTGATATTGATTTAATATGATGTCGTTTGAGTCAAATTGAATGGGGCGGATGCTTATATCGATGACGTAGTCATAGAAGTCACTATTTTGCATTTTATCATTATCAATATTTTAACTAAGATGTTTTGTCGTAACTTTTTATTACTGATGCCCCATTGTGCGCTTGCAAATGATGTATGAAGGGCGATACTAGTCTTGCCAACTTACCAATCAAGACATGACGTAGCATTATAAGTATATGCAATCACCAATGAGCAACAAAATAACGGATAAAGAGGAAGAAAAATTTGAGGATTGGGAGTAGGCGTCTAGAGGAATGGTAGCAGGAGGAAGCGAATTAAAACGGGGTGTTTTAAGAAGAGAAAAACGAGAAGGAGTGAAAAAGACGAGTATGAGTAGTAAGGTTAATAGGATGAATGATAGGAGGTTGAACAGCAGTAGGAGGGGGGGTGATAAACAGAGGAGCTGAAGTGGGACAAGGAATTCGAGGAGGAGGAGGAGGGAGAGGAGGAAGAGCATTTAAAAGGGCGGTTGCAAGAAGTAGGGAAGGTAGAGACGAAAACAGAGAAGAAGGAGGTGTTGGAAGTGGAAGAACAAAAAGAGGAGGAGGAATAGAAGGAGCAGGAGTATAGGGCTGTAGCAAGCAGTGGGTGAAGCGGAGGGAAAGCAGACGAAGAGGAGAACTAGGAAGAAGAATGAGAGCAGAAGGACAGAGGCAGAGGAGAAGGAGGAGGCAGAATGAGTAGGAGGATGGAGAAGAGGAAGAGGAGGAGAGGAGGAGAAGTTTGCGATTGATTGTTATTGGAAAAACCAATTTGCTTCAAGCGACGAAGACCGAAGCGAACGGGAGAAGCCAACGATGCAACATCACCTCAACCACCATCAGCATCCTGACAAGTCTCAGCAGCAGAGGCAGCAGAAGTAGTAGCAACATCAGCCGTCCATCCGTATCAATGGATGGCATCAGTTCCGAGTATACAGAAGATGATCCGAAGAGCAGCCCCTTGCGGACGCATAACAACACAGAGGGCGTCTAATTAGTCCCTGGCACCAAATACATACATACATATATACATATGTGTATATCTATCTTATATATCAAACACTCATGCATATATAATATCTAATGTATATTATACAAACTGTTTCCAGATATAGATAATATATCATAGATATCTGTATGTATCATGTATATATATACATAAATACACTATATAATGCATATATATAATCATTTACATGTTCAGGTTTGTATAAACATCTATGTCGGAAAATGTATATCAGTACATAGAGATCAATATATTAAAATGATGATCATATATATATATATATAGTTATCATATCCAAATGCCTATATCTAAGCACCCGGTGCATATGATATAATTCATATTTTCCAGATATTGGATATCTGGCATCTTGACTGAGGGCGGCGTTTACAACCGGGAACAGCATAAAGTGGAGACGGAGAAGGAGGAGGAAAAGGAGAAAGAGGAAGAGACGGAGTATACCTATCTTTTGTTTAATGTCAACTCATCCATGGCCTCACCTGCTCACAATACGCAGCATCCGTCACAGAAAGACTTGACCCTGATCGGAAGTCAGGAAGCAGCAGCAGCAGTTGCTGGTGACGATAGCAATACCCAGACTGAGTATTGATGATGAAGATGCCTGTATTTTATTTGCTGTTTTCATATCTTCTTTCGTCTCTTGATTTATGATCTGATGAATTCCAGAGGATGACATTCTTTAGACGATGACACAGTCATATTTCAAATCCGTCATTCTTTCCAAACGCATGCAATTTGTTGACTCAGCTTGAAAGGCGCTATATAAAAAGCAACAGAGTTTGAGATAGCATTCCTGAGGCAGGTGTGTAGGAGACATTCTTCGATAGCCGTTTGGGATGATGACCTTTAGTACAATAGTGTCTTCTAGACAAAACGAACTATAGTTTGAAGAGGCACGAAGGCGCTACACAACTGAATGAATATGACTGACTGATGTGCGATTCAGTGAGTAAGTAAAGAAGGGTTGAACGACTGACTGATCAATCAATCAGTCAATCAACCAACCAATCAATTAATTAATTAATCAATCAATCGATTATCGATCGTCAGTAAGTCAAGCAGGCATTTAAGCATAGATTGAGCGTAAGGTGCATGACGTATTGCTAACGTGTATAATCCCTCAATATGCAAAATGGTTGGAGTGGAGGCGTTCGTGGCACCCAGCGAGCGATCAATTCAAATCCGTAAAACAGTCGACTTTCTGGCCTCCATCTCTCTGATCTACCCAGACTGAGTGGCGCCTTCCCATCGAGCGTTGAATAATACGGCGCTATATAAATGCGCCACTGCTGAGGTCGAAATAACATGCCCAGCGACATCTGACGATCAGCAGCAATAATCGAAGCGGGAGAATCGTATTTTACGTAGCGCCAAGTTACGTATAAATAGAGCACGTGTATGTGTGTCTTTGTATGTGTGTGCTTTTGTATGTGCTTGTGTGTTTGCGTGGGTGTCTCCTTTTACTCTGTTTGTCATTTTCGATAGTCTCCGTATCCTCCTAAGCTGCCACCCAAGTTGTAGCCGTCATGTCCTGATAAACAGTAGTAATTCCCTCGTTGTTTCTTGCTTCCGATTCGATTTTCTGGAGGGACCACCTGTGAGCGTTTCTCTGAAACTAAATTATTGTCTGCACTTCCGCCGATGTTTGGTCCAATATAGACTATGTTAGTTCTCTTATAAACACCTGCGTTTATCGGACACGTCTTGTACGAACGCATCAGTATTACTCGCCAATAATATTACGTCTATTGACTTGCATATGCCTTCACAATGTACAAGGATTGTTCAAAAATCCGCTCTAGTTCCCATAAACAAAATGGCCATAGGCCTGTACTTGTGATAGGCCTACATTTGAAACCAACGTGCAATTTGAGAGAATTTTTATCCGTAATAAAATCACTATATATATGAGCATTGCTCCGTCCTTAAGAAAGGTAGACTATACGACGCAGCCACTATAGCGCAATATTGTCCAAAATAATTAATTGGAGATTGGGCATGATATATCTATCAGACGTGTAACAAGGTTTTGAAAAATGGGGGGCATAATTTAGAAAATATTGCCCCCACTTTTGTATTTTTCCCCTCAAAAATTTGAAAAATGGGGAGGGGCGCAAATTACTTTAACATAGGTAATCTTAAAAAGCCATTGGATAAACATAAAAGAACCGATTTGGGGGCACATGGGGGGCACTGAGCACTAAAACTGGGGGGCCTTTGCCCCCCCCCCCAGTTTTAAAACTGGGGTCGGTGCCCCATACCCCGCTTGTTACACCCCTGATATCTATAAGACACTATTCGACAATCAGCGAGTCTGAGACCCAGGTCAAAGGTTTACTTGGTTGTTATTGTTGCTATACCTGCTGCGTGTTATTTCTCTTATAAACACCTGCGTTTGTCGCACACGTCTTGTACGAACACATCAGCATTACTCGCCTATAAATAAGAAATAAACCATTTATGAGCAGAAAATAGCAAAAATTAGCTTTAGAAAAGCGTCTTAAAAGAAGAAAACTTAACAGGAAGGAAGCCAGAATTGGTTAATTTTCTAAGGAGACAATTAAGGCGATTGCGCTTCCTTCCAATGACGAACCCCGCAATTTGTGGAGGCGTAGTGTACTCGCGCGAAGGTAGTAGCTCAAACAGCATTAAACAGTTGTTGACCAGGGAGACATGGGCGATTAAAACACGAATAGCGACCATGGCTTGCATTACAGGTCCTGGCAAGCGTCACAACTGCTCATTATCACGCCATCACGTTCCGTCGCAGCGGAAGGCTGCCGAAATCAACTCTGTGCCCTGCAGAGTCAGCCAACCCTGCAGCATGCCATCTGAATTCAGACCAATAGCAATCAAAGAGCATGTCCGCACTACATACATGTATGACGACCTCCCGCTCCCTTGCGTCCGATTCCGTCAATCCTGAAAAGAACAAAGCCAGGGATGTTGAAGAGCATGTCAAGATAGCAAGGCTTCAACCAGCATTGGACGAGCACGACAATGTTAAGGTAGAAAGCAAGAAGTCAGCCTTCAATTGGTCAAAGGCGTCAGGTTTCAGTCCCAAAGCGTCTGATGAGACTTTAGTTTTATTATTTCCGAGTTCTTGAGTGTACCCTATCCCACAAACAACCAGTTGAGCTATTTAAAGAAACAAACGAATTAATTTTTAATATAGAAACAACGCAAGAAAACGCAAATGTGGCGACCACAACGTAGACGTGAGTCACGTGACGACATCTGGCAAATTGCAAAATCGCTATTCATAAGCTTGTCAGTTCGAAAGCGACACATCACGCAACTACTACGTATGCGTACATCCTAGACGCCAAGACGAGACATATTAAATCCTTCGCCATCAATCGCCCTCCGAATACACAAATCTTCTCTCGACGAAGACATTCCTCTCTGAAACATGGCTGTCATTCACGCAACACGGGACCATCCGTCGCTCCTCTGGTTTTCCAACATAATGACGCATCTATGACGCAATTGTGACGTACTGCATCGTGTGACGTCGTTGTCGTCACCGTAATACGCGCGCAATCACTTGCACGTTTAAACCATTGAGGTGTATAATTGTAATACAATCGCGTAAGTGATTGTGATTGCAACAGATGCCAATTGTCATAGGGAAACTAAAAGCAGGATTGCAATAAAAAAAGAGGCGTTCTCAAAAAGGAGAGAATTACTTAATGAAAACTTACAAAACCCAAAGCATGAAAACTAGCAAAGGAATCTGAAGATGTGAATGATAGTGACTCTGAGAGGGAGTGTGGTGCCGTACGGATCAGAGACATGGACCATGAGAAAAGAAGACATACATGTTGGCCCTAAGGAGACTGGAAGCTTTTGATATCTGAACATGGAGAAAAATGGAGAAAATTAGCTGAACGGAACACAAAACAAACGAAGAAGTGGTGGAAAGGAGTGGAGAGGAAAGAGCCCTGATACGCACTAAGAACGACCCAAAGAAAATGGACTGGCCAACACTGAGAAGACAACAGTCATAGAAGAGAAAAATTAAGAGGAAGCGTACAAGAGAAAGACCATGACAGATGCTGCTTGACTGGATAATGACAGATGGATATGGAAAGCCTAAAGAAGAGGCCCAACAGCGAGACTCCGAGAGGATTGGCGACGTCGAACATTTGAACCTACCGAGGAGGCAGAGAACTAGGAGAAGAAGGCCAAAGCATAATAGCTATTATAAAGACGTCTGTACTTACGGCGATGGTCTTACAATGACTTAGTTGTTTCTGGGGTTAAATCATAGACGTCTTAAATTTATAATAGCTAACTGTTATACAGGCGTTCATGGTTATGCGCCTCCTTAGGCCCATATAAAGTCCGCAACCTATAGCTGTCCAAATTAAGAGAGTAAAAAGCGCATTCAGATATAGGCCTTTATCAATTATTTCGTAATAATGATCGTCAGAGTTTTGCGGCAATAAACAGACGGACTGTCGCAATGTCAAGACTTGATTGAGGCGGATAAAAGAGGCGAATGTACGGATTGAGTCTAATTTTTCGAGTCCGATCGTCAGTGAGTATAATTATTGCAGGTAGAGAGACAGATGAGAGACTTGATGAAGCTAATAATATTGCATGTCGGCTGATGATGTTCACGCACGTTGCAAGCTCTGCCTTTCAGATTTTCGTATTATGCTCATGCATGGTGATTCATAAATAGAGGCAAAAACCAGTTCGTCTGAAGGTTCTGCTCTCACGAAGTGTCATGCAAATGGCGTCATCTGGGTGTATTTCCATGCATAATATAATGCGTCTGAGAATTCTGATCCTTCTCAGGAACCAGATAACGACTCAATGAAGCCATGCATACAACCGATAAGGCCAGGCACGCAACACCAACAACACGTCAGTTGAATTCTCAGAATTGATGTATACGCGCGCTTATACGTGTAGGACTGCAGGTGTTAATTAGGACATTGTCAGAGTCTAGAGCTGTGACGATATGTAATGTGGTATTACATTACTAGACTCCAGCATTGCTCGGTCTGTGGTCCTCGCCTGTGCTACACGTGGCATGATATATATATATATATATATATAATATATATATATATATATACGAGATGAAGGAGTTAGAAGTGGTCGTTTTCGTTCTCTATATAAGAGAGAGGAATTGAAGCGTCAGTCCGTTCTGTCTTTTGATCTTTTCTGCTACATCCAATACTATCCAGGATGGATTCACGAGAGACCTGACTCTGTATATATGACACAGTATCTTCTAAACAATATGAAAGTCGTTTGAGACCTGCACTGTGTCAACTGCTTTAGCTAAATCAAAACGACACTCAAAGAGAAGCGGCTGTTCGTCATAGCTTCCAAGATTTTGTCATGCATTTCAAGTAGTGCCGTATCGACGTTATGATGTCGGCGAACACGCAGATGATTTTTATATAAGACGTCCTTTGGTGCCAGGGCTAAGTAGGCCCATGTCTATAGTCGATCGTGATTGATTCTTACAGATATTAGGCCTAATAGCATTGGATTAATATGGAGCCGTAATTAGTTAAACAGTTTCTTTTTTCTACCAGACAGGAATAGCGTTTCAATCTGTAAATCTAAACTATATGTAAAAATGCATAGTATTGGAAAAACGGCAATAATAATTCTGGCCAGCAGGGTGTGGGATATCGGCTTCCATGTCGAATCTGGCATAGTCGGAGCAATCGAAACCCTTGGCGTGACTGAAACCCACTTGGATGCATACCATTTTCAGCGGATGAGATGAAAATGCTGTTTCATAATAGAAAATTACTCAACAATACTTGTCGTTACTTAGCAGCCATAGTTTGAGATTAATCTTAGTGAAGAGTTCATAAAATTTAGAAGAAACATATATTTTGTCATGCAGGGACGTATACTAAGCTTTAATTGCGTCCTGTACCTAGTTAAATGCGCCCTGTACATAGCATCAATTTGGCGCCCCCGCATTTTGAAAATAGTGCATTTTGTGGAATAATAAGTTATTCCATCCTGAAATTTGTGCCCTTTCCACATTTGCGCCCTGGGCCTAAGCCCCGCTGCCCCCCTCGGTACGGTCCTGTTGCCATCAACAAGAAAACGGTGTATCTTACGAAATTTCACGTTATTTCCCATGTTTCTATTTTCTAACGTTATTATATAGGCCATGTACATTAAATTTTTACAAAGGCCTAATAACGGGTCCAGAAGTAATATCAGTTTATTTACATTCATTTCTAGGCTTATAGGTTTTAATCTGATTTTGTTGCCAGGTGTTCAGTTTTAATAGGTCTGTGTTTCTGCAGCGGTGTTTTACAAATGTCCAAAAACGATATGATTTATGCGAGATTATTTGTTGCATGACCTTGACCCGGCTTACGTGTAGCCATTTAATGTTGGTTCATTTAATGGCAACAAATTAAAACAGCGCAGGATGATAACTGATAATGATGCTCGTGATGACATTGATCCTGCTGCTATAGCTGATGATGGCGACGATGATGATGACGGTGATGGTTACGATAACGACGACGATAGCTAGGACAGTCGCGTAGAAAGGAATGGAAGAAGGGAGAAAGAGGTGGAGGGAGAGAAGGAGGGAGGAAGAGAGTTCTGCAGTTGACGAGTCGATTTGCAAGTCTGACAGGCAGTCATCAACTATGTAACGCTCTCACACCGACTGCCACTGACGCCCAACACTGACGCCCGACACCTGGCGACGACAGCGCTGACAACACGACGACATTGACACCGCCACCGACACATCCGACCACCGAACGATTGGCGCCAGCTCTGCAAGACTCAAGTCGCACTTCCTCCTCTGCCCTACATCCCCTCTGTTTTAACCCTTCCCTCTGTCCTCCCTCCCCTTTGTTGAATCCTTCCTTGTCCTCCCCCTGCCCTGTGCAGCGTTATGTGCTTCCTAGGTCAATAAAATTGGGCACAATGGCTTCTGAATGCAGACACTTTGGTTGCACGTAGCCACGCGTGACAAAACAGTCTGAACATTTATGTTTGTAACAAAGAATTATAGTTGTGGATTTGGAATTGTAGTTGTAGCTAACACAATCCATAGACTCAGCAGCATCCAATGAAATTGTACAGTAGAACAGCTCAAGTGAGAACCCTTTGAACAAACCTCGTAAACGACAGTCAGATGCGGGAAATTTCTAAAACTCACATCACGCTACAGAGTTTGGTGCGGTTCACCAAAGACTCCGCAAGGTCTTCGGCTATTCGCACATAAGTCTGGTTGAAGGCCACACTGATTGCACTCTTCCGCTGGTACGTCGTATACAGGGCTGCAAACATGTTGTTTTTTTGGTTTTTGGGCCACGTTAAAGCTTAAACCCTTTTAGTGCACCTTTTGTTGTACAAAACTCGTCAATTCATCCATCCACCTAAAACACACACAAAATCACTATATTATATTGAAAGATTGCAAATGATCCATTGTACGAATTCTGTATCGAACTCTTTGGTCTGATGTGAGTTTCAGACATTTCTAGCATCTGACTGTCATTGACGGGGTTTGATCGAGGATTCTTGTGAGGGCCATGAAATGCCAAGCCATCTATCCGTCCATCCATCCATCTATCATCTGTCTATCTATCTATGAATTTTATATAGCGTCCCTTCAAGACGAATAGTCCTAGTCAAAGCGCTTCCGGTTCAGGCAAAAAGGAAAGATTTGAGTTGTCGATGAACAGCATCAGAGTGTAACCCAGAAAGGGGGTGAATGGCCAAAGAGAGACCGCTCCAGGCCGTGGAGCCATCAATGGCCATTCTACAGTACAATATACCATAATTTGCAAGCAATGGTGTTGAACTGTAAAAAATCATTGGCAGAAATCTACTAATGGTATTTCATGGAGGCCTAGCTATTACATTGTATGTATAGGCCAACAAACTTCAGAGGAATGAATAATCACGAAAGCAACAGGATACAATGCGTTCACTAAACTCATTGGCCTCTAGAAATTGCTCTGCTAGGGCGGTGAGTTTAGAGTTTAGAATAAGCCTACATTCATGTGTTCATGCACTATCGTATGAATAATGGAGGCGGGACAAAGAAGATAGATTCTGAATAAGTTTTCGTCTTCGCAGTTGTCACTAGGCGTCGCCAACGCCCTAAAGAGGCCCGGTGAGTTGACCCGTCTCAACGAATCTGTCCGTTCAACTCCGTTATAACATAAATTTCCACCCACGTATACCCTGTAGGATATTCTTATCTGCCGTTTAAGCTAATCCGTTCCTAATTTCCTACACAGTACGTAGCGATCTGTATATATGTAGTTTATGATTTTTGCCAACTAGTACAGAATCATATAGGTCTAGAAATAAATAGGCCTAATACATTAAGCGAATAGAGGTCTTCAGTTCTCAAGTAATTCTTGGAAGACGACACAAACTTACATATTCGTTCATGAATGGGAACTGCCTTGTCGGTTGACAGATAACATTTCGCCTTATTAGGCCTACTGGATTGGTAATTTGGCCAAATAAACGTAATGTGGACATACACATTTCTCCATTAACTAACCAGACCAACGCGCCGCATATTACGTCGTACAATCCAGCCAAAGTACACCAAGACTATTCTAGTTTCTCAGCAAACAGAAAATTAATACTTGACATTGCCAATCGATCGCATTAGACGCAGGGTCAACATTAGGGCCGTCCAATTTATTGCCGTACTGCCAGCCCATTGAGGACTCATTAATTTGACGCAGCGCTCGTGAATAAGCTGATGCCCTGCGCTTGGCTTTCGAGTGGCGCTATAGAAGTTTCGAAATTATGATTACGATTCAGCGCGGACGAACACGAGTCACGATTTCAAGTTAATGGATGAAATCGTACTAAATTATGATCTGGACATCTCAGCTCTCAATTATCTTGAGCAGCAGTTGTTTCAAGCTCAAGACATCAACTAGGTCTACGTAATCCGGAACCCCTATCTGGACGCCTCTGGTACAGTAACTGTTGATGGTCGCTTCCAGTGAAATGGTAAATAAATCGTAATCCGCTGGAATGGCCTAGAAGAGCCGAGATGTCAGATAAAAACTAAAGTCTTACTACGATGGAGGAGCAGAAACTGAAAAAGATGTCCGATTGGTAGTTGAAATAAACTGACGGAACGTACAGAACTTTATAATTCCAGAGAAGTAGACCAATCACCGGAGACCGTCAACAATCTTATCAGTAACTTCGATAAGTGGCTTCTATAGATACAGTACACACACAAACAAGCGAACACACACACACACACAAACACGCACGCCAACACACACTCACGCACACACACACACAAGCCTAAAAACCTGCCATCATTTCCGTGTGCACTATATATGGGATCCACATGGGTCATATAGGCATATGTGTTCTATGTGGAATCATGGTCTTATTTGGGATCCAAGTGGGCATGCTATAGCTGAGCTGAGTAGGCATACATAAGTCTATGTCAACTAAGAACTCGTCTGGTGCGAGTAGCCTAAGTTTAAGAAGAAATGGATTAGTGTGGGACTGCATCGCACGTCGCGGGGCTAACATTTCAAAGATGACACTTCGTCCGTCCCTCTCCGATTGGACAAACAGCGGTGGGATCGTCCACTGCAAGGCAGGACACTCACGCACGTTGTCCAACGTCGTCTAACATACGTATAGGACGCACGCTCAGCGCGGGTTCTAAATCGATCGCAAGGCATTACTGCTCCAAGCGGAAGACTACTCCGATCCCCATCTGTGGACAGAAGCGATCGGCGATCCCCCGTATCGTCTGTCGGTTAATCGTTCGTTCTCTGGCGTGATCGTCAGGCGCCAAGTGCCCTTTCCACGAATGGGGGTGGACCTGCGTGAGGGGTGCGCCACGGGTGGGGAGGGGTTACACGCTGCCGAGGCAATTCTCCGGAATCCGTTTCATGTTTTGTTGGAAAGACGAGCGCTCTTTGTCGCCCAATCGATCATCGAAATCTGGTTATCTCGCGTTCTAATAGACTTAGGGAAAAAGATCACAGCACAGACCGACGATAACGAGAATCAGAGGAAGCCATTCAGACGCACTAGTCGACAGGGGCGTCAATCCCCCCTCTGAGTGATGGAGGCAAAAACACCGATCCCAAGTGCTAGAAAGGCAAGATACCCCCTTCCCCGACTAAAAAAATATCCCCCCCAACGTGAAATTGGAGGCATTTGCCTCCGGTCCCCTATCTGGACGCCACTGCTAGTCGATATCACTGCCAGTATTTCCACGGGCTTTAGACCTGCAGTCAACATAGGTCCTATGTGGACCATACAGGTCTTCATGCGGGAACTATTTCCTTCCCATCCTAAGACGATTTAAATCAAAAATAATTTTTAAATGTGCTCGTTATTTAAAATAAGGCCGCGAGCCAATAAGACGGTAACAAGTTGTAAATGTCAAAAATCACCCTGCGAGCCTCTTGGTTTATTATTATCAACTAAACATAATACCCAGCTTCGCCTGGGACTGAATTTTAACTCAACAATGACCAACTTCGCCCGTTCCCCAAATTATTTTATGTCGCTCAACCCGATGATGTCCGATTAAATAAGAAGATAGTTCCAGATGTTGCCGAAAGGCTGGGTGTTTCACACACAACATTACACCAGTATCTAGGGTGTGAAACACAGTTGTGCAAAGAAGCAGGAAACAACACGTACACCTCCCGTTTCTTAGTGGACGTATGTACTAAGCCCAGCATACCCACTTTGAGCCGAAATAAGACCAATAAGACCATATGGGACCACTAGGCTTAAATAGGCCATATGGGTCCCATATAATGAGCAAGAAAGCACTGGCAGAGTCATAGACTTATAATATATGTATACCTAACATAAACCGTAGCTTTAAAAGCATCCCATTTGAAAGTCGTGCAAAGGTGAGTCACCGAACAAGAAACATCCCGTGCTCAGTAGCTTTCAAAGCATAGTGGCTATTAAATGGAATATCTATACAGCTGCTTACAGATTTCGTTCAGCCACTGTTGCTATTTACATTATATTTATGCTTTGATCTGCCAAGCATCTACTGCTGAACATAGTGCATCATTAATTCAGCCCACACATAACAAATCCTCCATTGTTTATGGACATAGGTTAATGGCATAGGCCTACCTCTCGACAATTTACTGATGCTAAATTGAACACCAAAAAAACAAATAAATGCAGAACACGACAACAGGTCAACTGATGAATTATTGGCAACAAAGGTTAGGAAATTATGTATTAGTTATGCATAAGAATAGAGTATCATGCAGTTCTCTATCATCCTCGCACAGAGTTGGACGACATTTTGGACCATCGCACAGATAAAAAAATACAACCGAATGGATCTTGATAATGTTTCGTGCAGAAATGGTGCAAAAATTCTGGGTTTGGATCACACTTGGAAGTTTCTGCTTCCATATTTGTAATGTAAATGCACAACTTAACGATTAAGCACATTGTGTTGCAAATAGTATGCCACACTCTGAAACTAATTATCTATTCAATTTCACATATCATATACTCAGAAGTTTCTATATATAATATATTCGTCTCCACTAAGGCTGTCAAAAAATATTTAAATCACAACCCGGGTACCCGACCGCGCAGATATCACGTTAGAAAATGTAGGGAGTTGCGCATTTTTACGGAATGTCATTACTCAAGATCAGATTTAATTGCCAGGGCAGTTAGCCAATATGACCAACGAATTATTTTGGCACATGTTCAGGTAAAATCGCGCATTTTTACAGAATTTCAGGTAAACAAAAACCGATTTAACTGCCCGGGCAGTCAGCCCCTATCACCAACGGAATATTTCTGGCATATGTTCAGGTTAAATCATGCATTATACGGAATTTCTGGTACCCGAAAACCGATTTCATCACCCGGGTGGTCAGCCTCGGGCGACTATCTGGTACCCGTTGCAGCCTAAGTCGCCACTACAACAAGTAATACATTGATATAAAGAAACAGTTAATGTCTATTATCCAAGAATCGTACAATTATACAGTTAACATACGCACTAACATATGCAGTTATTTTAAAATTCTGATCAAGCATCCTATAGGAATTGGATAATAATTATTGGATGTATAAAAGATTAGGAAGATCAGAAGTTGTCTAACAATCAAATGCTCAAAACAAATCATTATTCTCATCAATCAGTCAATCATCAATTATAGAACAATCAAAATATATCTTAGCCATTGTAGTTAGTTGTATCAATCATCTTCAAACAACATTTCGACTAGTTCTTTGTTTGCACACTCGGCCTCCTCCAGTCGTTTCAGCTTTAAAAAAAAAGACAAGCCGACATTTTAACATTTTAAATCAAATTAAAATTGATCAGATAATCAAATTCCAGAACTCAACAGCATCCACTGCCTCATGCCAGCTGCTCATAGAATTGAGAACTGGTTGAAGAAAATACAATCTGTAAGCAATATACTTTGTACTGCCACAGCTGCAGACAATCAGTTGCATTGTAATGTCAAAGCCAAAATAACGAACACTTACCAATTCGGAGTCCTCCACTGTGTGTACCACAGGAGACATTTTCTGGACTATTTAAGACACATTTATTTCAGAACGGTTAGGTTGCTTCGGTAAGCGCCCTTGTGAGGTTCTCATAGGGCGCTATATAAATGATCATATACATACATACATACATACATACATACATACACACTTTGACAACTACTTAGGAAAGCAATGTGCAAAAGTTATGTTCAGTCGACCAATATATAAATACATTTATTCATTCATTCAGTCAATTGGTAAAGTCAGATGCATATTGCGATGGGCATCTTGCTTTACTGACATAAAGTTGAATTCAACTCCTGAAATAACTTGCAATAATATGTACATACTAAACTTGAAATCATACAGCGACACGAACATGAGCTCCATATGCCACAGAAGTTATCAAAGTATACTTATACATGCAATGTCATGTACCTGAGGTAAGATAGATCTACTTCATGTGCCTACACACTGGCATGAATTCTTATAAGGCATTCATGTACACAGCAGAATATAACACTGTAGTGTACCAACCTCTCCCCATTTAATCAGTGTTGGAACGCAGTTGATGCCAAGTTTCTTTCGGAAAATATTTGTCTGGTCCTTCCAGCTGCAACGAAAACAAATGCAGAAATATGATTATGCTTCTCAGGTCAAAGAACAAGAAAGGAATGTTTAAAATTTCTCAGAACTTAAAAGAATTTGAAACCGATATACATCTCAACTGATATGATAAAGTAAAGATAGAAAATAGCATAGATCTGACATAGCAGCCAAACACATAACGGCAAATCCATACAGTACGTACGAAAAAAAATCGGATTTTCGGACCACCCTCCCCCTGTTGCCCCACGTATATTTTTTTGACCCTCCCCATGCGTACATACATGTGAGCACCCCGCCCCCCCCCCATTGTAAAGGTCAACTACTCAAAGAGATCTATAAGACATTTATTTAACCGTAGGCTATTTATTTTTTAGCATCATATTTAACAGCTTAAATTTGTTAACTGCTATAAAGATATAAAATAACAACAACACTTGCATTAAAAAAGTTTTTAGCGTAATATGAAATTGATTACTCGGGAATATAGGCCGTGATTGGGTTAGCAGTTCTGATTTTAATATTCCGTAATGTGGACGTCATAATTAGACAGTTATATTTGCATACGTACATATTTTTCGGGACCCCTTCAGCCCCCAACGCACGCACCTGTAGGCAACATCGCCTAAATTCAAAACCTCCTCCCTCATTGCATACGTAATATGTAGACGGCCCCTAAGTATTCACAGTGATGCATTTACGTAACGAAGTCAAACTACCTTACACATTCATCATAGCCTAACCCTATATTCAGTGAGATTTCAATCCTACATACAATACATAATATTATTATATTGTGCCATTTTTAGTAAGCTGAACATCAAATACTTACACATCAGGCATTAGCATCTTTGGCAGGATCTTAAATTGTAGCTACAATTTATTAGGGTGTTATACAGAAACCAACAGAAAGAAAATAAGAAAATTAACTATACAGACAGCCTCATGGTCAGGGATGTGGTCTCGAGACCACGGTCTTCGTGTCAAGACGGTCTCGAGACCGGAAAACTGCGGTCTTGGTCTCGAAAGCATCGATATTGGCCTTGGTCTCGGACCATCGGTCTTGGTCTCGAATGCGCCGGTCTTGGTCTTACAGGAATTATCTTGGGATTGGTCTCTGTCTTAGATTAGCGTTCTTGGTCATTTGCCGCATCAGAGCAATTCTTTTTCTATTTGTTGGTTATTTTCGATTATTAGAGACACCGGATGTTTACGCCCTACATGATTGTTATCGATTTATGGCGTGCTGACCATTTATACATACATGTTACTATGCACAAAAAAATGCATTTGCCAGCCATTTAAAAATTTGCTTCCCCAAAATTCATGGTCTTTTAATATTCTAATAATTATATATGGTCGGCCCCTTGCATACCATGTTAACCTAAAATTCCGAGTACAAGTACACCATTCAAACGGAATGTTAATCAATTGTTCAGATGTCTTAAAGTATTTACCTATCATATACTGTAAGTAATTTATAGTGTGATATTCTCAGGCCGAAGCCAAGGGCTGAACCCGCAAAAGTTCAGGCTGGTCAGTAAAACTGGATCATTATTAAGATTAGTATTCTTCAGGAATAAATTTAATATTTTAAGCGTATTATTCCATTTTAGCGTAATAAATTAAATTGCTCATAAAAGAAGAGTATTGGTTTTGGTCTTAGTACCAGACCATCAGTCTTGGTCTTGGTCTCGGACCGCCCAGTCTTGGTCTTGGACCTCTTGGTCTCGAGGTTTTGGTCTCGTGCCCAACACTGCACATGCTACAATGGTAGCCACAACTAAGATCATTGAATGATGATCAGTACCTCATCAAATAGAATACCTGATCATACTGTCTGATAATGTCTTAGGAAAGGTCAGTGCCACTTACAATGGACGATCGCCAACACCGCAGTGAATGAAGACAGAATCTTTTGTTGCAGATGAAAGACTCTGCTTGATAACTGGATCAGCTACAACCAACAAACACAAGAATTATGTTCCAAACTGCTAGAACCATTTCTTTCATTCTGCAGCAGTTCCAATCAAATGTTTCAACGGTGGAGCTATGCTGCATAAATGTTGATCGACTTTGACTCAATGCAAAAAATAATGTACACCATAATCTCAGTGTAGCAGGAATTTGGAATCCACGATACAAGCCCTGCGTTTTTCGGTGCACAACACGTATGTATTTTAATAGAAATTTGGGATCAAGTGCTGTGCCATGCTTCATCTAATATTGCATCATGTCATTTAATGTTAAACATCATCTTATCAATGGCTCAAATGCTTGGACAAACGCATTTAACTCCTAAACTTTGCACTAAATTGAAATTTGAACCAGTACTTGGTAGAAGAATCACAAATTAGATAGGTACTTGTAAACAGATTCACTCATTATGAGTAAGCGCAGAGTAGATGCATCAGCATATGTTACCTGTAACACAGTCTGGGCACCAACTTTTGCCATCAGATCCTGGTGATCCAGTGAACAAGACAAATATCGGATGAGCTTTATATTCTTCCACTGCTTTGGTCAGTGCCTCAAAACCTTCAACGTGTATTTCCTGCACCATTGCGACTTTACTTCGATTTCACAAGTCTGCCAACAGACACAATATATCCCTGGTGAAACTCGAATTCTACTTGATAACGCACTTGTCTCTCGTCGCCTAAATTATTGTAATTCTTTCTTGTTTGGTATCACAAAAGCTAACTTACTGAAGCTGCAAAAAGTACAAAACTGCCTGGCCAGGGTTGCTACCGGTTCTCATAAGTGGGATCACATAACTCCCATTCTTAAATCATTACATTAGCTTCCTTTCGAGTAATGAATTAAATTTAAAATTGGTGTAATTACCTATAAGACATTTTCTTCTTGTCAGCCGGGGTACCTACGTACATTGTTTGTCCCTCAGGTTCATCATTACTCGACTAGGTCTTCTGATTTCTTGTCCTTGCTATACCTCGTGTTAGGACAAGTCTTGGTATGTTGGCTTTCTCTGTTGCCAGTCCAAAGTTATGGAATTCATTACCTCACGCCGTTCGGGTCTATGAGTCTTTAGCTACTTTCGGTGGTGGCTTAAAACCACTTTATTTACCCTTGCCTATCTTCCTTAGACTGCCTTTCTGTCTCTTAGGACTGGCCTTTGGATTTGACCTGATTTCGGAAGTTGTTTTGGTGCGCCGTCGGTTCATGCCCTGTGCATTATTATGACGGCGCTATAGAAGTTTATTAGTCATAGTCACAGAGTTCAAGCAATTTAACAGCTTTCAAACACCGCAAGAGATAGCCTAGCCTGAAGCAATGACGCCCAGTGCTGCCAAGAAGATTCCACGCGAAAAGGTCGAAACTACACTTCGACAATAATTAAAACTCGTGACAAGTTTTGAGGATAGAAATCAAGCAACATAAACAGAATGGCTTAAACCGCCTGTCAAATGACCAAAGAGGTAAGCATCATTGGGGCGTGGATATCGTTTAAAACCATGAACCTTTAAAATTACCCGCGTAAAGCTGATGGCAAAAAAACATATTGCAAACAAATTCCTAAGCAATAAGTTAATCTAATAATTATTATTGAATGAAGATCACGTACGAGCAAAGCGCAAACAAGGATTAAAGTCCACGTACACTAGTGTTATTTTTATTTTACCACAGATAATTTCCATACTCGGACTCGCTGAGGGCGTCAAAAGATCAATAGACACGGATCTGCACACTCCATATTAAAAATCGTGACTATTTTGCTTGCGACATCCCTCTGGCGAACAGGAAGTTGTTCACATAAGTCAATTTTTGTGGGCCTATTGAAGAAAGCTAGTGTAGGCCTATTTCGTTGCGATTCTGACATTTATTGGTTATTTAAGTATTGTCTACAAATTTTGCTGCTTTTAGAAGTGGTAACCGTTTGGCTTAGTGGCAAAATGCCCAACTATATTCAAAGCGAAAAACCGACAGTAAACTTTACGAGTTTACTTATGTGTCCTAGGCTAAAATTGGCCTAGAGTTTAGCGGTCTACGCTGACATAACCTGAGTGGATTCAGATTGATAATTTTACTAGCCATAGGCTAGCCATCGAATCTGTTCATTATTATACCTTGGCAGATGTTGGCCTAGCAAACGGTGATTTACATCCAATCTCGCCTTCCTCGCAAGGTTCTAAACTTATTATCAAAACAGTTATTGAACTTCATTCAGTATGCTCACACACAACAGCAGGCACAAATAGCATACTTCTGCAGGGTCCTGGCAACTATAGTTCTCTACGACTAAAATGGTCATGAGCTACTAAACTGTCTTCGTCAATAAAAGTTGTATGATTAATGGTTTCTTAATCACAACTTTGATCATGCTTTTCAACTTAATAGGCAATTTAGACAGTCAAAAATGTAATATTTGATGGCTTACACGAAGTTCGGTGCTCCCCAAAAATATGAGTTCCAATGCAACTCATACATGAATTATCCAGAGCTCGCATAGGCCTATCGCATTGCAATACAAAATCCAATGCAGAGTAAGCCGTAATTCTTTTCGATTAAGATATAATCTACTATTTGCAATAGGGCCCGTATACTTCGTTCACTTAAGCCTAATGACTTGATTTTTCTATTTTAACGGCCTAATCATTTAAAGAGGAAAATGTCCGTGGCAATGATTACAATTCTCTACTTTTCTAATTGAACGGCAAGGGCTTAATCGCATGAACTGGAAAAGGTTACCGGTCATGAGTAATGTCCGACCTATCTTATAAAAGGGCAACTACACAGTTCTTAATAGATTCTACATGCTTCATCACCCAAAGGATGGGACACAAATCCTTAAAATTAGCGGCGTAGCTTTACCGCCTTCCCCATCTACATGTCGCTTCCCTTGGGGGCCATCCACATAATTATTACGTACGCAGCGAGGGAGAGTTTAAAATTTCGGCCATTTCGGGTGCGTATGTGGGGAGGGGGGGAGGGGGTCCCGAAAATATGTACGAACGCAAATATAATTGTCTAATTATGACGTCCATAATACAGAATATGAAAATCAGAACAGTTACTGTAAACTTAATCACAGACTATATTCCTGCTTAATCAATTTTATGTAGCATTAAAACGGTTTCAAATGCAAGTGTTGTTAGTGTTTTATTTCTTCATAAGAGTTAACAAATTTAAGATGTTAAATATGACGCATAGCAAAACTAAATAGCCAGTGGTAAAATCAATGTCATATAGATGTTTTAGCTATTTAACATTTTCATTGGGGGGTGGGGGAGGTAAAGCTCACTGGGGGGGGGGGGGTAAAGCTCAAATGTACGTACACATGGGGGTCGACGAAATGTACGCGTTGCAACAGAGGGGAGTGGGGGGTCCGAAAATCCGATTTTTTTTTGCGTACGTAATATGTGGATGGGCCCTTGTCTGATGAAGTTTCACAGCCACCAGAGGCGTCTATCTCCCTCTGAGTGATGGAGGCAAACCTCTAATCCTGATTTCATGGGGTTTATTATTCATATAACTAGTCAATGTGCTCCTTAAGTGGGAATATTATACATTGATGCAATAACTTACAAAGTTTATCAAAGACTTGAAGAGACTCAAAAAATATCATTCAAAACATTTCACAACCATAATGATTGGCAACAATGAAAGAGGAATCGAAATGTTCCTAAAATTCAGTATGCAGATCGTTGCAGATCGAGGCTATGAGAAAATGTAGAAACTCATAATGCTCCAGTTCAGATACACTTCTATAATGGTACCTAACACAAAATCTTCAACGATATTTAAACAAAAACAAAAACTTAGTTAAGCAACTTGTGCCCTCGTCCGCATGTAGGCCAACTGATATGCCACCAAGACTCTAATAGATCTTTACTCTTTAGAGCAACAAAGATGATTTATATACTGCAAAGAATCACTTTCAAAGGCACTTTGTAACTGCAAAACCCACAATAATTCTGCAGAGCCCGAGATGTGAACAAGTTTAGTTTGAAGGACACTATCGTTGATTGTCAATGCGAGCAATAAGATAAAACAAGAGGATCCTAGTTATGCATAATCAAGTGTAAATTGTTGTCAAGTGGCCAAGTGTCTCATCCACAACACATATCATCAGTATCTTGGCAAAAAAGAGAGGTCTGACAGTCTGAAACCATTTAAAGTTCGTGCAAAGGAGAGTTACCGAGCAGGAAACATCCTAGGCTTAAGCGCTTTTATAGCATCACAGCTGTTAAATGGAATGCCTTTATTGCTGTTTACAGATTTCGTTGCTATTTACACACAATATTTCTGGTCTAGCACTCATCTACTGCTTAACTACGTGCATCATTAAATTAGCCTACACCCAACAAATCCAGCATTGTTTATTGAAATAGGTTATTACCATCTCTCCAATTTACTAATGTCAAATTAAAACCAATAAATTAATGCAATACAAGACGGATGCAATACAACTGATGAATTATTAATAAAAAGATTAGGAAATTATGCATTTCTTATGCTAATCGAGTATGTTATGCATAATCGAGTATCATATAGTTCTCTAACGTCATCCCCTATAGTTGGACAAACACAACTGAATGGATCTTGACAAAGTCTCACATCACTTTGAAACGTTCTGCCAATGTCAACCCTTCCATGCTTCCATTATGCTTCCATATTTGCAATGACAATGTATATCTTCATGATCAAAAACATTCTCCTACATATAGCATGCCACATTCTGAAACTAATAATTCAATCAATTTTCATATCACATTCTCACTAGTTTTTATGAAATGCTAGAAGGGTCAGAAGTTGTCTGACAATCTAACATATATGCTCAACATAAATCTCCTTTATTCTGATCAATAGGCGCACCATAGCACGATAAAAATATATCAGCAACTGTTGTCAGTTGCATCAGCCATCTAGAAACAACATTTCAACTAGCGCTTTCTTTGCACAATCGAACCCCTCCAGTCGTTTGTGCTAAAATAAAAAACAAGCCAACAGCAAAAATAGATTGATCAAATTAAAATTGATCAGATAATCAAATTCCACAATGCAACCACATTACATTGCCTCCTGCCAGTTGCTTCTAAAATTGAGAACTAGTTAAAAAATACAAACTAAGAGCAATATATATTTAACTATTACAGCTGCAAACATTCAGCTGTATTGTAATGTCTATGGCTCTAGGCCAAAGCTGATCGCCGACTCTAATAATGATTAGTGTGTAAAGTAGATTGCAAATACTTGTTCAATGGACCGATTCATAGTCACCAGATTGTGGACAAAGGAATACATTTACTCATTCATTCATTCAGTCAATTTAAATAGCCACTTCATTTGCTCGCAGCCAAACGTCAGTCAAACACAAACAAACTCTAGCACAGCCTGTCCAATTTATTTATTCCTATATTATATACTAGACTTTGGTACCCGGATTTACCTGAGGAGAGCAGGCATGGCGCATGCTTAGTGGTGCCAACTGTTCGATAGGCTCAGATGAATTTTAAGAGCCCATTACATAGGCTTTTCGGATCCCCTCCCACCTGTTGCACCGCGTACATTTTGTGGACCCCATCCATATAGCAGAGTATAACACTGTATTGTACCAGCCTCTCCCCATCTAATTAGGGTTGGAATGGAGTTGATGCCAAGCTTCTTTCGAAAAACATTTGTCAGGTCCTTCCAGCTGCAACGAAAGAATATATGGAAATATATTAAATTAGATCAATATCAAACGTTTTCTCAGGCCAAACAGTAAGAATATCAAGCTTAAAAATTCTTGGAATTTCAATGAATTTGCAACAGAAATACATCAATAGATCTCAGTTGATGGAATAACGATAATAAATAACATAGCTCTGAACACCGAACTACCTTACATAATCATCATAGGCACAATGAAATTGCAATCCTACATACAACATGTATAGCTTGTACCATTCTAGATAAGTTGTACATCGGATTTTTATACACTTGACGTTAGTGTCTTCAGAAGGATATCAAACTGCAACTTAATTAATTAAGATGTTTTACAGAAGCAAACAAAATTAAATACGAGAAATTACATTTACAGTCTAATCTTCATACTACAATAACAGGGATTCTCAACCAATGGGTTGCAACCTGCTAGTGGATCACAAAGAGCATTCAACTGGGTGCATAATTTGATTACAATATCGTTTATAATTCACTTATACGCCATAATGTTCTGAACTCTGAAAATTTACTCACGAAACGCATGGATTTCGATGAGGTGGGTATACACCGTTGCATACAGATGCTGATAAATGGGTCCTAGTGCACAAAAGGCTGAGAACCTGGTCCACATAACCATGATCAGTGAATGTTATTATAACGTGCTTAATGTGTT
Organism: Bimastos eiseni; assembly: GCA_959347315.1. Lineage (NCBI taxonomy): Eukaryota > Metazoa > Annelida > Clitellata > Crassiclitellata > Lumbricidae > Bimastos > Bimastos eiseni. Next base: position 18,273,898 of record OY365815.1, read on the forward strand.
GAACCCATTCCTTCCACAGCTAATGCCAAAGCCATACTTCGTGAAGCCCAGACTGCACAATCGAATTATCCCAAGGGTGGACAACCCAACAAGGACAAAGTTTTTGACAAAAATTATATAGGTCATTTAAACCAAAGTAAAGTATACGCAGTTGGTCAAAATGAAGAATATACTAATCATATTAAATTGAACACTGTTCATCCTGTTTGATGCTTACTATCTTAGCCAACAGAATAAAATTAAATAAATAACAAATTAAGTTTTTTCAACTGTTATTGTCATTTACTATGGACGATCGCCAACTCTGCAGACAATGAAGGTGGAATCTTTTGGAGCAGATGGAAGGCTCTGTTTGACTACTGGATAGGCTACAATCAACAGACACAAGAATTAAACTGAGAACTGCTTGCACCACTTATTTCAGTCCACAGCAGAGGTGTCAATGAGCTGACCTGCCGGTCATCGCTCGCCTACCGACTATGTTTTTCTTCCCCTTGCATTGATTTTAGCGAATGATAATTAATTAGGAATGAAAATTTGTTAGTATGGAACTAATTTGACCATTTGTATGCTAACAATGCACAATTTCAGATTAACCACAGATTCTGAGGTTGGGCTCATCCATACTCCATTCATATTTTGCTCAGAATATTTTGGCAACCAATTCCACCAAATGCTGGAAAGTATTGCCACCATTGAAAGGTTTGACACACATGTTCTACAGTGACTCTAATAAATGTTTCAAAAGTGCCATCTATGCAGCATAATTGTTGATCTAACTTTGGCCCAACAGCCAAAAAATAATATACACCATAACCTCATTAAAACACGGAATTTGGTATCCACGATACACGGCAACTCTACGTGCGCTACGAGCGTTATTTCCATACATTACACGTTTGCATCTCAATAGAAAATTTGGATCCAGTGATGTGACATTGCTATATTCGATATTTCATTACGTTGTCTACTGAGAGTCCATTGCATCATCCTATTAATGACTCACCAAATGCTCAGACAAAATGATTTTACACCAATTGTTCTTACAAGCACTTGATACAAAAATGACATTTTAGATCAGGGGTGTAGACAGATGCATTTATAATGAATCAAATAGAGTAGCTGCATCAGTGGCTGTTACCTGTAACACAGTCCAGGCACCAACTTTTGCCATCATGTCCCAGCAATCCAGTGAAGAAGACAATATCGGATGACCTTTATGTTCTTCTACTTCTTTGCTCAGCGCCTCAAAAGCTTCAACGTGTATTTCCTGCACCATTGCGACTTTACTTCGATTTCACAAGTATGACAACAGAGTTCAAGCAATGTTCAAAGTGTTGTTTCTAAGTTTTAGATTTACTCACTTTGTGCAATTATGAATAACTCATTTAGTATAAGCTATAAGGCTTTATAGAAAAGTTATGCATTCTTTTTCAAATATATGCATTAATAAAAACATTAACTAGATTCAAGTAATATGGCCATCTGAATGTATCTGATGATATAAGGACAGTTTTGCAGTTGTCCTTTTAACAATTGCAACAAAGACTTCTGCAACAATCCTTGCATTCAGCTTATAAATTGTTGTTCTTGATGAATCAACAAACACCTTTAAAATTCAAATACTTGACGAGTTTGTGGAGAGAAATTTAACATAAGAATTAACTATCAAGCAACTTAAATGTAGGAAAGAATTACTTGAACCATTCCTCCGGCACTGCCTGTCAAATGACAAAAGACATCTATTGGCCTAGCTATAGGCATATCCCTAATCAATGTATCCTTCCTGACTAAGATGGTAGAAAGAGTAGCCTAGGCTAAACACCTGCTTCAGCCTCTTCAGGCGGAATTCCCGCAATTGCAGTCCATGGAAGCAGCTGTCCTGAAAGTCTACAATGACTGGTCATTACTGCGGACAAGGCATATGTGACAGCCATAAAATTCCTAGATGTCTCTGCTGCTTCGGATTGCGTGTAGATCCTTGAATCCTACTCAAAGTCTTGCAACATTTCTTTGGCATCACGTCATAAACGTTTAGTTCCGATACGATAGCTTCGCCCACAATTCTAGGTCAGGACGTAAGTACGTTCTCGTTCTTAACTCTAACGGAAACACACAACACATCTTGCACTCTGTAAAAGACCGCTCTTATTTCTTTTCTGTCCGCATCTGCTGAAAAGCATGTTGCTTCTGGCACTCGTCTAGGGTGCGCAGCGAATCGCCGAAACCCCGAAAATGATTTCCTCCGTATCCCCGAAAACGAAGTTGGATTGATTAAAAGGATTCTGTTCAAATAGATGCTGGATTGATTAAAAGAATTCATGCAGAAGCTGGATTGATGAATGAATAGCGTTGTTTTGAGACAATTCAACGTTTTTCAATAGTACATTGCTGTTTTCGGGGAATCGGGTCTTTTGGCCTTTTCTGCGCTTTCGGCGATTCGGGTTTCGGTGATTCGGGTTGCTCCCCACGTCTAGTCATCGGCCAACGGTCACTAACAGTTGCCGGTCCCTCCATTTGGAACTATCTGTGTTTCATTCTAAACTCAAAACCTATCGCTTCCAGTGTGCCTATGGCTCTAACGCGTACTCCTGAACTTTGTAAAGAGGACATTATCAAAACTACAGTCGCATTGTATTGTAAACATCATTGGGCCGTAGAGGGTCTATGTGTCAAAAATCGTTTACCTAAAACAATAATTACCTGCAGAAAGCCGATGGCTAAATTACTTACTGCGAACATATTCTTAAGCAATTACTCATTTAGCAATTAGTTGGAAAGACAATCACGTAAAAGGTAACCACAAAATAGGATTAACGTTCACACAAACTGAGATTATACCATGCTTATATTTCATATACGGTATGGTATCGGGTTCCCGATAGAGGACGTATTATCAAGGAACTGCAAAATCCATTTTGCAAATCGTTCGACTAGCTTTGAGACAGCCCTCTGGCGGACACGAGGATATTGCGTCTTCCTCTTTTCATAAATATCTTTAAAATAAGCTTATAAGCTTATAGGCATAATAATTGCTCTTAGAATTCGCAACAATGTAACCCACTGGCTAAGTAGGCCTAACTTTATTCAAGATTAAAAATCTATAGTTGACCTATCCGGCTAACTGATCGATTGATGTAAATATTATATAAACCGTACAATAAACGAGATGATAAAGTATCGAGGGTCTTTATATGGGAACTGTTGTCGAGTCAAAGTAAATAGGGGTGAAATGCTGACTGGCTAAAGTACATTCAATTCATTAATTCATTATGAAGAGTTACAGACAGCGCCTCTCAAACCTACCACTCAATCAAGAACGTTATGAATCATGAATGGTTCTAATTTCAAAGAAAATAATTTTTTTAAAGCAAATATTTTCTTATGCAAATTTTAATGGAGCATTCCAGAGCATTTAAGTCTGTTTATCTAGGTGTTCTGGCGGGTTTTGCAAACATGCAGTTCATATCGACGCCAACAAGTGAAACTCGAGAAATTTTCAGGTTCTTAGAGTTATTTTATATGTTCTTCAATTTTTTAATTTAATGAATTCAAAGTGTTTATATTAAATCGTATGAGATTCTCTATTATAATAATTTTTGCGATAGAAGCATAGTCTGCTCTTCGGACCAAGATCGACCGAATTGCTTGCGTTATAAGCTTATTATAAATACAGTTTCAAACGTTAGGTTACTTTACTTGGACTTATGAACCATTTGTAGATCAGAGTCTCATGAGTTGGGACTAGTTCTAGATCCAGATCTGAGATTAGACTGTACGAACATTTGGGTCAATATTTATGGTGGAAATTCGCTCTAAAATGCAAGCAATGTCAGAAAGGTCAATTTATGAAAACTGGAGCTAACATATCTAGATGCTAAGTCTAAAAATAGTTCGCTTTCTTGGTGTTGTTCTTGAATGTTTTTAACAAGAACGGAGATTAAAGGTGCGACTTGGAAATTCTTTTCTTTTTGAATGAAAAATATTTATTAATTTATTTCGATACTTCCGCCAGATACAAGGGTTTCTGGTTTTATTTTCGTACGAAATTATAAGATTATAGATGGAATTTCGTCTTGGCGTAGGAGTGTCTGGCTATTTTGCCCAAATGCATTGCGCCAAATCAACTGGTTGGTTTTCGTAGACTTAGCAGTTGCAAGCAGCTAAAAATCCTGCAATTCACAACCTTTTATTGATGAACGAAACAAAACAATTGTAAACTCTCCTCTTATGTCCACCTGCTGGCATTATTTTGGTTTGGTGAACTAAACCAAAATAATCACAAACTCGCCGTGGCAGCTCCTCTGCCTCCTATCTAGGTCTTCTGACATGTGACTTGTATATTAACTTGGGATCTATGAATGGTATCAAGCGAATTTCCGAGCGAGTCATTTCGCCGGATCCCCGTATTTTAGCGTATTTTATCTTTGTGAAATTTCCCAAAAAACAAATAGCGTATTTTATTATTATAAACATTACTGCAAGCAATGTACTCTAGAGAAACGCAAAACCATCCCAAAACAGCATTATTCATTTAATCCATCCAGCTTCTACTTAGGAATATGATCCATTTCATCGATCCAGCTTCCATTTATGTATATTTCATTGATCCTGGTTCTATTTAGGTTTAATATAATTTCCACGACCTCTGTGTATTTCTGGAAAGTAAGCTGAACATGACCCACCACATATCCACCACTGCTGGAGCATGTTTTTTTCCACCTCTGTCACATTCGACAAATGAAACGCTGCCGGAACGAAAACTGCCTCCATATCCTCGTCCAGGCTCTCATCATTTCTTGCCTGGACTATTGCAACTCCATCCTCTCTGGACTTCCTGCATCAACGGTACAGCCCCTATCATCACCCTGCTGCCCGTCTAATAAAAGGTCTTGCTCCATCCTCTCTGAGCTTCCTGCGTCAACACTACAGCCCCTATCATCACTCTGCTGCCCATCTAATAAAAGGTCTTGCTCCATCCTCTCTGAGCTTCCTGCGTCAACGCTACAGCCCCTATCATCACCCTGCTGCCCGTCTAATAAAAGGTCTTGCTCCATCCTCTCTGAGCTTCCTGCGTCAACAGTACAACCCCTATCATCACTCTGTTGCCCGTCTAATAAAAGGTCTTGCTCCTAGCGATCACATCACACCCTCCCTACAACAGCTGCACTGGCTCCCCATCCATGCCCATATTGCCTTCAAAATTTCCCTTCTCATGTACCACATTCATAATGGAACCTCCACTTCCATGGACGTCATGTCCATGGTTGCGTCATGCTCTGCCTCTACCTCAAGAAGACTCCATTCGTATACGCGGGGTGACTTTACCATACCTTGCATCAACAAGAAGTTTTGGAACCGTGCATTCTCAGTCGCAGGACCCACAGAATGGAATAGTCTCCCAACTACAGTCCGTCAAGCCACATCCGTTGCATTAATCGGAACAAAATTGAATATATATATATATATGAAAATGTGTGGTATCTGGGTTACGGTTCTTCTTTACAAAAGTTCTGGGGATCCGGCGAAATTACCCGCATCGGAAAGGCGCCTTCTGCGTGATGTTACTGAAAATTTCAATCACGTATTACGACCCCTCTTTCCACCAACGTATACTACCAGTATGACCCACTAAAGTTTAAGACCACACCCACACATTTTCACACTTCTGGAGAAGTGTGCTCTCAATCACATTCCTAGTATTCTGTACAAGCGACGACTTTACAATTTTTGATTGATTTTATTATCATATTTTGTAACTGACTGCGGTTTGACATGCAGACACATTAAATGAATATATACACCATAGTTGAACAATTACAATTCTCAGAATACATTTATTTGATTTCATGCACACAAATGATTGAGATGCATGATTTTTGGCATTGCTGCATACTGCAAAACTTTGTAAAATTAGCTTTAAAATTAATCAAATGTCAGACAAATGTTTCAAAGAGACAGTATGTATTAGGAACAGTGTTTCACTCTACAGAGAACAGTTGTTCTATAAATATTAATTGATTTTCTTAATAGAAACCATGACGCTTTTGATAATGAAAAAAAGCATTGTTCATCCTTACTTGATTGTACTGCACTCCATAGACCCTACAACTAGTCACACATTGTTACTCATGGACTTTCAAGTCCTGTATATGATGATCTTTGGTGCATAGGTAACTTAGGAAAAATGGGTATGCATTTTGAAGTACTTTTCTCTTGAAGATGCTTCATGTAGTCTGCATTCTGTTCCCCTTTGGGGATTCAGGTCTGCACTTGTTTTCTGGATGTGGAATGCTTGGTAGAAAACTGCTTCTGGGGATTCGGTATATTTTGCATCCATTTGGTTTCAGAGAATTTAGTCGGCGCTAGTTTTCAGGAGTTTAAATGCTCGGTAGGAAACTACTTTTGTGGATTTGGTTTATTTTCAAGTTAAATTGCTCTCAGTGGGCAACCCCTCTGACATGAAGCTAGGCTTTTGAATAGGCTGGTGCCCTGTGCATAGCCTTTAAATAGTGCTTTAAAAGTGTCTCTGATTAAGATTAAGACTGCAACACATGCATTTAGTGTGGTTGTAGAATCTGACAGTGTGGATGGGTTAGTTATTTTTGAAAATAAATGACCAGATTTCATTTTGAGCTGCTTGTCAGCTACACAGAAGATATGAAATACTTTGAAGGCTTGAAATACTTTTCTTTGGTTACCGTTAAATGAAAATTGCTGACAATTAATTCATTTTTTTTAGTGAAAATGGAAAGAAGAGGTGAAGATTGGTCTCCTTCTGACAGCTAATTGGCTGTGACTCCGGAACAATCGTCCTCTGAAGTTTATGCTAATTTTCATGACAGACAGTGCATCCATGTTGTAAACATGGGGTCGGTTTTGTCCACTTTGAGAAACTATTTTTGGACAAAAGTGGACAACGCAAAGCAAGCTGTGAGTAACCGGATCGACAATACAAAAAATGCAGTTGTAACAAGAATCAACAATGGAAAAACAGCAGTGGTTACAAAGGTCAACAACTTGACAACGACGATTGTGACAGGCGTTAGGTGCACTCGTGATGATGTCGTTGGCAGTATAGTCAGACGAAAAAACAGGATATTTGATCGGATAAGAGCTGTTCGAAATGCGGTGTGTGACACAGCAACTAATTTCAAGAATGGAGTGACCACTCGAGTGAACAACGTGGTCACAGGAGTTACCAATGCCAAGAATGCTGTGGTTGCAAAAGTAGTTAACACTAAAAATGCAGTTGTGCAGCGATATGTTGATACGAAAAGTAGCATTTATCAAAAATATCGAAATATCAGGGATGCAGAACTCACCAGGTGGCAGAAGTTAAAGTACGGCACAATTGCAGGTGTTGCGATCATCGTTCTCATGATCACGCTTTTATCGCTACTCGATGTTTACCTTGGAGATTATGATCGAGCGAGAGAGAGGCTGGAGGGTGTATGGTACATTATATGCACAACTGTTCAAAGTATATGGCTTGCTGTTTCGTTTTCTCTGACTTATCTGTGCTATGGACTTCGCTGTTGCCTTGACAACATTTGGTATGGGTCAAAAGTAGCAGCCCACTATGGATGGATTGGTTGTCAGGAACTGGGGCACTATCTTTACATTGGTGGTGGGATAGTTGCTGAGCATACGGCCAAAGCTGCTTTGATTGCAGGACAGTATTTCTGGCTGGGAACAAAGAACATGGCTCATTATCTGTGGCTTGGAACCCAGACTGCAGCCATCTATGGCTATAATGGAGGTCAAATTGCCCTTGAGTGGCTTATGCATTGTGGCTCTGTGGCTGCCAAATATATAGCATTTGGTGCAGTAACCAGTGCAGAATGGCTTAAAGATGGCTCTATGGTGGCAGCCGAATACACTGGAAAGGCGGCTGTTTATGCGTACGAACATGGCTCTGTAGCCATCAAGGAGGGAGGCTTTCGTTTCTATCACTACATGATCTACTTTGTTACAAACTTTCGTGAGGCATCAGTTGAAGCAGTGGTTTGGATGTGGGAGGCATCGAAGGTAGCAGTGGCGGCTTTCGCATCCGGTTCGTATTCGGGTTCCAAGTTTTTGATCTGCATGTTATCAAACGGAATTGTGCAGCTGTTCTATGGAACGATTGCCTTCTCCATCTGGACCTATGAGAGCGTAGTTGCCTCAATCTATTGGACTGTTTCGACAACTGGATCTATGGTAACATGGACAAAAATGACCGGGGTCGAATGTTGCGACCTCATCTGCCGATCTGTTGCCACGACAATCTCAGCTACTACTTCAGCATGCATCTTTTTCTATGAAAGCAGTGTCGCGTGCTTTCAGTTTGTTGTGGAGTGGACTTGTGCCTCGGCAACATTTATATCAACATGGACGGTGTACATTGTGTACACAGTCTCACATGGTCTATATGTGGGTGTCAATAAATTTGGATTAAGATGGCTGGGTGTGATTGGCAATGCCTTATGGGAATTTTCAAACATTCTCGGTCGAATCCTTCTCAAGTTTTTTGTCGACCTCGGTGTCTATGTTGGAAATTTTCTGTATGTCACTTCGAATCACATCTATGCTGTTCTCTATGTCATCCTTGCGTTTCTGTATCATCTGCTTTCGGGAGTTGGTGCTGTAATCAAAGTGGTGCTTCGAGGCGCTGTCTACTGCACAACCTCCGTTTTTCGTGTGATCATCTTGGTGATGGAGGAGACAGTTTTTGCGTACACGTACATGCTGCACAAGTACAACATGTATCGAGAGATATTATTCGTTATATTCATTGGATTTCTGAGTCTGTACTGCACTGGACTCATGCGAGATCGTAGGCATCATGACGAAACCGATGCCACTGAAGAATCTGAGGAGGATGAAGAGGACCATCATGGACAGGACGAAGAGGAACAAGAACGAGGCCATGATAGAGATGAGATGCCACGTGAGGCTCGTAAGACTGGTAAGAATGATCTGGAACTTCCCATTAATCGCAAGAAGAAGATGCCGATGATGCCATCTCACGAGGACGTAAATTCCTCGGATGAAGATCTTCCAGATTTTGGAGTGCTCCACGATCAGAATGAGATGGACGACTTCTTCCCAGAACAGGATGTACCTGACTATCTGGATGGTCTGGACGCAAAGGTCAGAACAGATACGTGAGTTGAGCTAGGAAGGTTCAAGTTTCAAATAGTGTATTTGTGATCGGCTGAAGCAAGATTTCCCTCTGTTTCTTTCCTGCTGTTCACAATGGTCTGTTATTTGAGTGGTAACACTTAAAACATCATCTTACGCTAAGATCTAGATCCTGCAGTTTTCTCAAGAGAGTGTGCGCTAGGTCATCCGTGCTTCACTTTTCATTTGTAGTTTGTTTGAACGAATTGCGTACCACATTTAGAGTAACCTTAGCAGTTCAACGAAGAGCTGCATTGGTTTCCCAATCACTTTTAGTACTTGCTCATCATTAAAGTGTTGAATGAAGTCTTCGGCTCATATGCTTCTGTTTAACATAGTGTTTCACCATTTAGTCCATGTTTAACTTATTAATTTTGTTAAGATATAGCTTTTAATTTTTGTGTAATCTGATCATCAGCAATGCTGAAAACTTACTGGTAATTAAGTTCTCATCCTTTCAGATGGATCAAATTCATGTGGTATCTTTGGAGAGAGATTTTGCCCCTTTCTTGTGTTTCATGCTATTTGTTACTTTTGCTTTGATCTTTGCTTCCACCAGTGTAAATCTATTTACACTAGATTTTAACCATAGTTTTAAAATGATTTTGATGAGGCATCTTGATTGTAAAGCAATTTTTTCAAAACTGTGTATGAAATCTTTGGTTACTAGCAGCATATTTCGAACTATTCAATGGCACCAAGTTTTGGCCTTGTAACTCAGATAAGGTGTTAGTTCACATACATGTAAAAAAAATGGTTAGTCAAAGTTTGTGCCAGTTGAATTAATGAATTGTAATTTTCAAATGACAGCCTACAAAATTATTTCTGGATAGCTTGGCGTCCAGCACGCAGACATCAATTAAGTTGATTCAAGTGTCTGGTAGTTCCCCAAGGGGACTTAACTTGCCTTATTTATCTTTTGTGTAAATTACATAAGGTTGTCAATAGATGCCATTGAGCAGAATCTGTGAACAACCAAGGGGCCTATATTGCATATATACCTTTGGTAATTTTTACAGTACAGAAATCCAGGTGTACACTTGTTACCCCTACACATTCATGCACAATTTTGCAAATTGACCTCAATGGAATTGCCATACAATACTAATGGTATTGGTGCAGTACTTGTGGGTTTGAGTCAGTTAATAACATTGTGTTTTTTGGATAATTGGTTCAAGGAGTGATAAGTGTGACACTCTTGTCACAAGGAGTGATAAGTGTGACACTCTTGTCACAAGGAGGGACAAGAGTGACATGAAATAGCACTTTTTATAAGTTGCGACTTGGCAATATTACATTCAGAAGCTGCATTAAAATTTTGAATTCTTGTCTCAAGCAGTTTGATGACACCAGAATTTGTATGATATATAATGAATTGTGATGTAAGAGGTTTCTAGTGTTCATGCACCTGATTGACAGACAATGTACATATTATGTTTGTGATGCAATGCAACCTGTTCTTTTGACTGATCTAAAGGTTGTAGTTGCATATGGTTTAATTTAAGGTCCTAAACGAGGAACTGATATGAAGCATATGGGTCAAGTCAACTTGGTCTCCTTGTTCTTCGATAATGAAAATATAAAAGTTCTGTCTGCAAAGTTTTGCATAATTTATGTTTATGTTATGGAACTGTTATTTTGGCAATGTTTTAATATTCCTATAATAATGTGTACATTTTGAACTACCACATAGTTAAAATTGTGGCTGCAGAAGTTGATGATTATTAATTAATTGATCAATCGTTATTTAATTTTAATAATTGGATTTATTTTAAATGATATATCGAAAACCAATTTGTCATATTCAGCACTTTAGTTCCGCATAAGAGAATTTTTAACTTGGCCAGTTATAGTGTCAACAAGACACACTGCTCACTAGCGACTAGCGCCAGTTAATAACATGGTATTTTTTGGGTAATTGGTTCATTTCGACCGAAAGGTGTAAACAAGACTATTAAGTTGAACAAATAGCCACTGAGTAACTACTCACTAGTAATAAATTTTAATAATACTATTAAAAGATAAATAATGTGTAATTTTGTATTTATTACTTATTGGGAATATAACAGCCCTAGTTACAATACAACTGGTTTGGTATTTTCTATGTTAACCATAGTAGTAGTTTAAATATTACAGTGGGATTGGTTTCAATGTTGCCATAATTTTTGTTTGTTTTTTTAAATAAGAAAAATACTTATTGCTGTGGTCAATATCGGTCAGGTACATACGAATAAATACATGGAATGTTCTGTGGAGGCAAAATAAAGCTTGCAATAAATGGTTATGACAATTTTAACAGAGGTGATATTCACCACACTGCAGTAAAATCACTAATTAATACATTTACCTAAGTATTTAGGTTTACTGTTTACCTTAGATTGTGTATTTTTATCTGGTACTGTTGTATTAATGGCTTTATTACCATAGCAACACTTACCAGAGAGACAGATACTGCATGATTTGCCAACAGAGAGCATAATTATCTAGAGAGCTATTGATGTTAGGTTATTTTGAGGATTATACGTGAACTGAGATATTGTGTCATGTCTTGCTGGTTCTGAAGCCAACAGAGCAGTATTATCGGTCGTTCTACTTTGTACATAGAAACTTAATTACAATGGGTATAGTTAACACTGTAGAAGAATCACAAAAATCCTACACGAATGTCTCACAGCCATCTGATATTATGTTGCCGATTGTGTAATGTAAGGTTTTTTGTTTTGGTAAACTTTCTGATTGACTGACTTACCTAATGACTGATATGTAAGGAAGAAATTTCAGCCCAACATGAACAGAATTTGTTTTATTTTCTATGCAGAATGTGCCTTTTGTTCATGCAGTTAAAGCACCATTGCATATCCCATGTTGTATAATTGGGTCAGACCAGAATGTTAGGTCAAGGTCGATGTTTTTGTATATACGGAATGGAATTGTGTTAACTTTTACAGGTAAAACTCAAATATGAGAGTAATTAATGTGTATTATCATTGAGTTTTAATTACTATGTAATTAAAAGAACTGGTGTGTTGTGTCACTGTCCATTGCCTTCTTGTTGCTTGATAGGTCTTGCTGGGAGCAAAAATCTGAGCACATTTTTGCAGATAGTTTACTGTTGTGCTTGCTTGCCTGCTTACTTACTCATGCATAGGTCATGGGAAACTGAACCTCCATTTTAGTATTAAATTATGAGGAATAAAGTACCAGTAATAATTATATAAATTTGACAGCTACAAATATATTCAATTGAAATATTACTTTGGTCTTCATCTCCGCGTTTAGCAAACTGGTTCTAGCAGTTTTTCGACTCATGGTTGTGGTGACTCAGACTGTAGTCTAGGAAGAGGGGAGTATGTGGGACGAATTAATGTCAATCCCAGGGAGTTCACAGGTGTGTTAGTGAAGTACTGAAGTTGCTGCAGTAAGCAGCCATAGTCTGAGATCAAAGCTTTAATACTACTACTTCATCAGATCAGGCAGTGCCTATCATATACAGCAAACAATTCTATCTCCTGCAGGTATGTTTGTTTTCTTATACAGAAATCACTCTTACCTGGAAGAGTGATTTCACCCATCATCTGTCTTATCTTCTGAAGGTGGAGGAAGTGTTATCAGTTTTAGGTTGTATCTCTTTCATTAATATGCCTATAAGATACATTTAATGAACATGATATTCATAACATATATATATATATATATACTGGTATATATATATACTGGTATATGAATGCTCATTTCTCATTTGTTGATGTAAGATTATTTTGTTAAAAAATCAAACTTGAGTGGTTAATGTGACTTTTACCTTTGATTATAACTGTCTATATTTACCATTTAATTTAATATTTAATTGTTTACTGGAAGAGATTGTACAAAGCCACCAAGAGAAAAACATTCAGCTTGTTGTCTTGTTAGAGCCTGATGAGAAGAACACGTATCAACCATGTGTTTCAACCACCTGTCAGTTTAGTTTGTACTCGTGTGAAAGTGGCAATTATGTGAAACTAACAGAAAGGTTAATCACAACCTTTTTATTTACAAAAAACAGACATTCAAGTAAGAAAAGTCATAACATACACTTCGTAGCAGAACAGGGAACCTGCGGCTTCACTAAGAAAAAGGAAAACAAACAACACATTGTTGGTTTTATCACATTTCATATTTATGAAATTAACACAGGAAGTTTATCACAATAAAATTAGTAGGTTTCATATAAAATTCTGCAGATTTGGAAAAAAATTTGGAATGATAAAGGAAATTAATAAAATTTTTGCCAAAATTAAAAAATATATCAAATGGCACTAATAATTGCTAATGGTGAGCATCTAGTGATCAAATCATGAATTTGTGGTCCAGAAAATCATGTCAAATTTGGTCAGTCTATGGGTAATTCCACATGCTGAGACAAACAAGTCTAGGCTTTTGAAAGACGATGGGCGGTGGTCCCTGAGGAGACACGTTATATGTTTACCCCCCCCCCCCACATTTTCTAACCTCATTGGGTGTCCCTCACCAGACGAGATCGCCGCCTCTGCAAACAATGGCACCTGTAATGGTGATCAAATTTAACAAATCACATTATTCTCCAAAACCAATTGCATTGACAATAATTGATACAGTTTTAGATAAAAGGTGACATGCAAGTAAATCATGAATACCATAGATTCCCAGAAGTCTTTAAAAGAACTTTAAAATGCAAAAGTAACTTGGCCCCTAACAATTTCACTGTTTCAGAAAGTTATTCAACAAGCTGAAAATAGTCCAATATAATTTTGCTAACATCTCTAAAAAAACTGGCATAACAATTTAAATCTTTGATATTCATTCCAGTATATTGCTGCTCGAAAATGCTTTAACAGTATGACTGTAATAAGAACGACCAGAAAACCAATGCAGTTCGTTAAATGTCTAATGTAACTAATGGTGATGCAGTTCGGTCTCCAGTACACAACTCAGCAACTTATTACGAGGAAAACAAATACGACATGGATCTTTAATGGCATATGTTTGTTTAATACATGCTGTCTTGCAACTATCATTGATTTCTCGGTTGTGGCCCTTCATTATAGAATGATCTGCCTTTGAGCTCCCTTCATTGCTCGTGGCCCAACCGTCAAGTTTTTACAAGTCCCTCAAGTCTTTTCTTTAGTCGTGGCTGAGCTGGAAGCGCTCCTGAGTAGGTTTCTTGAAGGAGTGCTATATAAATGCTAAGAATGAATGAAAACAGCAATTATACTCCTATAGCAACTGTTCTTGTTTCAATAAATGTTCTCATGATTGATCATTGATGATTGGCAGCAATGAAGAGCTGTGATTCACTGCTTCATCTGGTAACGCACAATCCGGAGCAAGAGGATGCATGTAATTTAGACCGATTCGCGACGGTTCAGGTTCTCCTGTTTCTGCTATACCAATACCTAAACACAATACGACAACCTTTCTAACAAACTGACACAAAAGGACAAACTTGTCTTCGGTTGCTCAAATGAAACTAAAGTTGAACGTTGGTGTCTGGGATGAAAGCATGTCAACATTGAAATGAAATGCCTAATTCATTTATTCCCATAGTACAGATGGATATAATATCCAAATCCTGTAAACCAGGTATCAATATTTGCACAGTATTTCAAAACCACTACTAACCCAATGTAATCAGGGATGTGGTCTCGAGACTGCGGTCTTGGTCTTGAATGCATCATTGGTCTTGGTCTCGGACCATTGGTCTTGGTCTCGACTGCGTCGGTCTTGGTCTTAAAGGAACAGTCTTGGGATTGGTCTCTGTCTTAGGTCAGCATTCTTAGTCATTTGCCGTATTAGAGCAATGTCTTTGATATTTGTCGTTTATTTTCGATTATTAGACACCGGATGTTCAGGCCCTACGCACTTGTTATCGATTTATGACGTACTGACCATCTATATATACAAGTTACTATGGGAAAAAATAAATTTGCAGTGGAACCAGCCATTTCAAAATTTGCTTTCATAAATATAAAAGTTTTGGAACAATCTAATAATTACGATATGTGGTCGGCCCCGTAAAGTCACTGTTAACCTACAATTCAGAGTACAAGTATGCCTACACCGTTCAAACGGAACGTTAATCTACTTGGTCAGATGTCTTTTAGACTTAAAGTATTTACCTATCGTATACTGTAAGTAATTTATAGTGCGATATTCTCAGGCCGAAGCCTAGGGCTGAACTCGCAAAAGTTCAGACTTTCCGGTAAAACTGTTTTCTAGACCATTATTAAGATTAGTATTCTTCAGCCATAAAATTAATGTTTTAAGCACGTCATTCCGTTTTAACGTCTTAATAAATTGAATTGTTTATAAAAGAAGAGTATCGGTCTTGGTCTCGGACCCTCGGTCTTGGACCACCAGGTCTCGGTCTTGGTCTCAGACCACCCGGTCTTTGTCTTGGACCTCTCGGTCTTGGTCTCGAGGTTTTGGTCTCGTGCCCAACACTGATTGTAATCACTTTACTGCTTACGGAAGAAGTTATAACAATGATAACATTTACCGAGGGATAATATAACAGAATGTACATGGTATCTGCAGGAATTTTAAAGGGAAGTTTCAAATTGGTGAAACAGGACTACCGAGGGTGCCGAAAGTAACTGATCACATCGCCCTCAGCACTTACTTACTCACATGATCAGATGGTCTGATGCAGAGCTCAACAGCCACAGTGATTTTTTATGGCATTTGACATGACATGGGGCCAGTTGTTAGCATTCTGGGATTCATTTTCAGCTATATGTAAATGTTTATTTCAAAACAAAACAGCTAAAAGTTTCAATCTTTTTTATTTTTAGATCTATCTTGACCAGTTTGAAAGGGAATAAAAACATGGAAAAAATGAATGCCATTCCAGTGTTAAAAACTATGATGAAAAGTATATTTTTAAGATATGCACATGTCAAGCAGGGCAAATGCCTCCTCTGCAAGTCCATGAAAATGTATATTTGATATAATGCTCATAAGAGCATTGATGTGAAATGAAAACATGTAACCAACTCACCAATGTTTTTCGCGTTTCTACATCGACGACGCCAAATCACAGCGACGATCGCAACAACCAGGCAAACTGTCACCACTACTGTGGTCGTAACTATCACTGGTATGTTAACAGTGCTAGGTGAAGCATGAATGACAGGAACACCTGTTAGAAAATAAATACACAGGAAACATATTTGCCCACTGAAAAGAAACTCGCAGCTCCCATAATGGTAAATGAGTTTACTGTGATAGTCAGAGATGTGTGTCCAATGCCAAGCCAGCGATCCAAGCCTTGCTAATAACGAGCAGTCTAAACTGCATTCTCTTATCAACCGGGAGCCAGCCAAGGGCTCCTAACTAAGATATTGGAGCAACTTTCCCCAACTCCCCCTTTCACTCTTTTTAAACTTCCCACAATTTCTCTTGGATGGAGCATCTGCTACAAGGTTTACATGGCATAGAATCCCTTGAGCCAGAACAAGCGAATATGTGCAAGATTCTGGTTACATTGGTCACAGTCCAGGCAGTACAATTAAGAATGGACTGAAGCGGTCAAACATGGAAAGGTGCAAGGCCTACCAGAACTGAATAGCAAAAATCCACATGCATTATGATGATAGAATGGACCAAGTGAAAGAACCAAAAGTGAATGGACCAAATCATGCAAAAGATTACGCTGTATGACTCTGATCTGATGGAGCTCGTAAAGCAGACCTCTAAAAAATGAATTTATGTCCAGAATCACGAACCACATTCAGCAGGACCTAGTCCAGGAACGATATCTGAATCGCAACGTTAAATTCATACACAAGATGAGTGATGATGACAACTGATAAATGCAGACAAGACAGATAGACAGACACCTACTGTAACACTCTTTTTCACACAGATTGAGGTTTCCTCTAGCTTCACTGCATTTATCACAGCTCATACACAAGCCACCACCCGTGTGGCAGTAGAATCCAGAAGCACAGTCTCCAGATCGCACACAGTTAGACCGTGCAGTCACAATTTCCGGAATGATCAATAGACAGCATGTGCACCACAACAAAATACAATTCCACAGATGACTCTAAAACAGTATACATGTTAATTGTCACTATAAAAAATATATGAATATATATAAGTAAAACTATTATTTATTGAAAGCAGATCAATGCCATGGCTTGTGCGATCTGTTGGAAATTGTTGCGTCGTGACAAGTTATTTGAATAAACGGAAATACAATGCAATGGCATTTCATTTTAGCTTAATAATTATTGAAAGCAGAGTAAAATCAAGGCATTTCAAATTGCCATTCAGTTTTGGTAAATCGCAATATGAAGTTGTAGCCTTAGCAGTAACAACAACCATTATAAAATTAGAAAGCTTGTATTTGTAAATTCTTTAATTTTTTAAAGTATTTACAGTAGTTTAAGTCAGTATTTCGGACTGTCATGGCATATAACATTATACAGTCTGTGCAAAGAGAGCTCAGCTTAGAATATGCTGAGAGTATACATGCCCGGCTACTTCGTTGCCTTGTGCAAAATATTCACTTACCATTGTGCTCCTATGTCTGAAATTAATTCGAAAGACTACTGCAGACTACTCGACTACTAAATTAGTCAACTGAATGAACCTCATATTATAACAATAAAATACGCCAAATGTTTACCGGTTTATGGAAAGTTCACATGTATATTACGCGCAGAAAAATATATGCCTAACAGTCCTGAAATTAAAACTTCCCCATTCAATAGATTTTCAACAAAATTTTTCTTCGGTCCTTGAAGCAACGCCCAGAATTATTACTCACAGTTCATTCAACCAACTATAAATTTATAAAAAATTTCGCAGGTAATTCCAGAGTTCGAAAATTTAATACCTGTGAGACATCGCTTCCGGCCTATGAACACAGTTGTTTAGTTAAAATCTACGAAAATGCAGCACTTGAAATTTACAGACTTTTACAAGTATCGTCCGTATCAACGTTTTTGTAAATTCGTAATCCACCGTATTCTTTAAAACGACCAACTAAATTAGTCAGCAGTTAAAATTCTTGTACTCGTCATCTACGTGCTGATAATCATACTCTATAAGTAGCTGTACACCTGTTTAACGGTATGACCAACGCCCTCGAATAATTTCTATAACCATAATACCCATATCGCTTAGCGCCCCAACATCATCCCAGACTATATAAAATAGAGCGGTGATGTCTGGAACTTATATTAGTCCCAGCTGTAGGAAATAACAGACTCAGGAAATTACAGACGTACATAATTTGTTGAGGAAATTTTGTCTCCTATAATGGAAAATCGTACTAAGGCCTACTTATCGACGTAATCCAGTCTCAACCTGGGCGTGTTTCTTCAACTTTCTTGTAATTTCTTTGCCTCTAAAAGGTGAACGCTTCAAAATGACAAAAGCATTGTGTTTGAGCGTTGCTTAACAGGTCGGAAGCGTGTCTAACCAGTTTACCGTGAGTTTGGCATAGGCTTATCTCTTGGAGTGTGGAAATTGGTATACTTATAAGCAAGAAAGCAAAAATATCCTTTAATAACTAAAGCCAATTGTTAGTAGCCTTTGGTGTGCAAACAACACATAAGTTAGTTAGGCCTCCAACTGTGAGCGAAATCTTCCACAGCGCCCAAAAATGCGAAGTTAGGGGACCAACTAGGCTATACAGCTTATTAATTAATCTGCCTGATATCATTATATCCAGAACATCTCTTGGATTGTGGTGACCGCGTGCGGCGTGTAGCGGAGGCATATGCCTACGTATCGAGGGCTGTAGACTGGTATGTCACCCCAACCACCGGGGTGTGTATACCTTATACGCATCATTGCGAACCAATAATGTTCGTGTAGCCTATTACTCAGACGGTGATCTCGGCTGAGAGGTGGGGAACACCCAATGAGAGGGGTAAGAAATGTGTGGGGGACAAACGTATAATCTCTCTGTAAAGATGGGGACCTCCCTCGGGATCGCCTCCCTGCTATTACGTACGCTTCTTATTCTGCTGCAATAACGGACGTTCAGTACATGTTCTCAATTATTTAACTGATGAGCTGCATTGGTTTCCCAGTTGCTCTTGGTACACTCAAGTTGTCAGTCACAAAGCTATTAAAGAAAATTATAATCAATTTCACGAGTAAGTATATAGAGAAATCGGTTGAATAACCTCAATTACCTTTCACATTTCCAGTAATCGTATCTCCAAATT
This sequence comes from Bimastos eiseni, assembly GCA_959347315.1. Lineage (NCBI taxonomy): Eukaryota > Metazoa > Annelida > Clitellata > Crassiclitellata > Lumbricidae > Bimastos > Bimastos eiseni. Next base: position 18,293,265 of record OY365815.1, read on the forward strand.
GCCAGGTGCAATTGGGTCCGGGTCATCCATTTAGTATGAACGCAGAAATCCAGCTCTCTCATCCCTGTACACACACGCACTATTTTACTCCCTTCCCCAGCTGTGCAAGAACACTTGACGCAGCCCCAAAATCCTATAATAATGGTCTAAGTTTTAAATGAGTTAATCTCATGTCTTGACATTATACCAGATATCTTTTCTTCTTTAGATCCCTACATATATATAATACCTTATTCCCATCTAAATCCGTTTTTCTAATAACAAATACCTCACAGGTCCACACAAAAACAATCAAGGTCAAATAAAATTAATTTAGCAGTTAATATTAGGCCTAAAGGGCAACGTGGCACAAAAACGCCGCATCTCCCACAGTCCTACTTCTCCCGGTAGTATTTGTCTGATAGCGATTCAGCGGCTATTTAAAAATTTATCTGATGAGTGAATGTCCTCTAGCAGTCAAGTCTTCAGCAATCTACATCCAAATTCTGTGTAACCAATGACCAACATTACTGGCGATGCTATGTTCCATAACTGACTTTAACAGCAAGCATTCAGATCATGCAATAGTTGAATATTACAACCAGAATCTGTAACCCTTTGATCCTGATATGACATTAGGTTTTGGATGCAACCAGTGTTGGGCACGAGACCAAAACCTTGAGACCAAGACCGAGAGGTCCAAGACCAAGACCGGGTGGTCCGAGACCAAGACCAAGACCGGGTGGTCCAAGACCAAGACCGAGGGTCCGAGACCAAGATCAAGACCGATACTCTTTTTTTATAAACAGTTCAATTTATTAAGACGCTAAAACGGAATAACACGCTTAAAACATAAATTTTATTGCTAAAGAATACTAATGTTAATGGTCCAGATAACAGTTTTACAGGCCAGTCTGAACTTTTGTGGGTTCAGCCCTTGGCTTCAGCCTGAGAATATCACACCATAAATTGCTTACAGTATACAATAGGTTCTAAATACCTCTGAACAAGTAGATTAACGTTCCGTTTGAATGGTGTATGCTTACTTGTACTCGGAATTGTAGGTTAACAGTGACTAGGCTACACGTCATCGACCACATAATTATTATATTGTTCCAAAACCTTGACATTTGTGAAAGTAAATTTTGAAATGATTGGTTCCGTTGCAAATGCATTTTTTTGCCCATAGTAACATGTATATATAGAGGGTCAGCACGTCATAAATCAATAACAAGCGCGTAGGGATTAAACATCTGAAGTCTCTAATAATCGAAAATAATCGACAAATATCAAAGAAATTGCTCTAATAGGGCAAATGACCAAGAATGCTAACCTAAGACAGAGACCAATCCCAAGACCGTTCCTTTAAGACCAAGACCGACGCAGTCGAGACCAAGATCGATGGTCCGAGACCAAGATCGATGGTCCGAGACCAAGATCGATGGTCCGAGACCAAGACCATGACAGCAGTTTTCCGGTCTCGAGATCATCTCGAGACCAAGATCGCGGCCTCAAGACCACATTCCTGGATGCAACCCATATAATAGGTGGAAATCGCAGGCATTGGTTGGGAATCAAGGAAAAGGCATCAGTATGAAACAGAATCCTACAATGGCCATTATGCAGTACAAAGCTCAAACGTCAAGCTACGCAATTGCATAAGGATATTTTGGACATAAATCCAAAACATTTGGCACATTCTAACCAATGAGTCAACACAAACCAAACATAAGTTTTAACTAGGGTTGCCAACCGACCCGGAACGGGTGAGACAGTCCCAGAATTGGCCTAGTCCGTCCAGTGTCCCGCTTATTTTGTCCCGGACTTTGGGAATATTACAAATTATTATGAGATTGAATGACATTATTCACATTCAAGCAACATGAGCAATATTGTAATAAAACATCATAAGTCTCACTGTTCATAATCATGATTTAATCAATAGTGTTTCATTAATCGACTTTCAATTAAGGACTAGAAAGTCTCAAACTCTCAAACACCAATTGAAATTCATAACTTAATAAGCCTAGCAGAACGTGGAAAACTTGAGTCTGTTGTATGTTTACTGCCAGTACTTTTATTTGATGAATGTACACATATGTGAACAGTGAACTGCATGAATCATTCATCATAGTGGTAACTGGGAAATGTCTCGGAATGAGTTCGTTCAGAGTTGTCTACCCAAGTAGTTTGTCATTAATCATAGTGGTAACTGGGAAATATTTCGGAATGGGTTTGTTCACAGTTTGCAACCCTAGCTTTAACAGGTGACATAATTATAATTTTCCTAATGCTTTCCCATAGACAAATAGCACGTCTAGTTGATTTATCATTCAGATCAATTCCTATTCTCAAACTCATGAAGACTCTGCTTAACAATGTCTATGAACGCTACTGATTTGTCCGAATGTACCCAGTGACCAGCTCCCTCAATGTGCTGCACCACAGCCTTCGGGAAAAGACGCCGGATCTCTGGATAGTCTGTTTCACTGCCAAAATAAAAACAAAAACATTAGGACATCATATTAATCGGTAATAGTATTAATCAAGCAATAATCTTTATGATTATTATAGCGATTATCACAAACATTATCAACAATAATAATAACCTAGCGTGTATCATGCTGTAACGCTTCACTTATTCACCGGGAATTTGCGCATCTGGTGCTGTTTACACTTTACTGCATCTGAGGTGCTGTTGCATCTGTCCTATGTAAATAAGCCTTTTTCGTCTGTCCTATGTAAACAAGATTCACAGGGCGTGTCATATGCAAATAAGGTTCAGAGGGCGTTTGACGGGTAAACAGCATGTCCCATCTGTCATTTTTCACAGGTAAACAGCCATGGTTAAAATAATGTGCCTCCAGCGTTAATAATACGTTTAACAAAAGCTTTATTGATGTGTATGAGTTGTACATCGTATAATGTAAGTATATTTGCAGTTATTGAAATTAAATGGGAAACTTAATGTATGAAATTTCATGGGTTAAGTAGGCCTACGACCTGTAATTTTTCATGGGTTAACAGCTAGTATGAATAATAATAAAACATGTAATTAACGTGAATTATTGGCCTGCAGTTAAATCTTAACAGCTCTTAGCCACCCACCCACCCATCCTTTGGAAAGGTGGAAATTATTTTGGATGGGCATAAATAGTGCATGGACGTGATTGGACGAGTTGCCAAAGGAAATACAGTTCATCATAATTGTCAGATAGTTCTGTTAAATGTCATTTATATTATAACGTATAACCCATTCCTCCCATCATCTTAAATTAACAGATTTGTGATTTGCATTGCATGTAAAACAAAACTGTTATGAATGTCATCACATCCCATAGGTCATGTAGGGTAGGAGCATTGATGTTGGACTCGTACGATTGTGGCATCGGTTGTTTATGACTTTGTACGCTGACAATGTCGAGCGGTCACAACTTCTAAATTCTGCTGCTTTAATTGGATGCCCTATTCTTTATTTCTAAGGGTCTGCAGTCACATATTGATGCTGAAAAACAGCATAGTTCACAAAACAGGCCAATGAAGCTCCATGAGTGAAATGAAGAGGTTTCAATTAACCTGATCAGTTGAGAGTTCCGTCCAGCAATAAAGACGGTTCTTCCATCATAAAAAGTCGAAAAATGCGGAAACCCAGTTATATTATGGATGTTGTCGCGTACCGCATCCAGATTGATTCTCCACATAATTTTTTCATTCCTTTGTCCAATATTTGTCAAAATGAAATCTCGTAGAGGCTTCTCCTGCAAGATAAGAGTATCATATATAATACTAGGAAAATTAAACACAAATTAAACATCTGATAATAGCTCAATTTCTGGTATAACACAGACAATGGATTCAAAATTTACTTCTGTAGCTTGATCTATGGATGAAAAACCCCATAATGGATAATTATATCCTAACTGCATTGATAATATTTCTCTCATTTTTCTGCCAAACTGTTAGTTGGCCAATGGTTGGAGTTTATACAAAACTGACTGTTCACAAGCGTCCACATCATATTTCTAAAAGATTATTATGCAAACTGCAAAGCCACTAAAACATTTGTGTAGTCTGTTGTATTTTGCTCAGTGAAGAAAGCACAGAAGCAAGAGGCAAACACCAATCACAAACGTTTTTAATATCATAGACTAGGCTAAGGCTAGTTTATTGCTCAAATTAAATGTACGAATTAAAGCAAGAGTTTCCCTATATTTCTTAGTTTTTTAAAATAAAAATCTAACATAAAGGTATCATATTCAGCAATTAACAACATATGCATTTGTTATACCATCCCATGAATGGCCAGAAGATAATGATGCCTGAAAGTGGAAAATCAAAAAAAGAAAGAAGCATTCACCTAAATTTATTTTAAAATTGTTTCATTTCCAAAATGCAATTTTGAAGCAAATGTACTTATCTTGCAGCCTTTATGAGTCAAATGACACCAGTGGCAAGTATCTAGTAAACTCATTTTTTATAGAGGAAACTGAAGAATGCTGCTGTTAGCACACAACAAATGCAAAGCAATGTCGACATCGACATGGTCAAACCTCACAATTTCAGTTTTTCCATGGCCCTCACCATTTCAAAATGTAACTTGATCCGGATCCTAAAGCCTGTAATGTAATGTAATGAAGTATCTGCCATACTTTTTTGGTGAGGCACAATGGTCGACTGGTTAGAGTGGTCGACCTGTAATGTGAACAGTACGAGTTCGATCCTTGTTTGAGGCAGTCAGGCCTACTGAGTAGGGACCTTGAGCAAGTCCTTTGCTCACAGTTGCTCTGCAATATAATTGCACATGTGCCATTTGTGCACTGCTGAACTCTGTAAGAAGGGCAATACAAAATGCAATTGTAATTCATTGTACTTTTATAGCAAAATACTAAAGAAATAATGAGCATAAGAAATCATAATACAAAACCTTCAAAGACAAATAAATACAATATGTCACTCACTGGAAACGTTTTCATCAGCTGTTTGTTTGCAATTTGCCGTGCCTGGGTGATGGTCTTGACCTCTGGATCAAAGGTCACGTTCCTCATCGCCTCAATATATTCTGGGAAGGAAGTGACAAGGGTTGAGCTTGAAGAGGCAGGGGAGATGTCTTCAACAATCAACATTTCCACCAACTGTGGCTACAAAGTAAGAATGCATAATAAATGTATACTTATAATTAATTATTATGGTAAATACTGCCCATTAGAACATTACTATCTTTTAGAACACCCCAGAATTTTCTAATATCATATTGACTTCTAAGTTTTACAATAGGATTCCTAGATCAATAGATTAAATAAATATTCTTCTTAAATGTGAAAATTACAGCGCTCTTTAAAACTAATATCTGCTACCTGTCATAATGTACATAATTTTTTATCAGGGCAAAACAATCCGTTCGTTTCACAAGAATTTGTTAAAATTTTGCACATATCAAACTGTTTCACAATACACTTGTTGAAATAGGATATGCATGCTATGCCCTTTTATGATGAGCAGCACACTACATTAGGTGGCTTCAGGCATATAACATTTAATACAAACATGCACAAATTAATATGGTAATTTTTAAATCTGATATCTTTCGAAGTTGATGCTATATTAGTGGCACTACAGCAGTTTGGGTAATCACCAAAGTTGAGATGACCTTACCTTGGTTAGCGCCAGCGTCATGACCGCTTTGCCTCCCATGCTGTGGCCCAGGAAAATGGCACTTTTGAGGTTGAGTGTTTTGAGCAAGAGCTCAAGGTCTTCGCTCATTGCATGGTAGTTCATCTCTGGTGAGTGTGGACTGTCGCCATGGTTTCTGGCATCAATGGTAACTACCTGGAATAGCAGAAACCTGGATATAAAAGTCTTTTTCGAGGTACTATTTTTACACAGCACATAATTTCTACTTGCTCAAATTCTGTGACATAGGGAAGTCACATAAATGTTTATAAATGCACGTTTTCAGGGGTGGCGATATTCAGGAAGGGTCGAGAGGACAAGTCCCCCTCACCTTTTACAGAGATGGGACATGTTATGTGTTTGTTCCCCACATTTCTTACCCCTATCCTTGGGTGTCCTCCCAATCTCTCAAATGAGATCGCCACCTCTGCATGTATTTCTGCACAATATTACAGATTTTATTAACATAAATAAAAAGTCCAATTCCTGCCAGAAATAAATAGTACGGCATCCAAAAACATTTGAATTCTGAAGCTGTAACCACTCGACGCCATGAGCGCACGAAGTCGCAAATGACCGAAGCTGCGACCATACAAGACTGATGCCCAGAGCTGTTAATATCGCGATAAAGTATCGCGATACTTTGATATCGTGATACTTTTATCAGTATGCAGCGAGTATCGCAGTAGTTTTATTTTGCTGGTATCGCATGTGTATTGCGATACCTATTTTTAGTCTGCCAGCGATACTCGATACCAATACTTTTTCTCACTGAAATTTATATGGTTTCTTAAGAAATATGCGAAGTCAATCATTGTGCTTTGACAAGTTTAGGCCTATATTTACATATATATATATATATACCCTTTTGGCCATATAAACCTTAATTGTTGCGAACAGATGGATATTTTTACAGGTCTAAATAAAGAACTGACCGAAGTAGGCCTATGTCCTTTAGCGTTCACTGGTAGAAGTGGCGTGCCCAATTAATTTTAGAGTGCTTGCGAATTTAGGTGATCTTGAAATTGAAAAGGGCTGAGGAAACGAAGATTGCAAGTGCGATATCAGAGCATTGTGTTTGAACAGCTTGCCTGAAGGCTACTTCAAAGACATTGTGATTGGCCACAGGACTGGAAAGTCCCCATGTTCCTTAGTGTCAACCAGGGCCGTACCGAGGGAGGGGCCAGTGGGGCCGTGGCCCAGGGCACAAATATGGGAAGGGCACAAATTTCAGGATAGAATAACTTATTATTCCATAAAATGCACTATTCTCAAAATGTGGGGGCGCCAGATTGATGCTAGGCACAGAGCGCAAATACTATTTTCAAAATGTGTGGGTGCCAGATTGATGCTATGCACAGGGCGCAAATACTATTTCCAAAATGTGGGAGCGCCAGATTGATGCTAGGCACAGGGCGCAACTATAGTTCGGTGCGGCCCTGGTGTCAACAGTCTTAGAATGATATTCAGGAGCCAGAAATTTTAGATCCTTTCAACCTGATTCATCAACCTTTTGTCGTTAAAATTAAGCCAAATTTAAGAATGACTACCTGGTATATGCAAAATTTTTGAAAAATGCCGTTAGAAGTTCAAAAGACCATATTTTCAAATAGGAGAGTATTTAGATTGGGGCGACATCTGTATTTAAGAGAAAAGAGTGTACACGGAAATTTGACAAGTAACCATTCCTCTTATCTGAATTCCTTATGATTGGCCCAAGCGATTGCTTGGGAAATTTTCTATGATTATCTGTGCATGAATTATAATTTATGCTAAGCTTGAATTAAGCATGCATATTGAAAAGTATTGGTAAAAGTATTGGTATTGCAATGCTTTTCAGAAAAAGTATTGGTATTGGTATCACGATCCTTCTAATTAGGAAACATTGTTATTGGTATTGCAATACTTTTTTCCAGTATTGTTAACAGCCCTGCTGATGTCAATGCTCCTACCCTACACTAAATGACCCAAGGGTTTTGATCACATTTATAACAGTTATGCTTTACATACAATGATACAAACAACAAGTCTGTTAACTCCAGATGATTTATAGAATGGATTTTACATTATATCACATTTAAAACAACCTATTTTTCAGTAATGATGAACAATGTTTCTTTCAGCATCTTGTCCAATCACGACCAAGCACAATTTATGCCCATCCAAATAATACATCCGTTCAAAGCAGGGGCGGTGATCCAGAATGGGGGTCGAAGGGGACAAGCTGTTACAACCCCAACCTGTTACAGAGAGGGGACAATTTACACGTGTGTCCCGCCCGCATTTCCTACTTCTCTCATTGGGTGTCCCGCCACGTGTCAAGCGAGATCACTGCCTCTGGTTCAAAGGACATGTTGGTGAATGACTAAAGCTTTGGCTCCTGAAAGCATTGCGGTAATTAAAATTTCAAGTCTTTTGATATAAAAGCAAACTAGCTGGAAATGCTAAACAGATGCACAGGATCATGTTCTATGTTTGCAGGTCTTCAGAATGGTACCTGCCTATTCAGGGCCATCCCGAGGGTGGCCAGCGGGGCCATGGCCCAAGGCGCAAATGTGGAAAGGGCCCAATTTTCAGAATGGAGTAACTTATTATTCCACAAAATGCACTATTTTCAAAATGTGGGGTGCCAGATTGATGCTATGCAAAGGGCGCAAATACTATTTTCAAAATGTGGGGCGCCAGATTTATGCTAGGCACAGGGCAAAATTACAGCTCGGTACGGCCCTGTGCTTATGGTCAAACTAAGACTTGCTTAGACAACATAAGGTGTTTGCAAATAAAATGCCAAAACAAGTTCAACAAATATGAGTCCATCTACCTGGCGACCAGTCTGACTCAGATGTTTTGCAATCGACTCAAAGTTCTTCTTTGATCCGAACAATCCATGAAGAAGGAACAAAGGAGGCAACAATCTCTGACTTTCAGTTTTGCTTTCAAAGATCGTATGTGACAAATTCACTGCACTAAAGAATAGTCAGAAAGGAACACTTGTAGCAATTTCCTATAAACAAATAACAATCTGTGAAAGCTAAGTACATGAGCAACAATTAATCTAATACCACTCAGAAAAACAGAAGAAACATTTCAGAGTATGCAAAATCTCAGACTGAAAAAACTATGTATTTAGAGAGTTCCAGCTCGGCTTGTATTTGCCTGTGGCGTTGAAAACAGAAGCATACGATCATACTACAAGATCGTGAGTAGATAAACTAAAGATGAGCGATACAAATTAACTTAATGAATTCAATCCGTGGTTTCAAGTGCATTTGCGTGAATTGGATTTCGGTTATTAGGCACGTTATGTGCTGTAGGTCACTATTAGCCAGGCGGCTCAATAAAAATGAGGTGTATCTTCGCATATTTCTGAATCGAAGTTTACTAGTGCAACCTAAGTTATATATCGTCTCAACTATTCACACAGAAACTCACCGACATGAGTCTGTCGCCAAAGCGTTGAAACATCTCATCAATGACACCCGACCTCGGAGGCAGAGTTCTGCGGCATGCAATGATAACAGCGTCATGTTGGACTAGCAAAAGACAGATCTTATCGTATCGATATATATTTACGGATTTTTGAGAAGTGAACGCATCAAATGTTTCAATTGCCTGTTTTACTACTGAGACGCGAAAATGTTGCAAGAGTATTGACTCTCAACTATCCATCTTTGCCATAAACTGTAAACAAAGATTCGTGTTTTAGTTACAAACAATAAGAGGACAGTATAAAAATATTTAGGGATGGTGGGCTTTACATGCGGATCCCTCAGGCAACCAGGCTCAATCCGGATCTCCAAACTTCTAAAGCGCCACTCAAAAGCCAAGCGAACGGTATACTTATTCACAACTGCTGTGTCAAGTCACAGAAGTTTAAAGCCCGAGGATAAGGGATATAGAGTAGCCTAGCTGATGCATATGATGGTGAGTGATGAGTAATGATAATTGATTGATTTAATGATTTTATATAGCGACCGTATAACCTCGACCCCGCTTATATTTTAATGAGAGTTTGTTAGGGTGAGATTATTCACCGCCGCTCGTCCGTTCGAATGGACCCCACGTCGTTTAAGGTCCCGTTGCAAGGACCGTACTAACCCGAGATTTTTAAATCTCCGAAATAAACCGGCACCGGGAGACGAACCGTCATCCGCATGCTTTCTTTCGCAAAGAGGCGCATGAGACGCGGCCGGGTCTCTAACCGATGTAGCTAACTGGGTCAGATGGTGAAGGAAAAGCAAAAAAATGAAATTCAGGAGTAGAGGCAGTTTATTCAAAAGATATGGTGCAATATTTTGGTTATGGCTCGAGCGGTTGGAGAACTTGAAATGAGAAGTGACCGAGGTATGGAAATTATTTGCAGCGTTTTTTTAAATCCACCAACGTAAACAACGCTGTCAACCATTAATGAGAAACATCGTAGAATGTTTGGTAGCTATGCAAGGACCGATTATACACATGACTGGAAAGTCCTTGTGTTACGTTGTGTGCCGAAATGGCGTCGAAGGAGTCTGGCGACCCTAGCGGCAAAATATAAAGCGCCGTGTCTATATAACACGTGTAACGTACATCACGGTTTCAAGGCAAAAATTTAAGTAGACAGTAACAAGTACGAGTAAGCTGATTAAGATGCGAAGAAAAGCCTAGCATATTCCCTAAGTCTCGGACAAAGCCAATAAGGTAAAATGCGGAAATGTCAACCACCAAGCACCAGTCAACATCCGACAATAATTGTCTTCGACCACACAACCAGGTAAATTGAGTTTTAGCTGAGTTTAGGAGAGGGTGGTTAGAGAGTGCCTCCATAGCATAGCAGTGCATTCGTTACAGCAGAACCAATTCATGCAGCAATTCGCTAAGCATCATATCGCGTCTGTAAAGTTAATTCATGTCTACAAATGCCTTTTACACCCGCAACCTCTGATGTCGCCACACTCGTCGCCTTACGCCGGATGTATATGCATAGTTTTCTCTAAATATAGATTCCTTGGTAGCTATCAAATAAAACAGTCAAACGGTGTCGACGAATAGCTCTGTGGGGTTTGTATACCTTGGATCTTAAAATTGTGGTAAAAAATGACAATTAATTAAATATTGCATTATGTTTTAACAGAATAAAATTCAGCATAGAACTGAAGGCTGCGCATATTTGTTTGCCCAGATGAGTGTCAGTCCTTTAGGGGAGTTATTCATTTTATATGACCCACATTGGGTCACATAATATACATGGGGTTGGCATGTGATATGTGCTCTTTAAATGTTGGCGTTAGCACCGATTTGCGCATACGAATTATGGAGCTCAAGAGCCTTGGGAGGTGTATGTTTGGTTTCGCACTAATACAGAGAGTATTTTAATTTTAAGCTTTTATCATTGTTTTATGTGTATATATTATGTATATCTCGTACTGTATCATCTCTTTGGTATGGCGCGTCTTGCTAGGTCTCGCCCCTGCCTGTCTTCGCGATCTCTGTTACTCTACTTTGAGTGTACTGGGTCGCCACTCTCTCTGCTCTACTGAGCGAGGCATGCTCATTGTCCCATTTGCCGGGCACAACTACTAAACAGAATCGTGCCTTCTTGGTGGTTGGCCCCTCGCTCTGTAACATGCTCCCTTTGGGGTTGCGGTTGTCGCCAAGAGTCCACTCAGACTCATTTTATACTCACCTTAAAACTGTTCTTTTTAACCGTGCTGGAGTCAGGAGTTCTCCGGAGTAGTAGCCTTAAAGGGGCGCTGTATAAATCTTTGTAATGAATGTATGATTTTTAATGTTAAAATACCGCTTGCAGCTATGATTTATGTCACTCCGTACAATGAAGTTCACAGGAATTCAGTTGGTCACAAGTCAACAAAAGTTACCACAGGTTGCAAAATGTCAGTTGAGGTCAATAGACACCGTCGTAGAACTTAGCTCGTCTTCAAGATAATGGTCAGACGAAAAGGTAATTACTTGAGCACTTTCTATAAGATAATTTGAATTATATTTAACCTTCATTTATCATTTTCACATGATTTTGTATATATTTTGTAGCAGCTGGCTGTGAGAGATTTTTGTTGTCTATTCTGTCTGTATCTAATTCTCCTTATCTCTGCCAGAGGTCTGTCTTAGTCTATCTGCCTCAATTGGTCTTTAATTACATTTGTACAGCTTTTGAGTGTGCTTTTAATTTGCCTGCAGTTATGATGATGCTGTAATTGTTAGACTATAATTTTGTTGTGTAGACTTTCAGAAGGTTGCTGCACTCATCCACGAATTTCTGCTCAAATTGGGCGATGGTGTTGAATGTGCAGAACTCCGAGATGCTCTCAACCTGGCATTGTTCCATCTGCAGAGATACTATCGACTCCTCCAGAAGCGACTCAACAATACCTTGCGTAATAGCCTTCAAGAAACATTCCACGTCTATGGCTCGACGACCTTCAGCCAAGATCCAAAGGATAAATTCACCTGGAAATGGATTGATCTGGAAAAGAGCGGATCTTTGGAAAGGCGTAACCCAGATGCAGATGGAATTCCGGAGTTGCTCTGTGCATCTCAGATGGGTGATAACGGACTCATCGTACAGATCATCGAACAAGGTTCTTTAAATAAATCTTGAATAGACACTGCGCTCCCTTGTCCCATAGTTCATTTGTCCCATAGTTCATTTGTCCCATAGTTCAGTTCATTTGGATTGGCTCCCGCCAACAGCTGGCTAAGTCAGATATGCTTGCCCTTGCTGCCACCTTTCCCCATTTTGTCTTCGCCTCTGCCGTTCGTGACCTTGGTGTTCCTCTGGACCAGGAACTCGCTCTTTCTCTACACATTGACTCACTTAGCCATGCTTGCTATTACAAATGTAATTGCTATTACACGCTATGCACAGTCGCTCGCTCACTCACTTACTCCTACCGCTACTGCTACCCTTGTCCATTCATTTATGACCACCAAACTTGACTGCTGCTGCTCTCTCTGTGCTGGCCTCCTGACCACTCGAATGGACTGCCTGGATCGCATCCTGCGCTCTGCAGTGTGTGTTGTTGATTTTTTAACGACACCGTTTCATATCAAAGATGATTTGGTGTCGCCTTTCTCCAGGCTTGGGACTGGCACTGTCAAAGTCCAAACAGCTCGGCTCGTTGGTCACATACCCAAATTCGACCACGTCTCCAGCTACATGTGCGACGTCCTCCGCTGGCTCGCCCTCAGGCAGCGAATTGAGAATCGAATAGCTGCCCTGGTCTGGCAATGCCTGCGAGGGCTCACTCCTACCTACCTGATTGAACTTGCAGCCCAACCCTTAGTGCTGGGGTACACGCTCCCTCCGATCAGTTGAACAGGGTCTCCTCTGTATTCCTCATGCTCGCACCACCACCCGGCAGAGCCGTGCATTCTCAGTGGTAGACCCTTCATTTGGAATGGCCTCCCTTTGACACTTCGCTCCCTGCTAGTACACCTTCTTAGGCATTCCTCTCTCATCTTAAGACTTTTATTTGGCCATGCTGGGGTTGGGAGCACCTCTGAGTAGTCCCCTTGAAGAGGCATTATGCCCAAATCCTCGTAATGAAGGAATGAATGAATAGTAGAACATAATGGAGACACCCAGTTCCTGCCTGCTCTTTGTTCTTTAAACCTACATTGAATGATTCACAAAAGGTCCAGGATTCATGTGAGGCTGGTGCATCACAAGGCTTTCAGTTTGCCTCAAATCTTGTGCTACTGACCGAGTCGTTGTAGGTAGTTCCTAAAGTCAGTCGCTAATGATTTACTGGCTGACATTTAGTTGACGTTCAGTTGACATTTAATCGACTGGTCGTAGACTTTGAAACCAGCGTGCTTTTAACGGTACATTTGCCTGTACAGACAGATGCTGCATTCAATTGAAGTGATTGCATGACATCATGAAATGTTACAGATGCCACTCAGGCACGTAGTAAGTAAAGAACTAGTCATATGATATCGACTGATCGTTAGACTGTAAACCCGAGACTCATACCCTTTCAACAGGTGTTAGGCATGTCCTGCTGCGGATGTCTTCAACGAATTGAAACTCAAGAACTGTTATTGAAATAGTTAGCTAAGTATTATTCAAACGAAATTGCAGCTTAGTGTTGGTTTAGAAATTGAGTGCTTGATGGCAGTAGATGGAATTGGTTCCATTGACTAGCTCCAGGATAAATTTCTCGAGTGACAAAGTTTTCAGGAGCCAGCACTCAATGTTCTCTTTAATTTTTATGAGATAGTGTGTTCAAGAAGTTTTTGAATTGCAAATTGTGAATTAGGTTACATTCGTAGAGTATAAAAACTATGTCATTTGAGTTAATGGTTGGCTTTAAAAGGTAATGGTTCCGAGTTGCATGAAACCGATGTCCTTGGTCGCAGCGCTTTGATGTATGCTGTGAACTCTTCCCAGCTGGATACAGTGGAGTTCTTGTTGAATCAGGGCATCAGTGTCAACAGTATAGCCTTGGGTTAGTAGACTACTTTCATACTTTCTTACTATGTAATATAATGTTACAAAACATTTATATAGTACTGCTTGCATTGATTTAAGATACTGTTACTTTTCAATAAGAATGTTACCCAAAAATGGGTCGGGCACACACTGAGAGGAGATTCACTTCTAAGAACAGTCATAGAAGGAAAATGAAGGGGAGGCAGACAAGAGGCAGACCAAGACAGATGTTGCTGGATTGGATGATGACAGAGGGTTTTGGAAAGCTTAAAAAGATGACCAAAGGCAAGAGGAGACATCTGAATCTGCCTAAGAGGTAGAAGACTAGGTAACCAGAAAATGTGTGTTAAGTCATTTTAAAGGTGAATTGGTCAAAGATTAATGCACAAGAAACTCAAAGAACATGCTCATCTCTCTTACTTAATTACTGTCCTAGACAAATGCTCAACTCTTAGTTGAAATGTCATTTTTTAGGTGACGAATGGAATTACTTTTTTCTTGACATGTATTGCAGGACCGAATTATCTGTGTGACATATATATTGTTTTGAGGATTTTCTCTGCCAGAAGATCTCACGGATCTCTATTTAAAATTTGTCATTTGGCATGCTTCCAATGCAATCCTTCTGTAAAATGATGACCCTGGGTTAAAAAACATTATATTGGATATAATATAAGGGTTTGATAACTCTGGTGGAAGATGGAATGAATCAGTAACCTGGCATTTCAGGCTTTCCTCCAGGATGATTGGCATGGGTCTCGTACCTTGTCAAGCTCTTTGCAGCCCCTCTGATTAAAGATTTCCTTCCAGACAATTGCAGGCACTGTATTGGATCATTGGAGGTTCTTAAAAGTGACAGAAATTGTTGTGTGCATCAATTGATTAACCACCCACACACTGGTCCATGGCTTTTATATACCCTTTTATTTGGTATTAATTTTTATAGTATATTTCATTTGACTTACTTATAGATTTTTAAGGATCCAGATGGCTTGTTGGCATATTCTCATTCTCTTAGCTTTGTACATTTTTGTTTTTTTGTTTTATTGACAGATGGCGCTACTGCCTTGCACTGGGCATGTCGCAATGGTAATGACGAGGCGCTGGAGATAATGCTCCAATATGGCGCTGACGTTACTATTGGAGACGCATTTGGTCGGATGCCAATCCATTGGGCTGCTGTCTGTCAAGATACAAAGTGCCTTCAGGTGCTTTAAAAATTAGTCTACCAATCAGTCAATATTTTATTCACTGAGTTTTTCTTTGTGCAAGGAGTCAGCTGAGTACCTGTCGTTTATTTACCTGATGCATCAAAATGCTCTAGTATTCTTCTAATCCACAAGACTTTCATTTAGAGCTATGCTGTAAATAGCAAATATGTTTGGTAGATGTTACATTAACTTGGTTTAATAATTGATGAGATTTCTTCTGCTCACAGTTGGTGATTCTTGTTTCCAATGTGTTTTTCGCCAGCTGTTGCTTGATCATGGAGCAGATGTGAGTGCAGCAGACCATGACGGAATGACGCCGTCGATGTGGGCTGCCCATGTCGACTGCCTTGAGCATCTGATGCTTCTGCAGGGTTACCTGGAGAAAGGCAAGCTGGATAGAGATGGTCAAGGAAGGACATGGGTTCACTGGAGTGTCAGACGCACCGAACCATTGTGCTGCCTTACGGTGAGAGACAACTACAGTGGAGATGACTCACTTGGAATTTAGAGTGCATTGTTAAATGTGTAGGGGACATCTACTGATATAAGAGTTTGAAGAATTTATTGTTTTTTTAATTCAAGTTTACTATGATTCTGGTTATCAAATTTGCTTTTATATTGTTTCTTGATTTTATAAGGATTTTTATGTGCCAGAGAAATCTGGTATAATCTGTGTTGTTCATTAATACTCTTTGATTAGTGTTTTGTTATAGTTTGTTTCATTTTGAATTTGGTAAAACTATGGCTTTCTTATGATTTGTTCAGAGTATGAAATAGTGGAATGTATGTTTTCAGGTTTCGGTAGCTGTACTTTTTTTGTGTTGTAATTGCTGTTTGTGATTATTGTTTCTTATTTTGAGCATTGTTTATGAGGATTATTTTAATCGATTGTTTTATTTTTATGTTCATCTTGTTTTTAGTCAACAATTTTCTGCATTCTGGGTCCAGAAGAACATGTCATCTGCTGATGCTTTGTTAGTGTCTTGCTTTCTTTCTTTGGTATCTGTCTTTGTCTGTCTATCTGTCTCTTCTCATGTCTGCCATATTTCTGTTATCAGTCTGCTTTACTATCTCTGATACCATTTCATTAGCTGCTTAATCCACCAGAATTTCATTTGCCTCTTATCATTCAGTTTTAATTTTTTTCATTTAATCTGCATAGAGAAGTATGTTATCAGTTAAAATAAATATGACACATAATGATTGGTTGTCATGCTACTGATTCCCAAAGGAAAGTTGATGAAACAATAGCTTCACTGCAAGACAGTTTAGTCTTTATGTATACTGTAAGTGACTTCTGTCTGGATATCAGCAAGGGCCACACAGCGTTTGAGTGTATTTCACTTCTGCTTCATCATCAATCATCTGGCATCATATGTGGATATATAAAAATAGAATTGGCTGTATGAACTTATGATGATGCTAAGTGCAGTAAGTATCAGAAGATTTCTACTTTGACTGATTATCAGGGCAATACATTTAAATCTTTTATGGCTTTCTAATTTGTAGAAACTCTTGAATGATGACTTGAGCTCGATTTGTGATGATGAGGGGAAGACTGTAATGCATATTGCAGCTGAATTAGGTCAGTTAATTATCACAGGTGAATTAAGTTGATTTTTGCACTTTGTATGTTAATTAGACCAGTTAATTACAGAGGAATTATGTCAGTTCAGTCATTGTGACAATTGCCTCTGATTGGTATGCGCTGTGAGAGACGTTATATGCACTGCAATGTCAGCTGCTGGTTAAAATTCTAGATAATTCAGAGCCGTGTCATGAGATGCAGTACCTCGTTTATGCTGTGTAAATCTCATTTAGGTTACTTTATAGGATCAAATGCCATTACTCTTCATTCGGAAATTTATATAGCGCTGCTTTGTGGGAAATACTCGAAAGCACTCCAAATTCCAACACTCCCAAAAAGAAAGGTATTAAATTTGATGAAGACGATTTTGGGTGGAGTCCCAACTCTCAAGGAAGGTCGTTCCAGGCCTCTAAACCTACCACAAAGAAAAGCTCAATTCCTCATAGTTGCGGTAGGGGCAAATGAATCCAAAGAGGAAAGAGGATTTCCTGTTCCATGGAGTGTAGGGATGATCTCCTTCGATACCCGAAATCAGGCATAGCTCATGGAGATAAATTGGGCATGTTTCTGGTGACATTGCCTTGTAGGCAGCTACCCTGTATTCGATGCCTCTGATTGGGTTGTACTGTGAGACACACTTTATAAATCCGTAAATAGAATAGATGCAAATATGGAGCCAGTGATGAACCTCTGTCGTTTTTACTATTATTGGTCGTTGATCTTTATTGCCTTTGTCTTAGGGTCATTACCTGCAATCAAGGTGATTCTGAGCATCTCAGGTAACCACTGTCTGGAACAACGTGACCAAAGCAACCGTACTCCGTTGATCCTAGCAACCATGGCTGGCCATGGAGAGTCCGTCAATTTGCTTCTGGCCGAAGGAGGTCAGTCTTCAACCCAGTTTCAAGGCATATATTATCTTTTGGTTGCCACCAGCGCATACCTATCATCATCATCACCATAATTTCTATCATCATCATCACCACCACCATCGGGTATCGAAGAACATCATCCCTACACTCTATAGAAAACAAATTCTCTTGGTTCCATTCCATGACTCTCGGTCATCATCGCCGTCGTCATTATCATCATCATTATCATCATCATCATAACATGTTCAAATCTTGGAAAACAGACTCGAGCACTGAAACAACGTTTCTTTTCACGTTGTATCTTTTCACCTGGTTTTTTTCTTCATTGAGGTGAGGAAGGAGATGGGGACTGACCTTTTGGGGTTGGGGTGGGATAGAGATAATGCATTTCTCCTCCTGGAGAAATGCATTATCACTATCACATGTCACTCTCTAAGGTCTTACTTGCATTGAAATATCTTTCATAGACTTGCCATCATCACTTTTTAAATGTCCAGGTACATGCGCACATACATACGTATAGACAATTATACATATCAACATATACGAATGCGTACACACTTGCATATACGCATACATACATAGGACCTCCCGTACATACATGCATACATACATAAAGTTTTACTTATGGTGCATCATATATAACTGTTCTTCGTTAGGTGTTCATACATTGTATTACTATATTCTCTTTTGATGGATAATGTACATTGAGTATTGTGTATTACACTTTGCATTACCAATATGTTCAACTGTTATGTCAACGGAGAGAGAGTTTTCCCACGTGGTAAGGAAGTCAACAAAATACAGACACCTTCAATTAAATTAACAGGGCTTGATGTATTTTTGTCAGATTACTTGATTTCCCGGGTAAATGTCACATTATCCTCACTCACAGCCTTTTTCACTTGTCACTCAATCCATTTAAGGTGTTTTATGAATAATAACAGCATGACTAAATTAAGAATCATAGAGTTAATTAGCAGAATCACTTGTGGCTAATACTGAAGAAGACGTGTGCTGAAAATATACCAAGCACAGGGGCGGCAATTCCGGGGTGTCGAGGGGGACAAGTCTCTCCACGTTTTACAGAGAGGGGACACGTATGTGTCCATATTTTCCATATTCCCCATATTTCCTACCCCTCTTATTGGGTGTCCCCTACCTGTCAAACGAGATTGCTGCCTCTGACTGAGCTTATAACCAGTTGAGTCAACGATCATGTAGATCTGATAATTGTTTAAAATTAGATGAAAGCTAGTAATCAATATGAAGTAACATTATGAAATAGTTAAGGTTACTGCTCATGAGATACATGTAGGTGACTTCTGTTGTCATCTCTGAGACTCTGCTAGTCCTCCACGACCACAACTTTCTTTCACGCTAATACCAACTTCATGTAGCTTTTCTGATTATACACCGAATCACTATCTTCTTCTATCTGCTAAGTTTGTTTGTGTCAGCGGTGCATGACTATCTTATAGTGCTATTGACTGCTTCCATTAACATATACTACATGGTTCAAGATTTTGCAATGCTTATATAAGAGATTTTTGTAATTTTATATGGTTCCAAATGATTTGCAGATTTTCATGTATACAGTTTTGTCAATACTTTAAAAAAATGATAGAAGATAATTATTTCTGAAATTTCTTGACATTATGATACCTGTACCTCTGCTTTGGTACATACTGATGTGATGAATTGTCAGTTGATTGAATTTTGAAGTGTTTGTCATGTCATATAATGTTAGAGTGCTGCATGATTGATTAAATCTGTAATTCAGTATTGCATGATGAAGTGTCCCATGATGAAGTTTCACATGATGCAGTTTCAAATGATAAAATTCTGTTTTTTATGCCCAGGTATGTCATGTGCATACATATACACACATTGGTACACATATCCATCCATAAATACACTGCACACACACACATGTATCCATACGCATAGATAGACACATACATAGCAGGACATGCAGGCAGACATATTTGATGCTCGAGTACAAACATGATATATGTAACTATGACGTACGCTGGTACCTTTTACATGTTGGTGTTGTGCCCACAGCGGATGCAGCGTCTGTGGATGAGTGTGATGCCACAGCCTGGGACTACGCCAGGGCACGACAGCTTCACTACTGCATGCTCATCATTGCTTCATATATACGCCAACAGCAGAAACAGGATGATATCTCTTCGCCAGATGGCGTTACTAACAATGCTCAGGTAATACTTGCTCATAGGTTATCAAGAGGTTGTTGCTGTGTTCATGAAGCAAAGAGTTGCCTTCAGGTTGGTTGAAAACCTGTTTGGTTCAGAATTTTTTTTAGAATTCAAGAGATTGCATAATCTAATTGGATTGTGATTACTTCTGTACGATGTAGCTGAACAACTCCTTTGTTAGCAAAGCTACATAACTCTGAAATTAGAATCCTTTGAACAGAACCTTTACGTGAGTGCACTTGGCAACAGAAATAGCATTTAGCCAAAATGTCTTCTGAATATTGCAAATGAATTTTCTTCTGGAGCCATCTATCCAATATAACGGTATATTTGATATGTTTATTTATAGGATTGGTCATTTTTCCTAAATCATTCACATTAACCCTGTCAATATATATCAATCACTCTTCAAAGCTTGTCATCAATTGATCAAAATTGCAATCCAAGGGTGACATGTTGATAAAAGAGAAAATTTGGATTTTTGACTTAGTATTGATTTGACAGAAAATGATGAATGATTGGTAATTGTAGAGTAAGTGCTGATGTGTTTATTTAGTTTCCTGTGGCTGGAAAGAAAGTATCAGAAAGAAAGTCTGATGCAATCTGTTCCTTGCCTCATCCACCTGCTCCCAGCAACTATCCGACGGCCGAAGCAGTTCGGACGCCTCGTTCCATGCGCCTCCGCAACCAGACATCTCAAGCTTCAGAATATGTAGAGGATGAATCAGAGCACATATCTGCTTTTCGGAAAGTCCCCGGCAGAAAGGTGGATCGCCGAACAGAATTTGAAAACTCAGAGGCAAATCATTCTTTGCGAGATGAGGAGACAATGGAGGAAAAAAGAGGAAATGGCCAAGAACAAAAGACCAATCAGAATGTGATCAGTCAGGATTCAAAGCCAGAAGAAAACAAAAGAAGATATCGAAATAAACTGAGAAATTCTTCTACGCAGCGAGTAGGTGTCTGCAGGTGCAAATGGTTGACCTTGTCAGGTCAAGTGTAGTATAGTGTTGTTGTACAGTATAGGTCGTGTAGTGTATATGGGTTATGTGTTGTATAGTGTTGTATAGAACTATAGAGTGTATTGTATGCTAGTGTGTTGAAGTGTATATAGGTCAAGTGTAGTATAGTGTTGTATAGAACTGTAGAGTGGAATGTGTCCTTGTGTTTTGTAATATATAGTGTTAAGTGATGTATAGTATCTTTTGGCAGTATGATGTCCTAGTGTTGTGTGGTTTGTGTGTGTACATAGTGTGGCGTCATTCAACGTGTTGCACCGGTGGCTATTTGTGCTTTATTTGAAGTGGCGTAGTGTTGTACAGTCACTCTTATTGTGCCATGCAGTCATTGACGAAACATCAAAGTTACTTATTGAGTATCAAGACACTTTGTTTTGCATTGAATTGGAAGATATTTTGACTTTGCTTTCAACCAGTGTGATATATAGTTATATTAATTATCTTTGTTTAATTTCAAACTGTCAAGCCGCTGCATGGTTACAAGTATGGTATGAATGGATGATGACAATCATCACAGGAGTCAAATTTAACTGTTGACTGCCATGCAAGGCACCCACCACATAATGCATGCTGCTACATAGCAAAAGAAGGACTATTCAACCTTAGGTGATGGGAATCGAACTAGCCTCCTCCTCTGCAGCTCTGCACACCATTTTCTTATCCATAAGACTATGGAGTTGATGTACAATGTTTGTAGATTTCAAATGCATTGTGTATTTATATTTGCATTTTAGTTACTGACTAAATGTGATTTTTTCCATTAAGCCCTGCATGTCCCTGTTTGTTGTTACTACTTTCTGTGATTGTAACAGCAAATGTGCTTTTTGATCTTATTTTGTTTCTTGTGTAAAACAGCGAAATGGGCGGAGGCCGATTGAAGATGATGAGGATAATGATAAAGATTGGACAACAGAGGAATCAGATGGAGAAATTCGGCCAAGGCATTCGCTCAATCGGGACAATCTGTCGACACCTGTGGCCATTAGACGGCGCCAGTCTGCAAGTCGAGAACGGCAGATGATGATGACGCCTGATGCCAAGGGTGGCAATGCTGCCCGACCTATGAACCCAGCAACAAAGTATTATGGTAAAAGGGACATAATTCTAATGTTAATCAATCAGAAATTATATGTCATCCCACAAGATTTCTACTCAGAGCACTCGTGACCCATGTCAAGCAGAGAAACGCTTGCTTTTGTTCAGGACTTGCTGTTCATTGCAATTTTGATTTTTCTGTTTCATTAAATAAAATGTTGTCATTAATGTTTCAGAATGTGTGGATTTGAAAAAATGGGCTGTGTGTAAGCATAAATTAAAAATCATAAAAAATTTCAACATCGATTTGTTGATGCTAGCCTAGTTCTTGTTTGTTTACTATTAGATTTGAAAGATGAATATTCAGCAACTGATGAAGACAATAATGAAGAGTCAGAAGACGAGGGAGGAGGTCGTCTGAATCCAGGGTTCAATTCTTTCACAAAAGCTGCCACTTCAAACAATGCTCAGGTGAAGAAAAGCAGAGCCATTCGACCGCATGCGCAGGCACCTGTAGTTGCTCTGAGACAGCCACAGACGCAGCAGCGCAAATTCGCCATCAGTGCATTCGACTCTGATGAGATGGAATCAGATATTGATAATAGCATGGATGAGGTGTTGGCTGGATATCGGAATGGTCCCAGACGAAGAGACAGCCCATCGAGAACTGTGGATAAAACCCTTAATAAACAGGGAACCAGCCAAGGAACACGGACTGGGAGACAGAGCAACAGAGTGGGTTTTTGTTACTTTGTTCAGATACATGCATAATATAGATCTGGTTATACAGCATTACTGAAAACTTCATCATAAAGGTGGCTATTATTCATAATTATTTCAAAAGATATGATGAAATCGTATGAGGGCACTTCATAAATTGCTGATAAATTCAGAACAAACCTTTGGGATTCACAGGTGTTGCCAAGGACCTTTGCACTTTGGATCAGTCTTCCACTTGCAATTTAGCCTTTTAACGATGAGAGGGATTAATTTTCCATGCATTTTTGCTACACGCTCGTCATTAAAGTGTCAAGTTAGGTGACCATTGCAAATCACTGCCTTAAAACTCACCTCATTCATCTATTTTGGCTTTCATGCTTGTCGCAAAACATCTCTGAGTGGTTTTCCGGTTTTAAGCCTCATATTTATTGATCGAGCACCTCAAAGTAGTTTCTTCTGGCAACTCTATATAAATGTTTTATATGAATGAACGAAAATACAATGACTTATACAATACAAGACGAGGATTGATTGGTTACAGCTGTGGTATGGTAACTGCTGAATTCGATTCTTTCTCAAACCTGCACATTTGGCATTCATAGTAAGCACTACCCCATTGAGTCCTGATTTTTTCTCCTTGCAATTTCTAAGATGATTTTATCATGTGTTGCAGTCACAATCTGTTGCTCAAACTGAAACTCATATTCAGAATAGCGTGGCGATGGCTGAGCCACCTTCCAAGTTTCACACTCGACATCCAGGCAGAAGGAAAGAGGAATGCATGACCAGCCCTCCTCCGGAGCCACGTATGTGGACTACCATCCGTTTACTCTGTTTTATGTCCTCATCTCCTTTTAGCCCACCATCTAATATTGATCAGACTATTGGTGAGTTGGATAAGGATGTTTGTCACGTGATGTGTATAACCAACGTGTTTATTGTATTATGTAAGATGATTATGAACACTGTCATGAGTTTCTTATGAGTGCATTACGGTTTATTGCTCCTTGTAATTTCTTCTTGAAATACACTGTACACAGAAATGAACTAAATAAGTCTAATTTTAAGAAAGACAGAGGATGTGTGCACTATTAAAGCATACTATCCAATACATCAGTGTTTACATTTCCCTATGCATACATATGTATATATGTATGCATGTATATAAAGTAATAATAATATTTTAAAAAACTCCAGTGATCATTTCTGTTTCTGGTGAAGAGCATACTTGCATATTCAATTAAGTAATTAATATATAAACATTATGTAATTAATGTTGTAATGAAGGATTGTCTCTGGTGAATACTGTGATGTACTGTGATTGCAGGTCATTTTGCATTGAGCAGAGATGAACTGATGCCATTTTCGTCTGGCTATGAAGCCACGAATAGACCAAGAATGGCCTCAGTCCCATCCAAAAGTGCGCACCTGACTCCTGCTTCAGGCTCCTTTACCTCGTCTCCAAGGTCGTCCGGTGTCGGGAGCTCGTCTCCACGAGGGAGTGACAGGCCTCAGACAGGTGTGGCTGAAAACTCAAGGAAAGGTCACAGCAACTCGGGGATGATGGTGAACAATAGGAGAAAGGATTCTACGAACAATGCATTTCACACCAGTCACCAGATGTCACCACGCAACCAATCCAACTTTAGAAGAAGGCCTCGACAGGGTGACGACGATGAAGGTGACAACTATGAGAACAAAGATGATAACGAGGATGTGAAAGACAGGTATATACAATGCAGCATGGAAGATTTTAACAATTATATGAGAAAACACAAAGGATGTAAGTAATGGAATATTGTGAATTAAGTAAACCTGTTTTGTTGATAGGGTCGTTTAATGATCTAGTGGTTAGCATTGTATCCTATCAATCTAGAAGTTTGGGGATCAAGGCAGTATTGTGTTGCAAGATTTTTGATTCACCTGCTATGCTACCTACCCAGTTCAGCTATTGTGAGCACACAGACCTTGAACATCCAGTCTGAAGATTAGTAAGCTAAGGGGAAGATTGACCTTATATCCTGAGATAAACAAAATCAAGTTTATTAACACTACACCTATGTCTGCCGCTAAGGCTACCTTAAACAACTTCCTTCTTTTTATAAATCCTTTTGTTCTTGCAGAACCAGTGAAGATGACAACCCAACGCAATTAGGTCAAGTTAGGTCACGTCATCAATTAAAGGGATCATTGCCTGACAATCGTGATGGAACTGGTCTCAGGAGGAATGCAAAAGGTCCACTGCAGAATGGTCCACTTGAGAATGCTCAACCATCCAGAGATGTAAGTAATTTGTTCTCTAAGGTAAGCCATTGGATCATGTTAAGGACTTGACTTGGGTCAGATCTTTAATTTGGTCATGTCTTAAATCGGGTCTGGTCCTAAATGTTGTCTGATATTAAATTGGTGCAAGTCTTAAATTTCTTTGGTTGTTAAATTTGTTCAGGTCCTAAAATGTGTCAGATCTTAGAACTGGTCAGGTTTTGAATTGGGTCAGGTCTCTAAAGTTGGCTCACAGATTGATGCCTTATGTAGCATGATTATGGTGCTGTTGAAATCATATTATATTAGGCGTTGAACTGGATCAGATCTTAAACTGTGTGCAGTCTTGAATAGGGTCAGGTCTTCGACTAGGTCAGATCTTAAATTTAAGAGGACTTATAATGGGTAAGATCTTGGATCAGGTCTGAGAATACGTAATGTTTTGACTGAATTTTGTTATTATTAGTCTTGTTTTTTCTTTTCATCACAGGGATGGCACCTAAGTCCGTTGATTATTCCACAGCGTGCCAAACAGACTGTTGCCAGAATTCCACCTGTGATGAATGTCACTCCTTCGTCACCTGTCCTGCAAAAAGTCTCTGAAATTCAGGCCATTCGCAAACAACCCAATGGCCAACTGCCATCAACGAAGTTTCGATGATCACACTTTTCATTCGTAATCTTAATGCTTTTGAAGCGCCACTCGAAAGCCAAGCACAGGGCACCATCTTATTCACGAGTGCTGCCTTACGTCAAATGGGTTGTCCAAAGGTAGCCCGAAGGTGGTCAGAGTTCAATTTCCAGAAGGTCAAAAGAGGCTGAGTAGCTGTTATGGCAGTTGTCATATATGTAGAGAAGGTAGCAGTATGTTGGAAAGTAGAGGATCGGGAGAGGAGTTCTTGAAGTGGCGAGACTTCGATTTCGGGTGAAAAGCTAGAGGGGTGATAGAAGAGAAGAGCCTGAGGCAGATCATCTGCAGATCATCATTTGTGATTCTCTTTGATGGGTAATTTTCAATGATGGTGATGTTTTTATCAGAATATTGTTTTCTAAAAAAGATCGTGGCATAGCAGATGATTTTTTTTAAATATTCCAATTATTACAATGATTAAGGGTTTCACAGAAGGTGGTCATGCAGAACAGATGACTTATTTTCAATGATGGTGAAGGAACCGATTGAGTGGAGAATTCAGGAGGCAGATCATTCAAGAGATGCGGTGCAGTGTTGGATATATATATATATATATATATATATATATATATATATATATATATATAACCATGACAACCATTTTACAGACACCCCTATATATATGGCTCAGTTGGAGAACTTGAGATGAGTAGTGACCGGCGATTGGCAGGAGTATTATCAAGTAAAGCCGGTTGGCTGGGTTTGTGAAGAGTTCGCAAAGATTTTAGGGCTGCGAGTATTGTAAGGAGTTGTAGGTTAGTGATATTACTTTGAAGTGGATTCTCTTTGTGATTTTTAGCATGTGCAGTGATGTGAGGATAGGAATGCTGTTCATTCAGTTTCTTTTTTAAGTATTTGCTGACTTTATGGCCATTTTACTGATTTCTGTGTTCGAATTTGTTACTTGATGTGATGAATTTTCTTACAAAATAGTTACAGACATTAATAAACAACCTTTAAATGATTTATAAGGGTGCTATATAAATTAACTTTTGAGATCTGAAATTGGGTCCATTCTTTAGGAGTTTATTGCTGAGGGAAACTACATCTACCATGTAGTTAAATGCTGAACAATTGCTGAATGCTGGATAGTTGTTTAGTTGTAAGGCCGCTGTTTTCTTCATCCAAAAGGCGTAACATCCACATGCAGGACCTGTGGGGCAGTTTAGGTTAATTACAGTTTAGCGACACTGTGTGATAACAAAGATCATTAACGTCGCCCTCCTCCTTTATTCAGGCTTGGGACTGGGGCAGTGAGCATGCAGATGTTCTTTTATAGTCTGCATTGCAGTTGTAACTATACTGTTGCTGTTCACTTGAATCTGTAGTTTGTTAATCCTGTCTTATCAATGAGCTTATTAACATCCATCTTTGTGTACATAGGTCTTCTGTACTCTAGGAAGTAGTCTGAGCGCAGGTGGTGAAAGTATTGAGAAGTTCAGATCCATACTGTATGTAGCTGTTTAGAGGTTGATGATTATGGTGGTGTTAGCATAACTGTGCATTATTTTCTATAGTGTGGTGATGATGATGACGATGATACCAATGAAGGATAATCCAGAAGTTTCTTATTCCTGCTACTGTGTTTATCCTGATGAGTGACATCGATGTTTTTATCAGAATATTGTTTTCTAAAAAAGATCGTGGCATAGCAGATGATTTTTTTAAAATATTCCAATTATTACAATGATTAAGGGTGTCACAGAAGGTGGTCATGCAGAATAGATGACTTATTTATTTGGGCAATTTAACTGAAGATTATTGCCAATTTTGTTCATTGTTTATATCAGTTTTTCTGAAGATTAACCCAGAATGTTCAGGTTTCATGAATTGTGTGCTATGTGTGTGAACTGAGTTAAGCAGTATTTATGGTTTTATATAGTTTCATATTTTAATTCAGATTTTAATGTTTTAGATCATTTTATTAGTTACCAATTTATTCTATAATTTCTTGTTTTAATTCTGTAGATAATTTTATTAGTTGCCAATTTATGTCAAACAACTGATTTTATCAATCATGAAGTTGAAATAAACGTAAAACCATTAACTCGGTTGTCATTCTTAAGCTGATTCGCTCGAAAACGAATTGCCCAGTAGAAGCTTATTTTAGGCCCATTATGATAAATCATAATATTATGCATAATTATCGCTTACTGTTTTTCAGGCACTTCTCAGACTTTAAACACCTTAAACCATCACTTCAATCTTGAAACTTCTTAACTGGGTAGTGCAGTGGATAGGGCAGATAGGGTGTTGAGGCAGGTGTCGTTTAGGGCGAGAGTGGGAGGGCGAAGAATTGGATGAGTCAGATTAATTGTAAATTGATACACTATCGATTACTGACCATTCTATTGTGTGTTTTGATGAATTCTCACCGTGGATCGCGGTTTCCGGCAACTAGTTGCCAGCTACAACGTTGCCTCGCCGTTGTTGGTTCGTCTTGCTTACCTGCTTACTTACGTGGTCTAATCCAGTTCTTTATTTGTTAGTCCTTGCTGAGAAATATGGCGTTTAGTGAAAGTAGGATTGTGTGAGATTTTTTGCAACTAATCTCCAACTACGACTGATTAACGGATAAAATGCACATTGCCAACGTCGACGCCCTTAAAGAATGGCTTTTTAAGACACTGACCCCGATGTGAGTACTTGTCTCATTTGTATGCCGTTAAAACATGGTCTTCCTAAAATACGAACGTCGTCGCAACATTAATACCCTTACACATTAGCTAGTCAAAGTTGTTCAACGTTGGATTTTATTTATGTAGTTATATTTTGGTACTTAAAAGTACCATATTAGTGTACGCAATCTGGAACAAGAAATGTGGTATTGATCTGTGACGCAAGGTGCTTGGAGTGACTAGCATATGTGATCAATGAGTTTTTCACATAGCAGTTGCATATCGCGGGTGTTGGTAAAATGCGAACCGGTGAACTGCGAACCGGTAAAATGCGAACCACTTTTGCAGCCAATCGAAAACAAGTTCGCAAATGGTTCGCATTTACCGGTTCGCGGTTCGCATTATACCCACACCTGCATATCGCTGCTTCTGTGGAAGCGTGGAAACAGGAATTAAATCTTTACTTTTCCACTTAGAGCCGTTCCTATGTCGTGAGATACAAGGCAACCCAAGCTCTTATTCTGTAAATGTCGTTAAAAGCTCAGCAACATCTAATCAACTGACATGAACGAAACTTTGTGTCTGCGAATGACCACAGTCCACACGCACAATGTGGAGATCATGTGGATACCGACTAAATGAAGACTTAAACATCAGTTCAGCACAAGTCACGAACTTTGACACGAGAACATGCTGGTCACAATGTTATAAACTTTTTCTTTTAATACGACGGTTCAACAACATTCTTATAATCTTTTGGATGGTTCTGTTCTGCTTCAGTTTGTAAAATAAAGTAGCTTTATTCACTTAGTGCGTTGCATTCTGGGATGTGTCTGGGTAAGTGTCAGCACTCTATGTGACTGTGTTCGTGGTGGCCATATTGTTTACTATATGGGAATGTATTCTTCATGATTACCTATGCAATATAGATGTCTAATTAGAATTTAGCACCTTGGTCAGGCACATTATTGTTATTTTGGCTATGCTCTGAACGTTTACTTAGCCATTTCCATTGCTAGCTCTATGATAGTCTGCTAGTCATTGAGAACTCCTTCTGGTTAGTCATTTTTTTATTGATGGGCTGCACATTTGCTGTTTTTGCTAATGTCTATCTGTGTTTTACAGGAGTTGAACGTATTTTAATGTGTTGAATTTGAAGCTAATGCTCTGTGTCCATGTGTTGTATAATATTGTATATTAGATCATGTTCTTCGCTCTGCAGCCCGGCTTATTGAGCATCTACCTAAATTTTCACCAGTTTCAGCTTATATGCACTTTGTCCTTCACTGGCTACCGGTTCAACAGCGCATTTCTTTTCGGATTGCGACACTAGTGTCTCTCTGGTTGTGCGCCTACTTGGCTGAACTGTGTTGTCCAGTGTCTGACCTCCCTTCGCGTAGAGTTCTGCGCTCTTCTGCTAAAGGCGAACTTCTGGTATCCAGAGCCTGCTCATCGCTTACTCTGCATCAAGCTTACTCAGTGGTTGGTCCATCCACCTGGAACGGGCTACCAGTTGCCCTCCATCTTCCCCTTACAATGACCTACTTACCTTTTGTAAGCTGCTATGGTCATTTCTTTTTGGCCGTGGCTGGGTTGGGAGCACCTCTGAGTAGTTTCCCTTGAAAGGCGCTATATAAATTATCGAAGTGAATGTATGAAATTTATTCTGCATCTCAGTCTGAAAACTGAAGCTATAACAGTTCAAGCGGAAGAACTATCAAACCAGTTGGATAACTGTTGAAACTTGATCATTGATCAGCCATTGTAATTAAAGCTTCTTTTTATTTCAGTTGTGATGCTGATCCTTCAACGTTGGCCAGGTATGTCCTGGCTCTGCTCAAGAAAGACAAACCGCTGTCTGAACTGCATTCTGTTTGCCTTCAGGAACTAGAAGTTTTCCTCCTCTCCAGTAAGTTTCTTTCTCAGATTAACAGTGTTTCCATTGACATCATTTGTGGACTGGTTAAGTGGAATTTCTTAAACCTCAGTCTCATTTAATTTTTAATCATCCAAACCTAACAGTTTTTGAACATTGACTGATTGTTTGGTGTTTAGAAGTCGCTAATGTACAGTTGTGTCTCGTCTTTGAAAGTAGTTCTGTTACAAATGTAAGAAATATATATGTTATCAATCTGTTAATTGTAAAACTCTAAATTGAATAATTCAA
Source organism: Bimastos eiseni (assembly GCA_959347315.1). Taxonomy (NCBI): domain Eukaryota; kingdom Metazoa; phylum Annelida; class Clitellata; order Crassiclitellata; family Lumbricidae; genus Bimastos; species Bimastos eiseni. The sequence goes on from OY365815.1 coordinate 18,323,753, forward strand.
TAGAAAAATGGAAACTGCTTCCGAACAGGTAAGGTGGCTTGAAAGAGAATAGCAAGTGCTTTCAATTGTTCTTGAAAGCTGCTGCATAAATATTTAAATTCAAGTATTCACAGTCTTGACTGAATGGTTCTTTGGAGTGACTGATGTGTGTTGAGAGCTTTTCAGTTGCTATTTTCAATCTTCCAGAAACGAAAGATTTTGTCAAATTGCTGTTTACAACTTTGGAAAATGGATCATACGAGCTTAACAAACCAAAACCTCTCGTTCAAGCCACCTCTTTGGCTACAGTTCCTTCAGGTGCAAGTCTCGATGCCCTGCAGAAGTCAAGATCTCCCGAGCGGCTGCTGTCAAATGCATCCGTTGCCTTAAAGGTAACAGTCAAATCAGATACTGTGACAGCAGAACCTGTGGCTAGGAGCTCAATTGCTGTGGTGACGGCGTCTCTGGCCAGGAACGATCGACCCGAGTTGTCGCGGACTAAATCAACGAGTGACAGAAGAAGTAGAAGCAGAGATCGTGGAATGATCAGTCAAGTGGGCAGCACAAGCAGCAGAATTCATCGGAGAGTATCGTCGAGAAATGAGGTTAGGGTTTTTAGAGTTTCATTAGCTGAACATTGTAATGCGTGTCACCAACTTTTATGGATCGGATCAGAGGGCTGTGTTTCTGTGGGTTGTTGACATTGCCTGTGTGTGAATAGTTCTTGGTTCTGGTACATGATGAAGATGAAACAGAATTATTGCATTTGAGTCTTAGTGCTTTACGTTTAAGAGTTTATCTGTATGTATTTGGTGAGGTAAAACTGCTGTACTTTATGGATGACTGGGTTGCATGGTGGATATGCAGATGATTTAAACCTTTCAATCTGGGTGCTTATCTTATTATCGTAATTTTTTACTAGTTGAAAATTCATATAATTTTTAAAACTATTTTGAATTTTAGGAAAACCATCGACCTCAGACATCCAGAACACGACGCAGTCGAAGCAGAAATCGAAATCACAGTCGAGAACAGAGTCGTGAAAAGAGGGTTCCCATCAGCCGAAGGTTAGTTAATTGTCTTGTGCTGTTTGTCGTAAGTAAAAATAAATTGTTATTAAATATGGTTGATGATGTTTGTTCATCTGATACAATCTGTGATTTGCAGCTCAAGTTTCAGAGGGCATATATGGTGTTGACACCTGCATGAATTGTGGAAGAATCTAGATTTCTTTTGCATTTCACATGAAATATCCTATGCTGTTTAACTTGGTGTACTGCACTTGGAATTCGACTCTTTGATGAAAGTTCTTTTTGTGTGACATGGCAGCATTTGCCATGTCACAGCATTGTGACGAATGATTTCGTTGGCTGGTGATATTGATTTGTGTGGAGTTACTGACATCAACATGTGTGGCATGGTGACCGAGTGGTTAGAGTGGTCGGCCCGTAACCTTAACTGTGACCCTCGTCCGAGGCGTCACTACAATTGCTCTGCTTTACAACTGCAGTTGTGCCGTCGAGAGGGGCGATATCAAATAACAGTTATATTGTATTCTATTATTGTATCAACTTATTTGTTGCTTATTAATTTGCTGAATCTGTTAAATGCCAGACTTGGCTACCAGGGTTCACGAGATCTCAGGCGTCATGTCGATTCAATCCGCACCCGCAGCGATCGACATTCACGAGATGATCGATTGCACAGAAGAAGGAGTCGGAGCCGATCCTGGAGAGCTGGCAGTCGATCCAGGTCTCGCTCAAGATCATGGAACAGACTCAGATCATCGCCGCTGATGAGGGTGCGATCGCAGATGCGCGCTTATTCTAGATCAAAGTCAAGGTCACCACTGACAGCCGTACAGAATCCTCCGTCTTCACCACCTGCTGAGCGGTCACCTAAGAGAGGTTGGTGATGCTGTTGGAGTTGCTTCTAAATGGTTCTCACGGATCTTTCTCACGTTTGCTTCTTTGGTTGTCTTGTCATTCGAATCCGATGACTCAGATTTCAAAATGTGCTTAAAAGCTATTTGAATATGTTCCTTAACAGTTTCTTTGCCTTGTCTGTGGAACACTAAGCCAGCTTATAATTGCAAGCTGCATAGTTTAAAAATTCTGAGCAATGTACATTTACACATAAAAACATCGTAGCACTTTTGGCCTTGTGAAGTGTATAAGTGCCAATTATCTACAGCTGATTTATGAAACTGTGCATTGTAGTGTAGAAGTATGAGCTGTTTTACACCAAAGAGAGACAGACAACGTCTTACTGACATTGGTTTATATTGATTGGTCTGAGATAACAACACCTGTGAATGAAGGAGCAATTGAAGAAGTTGTTGAACATTTGGATGATTTGTTTATTCTAGCAAGCCGTAGTCTCAGTTCTGAAGACCGAGATGAGAATGCCTATCGCATCAGAGTGCCACTGGATGTTGTATTGTCCAGCAATCCTCCCCCGTCTAAACAGTTGGATGCTCTGTCAGGCAGGACTGGCGGCCCTTCGAACCTTCCGGCTAAGGTCGCCCATATGCCGCCTCCTTGTCCCAGGTGCAGGGACTATGATGGTGAGTTCATCTATGGCATAAGTCACATAGAAATACAGAAATAAGGATCAGAACTTCCTTGCATGATCTTTTATTAGCAATTATATAAAGTAATGTTACACTCTTATGCCCTATATAAACTGATGTATAAAGTAAAGTAGGCTAATGCTCCCATGTGCTATATAAGTAGATGCATATAGTGAAGTAATACTCCCATTTCCTATAATTAATATGCAGTTGTATAAAGAAAAGTGATGCTCCCATGCCGTATAGTGGTATGTATGGGAGACACTTATTTCTTGCTCTTTGGTTGTTGAGCTGACATTGTATCCATCCCAAGGTCATGGACAATGAAGTCATTGCATGGCAGGACTTGCCACTTATTTTCCAGCATATGCTTCTATCAAGTTACTCTGCCTGGTAATAGCCATGTTTGCACAAAGAGGATCTGAGATAACATTCGTAGCATGTGTCTGAATGTGTTGATCCCTGTTGTGTTTTTAATTTGTTGTACTGTTGTTTTCTTAACAGAGAAAGGATTCTGTCTTCGTGGCAATCTCTGTCCTTTCGATCATGGATCCGATCCGCTCATATTTGATGACGAAAACTTACCTGGCATTGTCTCATTTCCAGGTGAGTCTGTTCAGCAAATTCAGCTTGCAGCATGTAAAATCAGATGCTATGAATTGTCCTCATGTGAAAGTGAACACAATTTACTTCTTGCTTGAACTTTGTTGACCCAGGGGAATAGGAGATTATCTCTAAACTGCAAACACGTGCAGAGTAATCAACAAGCAATGCATGTGATTGAATTGATCTGAGCTAAGCAGATTTACGATGTTGATTTGTGCCTAAGAAAAGGCATTTGGCCTTAAAGTATTCGCTATTCAGTAGGTTCTTTAATGGAAGCAAGGAGTTGGAAAACAAGATTAGATGTGGTGTCAAATAACAGGATTGGCTATGCTTCATCAACATGCAATGGTTGTTCAATTAATTGTTAAATACCATTTATTGAGCCAGAAAACAAACTGTACATACCTGAACACAACAGGTTGATGTCAATGCTCAACAGGTCACCTGAAAGTGAAAGTTTCTATTACATACTGGGTAGCACTAATTACTATAAATACAATACAGACAGCTTTATAATATGTTTATGGTATTTGACATATATGATGTGTTTATGTGAAATTACATATGCAATGTGCTTATAAGTCATGATATAAATAGAATATGTTGACAGTGCAAAGTGTGAAAAAACGTAGCAATTTTTGCACGCTTGTCAAGAGTGTTATTAGTAAGTGATGTGTAGTCATAGAATGTAAATGGAATCAGATGCAGAGCCTTGTGGGACAAGACAATTTAAGACAGAGAGTGCATTTGTCTAATGAATTATACAAAAGGGAATGAGTGTCACGACCATATGCCAGCCAGAGTTCTGGTGAATCCAAAATATTGCAATCTAGTATTTTCACGATCAGTGGTAGCATCAGATTGGTCAATGAGTCTTATCTGATACATGGGCAAAACCTATAACTGCAAAGGCCAGTGTAAAATTGAGTCTTGACAAGTATGTTTATATTGAGGAAGAAAGTAGGGTTGTACACATGAGATTCATTTAGTTATTTAGTGCATTTGCAGATATATGGCTGGTACATGGTGGTACAGTGTTGTGTTGAATTTATGTTTCCAGGTAGCCAGCCTGGTCCTCCTCTTAATCATCCTCCTCCAGCTATAGTTCGTCCACTTCCACCTATGCCACCAGTGCTTCTCCCCAATACCCTTCTTGCCCCTCCAGCTCCTGGAGTTCCACTGATTGCAACCGGAGCCTCGATGATTCCTGCTCTTCAGACGATTCCAGGTCTCAACCTTTTGCCAAGTGGAGTTCCAAAATATCGTATGCTTTTCTGTCATTACTTATGATGTAGATTCGAGTTGTACTGAATCACATCTTTTACCATTCAGCTTCATTTAATTATTTAAACACTTTTGGTCAATTAAAAATAGTAGGCAGTGACACAATTAGGATATGCTAAACTATTTATTTTAATTTTAAGTGTGATTGAAACGATGATAAATATTTGTTTAACTTCCTTAGCAACAGTCGATGAACTTGCTTAATCTTATGGTCTAAATTGTGAATGACTGTTATAATTGACAAATATATCATGATGAGCTACTGGTTACTGAAAGTTACGTTAAGAAAACCCTGAGTGTTTTCATGTGATTAGCAGCATCTTGGTGACCATTAACGTTTGGCTACCTCGGAATTAAAGAGAAATTAGACCGCTGCATTCTGAATATGCAATAAAGAAATATTTTATCACTAAAAAGAAAAATTCCTCAGTTACACATATGTATTTAAATCTGATAAATGGAGAGCATATGCAAGTCTAGAAAACTGATCATAATACATGCACTCTATGTGAGCTACTAAGTGTGAAACTGTCTTTGTTTTGTTTCGAAAGCACCTGCCCTGAATAGCACTTCAGTGATGAAGGCAAACACGATAGTGCCGATGGAAGCCTCTGCTGCAGTTCCAGAGAACAGTGTCATTCCGGTTATACCAAAGGAATCTGGTGAAGGGAAGAGGATTGTGATTCCAGCACGGAGACAAGTTAGCCTCAACGTTAGCCAGTCCAGCTTTCCAGGTAGATGTGCCTTCTGGGTTTTGTTTCCTTATAATCGGCAACTTTGATGTAAGTAGTTCTTGTCTGCTCTGAGATCAGGTCCGAAAACTCAGCTTTCTTGACACATACACTTGCATAACAAGCTCTAAAAGATCTTTCAATTTGCTTTATATTTTTTTCCACAGTGGCTTCCTTTGCATGTCATCATTTCATCTGGACAAGAGCAGTAGAGGGCGACCTATACCTCTGAACTTCGTGTTGCATGTAGCCTTAAGACGGGCTCAGAGCGGAGACTGCTAGTTGAACACTGTGAAAACAGGGTTGTCAAACGTTTTTGTGATGGGGGGCCAGTAGCAATATTTTGAGTAAGTGGTGGGCCAGAGTGCCAAAAACGCTTGAGGAAAATGGGGTAGGGATCTCGGAGGAGGTCATACAAACATTTGAATTTGGCTTTGAAAACATGATTCTGATATACATTATCAATTACAAACATCACAGAAAATGAATAAGACCTTAAGAGTGACAAATTAGACTTTTCATTCTCAATTGTGTTATCTTTAGACAAGTTTTCGCGTGCCAGCAATATATCGTTGGAGGGCCAGAAATGACCCGTGGGCCAACTCTTTGACACCCCTACCTTAGATGATGATGATCATTTAATTCAGTTTGATTTGATTGACTTTCTGATTGCTGTTGTTGAAGACGATCGAGAGTCTACTGAGATTCAGGACGTGCGATTAGTCGTGAGGCAAGGAGGGCGCCCTCTGGAGCCAATCGTGTCAAATGACGAGCAGATGTCATTTCCAAAGAAACATATATCAAGTCGCCTTGGTTGGTATTTACTGGAGCTTATTGTCAGCATTTATGTAACACCAGCACAGAAGCACTGGTCATCTATTCTCAGACTTGCATTATCAATCCATTTCGTTTTAGGTCTTCGTTGAGCTTTTTATCCAGGAGTTGATCCTTGGGTCGTTATCTTTTACCTAGTGGTATTTCTAAGATTGTTAAGAAAAATGAATGAGTCAGACATCAAAACTAGATAACGTTGAAACTGATACGATTCGTTGTGGGACACTTTCTGATGAGCAGTATTTAATTCTATTCTAGGGACCAGAAAAGCAATTGTTTCAGAGGAGAATTCCACACTTGAGTTGACAGGCGTTCCAGCGCATCAGAACACGATTTCATCCATTAATCAGGAACTTAGCAAATATGGAACAATTGTAAACATTCAGGTATGTATGTATGTATATGTGTGTCATGATTCTTAGTAAATTAACAAGCATATCAAACTTCTGCACACCAAATTGTTTCAATATAAACTAAATTCGCCAATGAGAAGCTTCCATTAAGGCAATTATAAAATACTTCTAAGTTATCAGTTTGCGCACAGCCTCTGGGATGTGAAAAAGGCTCAATAGCGAAGCTCTCATCCTTTACTAGGCGTAATAGATTTAGTCTAGTTTAGCTTAGTAGTTAAGAAATTTTTTGATTTTTTTGTACGCTTTACAGACAATGAATAACCGCATAGATATTAGCACAGGTAATGCACTCGATGATGGTATGGTGATCGATAATCATATTAGCATAACCACAGGAAAACAGCCCGACTTAATTATCTTCTCGCCAGAGACAGAGAACCAAGCTGTTATCAATAACATGGATTTGGACCCTGACCTAAACTTCTTTAACGACCTTCCATGTTCTTCTACTTACGCAATACCCCAATCATTAACTTCGGAACTTGAACAGTCCACTGTACAACTATCAATCCTACATATAACTTGTCGCAGCATGCTGCACAAAGTGACTGAAATCACTGACCTCCTGCAGGTTGTTCCGGCCTCTATAATAGCGCTCACAGAGACTTGGTTAGACAAAGAACAAGCCAGCTGTTTGAGCATACCAGGGTACAACTTGATACATAAGGCACGATCCGAGGGCAGGGGAGGAGGTGTTGGCCTTCTGATTAGACAAGATCTGACATTTGAAACTATGTCTAACGATTCCAAAGCAAACCCATATAATTCTTTTGAGTATCTTACTCTTCGAATATTGCATAATAAAGGTACTACAGTTCTAGGAGTTATATATCGCCCTCTAGATCAGAACGTCAATGACTTTGTTACCGAAATGGAATCTTTCATAAGTAGCATAAAGCAGAAATTGAAGGAGCATTTACTGGTCGGTGATTTAAATATAGACCTCTTAAAAAACATTACACACAGACCAACAGAAGAATTTCTAAATTGCCTGTTATCGCACCATCTCCTTCCCATTATTAAACGTCCGACGCGCATTACTGAATTTACTACGACTTTAATTGATAATATCTTTACTAATATTTGGAAAAAGGTGAAACTATCGTCTATCTTGATATCGGATATATCTGATCATTTACCAATTCTGGCTGTATTTGATTACGATTTGACGGTCCAACGCTGTCTAACCTCTATGACCAAACGGATCTTTTCCCCAGATGCAAAAAATTCCTTCCTAGATTCTCTTGGCTGTACCGACTGGACACAAACCATTGATGCATGCAGCAGCTTAGATGTTAACAAGGCATATCAGATATTCATATCTAACTACCAAAAAGAATATAATAGGGCCTTCCCATTAATTAAACCCAAAAAGAATAAAAGGATGTTACCAGAAAAGGCTTGGATGACACAAGGACTTATCAAATCATGTGCTAAAAAATCGAAACTCCACCTTAAGTTTATAAAGGACCCGTCCATAGCCAACAAAACTAAATACACCAGGTATAGAAATTATTTCAAAAAAGTAAAAATACAAGCAGAAAAAAATTACTTAGACACTGAATTCTCAAAATATAGCCAAGACTTGAAAAAAACCTGGCAGATCCTTGGATCCCTGTTAGACAATGGTAGTGATGCGAAAAACATATAAACATATTAAATCATTATTGGTTGATGGAGTGCCTACAACTGATCCGATAGCGATCGCTACCGAATTAAATACATATTTTGTGAATATAGCTCAATCGCTGGCTAATAGTATTCCTGTTAATTTGACACCCATTGACAAATTCATGACATCACCCAGATGTGACTCGTTTGGCCTACCTGAAGTCTCCCCCCATAAAGTGATAGCACTAGCAAAGAGTCTAAAGACATCTCATTTGACAGGAGTAGATGATTTGGATCTTGAAATAGTTATCACTAGTATACCTAAAATATCTACTGTTCTATCAGAAATTATAAACTGCTCCTTCAGAACAGGCGTCTTTCCTGACGATTTAAAGATTGTGAAAGTAGTACCTGTTTTTAAAAAAGGCGTGCGAGATATTGCATCCAACTATAGGCCTATCTCGGTTTTACCTGTATTTAGCAAGCTTTTTAAAAAAGTCATGCATGAACGTCTTACTGACTTTATATCAAAAGCGAATCTCCTATACAATGCTCAATATGGTTTCAGGCCAGGCCATTCGACTGTCATGCCTTTACTCACTATGCAAGATAAAATTTAAGATGTCATAGATAAAAATGAGTATTCAATTGGCATCTTTTTGGACTTAGCCAAGGCCTTTGATACTATTAACCACACTATCCTTTTAAGAAAATTATCTATATACGGAATTCGAAATACTCAACTCAACTGGTTTAAAAGCTATCTCCAAGACAGACAGCAATTGGTGAAATCTGGAAATGCCTCTTCTACTCTATTAAAAATAAAACATGGAGTCATGCAAGGCTCCATCTTGGGACCACTATTATTTATCATTTACATGAATGACCTGCCTTCTGTAGCTCCTAGTCTAGTCATTATACTCTTCACAGATGACACTAATTTATTTAATTCGCATCCATGTTTAGAAACTTTGATTAGTCAAACTAATGACGAGCTCAATAATATAGCCGAATGGTTTACAACAAACAAACTCACTCTCAATTTAGATAAAACTAACTTCATACTTTTTAGATCTCATAGAAAACCCCCACCGCAGCATTTACCTACGCTTAATATCATGAATACTCCCATCACACAGGTCATTTCAACCAAATTTCTAGGTGCCTATGTAGACCCACATCTATCATGGACTGACCACATAATGGCAATATCATCAAAAATTGCTAAAACTCTTGGCATACTGACTGAAATTTCAAAAATTATACCGGCAAAGACGCGAGTCACTCTCTATTATACCCTCATATATCCTTACTTTACATATGGTAACATCATATGGGCCACTGCATATAAATCTATAACTTAAACAACCTGCATATCTTACAAAAAAGAGCGATAAGATTTTTAGCTAACTTGCCGTATAATGCACATATAGAAAGTCTACTTGTTATGCCCTAATAAGAGCCTCTTCCATCTCTGATTCAGCTGAACTGGAATGTGGCAGTTGCTCAGATGTGACAACTGAATACTAGAGCAACAGGAAATAATCAGATGCATAGACCAATGTTCGTTAAGGTAGAGTGTAGGTGAAGTGTGATTTATGGAAGGCCTCGGTTAACCGGTAAGGCCTTGGTTGCTTGTGTTGGTAGTGTGGTTCTCGGGATAATTGTTTTGTATTATTGAAGGTTCACTACAACGGCCATTCTGACCGCACGCTGGTCTCCTTTGCACGACATGCAGATGCAGCTGCAGCCTTCCAAAGCAGTGAACCAGTCTTCAACAATCGTTTCGTTTCTCTGCTTTGGCATTCCACTGATAGACTGGTAAACAGAAACAATCTGAATATCATTAATTGATTATATAATTTATTCTTTCATTCAGTAATAATTATTAATTACATCAAGGATAATAACTCTTTCTTCAAGTATGGATTTCACTAGCAGGTGTCTATTGCTCTCTTCTAATGTAATGTCGTTTTTATTTTTACATAATTAATTGCTTATTATATCTTAAGTTATTATTATACAGTGTTTAGCATGTGAGACAGTTTTCTCGTTGTTCAAGGCTTCGATTCCTGAAGTGCGGAAACTGTCCGTGAAAGAGCGCCTGGGCATCCGTGCTGGACCAACAGGCATCGAGTCATCTGCAGTCAATCAGACGCAATCTTCCTTCCCACAACAGCTGGCCAACAATGGCACGGTCAAAGAAGGACTGGAAAAGGTCATTGTCATCGCTCACTGTATCCTTTGTAGTCAATTGTCATTCTCAAGAGGGATCCACATCACCCACTGTCGGAGTTCAGGAGGCCAGTGCAGGGAATGAAGAGCAAGGGCCAGAGACAGATCGATAGGGTGGGTGGGTGGGTTGGCCACTTTGGTCATGTCGTCTTCCCTGTTAAACTCAGTTTGTGGGCATGACAACTGTGGCTGTCATGAATTCACCCTTTATCCCTATCACTTTGTCCATGTTTTTATCATGATTTCCTCAGAGTTGTGCATTTGCTGGAATGTGTCTGTCGTTTAACTATTTGGATCAGCAGTCTATACTGTAGATCGGTGTCAATGATCTGCTTCAGATCTGTTGTTGTTTTGGTTGTGAATGGTGCTTCTGTGTATTCTAGCGATTGGTGGTTCTGTCGCCATCGGGTGCCCTCACGAAAACGCTCTTCAACAAAATTCCTCCTTCAACCAACAACATCTCCACTTCCTCCAAAGTCCTTGACAACCGGAAAACGGACCAATCAAAACCGACATCAAACCTAAATGATCTCAACAAGGTTAGCTAATATGTCTGAGTAATTCCTTTTAACATTTCATTTAAATTATTTAAAAAAATGCTTGCAAACAATTCAGATTTGCACATTGCATGGCATAACATCATTTATACTGTGACTGCAGCTAAAAAGTTTTGAATTTTGACCTCATTGCATAACATAGAGTGTCAGGATATCTTCTTAATGTGTGTTTGTGATTCAATTTCTTAGAAAGCTGATAAAACTGACCCTGTCGAGCTTCATGACTGTCTTATGTTCAACATAGTGCATAATTTATTTGGTTGCTTTCATCTCACAATTTTGTTGTTATTCTGCCAATTGAGGGAAATATTGTTGTTTATGTGGTTGCTTTGTTAGTTATGGTTTGTGCTGACTCAGCTTGTTATGTTGATGTTCTGATCAGGAACAAATGAAAATGAAGCTAGAAATTGCCAAACAGAAACAACTGCTTATGAAGAAACATCTGGAGCAACAAAGGGTTTCTACATTTATTTATTTACAATTCTTTATAAATTATTTTGTTTTCTATGTTGAGTCAATAGGTTTGTAAAGGGTTGGTTGTCCATTGTTATTTGTTGCATGGTTAATTGTTTATTCAGTCATTCATTAAGTGACTAGTATATTGTTTCCTATTCTTTTTCAATTGTTTTAAGGAATCTTGTGATAAAACTAAATCAATTTTATTATGAATATTGTATCTTGTATGTTTTGTGTCTGGTTATCTTTCAGGCACTCTTGGTGAAGTTGGAGAGTTCTTCACTGAGTTCTGAAGAAAAGAAGTCACTCATTCAGGTCTTCTTACTGACTGATCACACTTTGGAGTTAATATTCCAAACCTTTCTAAAACATCGCGATTTTTGCAGACTTACCAATCCATTGTGGACAGTTGAGTTGGGAATTCAGAGATTTTAATGTTGCTTGCTTATGCTGGTAGATAATTTCTCATGTAACCTTGAATACGTGGAATTATGATCATAACTTGGAATGCCCAAAGTGATATGCTCTGGAAATTTTTTTCTTTTGTTGGATAAATCTTGACAAGTAATTGCATGACTTGGGTACTCTGTGATGAATTAGGCCAGCATTTCCCAAGCTATGTACGGCTGAACCATAGGGTTCCCTGAGGTGAACACGAGGATTCCGTGGAAAGCTTTCAGTGTGAACAAATGGAGGCTTTTTTCTTGTCGTATGTGTATTACTTTATATGAAAGATTATTCATTGCCATTTTAATTATAATCTTTGCCCAAACCTTTAATTGTCTGCATTCTCAAGCGTTTGTACCTACAACAGGATATGTTTAGTTTTGGACAGAGGTTCCGCCAAAAACATTTGAGATCAATAGGGTTCCACGGCCAATAATGATTGGGAAGCGCTGAATTAGGCTTTCATTTTTAAACTTTACGTATGTTTGTATGTATGTATGTCTTGAGTTCCGTATCTTTTCAGCTGAGGCACATCCTCTAAGCCCTATAAACCGATGGGAGTTACTTGGGATGTGTTATGTTTCAAACCCATAACGCATAAGTGTAAGACTGGTTGCTGTATCAAATTTCCAGTATTGGTTAGCTTGAACTGCAACTAAACACCATGAATTGTCTTTCCAGAGAATGAAATTGCTGGAGAGGCGCTTGGAGAAAATGAGATCGGAACTTCAGGACAGTGCCAGCTCTCTCCAACCACTTGTCAAGTCAGTTCCACCAATTGCTTTGAATCTCCAGCCTCCTAAGACATCACAAAGTCGCCTTGAGGTAGGAGGCTCTCAGGCACTCAGCAATTGATGCTTAACACTTTAACAACAAACTGCATTGTTATCCCAGTCACTTTTAATACTACACACTTGTAGTTTGAGTGTTAGAGCACTTACTACAATGGGCTGATCTGAGCAGTTGGTCGTTATTTGTGCTATCTCTCGGATGTCCTGTTTAGTGCTTTCTAAATGTGAGTTTTTAGTTAGCTATCCAGACTCTGGTCTCTCGTCTAATTCTGTATTTTGAGTATCTATCAGTATCTGCCTATTGTAGCAGAGATGATGCAGTTGATGTTTTAGTTAGGGATTCTGATGAGACATACAACTGCCACTGTGTTCTTGTTTGAGTTTTTATTTTCATCGGTTAATACATGTTACTTGGATTTCAAGAATTTCATTCCACTTCTTTTTTATTAATTCTGTTAGTCTGATAATTTTCAGATCCAGAAATCCATCTTGGATGCGGAACTGGATCTGATTGCCAAGGAGAACCAAGGAGTTGACACTGCGGATCTAAAGAAATCGGTGGCTATCCTTAAATCTCAGGTAAAGTAGTTGCATGATTTACTAACATCACTAGCATCACTGTGTAATAACTTGTGCAACAGGTTGCCTAGCTGTAATAGCGCATATCCTGTTACTATTTCATTTGGAGTGTGGGCCTCAACGTCTCGGGTTATTTAGACAATTTCTTGTAAGATTCAGTTTGAATTAGTCTGCTTTCTTGTCTAATTCTGAATGGAATGCACTGCCGGACTTTATTCGCAAATCTTCAACAGTATCGTTCTTTGTGCATAGATCATTTTGTTTAGGAACGTTTTAAATGATGGTTTAATAATAATAATAATGTTGTGTTTTGTGCTGCAGGCAGCTGCACAATGGCTCCCAAGCAGCACACGTGGCCTTGGTCGCGGCTTCCGAGGCCATGGCACAGGCCGTGGTGGGGCACTTGCTAGAAGAGGCAGAGGAACAACACACTTGTCCCTTGCTACGAAGCTCATTGACAGACGACCAAAGCAACTTGTGGTCTCTGGATTTTTCCCATCGGAAGTGGAACAGATCACTACCAACATAGTGGTAACTCAATCTCTCGGTCTTTCTCCATCTTGATTCTCTGTCCTTCTATTCAGTCTTAATGTTGGTCAGGTCTAAACTTGGGGCTCACTTGTTTCAGCTAACTTTGCAATTGTAGCAAAATGATTATTTAAATATGAATAACAGTTGACAGAGCATAAGTAAAAACTAGACGCTGGTACATGTATTTAAAAGATAAATGTGTAATATAAATTCTCTGCTCTTGCAAAAGACAAACTTCATATTGACTACAATTCTGAATTTTTTATGTGGCATTGCTGATGAAAGTTATGCAACTTTACTATTACTTAAGGTACTTCTATTAATGACAGCAGATGCTTATTTTCTGATATCAAAGTATCCCATTACTAACATCCTAATGTTCTACACTCAGATAGACAATTCTCAATCAAAAATCAAACCATAGCACTAGGGACAGATTTGTCATTTTATTCTCTGCAAAATTCTATGGAGAGAAGTATTTGCACAAACTCATATAGCCTTGTGACGTAGGATTAACATTTATAACTTGAAAATCGAGGCCTTACCTAGTTTAAGCTTAAGCTTTTGTTGGGCTTCGTTTGTGCTTCAAGTGAATTTATATGTTTAAAAGGTTCTTGTGTAAAATGCAATAAACTCGATCAATCAATCAAGATGCTTGCAGAAAGGCTAGAACATTCCAGAATTTGTTCTGTTGAAATTTCCACTGGAGATGGCTTGCATTTTGAGTGCATTAAATTATCTTCTTCAGTGTATTAATGCTATCGTGAAACTTTTCGAAGGGATAGTAAGTCGTCACATTATTACCTTGCACTTTCTGCAATGTTCATACGGCCTTGCTCAGATCATTATCCCTTAAAACATGGTGATATATCTCCACACTGGACTCTGCTGTAAGTAAATTCTTAAGAACAAGTTATGCTCCCTAAATGTTGAATATAAAGAAAGTCAAATATGTTTAAATATTTATTTGCTTCATATGCATATACTGGAAGCTGAAATACGAATTACTCAGTGAAGCACTGACTTTATGTGACACACTTACTGATAGACGTTGAAATATTTGTAGCACTTTTGCTTGTTTTGTTTTCTTTCTTGTTTCAACATGTAAAATCAAAATAGATCGGCAGTTACTAGTCTAAGTTCAATTCATGGCCACTGACATTCTGCCTCTCTAGTCTAGGATAGGGTACCCTAGGAATTAACGGTTGATGTAACCTTTTACTCGATTTGTGTTTTGAAGAAATTCAACGGTGTTGAAGGCTCTGAGATTGGACCAGGAAATACTAGCATTCTTATCACCTTCAGCTCGCGCCTTGATGCCGAACGGGTAACTTACTTTTCTGTAAAATATGTTTTTATTTTCAGCTGTAGTTTGTTTTTCAGTCATTCTTAGTGTGTGTCATCTATTCTTTCTGTTAGTCATTTGCAAATTTGTCAGTTCACAATCATTGTTCGTACCAGCTGTAAACCATGCAACATATTCAAGCAGTTGTTTAATTTATGGCTGTAGGATAATGATTGTTCTTCTTATTATTTTATTACTATTGCACAGAGCCTCTGCATTTTAGTTAAGTCAAATGTTCCCAAATCTGTTGGCCTTTTCTAAATTTCTAAAATTCCTTTTTTTCTCCATTTCCCGTCTTCCTCCATGTCCCTCTCCCTTCCCAACCAACTCTCCTTTTCAAGTACTCCCTCCCCAATTTTTCCTTCTCATATCTTTTAATCTTCCTTTCCTTTCCAATCTCTCCCACTCCTCCATTTATATTTATGAAATCCCATTTGAGTTCTATGCCTCTATAGCTCCTCCTTACCTTGGCCCGTGTAATCGGTTGTCAATGATGCTCTAATATTATTCGGTCTATGTTGATGTCTCTATCCAGTGCAGTTACATAGCTAGATCATCTGTATCTTGCCAGTGTTTAAATACAAATCAGTATAAAATTATTTTGTATGTAACTATAATTGATCTCTTGATCATAATAACAATGAGATGTGTGTGATAATGTTTGTTAATTAATAACCTGAGATTTTTAATATCTTGCAATAAGTCGCTGTGTGCATTGTCACTGATTGTCATCAGTCTGCTCTTTGATGAAGAGATGATTATAATCATCGATATATGTCCTGTTTTTTCTTCTATATTTAATTTTATTTTTTACTGAATTATTCTGATTTTGTTATCGAAATTGAATATAATTTAGTGGTACCTGCATTGTTGTGTAATTCTGGCTTTTACTGGTTTCTGTTGATGCTTTCTTTCATTAGTATGGTTTGCATTGAATAAGTTTGTAATAGCCATTATCTATTATCTGATATGCAGTGGGCAAGTAGAGGTAGATTGCTATTTGATTTGATCTTTTTACAACAATAACTTTACATAAATTTCTTAATTTATGTAAGAAAATTATTTTTTTAGTCTGATGATGTGACCATTTTGGTTTTCTGTTGAAGGCTGCACTTGAGGGTTTGAAATTCCAAGACCGGAAGCTTCTTTTGAGCTGGTTTGATGCACGGACACCTGCTCCGAAGTTGGAAGAGAAGAAGGAGGAGGAGGAGATGATGAAGCAGGATATGGAGGAGGAAGAAGAGGAGGAAGAGGAGGAAGTCGAGCAGGAGAAGGAGGTTGCTCTTGAAGACAGCGAGTCAGAGGTTGAATTGATCGTTGAAGATGACGATGAAAAAGATGATGATGAGGAGTTGAGTAGCCAAGTGACAATAGCCTTAGACGAGGTTTGTGGTTAATATATCTGTCATTCTTTCCTTCTCTTTGTGTGTGTTTAGCTCTACTATTCAGTAAAAGTTTCTCATAATTCTCACAAAGAGCCTTGAACATCTTATGAATATAGACTTACATACACATCTAAGAATGTTAGCTGAGGGCCGTTGTTATGATTGACTTTGTTTTCTGCAGGATGAAGTCCTTGATGACAGCATGTTGCTGAGGCTGGAGGAGGAAGATGAAGATGCTGGTCTGATGGACCATTCCTGGCAGAGGTGAATCGATGTGTCTGGGAGATGGTTCTGTTCTCAAGACCGATCGTGAACATGGTTCTGCTCTCCTGTCAATTCCCTTTACCGGAAATTAACGTGGACTCTGTGTATTCGATACCTGATCACTGAGAACTGAAACTTGACATTGGTGCATGTGATCGGCGCTGTGTATCTGTAAAGCAGAACTGAGACAGAAAGAAATCGAATTTTGATCATAAATGAAACTGTGTTTGAAGCGCTAAGAAAACTGTAAACTGTGTTTTAACATGAGGAGAACGATCTTTAAAGAATTAAATGCGTCTGAACAACAGTCTTGAGCTGCTCAATAGCATCAAATAATACATTAAATTCATGTTCAGAAGGAAACTGAACATGGCTCCAAATTAGAAATTTGTCAGAAAAACTGCTTTGTTATCAGGAAAAACTATTCTATAATGCCGAGTTTGTTTTCCATGGTAGCACCTTGTGAAAATGATAACAATAGTAACTTCAATTTATGGGGTAGATTATGTTGACTAACCTACTTACCTAGATTTTGCCAAGGTGTTAGATAATGTACCTCACTAAAAGACTGACCAGAAAGTTTGTGGGATTATAGGACAGGTACTAACATGGATTCAAAGCTGGCTATCAAGCAGAGGACAAAAGGTGGGCATAGGAAACAAATAAATCATGTTCAAGGTCAAATTGCAGTGGTTGTAACACAGTCTTCTGAACCACTTTAAACCCTTGTTATGTCAACTCTGTTGCCATCTATCAATGCTGTTATGGCTGATTCAGATTCCCACCAGTTTCTTTGAAAACATTTATTGACTACTGCTGCACTTACAGTAGAAGCAGTTGTAGTTTTAATGTTTTCTGCAAAGATTATGTTATTTAATGCTGTTTTGGTTATAATCATTTTAACCAGTCGAAATCGAGAAGGGTTTTCATTCTTGTGCACTAATCCCAGCAAACTCCTTTACTTGAGGCCTGTATGTAATGTCTGTGTAACTTGTGATGGGTCATTGCATGGCAAGAATTTCACTTTGAACATGCCCAGCGATGTCCAATCGTTTGATTTTCTTGAGTGACTGAACGAGTTCTTCATTTGAGGCAGACGTCGACAGACGTCGCCACGTCCTGAGTGATTTCATGGCTATTGATTTTGTGTCTTCCGTTGATTTCTGGCTCAGTTCCAATTCTGAAAGCAGTAATTTACAGTAATATCTCAGCAACACACGGAAGTAGCATCAGGGACTGGGAGGCCATTTGTTACTGGTGCTATATCCAATCAATTTCCAGTTATTCTGAAGTAGTAGCTGCTATGGTATTTCTGAGAATCAAGTTGTAGGTTCAGTTTTGGTGCCTAAATGGGATGTGATTTTTTTAAGAACCATGGTTTTACAATATGCAGCCTTGTTAGTGGAGTTGATCAGACTAGAATCATGTGATATTGCTGTGACCATCTGGAAGACTTTTACATGGGCCCAGTAGATGTTCTCAGATCAGAAATTGTCTGTGGTTTCAAAGCCTTATTGATTTTGCTTACACTGTTATTTGCTAGTTCGTGTAATGTTTGTTTATTAGTTAGTGAGTTAGTTCTTTAGTTCTTACCTTCTAGGTCTCTGGTTTTCTGTTGATGAGTTCGTAGTGGTTGGAAGGACAGCTTGTGATAAAGCCAGACCCAATCGCATCCAATTTTATCTGCCACGATTTTTATGGCACAGTCTAGGTCATCTAGAGGTTAAATAACAGTAAAGTAAATAACATAGTCACATTCAGTACTATCACACTTTGATATATAATAACATGTGCCTAAAAAAGGTAACTATTCTTGATGTCGATAACCTGAGAAAGCAGATTGTCGATGAGTATTTACAATTTTCTCCTGCATTTTGTTGTAGGTTGTTTCTTGATAGTAAGTAGGCAACCTTTCGTGAGGAGTGTTCGTTACTTAACTTTCTTAGCTTTAGCGTGTACTAGGTCATTTTTCCAGTACTTTCCCTTGCCGTTTGATTACGGTGTTAGTGTACTCGTAATTATCAAGTTGGATAGGGGATGAATGTGGACTCTAAATCTCTAAATAAAGTTGTCGTTGGGGTGATAGCTCAAAAGTAAAAACTCAAGTATCCCCACTCCATAATTAGGGTGATACTTAAGCTGCGACAATGTTACACCAAACAAACGCATGTTTCAGAGAAACGAAGAAAGTACATTTTGCTTTCCTGTCCGTAACTATCTCCTGCATTCTGTTGTAGTTTTCTCCCTATGTAAGTCAATCGATTACTGTTTATTAGGATAAAAATATATTGTGCTATAGTGTAGACCTATACATGGTGGCTAATAGCCTATTGATAAGTGGAGAGAGTATAATGGCCAGCATCCCTTGTAGACCTGTCCGTACCTTCTCCAGGGACTGCGGCGGTTGTCATTCCAGGTCTGTATCCGTACAGTTGGATTTGTCTGAGGATCTGTGGGCTGGTCTTGGCGTCTCTTATTCTGCGCAGAGCGACCAGCTGCTGGGCCAGCTGTGTCCTCTCCATCCGCAGACCTTTGAGCCTTCCGTCGAGTCGGTCGACCTCCTCCTTAGCCTTCTCTCGCTGTCTGTCCGTCGTCTGCAGTGCCTGCGCACGACTGTCCGCCTCCTTCTCGTTGCCCAGCTGCTTCGCCTGCACCGATCTTTGCTCGTATTTGACCGTCTGTGACTTCTCTTCTAGATCTCTTATTCGCTGTCGCAGTCCATGCGCCATGTCCTGGAGTCTGTCTCGTTCCTCTAAGTCCCGGATGCGTGCTTCTCCTTCCTCCTCAAGCCGAAGCCTCAACTGCGACAGCTGCTTTCGAAGGTCTACTAGCTGAACGCGGTTCACGCGTAGCTTCTTGTCAAGAACTTTCAGGCGGCTGTTTGAGGCGTCTTTGTCTGTGCTTGCCCTTCGAAGCACCTGCCCGGCCTGGGTCTTCGAAAACTCCTGGCGTTTGACCTTGACCTGTTGTCTCTCGAGTTCAGCCTCGACTGTCTTGATGGTCGTCTTCAGCTCCTTTCGTCGATGTACGCACTCGTTCATCTCGTCCTGAAGACGATGCGCATAGGCAAAATCTGCCATGACCCACGCCTTCATCATCTCGCAGATGAGGCGTAGTGATTGGCAGGTGTCAGTCATCATGTTGTGAAGCGTCGTCTGGTCTGCCAAGAGCTGAGCCACTGATTGACAGGCGGCTTCGCTGGCGGACCTCTCCTTGAGAATGGATCCAATCGCAGAGAACCGATCTTTTATTTCCGCCTTCCACTTGGTAATGTTGTTCTCGTACTCGATGACAGGACCGAGACCGAGCTGTCCCGCCTCTCTCTCGAAGCTCAGGCAGAAGCGACGTAGGTAGCGGTCGTAGGCCTTGCGCAGCTCTGGACACAAATAGTTAAGCAGGTAGTCGAAGCTCATTCCCTTCTCAACCGCCCGTTTCACCCGCCTCATCTGCCGTTGCTCGGCCTCATTCGCCACCGTCATCCTCATCATACGCTCGCCCAACTCATCGAGGCTTCTCGCCTCACTCAGCGACTGCTTCGACTGTACGAAGTCGACGACTTTCGTCGAATCGATGGCGTTCTTGCTGTAAACGGTGGCAATGTCTTTCGTTTCTCGTTCGACAGTGTGAATGACCCCGAGCACCTTGCTACGAATCGCCTCCAGTGACGTGACGACATCTGACGACGACGTCATTACGACGTCAGTGCGCGATCAGAACAAAAACCTGGGCGACGCTAATGATCTGCAACTAACCAATAATTATTGTACAAAGAAATGAATCATATGTTTTCCAGACGAATCTTCCGATAGATTAGAGTCCGCCAAAAAATATCGATTAATCCGATTAAACAGGAGAATGCTGACTCAAAACGAACCCGTACGTAGGCTTAATCTCAGGTAAGTAGACTAGGTATAGGCCTATTGGGTTCTATTTTCATATCGGTTTCTAAACGCGTCGTTTTTGCGTCTCCGCTGCATTCGAATATTCAGTGAAACGTGGATCGAGGACACCGTCGATTCCATTCATATGTCTGACACACACTAAACTCAGACTCTGCCGTAGAGCTGTTATGTTCTACAGCGCCCAAAAAGCGATTTCGAGGGAACCAACTTATTCACAGGTGCTTTCTGGTTCGTAGAACTGCGTCCAGATATTTCCTATGCACGGTCTAGCTGACACAGTCTTGGTGATACGCATTGCTTCGGTTATCCGATGACTACACGACCGATCTACAGCTGGTCTCTACGACACGGCACGTCGTCAGTTAAAGGGCCTATAGTTGTTTGTTTACTTTACGACAGAACTTAAATATAGCTTATGCCGTGTCACACCTTAAGAGCTGACCTCTAGGCCATAGGCCTACTTACTTGCCTTTTAGTTTCATGGATTTGAGCAAGGAATCTAGATTAACTGTGTCTACAATTGGCCTGTAAACAATTGATAGATCCGTGCACTAATGATAGGCCTAATGTTAGACCTAAGATAATTGGCCGTTGCTCAATGGCGCTGGGAATGACACGTTTTGTTGCTATAATAAATTAAATAGAAATTTTTGGCCTACCCTTCAACCCTTGGGCTGAAAAATGAGTGGAAGTTATGACCTATACTGGAGAAAAGCTTTAAGCTAAAATCGCGATCACTTCTTATTTTTCATATGGGCCCACATAGACCTATATGTGTTCGGTATAAAGTGACGTATTATAGTAGGCCTGTACGAAGTCGTCGTAATTCTAATCATAATTGAACGAGCAACGCACTTGTCTTATGCCTATATATCAAAGGGAACAAATCAATATCGAATTTCTCATGTATTCGCGGCATGAACCTCTTACTCAGCAGTCAAGGTGGTGGAACTGTAGGGCGGTCGTTTCTTCTACCCCACCTCGCCGTCAATGGTGTATGGGTCTATTGATCGGTTGATGCAGCAGTGTGCGCGTGTGTCTGCTGATCGGTTGATGCGGCAGTGTGCGCGTGTGTCTGCTGATCGGTTGATGCGGCAGTGTGCGCGTGTGTCTGCTGATCGGTCGATGCGGCAGTGTGTGCGTGTGTCTGGTGATCGGTTGATGTCGCAGAGCGCGCGTGTGTCTGTTGATCGATTGATGCCGCAGTGCGTGCGTGGGTTTGTTGATCGGTTTATTAGGCGGTGCGTGCGTGGGTGTGGTGATCGGTTTATCATGCGGTGCGCGCGTGGGCTGTTGATCGGTTTATTGGGCGGTGAGTGCGTGGGTCTGTTGATCGGTTTATTGGGCGGTGCGTGCGTGGACTGGTGATGCGGCGCAGCGCGCGTGGGTTTGATCGGTTTATTGGGCGGTGTTCGCGCGTGTCTGCTGATCGGTTTATTGGGCGGTGAGTGCGTGGGTCTGTTGATCGGTTTATTGGGCGGTGCGCGCGTTGGTTTGTTAATCGGTTTATTGGGCGGTGCGCGCGTGGGTTTGTTGATCGGTTTATTGAGCGGTGCGCGCGTGGGTTTGTTATAAAAACTAATATTAGGTATAATGGAATATCTTCTATAATGTTGATCAAGCTTAGAAATTCACAGGGTAGTACAATAATGACTACTATTTTATAACGTACAAACACGGCATGAGTTTGTACGTCATAATATAGTAATCAATATAGTACTACCCTGTGAATTTCTATAATCTATTAATTAAGGTATACGCTACCTAATTTACTTGCTGAGGTGCCGGAACGCCTTTCCGGCTCTCCAGGTGTCGGAACGGCGGGACCAGGGTCGTTCCGGCTGAAATTGACCAATGCTCTTAATCGTAGCCCTAATTACCTCGCTATTTCTACAACGCCCAAACAGCGAATTCGCGGGAACCAACTCATTCAGGAGCCTAATTAGACAAAGTTAGATCCATGTTGAAAAATAAATATTTTTGAGAAATGATTTTAACGCAAAAAAGAAAATTTCTAATTCGTTCTACAGCCGTAAAAATAGTCTGTGTGTTAAACTGTTTATTGGGAAACCTACGTCTGGATTGCTCTTGTTGGTTAGCCGGCTGCCAACTTCCCTGTCTTGGACTCTATAGCTAACACACACTCTGCAGTCAATAATCTTGCTATGACGAAAACAATAAACAAGCCTAAACGTATATATCATTAATTTATATCTTTAAAAAAACCGATTGCCTGAAACTGTACAAACTTTATATGAAAAAGTCCAAGTCAACAGCCAAGGAAATCAAAACTAGATATTAAAAAATCTGAACAACTAGAAGTCCATCCATGCTTCTCTACGCCAGCAGCGGATTGACTGGGAGTTAGTCTGAAGTCGTGTTAGCGAAAGCCTAGGTAAATGCGTCTAAAGAGTAAGAGAGTAAGTGCTTTCAAATGGCAAAACAAATCCAATGCGTAACGTCAGCTGCACGTGCAGCGGCTCCACCTAGTTTCTAGTAAGCTCTGTGAATACACTCAGTACAATTAATTAGCGGGTGCTCCCTAATCTCGAAATTTTTATAGCACCTTCATAACTCATACAATCCATGATGAATCCTTCCTTATTGCTGGCAGATGCAAAAGCACCTAACCTGAATAACTAATAACAAGCAAATACATTTTCATAAAGGAAAGAACTACATCACAACCACTGGACCTGACTGGACATGATTCATCTTGACAAGCACCTCACTGAAACTGCATGACCTAATTACAGATTAGTAATAAAATATAACAGTAGCTTCAAATAAATACATAAACCTAACTGAGTTTTACCAGTCTAATCTAAATTAAACAGTTTAAAAAACATGATCAAGTTTATTGCTTCATAAAGTACGAAAATATTTGCTCAAGTAATTTAATTAAAGAAAATATTACAACAATTTCTATTATCTGTATATTCGGTTTTGTTAAATGGCAATAGTTCATGCATATTAAATTTGAAATGTTTGACAATAATTATTTATAATATGTTAGTCAGTGATTGATATTCTACCCTTGAAATTGTCATAAGGGCATCAGAAATTCTCAGAATGGTGGCTAATTCTATCCGATTAAATTTAAACCAAGGCTAAGAGCAGTAAAAGTCTGTAAGAACTATTAATGTCGCACTTCCTGTTCTAATTGCAACATTACCTATGCTTAGCTGGTGTATTTATTAGCAACTTCTCTCTCTGAACTGGGTTTCAAGAGTTAATCACCCTAACAATGAAACTGTTACTAAGTTATTTACACACACAAAAATCAGAGTTAAAAAATATTTCGACCAGGCTACAGTTGATACATAGCATATATATATATGTATATATATGTATATATATATTATCTGAATAAAAGTACTTAACACTCAAAAAATAACATACAGTATAAAATGCAATTCCACATGTTCGTAGAGGGATTTTCTTAAACTGGAGATATACATGTATATTGTTAATGCATCACTATTACTGAACTAATAAACACTGCTAAAATTCTATAAAAACACAATATACTGTAAAGCTCTCATAAACTCATTTGCTATTAGTTCATAGCACAATGTAAAATCAAAACAGAAGCTCAACTGTAATACAAGAAAGTCTGCAAATTCATCACACCGTTACCCCGATCAATTGAATGCCATGGTTGTCTGGTTGTAGCCAGAAACAACAACCATGCAACCATTGTTCACAGGCCTAACAACTCCAGCAAAATACATTGAAAATAAAACCCCCATATAAAGCAGTGGAAACAGTCACTAGCAGGAA
Source organism: Bimastos eiseni (assembly GCA_959347315.1). Classification (NCBI taxonomy): domain Eukaryota; kingdom Metazoa; phylum Annelida; class Clitellata; order Crassiclitellata; family Lumbricidae; genus Bimastos; species Bimastos eiseni. The sequence goes on from OY365815.1 coordinate 18,348,058, forward strand.
GCTGTAGAAAGCACATCTTAATCAATTAGGCGACGCGATACGAACATAGCCAGCCGCCCGTCATTACCCTGACAACGATATTAACATAACACATTAAGTGTCATAAATTACTGCAAATTATTTTCACCGTTTTACGCTCGACCCCATTTGGGTTCAGTCCATCACAGAGAAGTCAGTTAAACACAATCAGTGCGATCAAAAGAGACCTGACTTGCTCTCATCTTGGTCACATACAAATGCTATTCTAAGCTACATGAAATCTGGCTTCACCTGCTGACTTCTGTAAATGCTTTCCTGAGATCATCTTCATTATAAAGTGAATAAAACGAATTTAAAGCTAACAAATTGATGATGCATGTACCTATCTACTGGTTAATATTAACTCTGTAGAGACTCAACAGAGGTCCAGTAGAAGAGCTACATAAATTATTCTGTTACCTCAAAGAATGTTAGGTAAACCTTCCTGAGATGATACAAAGTACTAGGAAGTCCATTTCTTTGGACAGAGCATAACTCAATCACTTCAGTATGCTACAAAATTGAGCTGTAATATGCCCAGAAAGGACTTCTGAGACTTCTATCAACAGAAACACGAGATCTTTAAGATGACACCTTGGGTCTGTTTGCGTAGTGAATCAAGTATTCTGGGTAGTACTGAGAACTGTCAAAGATCACAAACAGCGTAGGATCATCCATGTAATTTACACAGGAATCATAACACTTTCCGTATGGCACAAATAGGTCAATTGCAGGCGGTTTCCGGTAGATTCTCTTGCCTCGTGTGTATCTTCCGACGATAACACGAGCCAAGAACATGAGATGAGCATGTCTCTCCCAGTCGTCAGAGGCCACACTCGAGCGGGCAGGCAATTCAGACAACGACTGGGATACGACCTGGGCTTCGGGGCCAAATGACGGGGTATCGGATGGTGATATCTGAGAGATGTCATCAACTTGCAAGATAGGAGCAGGAGTCGTTTCATATGAGGTTGTGGTGATGTTGAGATGAGACGAGCAGGAATTGCTCACGTCATTTGGATTGCGGTCGGTGTATCTGTGAGCATACGACGCATCACGGGCAAAGTATGTTCCTGCAATAAAAAAATACAACAGACAGGAATAATTTCAATCTCAGGGTTAAAAAAATAAAAATATAAAAATATAAATATTTAAAAAAAAACGAGGGAAACAATGAGGTAGGTAGTCAGAGGAAGTAGTGAGGGGTTGATCATCTCTCACCTTGTCCGTACATGATGCCATGTGAAACGCCGCACGTTCTCCAGTCGAAGTTGTTGAGGCAGATGGTGTCGACGAACTCTCGTCGAATTCCATGAAAGAGAAGGCGCTCAAACGATCGCTTGTCCACACCCTCCATCTCCTTCTGTTTCTTCTTACTTCAATCACAACAACCATTCAGTTTCTCACATTTATAAAGCCCCATTATATGAGGATAATCACTAAGTAGAAAACAAACCAGAAACTTCAAGCTATCACCCACCTTGGAGAGACTCTATAAAGGTACCACACAATTAAAAACGTACATACTAAGAAGACACGTGTCACAACGCTTCTTGATGGTCATGACACAGTCATCACTTGTTGATATCTTGTGTCGCAGGATACTCAGTGGTGCTGTTGACGTCTCAGGTGGAAGCTTGCTTTGCATTAAAATCCAACCACAAATACAATACAATTCAATACTCATACAATTCCAACAATATAAAAAAAAACTCCATTAGAGGTGGATGGTTTGTCAACACCTACACAGTGTAGAACTCCCACAAGACAGGATTCTGAAGTCGTTGAAGTCGCAAGATTGTCGCACGAGATTTTAACATCGTTCGGTGGAAGAGTTCTGAGACTTCAGCAAATTCATCTGAATTTGCAGTTACGTCAATCAACTGGTACTGTTGACCGGAAATAAAATAAAGAACAATTATAAGTAACTAGACATAAAATGAGCAATACAGAATAATAAAATTGATATGATAATTGTCTAATTCACATGAATATTAGTAAAGGAATGTTAAAAGAGTAGTTCCTTGAACCACAGCTACCTTGAGGTATAAAGTGCAAGCGACTTCATTTTCTTAGCCTTGGCATATGAAGGTGGGTTTCCCTCCCTCACGGTCACATCTTGCAACCAACAGTCTCATGGTTGGTGTACTCATCACAGTTGAGTTGATAGGTGGCACATATGGAGAAGAAATCTCAACGCAAATTTCTGCTCTAGCGGGATTTGAATACAAGCCCTTCAATTAAGTCCAGCACGCGTACCACTAAGATAAAAAAAACATATTCGATCCAAATGCTCACATGGTCATGAGAAACTTTTTAGAAATCAAATGACAATTAAATTAATTTAAAAAAATATCAGCCAATCAGATCAATTGAACAAACAATAAGACAACTGACAATTTTCTAAAGTAAGTAAGAACCTCGTTTTTGTTTCTTTCCTCCCAACGCAAAGGCAATTCAGATTTGCCCTTGGCAGCAAGGATTTTGGATGTGAGACTGGTTCCAGGATGGTAGGCAGGTTCCTTGTCATCCTGTTCCTCATCTGTGTCAACATTCATCTCACGAATTCCATTGACCTTCTTTAGCAGCTGAGCAGTGCTGTCACTGTATTCGCGTTCCAACTTTGCCTCCAAAATATCGACAACCATCTTTGGCAGAGACGATCGCAATTGTGCTTAACAAGTGAAAAACACTAAAAGTGAGTTAAAATCAATATAGAAGCTGTTGAGCAGCAACATTCTATAACCACATGAACAGCAGTTTATGGAGCTCATACAATATCTTCAAACGATCCGATCACACTTTGAACAATGGTTGATTAACAGTTTGAAAACTATGTTAAATATCATGCTAGATATGGTGCAATTCAATGCCAGAAATGTACAAAGTGTATGTACCTTTACCTGGAATAGCCTGAACCGGTAGGGGAGAGGGAAATTACCCGACTATATATTTATTTATTAGCGAAATTTGATACTGCCCTTCTTCCAACATCTTTATGCTCAGAAGTCCACACACATGCCTCAACGGCACAATTGCAGTTGTACTGCAGAGCAATTGTGCGCGAAGGACTTGCTCAAGGTCCCTACACAGTGACTCCTCGGACAAGGCTCGAACCCGCGTGCTCAGCACACACTGAACGTTACGGGCTGACTGCTCTAACCGATCGGCCACTGTGCCACAAATATATGTAACAAATTTCTCATTTTCTCACCAGGCAATATGCAGTCTTCGGTGATTTAATCATTTCAACCTGTAGTTAGAATGAACCAGCAAACACGCTCTTGAAAACTAGTCTACTAGTCCAAAGCCCCACATCCCGTTTAAAATCCAAGCACATCAAGGTTGCTGCATTGACTGACAACACTTGGAAAATGTTCTTTGTCTCCCGTTGCTCGATCTTTAATTTTAGCATAAATTATTAACCACACGAAATGTTCATGCACCACTTACAGATCAAATAGAAGCTGTTGCATCCCTGAAACTGGCAGCTGAATGGACTCTGAAAACACAACACACATATTCATTTCACATGCAAACCTTTATGGAAGTTCCACATAGCACTACGAATTAAATGAGCATCATCATTAAAAAGGACCCATATAAACATAAATTGCCTTAAACAGATAGTCTTATTCGCAAACACGGAAGCGATCAGTCAGACTCTGTATGCCTTGATTGATAATTTCCAATGTTCAAGCAGCACACCGAAGCTGATAAACATTAAATATACAGCAAGGTAAGAGCCATTAATATAATTTACAGTTTATTATATAAGCATATTAATTATAGTGATATGCTGCAAGCTGTTACAGATGTGCTTCACCATTTTATATTTATACTACACAACATATATTATAGTTGACATGATGAACAGTTACGGACCTGATAACATACAAGAACCATCAGAAACTGTTGTTGAACAGATGAGCAGTGAATCTTACTTTAGACGATGTAGCTAGGAATGCCTTGACTTGACCGTTTAGGCACCCGGAACAGCAGCCATGACCAGCCGTGCAGTATGCTAACACAGACTTTGCAATCGCCATCAAACAGTTGAAACATTTAGCCTTCACGACGTCTACAGTGTCCGCAATAACATCAACCCTCGTACGGTCCATGTCGGATTCACAGCCAAGCACAATAGGAAGAGGAGAAGGAGCCATTGGTTGATGACATCTGCCATTCAGACGATTGTAGTTGCAGTCCAGGTCACTTTTATTCTGACTTCTTATGACCAAGTTTTCTTTATCGACATTGCTATTCTTCATATTCAGCTCAAGGTTTTCTTTTTCTTTCAAGGGTTCATAACCGTGAATGTTAAAAGGCAGCAATTGATCATTGGTATTGACATTTCTACTCTTTAAACTGTAGCTGCTATTGCTATTGTTTTGTGAAGCTTCATTCATGTCAAGATGATCTCTATATGAGTTTTCAATTTCTCTGCTTGGAACTTCAATTTCTTCATTTACATCCAGATTTTCCACCTGGGAAATTGTGCCAATTTTGCCTAAATGTTGTGGTTCTTCATTCACATCCAGAATTGTTCCCTCTAGTTCAATGTCATCGTTGTCGTGAATCAAATTTTCTTCATCAACCAAAACGGCTTCATCTAGATCTTCAACTTCATTAAGTCTTTCATTAAAAACCAGGTTTGTTTCCTCTAGTTCTTCATTATAATCCAGATTCTCTTCCAAACAGTCTTCTTCTTTTTCTGTCAAAAGATGAACTCCCTTGCTTAAACACAAATTAGTTTCCTCTACATCTTCAATATCATTGCTGACATCTTGAAAACCTGCATTTAAGTCATGATTATCCTCCTCATATTCGTCACTTTCTTCGTTCAGATTTTCAGGCCTATCATTTGATTCAATGTCGTCCGCATCAATATCACAACTTTCTTCTAGTTCTTCCTTCTTTTCATTAACTTCATCCTTAAGAAATTGGTCATTTGGCTCTTCTTCGTCCAGTCGAACCTTCTTCCACGCTACATCAATCACAGGTTCATCCACAGTTCCAGTGCTTTCTGTTCTAAGTCGCTTTCCCAACCTAAACTGGCTGAGAAAACACTGCCCGCTGTTACCTTCATTTACCTTTAAATCTAACAAACCAACAGACTCAATACCGTCAACATTGTTCATTGATGTCATTAACGAACTTGGTAAATAATTTTCTTGTTTTGCTGTAATTTCATCATCTGTCACAAGAGGACAGCAGCTGTCTGTTAAACTGTCATTCTGATTATTTAAGGAGCTGAAGGTAAGTTCATCTGCCTTCAGACCTCCTGACGATAAGGTCAGGCCATTCTTCAAACTAGTTGATAATTTCCCATTATCATTGTTGAGGAAGCTGCTTTTGGCAGGTGAATGCTGGTAAGTTTTGCAGATATCTGTGTCACAATAAACATTCAAACTGAGAGATGCGTCCTTTGCGATGATCTCAAGAGCTTCGCTGTTGTCATTTGTATTATCGAAAGCTTTGGTGACCACAGATCTGACTGATTGGGTGGAGACACTCTCCATCACGAGAGGCAAGTTGGCTGACAGAGCAGAAAAACCATCATCAGAAACAATAGAACTTTTGTGCAGTGTTGATGCAACATCTCTGTCATTTGTCATGTGAGCCTCACTTACAACAGAACCTGTTTGAGGAGCAGAAGAGGCTACAGAAGAACGCAGTGAACCTCTGCTAGTTTCATCCACTAAAAGATCGACAGTGCGATCATCAGAGTCAGCATCAGGCTTGTCATCTACGGAATTGACCTCATCATACAACGCAGCTGCATCCGATGTCGTCAACAAGTTTTCCATTTGTTCACATGATGTCGGCTGAAGCTGAAACTCGTCGGCTGCTTCTTGCGTCATGCTTGTATTCCGAGCGTCTTCTTCAGTTTCCAAACTAGGAGAAAAGAAAGCCGATGGCAACATTTGCTGCTCAACACACACAGTGGAGGACAACTGAGGTTTGACAGTGAAGGACACCACTGAAGAGTCTGATGAAAGCGGAGAAGGTGGCAATGGAACAGCGGACCCATCAAAATGCTGTGCAAAGGAATGTGATGAAGATAGATGATGAACGGCAGATGCTGATGATGCAGAAGTCAACAGAGAATGAGAATTAGTATCTGAAGACAAAACATAATGCTGAGATTCAAAGGACAGTGAAGACCCCAATGTCAAAGGAGCATTGTGAACAACAGATGAAGCTGACGACATCAAGGGATGTTGGGCTGCGGTTATAGGCAATGTAGCAGACAGCACAAGATGTGGAGCGGCGGATATTAAGGAATCGAAGGCTGATGCAATGGATGAAAAGTTCAGGGGCTCAGCCAAAGGATCGGAAACTGCTTCGCCAACATTCAGATTCAAAACGTCTTTTATGAATGTTGACGACAGATCAACTTCAAGATCCTTATCTTCTAGGTAGATTTCTTCTGTATCCATCTCTGGAAGGTTCTGGAACTCCTGAAGACCGTCCATAGCACTGAGACTCTCAATTTCAAGGGAATTTCCCAGTTCAGAGAAAATCCCCATTTCCAGTAGATTCCCAGTCGAATGGGAAATTCCGATCCTGTACGGATTTCCAGCTACAGTCTCTAAATCACAGATATTTGCACTAGACAAGAAATTTACATTCATCACAGGAATTGTATTTTCCATATCACAAAGGCCTGGAACTGCACAAGGCTGCTCTCCAACACTACATGAATCTCCACCAACATTTGCAAAATTACATAAATTTTCTGCCTCTGATAGATTTGCTGAAATTCTAGTATTATCTGTATCACAATGATATGCGACTGGGGGGGGATTTCCCTCAGAACACGTGTTGAAAGCATGCTCGGCATAGGATGCAATCTCAAGACAATTACCCAACGGTCCCAAAGTAAGACTACACTCCAGACTGCCAGCAGATTTTTCCATTTCCAATCCTGACTCCAAAGAATTGAAGTCATGGACAAGATCGATTGCCAAGGTGCTTGGTAAGTCACTTGGTAAATCATTAGACAAGTCGCTACAGAATGATATGTTAGACAGCAACGAAACATCAACATCTGCAAGCAAAGCCATTTCATCACGAGACATCGACTCGTCCTGGGCCACGGCGTCACCTGTTGATTCAACTACATCGGCCTTGTCAGGAAGTTCCAATTCTGCTGTTGTTGGTAAGTGACTTGGTACCTTTTCTGCCACATAAGAATTTGTGCCAAACACAGATGCCGACTCATCATTTGGAAGCAATGGAGCAGATCCCTGGCATGAAATTGAAGTATAATTTGTGGATGCACTGTAATATAGTTCATTTTCCAAGCTAGGATAATCATAATTTCTGAATCCCACATCATGAGATTTCAATCTGTGACAGTGCCCCTGATCAGTCGAAAACAAGGAATGATTAAAAGCTTTCGTTGTCGTTTCTTTCACTGAACTAGATTGTGCATAAAAGTTGACTTCTGGCGAGAAATCCAAACGATTTGATACACCTGGGTGATCGTGGAACTCTGCGCATTCAGATAAATCACATAGCGGGTGAAGCTTCTTCCTTCGTCGGGACCCCTTCTTATGTGGCTTTTTGCGGTTACTGGGTAAACGAGGGCAGTCGTTAGAGTCACTATCTGAAACAAGGACGACATCGTCTGACTCTGTATCATCTAAAAATAACAATCAATCAATAAGTAAAATGAGCCAAAAATATAAAAAAAGCATTTGATTTCATACAAAAACCAATTGAAGAGAGACTTGGTTTCAATCAATCAATCAATCAATCAAAGAAATTTATTTGGCTGATCAGAATTATATACAACAGTTTACAGCAAATCCACAACAAAATAATAAATAAGTCTAATTCTAGTTGAGAAACGCGAGAAGGAGTCATGGAGTGAGTACGGAGGAAGAGATAAGCCCAGGAGACCCAATTAGGGACCAAAGGTCCTGCAAGTTAGGGCCACCTATTAGGATAGGTTAAAAAGAAAAGTTAGTCGGTAAGAGAAGATTAAAGGGTGAAATACACTACTACCGGTACTATTATTATTCCGCCAATCCATAATACATTATAAACAGCACTGGATACAATAAGTGAGACACAAACACTGAAACGTGATTCATGGAATGTGATGAAAAGGTAAAAATGGACCCAATTCTTAAAAATAACAATTCTATCAAGTGTAGATATTTAAAAAAAAGACTGGACTAGTCAACCAATCACCTGAACATTTTATTCATAAATATTCGGAGTATATATCAATACGCAAATAATTTATTTCATCACTTTAGTTGGATTGATCTAATCGAAATTCATGTAATTGTCAAGACCGGTCGGCCAGTAAGTAACAAACACAGTGTATTTATGAAGGTAAAATGTTAACTTTCATTTGGTCTGAAGTTATTCAATAGCTTAAACAAATAAACTTTCATTTGATAAAGAAGTCATTTAAGGTTCATGTGTTCAGAGTTGTTCCGTTAATTGGTGTTCATTACTAACTTACTTAGTGAAATGCATCACATGTGAGGATGTCGCTGGTAAGTAAAAGCACACTATTCGATCAAAGTCTGGGGAGGTCATCTAATTCACCTGATGATCATCCACGGATCAACTGAAATTAAATTTCGAGAATGGTGTTTCGTGTTTTCGCTACACACAGGTCTGGATACAGTTAGCTCTACGAATGACACACTGTCAGTTGACACAGCACTTGCAAACATCTTCACAACTAAGCACATTTTAATTAAAAATAAGCCACACAAAATGCAATGCAATCGAGCATTTACATAGCGCCCATTAAAGATATCTACTCAGAGGCGCTCTCTGTTCTGGCCATATGATGTCAACTGTCATTTTGATCAAATAAAATACAGCAGTTAAAAAACGTCTGCACAGTAAGCTGAAAGTATCACCAGTGGCGGGCCCACGCGTAGCACCAACCAACGAATTCCCTTCGACAGCTGACAGATGGCATATGTGTATGCCTCTAAAATCACAGCCACTAAGATAAGACGAATAAGAACATTATGATTCGATTCCTACCATCAGATTGAATGAGAATGACATCGTCGTCAGCTGCTTTTGGTATTGATTTCATCATGAAATCGTCTTTGACGTAAGCCATACATAGCACATTAAAGACACTTTAACACTCAATTATCCCACGCCATCAATTATCGCCCTGACGATTTCTCCATTTATGCTCGTTTCTATATAGCTTCAATTGGTATCCTGCGAAACGCGTATAAAATAAATGTTTTCAATGTAACAGCGAAAAAAATTCATGGATTGAATACACCGACGATTGCGTATTATAAGATAATTCAATTAGTCGCAGGAATATCCTCGTTATTATATTAAAATGAAACCAAGTGTATATTTGCCATGAGCAATCAAAACGAATCTTGCGCGCATTAGCGTCATTTTTAATTCCTCTAGCGCATTTCTAATACTCGTCCTCGTTTCCTGCGCCAGACTCTCAGATAGCGTATTACTGGATTTATTGCTCACAGTAGCGTACGAATAGTAAAAAAGCATCAACACTGAGAGTAAATATTTAAAACTTATGATTATTTTTCCAATGTTTGCACTCTCGACATTGCACTACCTCCTGATATATAGGTGTTATTGTTTGGAAGGGGCGTGGAATAATGGATTGCACACTGATGTGCAGCGCTAAGTGACCACGTTGGATTCCAGTTTCCCGTAAGGTTGATAAGTCATTCTTTCACCAGATTAGTCACAACAATAAATAATGAGTTACATAAGATCATACGATGCATAATTTAGCTTTTCACGGAGACGACGGAATTCTACTTCTGTAACAATCTGTCACTATTCGTTCAAATTACGTTTACAATCATGCATGATGCTATGGCTTGTCAGTTTGAATTTACACGAAAATAATAATTATTAGTCATCTGTGACCTGTCCCAAGAAGGAAGTTGATAATCTGTGAATCGTATATACACAGTTTTGTTTGGAAATACGCATATTAGCAGCTCTGGAAAGTGGAAACACGTAGATTTCTGAGGCTGTTATTAAAGTACGTAGACCTACGCAAAAGCATATTAGTATTGCATTTGGCTACAATCACAATCAATCCAATTCAAAATGTAGCAACTAAAAGTACTGACAATGCAGGGTTATTAAAATAATTCCACAGCTCTGCAAAAAAGAATAGCACGGACTCACGGTACTTTAGCAATGCGCTATAATTTTCTGACGTTAAACGTTTGCTGTAAGATTTCCGTTGTTGTGGGTTCCGTATCAATATTGCGATGTCGAACCATTAATGGGCTGTTAGATTAATCAGTTTTACTTAAAATGGCAAAAGAATTTGACTTTGGTAAATTAGAAGCAGAACTGAAGGCTGCTGAAGAGGCGGACAATCGATACCAAAGAGAAAACGATGCTAAATTTAGAGCGGTGCACCAGAAAGTGGCCACATACGATGAATTCAGGTTTAAAATTAGTTATAGACCCTACATTTCCTAGATGATGATGATGATGTGTTCTCTGCCCGAAGGCAGGTCCATTTGCGTTTGCGTGGAGCTTCGGCGGCCAAGAATTGGGCCAGAAAACGCGCTAAAAATTACTTCTGCGGCCGAAAGTTATTTGTGAGTGTCTAAAACGACACTAACATTAGCCCTGACCCTAAACGATCCTCACAATGCCTAACCTAACCCTAACCAACCCTCACGATGCCTAATTTAACCATAAACGAACCCCACGATGCATGATTACAAATTTGAGGTGTTTTTAACATTGTGCATGTGCCAATGGTAGACATGCGCAGAGGTCTTCTCGTGCTAAATTTTGTAGAAATAAAATTTTTGCTTGTTTTTGGGGCCGAATTTTGGGCCACAGAAGATATATCCTTTGGCTTTACTTCACCCGGGGATGAGATGAGTGGGTGGTTTCCTGTTGCTTTCCTCACAGACAATTATGAGTGAGCAACTTGTCCAAATTTGCTACACAGTGACTCGGGGTGGGTTCAAACCTGCGATCCTCCGAACGCAAGGCATCGAACATCCCACTATGCCACCACCCCTGAAATATGCCATGATTCGTGCTGCAGGCACCTTAACCAATGTAGTAACAGGTTAGTTGTTTATGCACATGTATTCTTGTAAGCTTGACGTGGTTTTGATTGCTTTCTGTGACTACCGACCATATACAGCAACCCTAGGACGAGAGAAAATTTATAGGAATGTAGTATTGTCAGCCATAGACCATCTGTAGAATTTTTATGCTTTTCATCTAGACAAATAGTTCTGGCATCACACTTGAAGGCTCTTGATAAGACTGACAAGATCGATTCAACCTTCAAACAACAGTGGAACAGTTCAGCCAACAGCAACAAATCCAGCTCAATTGCACCATCTGTGGCTAATGAGACGGTAAGCATTACGCTGTCACATTCATAAAATATCCAACAGATATTTGGAAGTACTTAAATCTCTCGTTGTGCCTTCATCCATTGAATGCTGTCCTGAAGTGTGAAAGGTAAGTCTTATGATTTATGGTAAGACAGAGTTTGTTACAAATGATTTGTACATTACATTAGATTCACTTTTCCAGGATTGGTCACTCAACTAGTAGTAGTCTCTCTTGGGAGAAAATGATTGTTTTCTTTATAATTTCTTTTGTCAATTCTTTGTAGTAAGATTTAGGCTAACTAGCCTGCATGTGATTTCCAAAGCAGCATAATTTTGTACCTTGGTAAAAATTACAAGTCTTGCTGTGCAACTTTAAGTACTTATTTATACTGCACATCTTCAAGATAACCCACAAAAGGTGCTCCCATCCTAATTACATTAAATTTATACGATTCAGATGACAGTTCACCAGTGGACAACCATATTATGAATCTAGCCACCTTAGTTGATCTTAGTCATGTGTTAATAAGTCAGGCCACTTGTGCAGACATAATATATGGGTATTCATTGCTGGGCAGAAATCACTTGATTCATTTGCATATTAAAGGAACATGCGAATTAGGATTCGAAAAAGAAGTTATCAGGTCTGCTTTGATAGTTGTTACTGTGGTTCGCCTGTGCTATCAAGTACACACTACACGAATATTAAATTGGTACATGCTGAGATTCCATTCGAACCTTTACTTGATTAAAACGTGATTCGCAGGTCACTAGTTAATTCCATCCTTTAAGTAGCGGATTAGGTCTTCCTTTGCATCTGATTGCAGCTGTATATGAATTAATTGATTAGGAACTGTTGCATTGGATTGGAATCGCCAGTACGGCTCACTGGTTAGGAGAAGCAGATGATTGCTTTCCTATTGCATTCCATAAGATATGTTGTACTGTGTAGTTGAGACCGTTTTCTGTGTGTTTTAGGTGGAGATGAGTCGGCCTCCGAGAACAAGCCATGAGTTTCTAAGAGCCTGGAAGCGTCAGTGTAAAACATCAGCTGAAAAGTACAAACTGTTGCTCCAAATTGCTTCCTCAAGTTGCACAGACCTTATCTATGCCGAGATCTGTTCAGGAGGTCTTCTTGGCGATATCCTAGCCGTGCTAAGTGATGAATTTCAAGATGCAGATGTAAATGCTGCCGTAATGATTTTAGACAGCCTTAGTTGCGTAGAAAAATTCCGACTGTCTCTGGCTTTTATGACCACTTTGGAATCGCAAAAATGCACTAAACTGTTGGCTAAGATCGACGAAACCTTGTCGAACCATGATAGTTCATTTTCAGACCTTATGACCAAATTTGTCACAACGAAAACAAAATATGAGACAGCATGATGTGAGTGGATCTCAAAGCTTCATGGAGAAATTTTGACAATATGAACCCTAGTCGTACCCTGTCATGTTGATGATGATCATCATCATACAAGATCAGGACATTTAAACAAGATACTTTCCAACCTTTATAAGGAATTGAAATGTGATTATCTGAGATGGCGCTTTCTAGACGACTGGAATTATTTTATTTTTATTCTAGGTTACCAGTAACCATTGTATTAGCTGTAAAAGTTAAATGCTTTTCTTGGCTGTGTAAATAACAGTTATGAACATGCATTATCCAATCGAGGTTTTAGCGTAAACAAACAGATTTAAGATTTGACCAAACGTGTGGCAGAAGCGTTTTGGTTTGGAATAAAATTTTGACTTCTAAATTAGATGAACATGCAGCCATATATAAAACGTCTGGTAACACTTATTCAACTAACTTGTTTGTATAGATTCAAAACACAATTTCAATTCAATCGCCAGTTTTATTCACTCGTTTGAATCAACAAATGTAAATTTCTAAACTGGATATGCATTAGCAACTTCAACAAGCCAAATGACAAACCACAGAAATTTCTCTCTGCAAACTACAGTTTAACCCAGAAATCATATAAATAACTATCATAACAATAATTAGAGGCTTAGCAGACCAGACATGATCAAAAGGCATATATTCATTACCCGGTAATTATGGTTCAATGTTCTCACATTCTTCACAAAAAAAAACAACCAACACAATGTCAGACATAGACATGGAAACTGATAGCCTGTAAGAGCATACACAGTTTTATAAATTAAAGTTAATAAACAATGTAATATTTTCATTGTTTTAGAACTAAAAAAAATGTCCGTGCTCTTCAGATGTTAGTGATGTGTTCTTCATAAGAAAACAACATGACAAGATTTGCACAGGTGACATTCTGAAAAACTACATAACAGTACGAGTTTGGTATTAGATGTTTAACACAACTGGAAAACAGTCTAGGCTTAGACTACAACTAGATTGCTGAATTGTTACATCATATTCCAACACTGAACAATGCGGTACGCCTATATCTATAAACAACCAAACATAATATCATGAAGACTAGTATGTAAAACTAAGACATTTGCATGACAACATTCAGGGTCAGTTTAGTCTTATCTCTATTGGATTACAATTTCCACTTAGATAAAAATAATCTGTGTACAATGCAGAGAACCAACCCATTAAAGAATAAAACTCTAAAATAGGTTTCTTTAACATTTCAATCATACTTTGATCTTGTTTAGTACAACCTCAGTCATCACCTCCAAACAACAATTGATTCACACTAGTTAAGAGAAAACTGAGACTTGGTTTATTATCATTCTGGCATACATGAACTTGCAATAGCAAGTAACATTGTGGATGTTTCATGCAAAGAACTGAAATATAAATTTAAGAATGCACTCGTTTGCACGTCATGGGCTGAATGCGTCGTCACATACAGATCTAAAATGCATCAGAGTGAATACTTTCAAAAACGTCTGTCCCAGCTAAGCCCCCTGGAGAGTTTGAAAGGGAATGAAACCATGAGACCTGAAAAGTATATCCTGAGCACATGACCAAAACTCTGAATGTTAAGTTCTTATCTGAATCATCAAGAATTGAGACATAAACATTGCTATCATCCAATCTACAAGTCAAGACTCGTCTGTACATAACTCAAAATCTTTAATGCAAGGAATGGCTGCCACATAAATGTAAAAAGTGATACATGGTTGGTTCCTTTGGCCACAGATTACATTCAGTAATACTGTTGAATCAGTCAGAAAGCAACAGAAATAATCAGAGTTATTGCTTAACTGCACATCAAGGCTTAGGAAAAGACCTGAATCTGTTTTTCGAGGCTTCCATAAACAGAGTCTTAACCAAATCCATACATAACCCATGTCATAAGGGCAATGCAGTCACTGAGATAGCTTTAGATTATTAAAAACAAGTTATAAATAAATACTTTAAAAACAAACTATTGCATGAACAAGAAACTGATTAACTGTCTAGATTGCAAGATTAGAGTCAACTCTCAATGACAGAAGTTCAACCAAAAGAAATAGTTCACTTATTTCAGACTGCATAGTTTACACAAAACAGAATCATTAGTGTAGTCAGTAGAACATTGGACAGTGAGAAACCACGTAGATTTAAAAAGTCAGCGTTTAAGGCACCTTTGGTGTTATAAATTTAGCATAGTTAATTGACTTCCTTTTTTTCAAGGTGAGCAGATATTTCAGCAGATAAAAGTAATTTAAAAACAAGACACCTTTTATCTACAGGTTATATGACTCTACTACAGATTGTCAATACACATGAACACTGGCATTGGCTGCCTCCATTTATGGGACCTCTAGAGGAGCAAGATCCACACCCAGCCATGAATGATCAGCAAACCAAATCTTCTGACACACGCTGCAGTGGTTGAATGGTAATGTACAGGCACAAAGAACAGAAGTATGCGGGTTCGATACCCGTTGACCCATGAGGTTGACTTAACCTTACAATCCATAGGGGCAATGGTAAAGTAAGCAGTTCTAGGGCAGATTGGCAACTAACAAGCTGCCACACGCTTATAAAATCGACTCTTCTTTAGAATCATTACCTGTTCTCAGTGTTCCACTATTTCATTCAATCATACTGTGGCTTTGCCAGGTTGAACTTAATAAACAAATATTATAATAATTAGTAGCAGAAAATTTGGCTAATGCCAAATAGCTCACACATAATTGATAAAATCAGTTTATAGCATTTAATTGCACTTTCAGCAAGTGCAAAATCTGTTAAATTTCAAACAGGCATAAGAAACTTTCGAGTTTCGACTTTAAAAAAAAAAGACTTTTTCAGCATGAACAAATAGTAGCTTATAATAATAACTACAATAACTTATAGTAATTCAGCAAATGATTGATTAATTTTACTGGGTCACAACATTTCTGTTCTTCATACAGAACCTTTGTTTTTCTATGTCAAACTAATTTACAAGAACAGAGCTTTATTAAAGCACAAAATGGCTCACACAGCAAAATGTCACTCGTCAAGAACACATGCGCACAAAGTGTAGTCGTTACATTGCTTTTCTTACACAAGACTAGCGTCAAAAATCGTTTACAGATGTAATACTCAGAATTCACCATAACCTTTTTCTGATGGATATCAACCACTTGGCTTAGTTACATGCCAATGCCACCAGTTTTGATTTACTACAGATGGCGGTAGACAACTACAGGGCAGTGCGAGTGGTGGACAATGTAGTCGCTGACGCTACCCATGATGGTTCGACGGATGGAGCCGAGGCCTCTGGTTCCTACGACGATCATGGTTGCTTTCTCTTCCTTTGACACGTCCACAACCACCTCACCTGGCTTATTGCTGAAGATGGCCTTGATCTTTCCAGTCAACTGGTAACAATTGAACAACAGAATCATTAAGCTAACCTAGTCTAATTCTACTTATACTGTGTAGTGCTGCTATCATTTGATGCTTTGTTGATGCACAAGACATCGATCAAATCTGTAGTTCAACTTTTGATATGACACAGCATAAGCCAAGTTGCAATACAAATCAGGTCCTTAGCCAGAAATAAAGAGTAGGGCATCCAAAGGCATTCAACCACTCGACAGTGTGAGCGTACGAATTTGGAAATTACCGTACGAGTACCACAGCAATGCCCCTACCTACACTGAATGACCTAAGAGTTTTGTCATACTTGTAACTGTTTTGTTTTGCATACAGTGATACAAAGGACAGGAGTCTGACTAAGGGTCTGATTTAACTTAACATGTCACGGATAAAAGGAGTACATTCTTAACTGCAAGAAAACTAACAATTCATAGGCAGTGAAATGCAATTTGAAATTCACAAAACTCTAATAAGTGAAATCCTGAAAAGAACTGCAGATAATTCGAAGTAGAAGGGCCATGATTAACATACGCTATGGGAGCGCATCTTTTCGGCAAATTTCTCCTCAAGAGTCTTGACCTTCTCCTTCTCCGTCACCAGCATCTGATCCCAAACAGACTGACTCAACATTACAGCCTCTACAACAAACAGACATCCGCTCACCAGACAAACAAACCACACTAAGCACCACTTTATTGCAATATACAAGTCACATTTGCATATATGGCACCAAAATAAATATTTCCTAAATATAAAACAAGGTAATAGTTTAATTTAAGAAGTCTAAGGAAGAACTTATAATAAAAATGTATAAAATCCTGTGTAATGAAATTTTGTTGTTGGTCATCTGATGAAAGGAGGAATGGAACATTATATCATATTTTAACACAACCCCTTCCATAAATCACAATTTATAACATCCATGCAAATTGCAAAATTTGTAATTTGTGAAGGCAAGCAAAAACTGGTTTCAGGCATAACTGTCAAACATTTTACAGGTTTAAACTAGAAGGGTTGGACCTTGCTAGTAGTGTAGTAGACTAGGCCAGGTAATCCAATATCGCTTAAACCAGCGTAGATTAGATTTTAATAAACGATACCAGCACCAGTGTAGACGTTTCTAAGGCAATTAGGATCCAGATAAGTTAGCGTGACCAGTTAGAAGAGCATTTAACATTTTTATTATTTTATTTTTATTATTATTATTGAACAACTTAATGTCAAACCACATAAGGTTACATTATAAATGTTAAGGGAGAAATGAAAAAATAAATAAAAGTTTAATTGCACAGGGATTATGTAATCAAGCTTTAACAGGTAATCTAAGGCCACACCACAAAGCATAATAAAAAAGTAAAGAATTAAAAGTCTATAATGTTACCCAAGCATTTTGAAAAATGAAATTCAGTGCAATTTCTTCAGTTTCTTGACTCAAATAAGTTAATGTTGGGGTCGCATCAATGCAAGTTATTTTGTATGTGTTACTACTGTAATGTAAGACCGCACTCTGCAACCGGCGATCCACATTCCTACATATGTTTTTTTCTTCCTGAGACAAATCTGGAAGCTCAAAGAATGACTGCTTGGCGTAACTTCTATTTAGCTTACAATTCTATCCAACCAAATTGCCCGGTAGACTTGTATAAAATTATAATCTATAATCGAGCAACAAATGACGAGCAATGGCTGATAAGTTTTTACTTTATAGGGGATGGAATTGGCCGTTAGAACAAACAACCTGCAGCAATTGATTCATATTTGTACCCTGTGTGAACTCAAGTGTTTGAAACAAGTAGGGCATGTGCTTATGTAGAAACATGAAAAATATGCTCTTTAGATTTTATGGCTGACTAATTTACTATTTAAGCAGTAGTTTAGACCATATTTTATTAATCCATGTAAATTCAAAAAGAATTAATTTAGAAACAAATGCATATTATTCTTGCAATCTCGTACAGCAGATCGATTATTCATAATATGTAAATTTGTCTTAATAGAAGTGCTCTATTTGCGATTGCAATCTGGAATGACCATAATGTCTATATATATTGGTGGCTGCACAACTCCATAATTACCTTGGGTCATAATTTAGGACAATCACTGGTTGAAAATGTACTCGCAATGAAACAAGTACTAAGTGAGCCTACCATAGATCTACATGACCTGCAGTTGCAAGCTCAATCCAAACCAGAGACACTTAATTTGTTTATCTGGTCCAAATATTATCTGTAGGATAGTGGAAATGCCAGCAGCTGGTTGCAGGGCAGCTAAAAATCTGGCATTCTTCCAACATAGAGCAACTGTCCTGACCAGCTGCCAAATAATCAAACTGTTCAAGTTTTGAACATTTTTTTGAGAATTGTGACCATAAAACCATAAAATATAATTGTTCTGATACTGAATCCACAAAATCCGGTACAGGCTTTGTGTAGGCCTTCCTCAAGTCATCAAAATTTTGACTTTGGTCTACTTGAACTTTTCATTCACTCAACCACTTAGAAGCAATCATCCTGGATCTAGTACACACATGACACTGCATCTTGGTCCAATATTCTTAGTCGTCATGTCTGAAATCTCAAATGTTTCTTGATGAGCAAGCTACATTTCATAAGCAGAATCACTTCTTGTAGGACCAACCACACATCTCAAATGTCATTCGACAGATTGCAAATACAATTTAAAGTTTAACTCCAACATCATATAGATACAAATGTAGATATACTGCAAAAGTTAACACCCAGATTGTCAATAAACATAAAACCCAATTGTAAAGACAGTATAAATATAAACCCCTCAGATTTGTAAATTTAGGGTAATTGTACAGCCCAAGATCATTCAGCATTGTAGGTAAATGGCAAAATGACAAATACTGGGAAGAATGGCATCAGTGGATTCCATGACATATGCGAGGACAGAACACAGCAGAACAGACAAATGACTCAAATCAGACCACACTAAAGTTGCAATAGATAGTATCTGCCCTAATGTTCAAAGTAACTTTGTAAACATCATTAAAAAACAATTAATTACATTGCAGGACTGCATATTTCAACTATATTAAAAGTCAGCTGTATTAAAAGGTCAGCTGTCGATGGGAATCCACCATGGATGACTTTTCAGCTTACTGTGACTAGTTTTACTAACAGACGTATTTTACTGGTTCAATATGACATCTAAAGCATTAGCCCAGCACAGAGAGCACCTCTGGGTAGATATCTTGAAGGGCGCTATATAAATACTCGATTACATTATATTACTAACAGCAGACATTAACAGAAGAAGGTAGTTGATTGCCAGGTCCTTACACATGCATATTAAAGGGTTCTAAACAAAGCTCTGGCTTCACCAATGGTGTGCCTTTCAGATAGACATTGTCATACAAGGCAATTAAAGAAGAGTAACTTGGTGTGTGTGTGTTGTAGACCAGACAACCATCATCTTTTAGTCCATCATCTTTTAGTCCATCATCTTTTAGTCCATCATCTTTTAGTCCATCATCTTTTAGTCAACACTACAAGTTTTCATCAATAGCGCAGATGAAAGCTTGATTGAACCGAGCAGATCATCTCTGCTGTGAAATACATGCCCTTCATTTGAGAAACAGGTCTACGACTATGAAAAAAATGGGATTCATAAGTTCCTCTGTTACAGAATAGTCACACAAGCAAGTAGGCCTGTACAATGGTTTGTGTACTTACGACTTGTACTCATCATTGGAGGCTCAGCCGAGTGAACCAGAAGCAGCTGGTTTTCTGGTTGGTGTAGATGAGCAACATAGACTATATACAATGCAAAACATGGAATCAGCTTAGAAACAACAATTTTGTTCGATAAATCTGCAAGATGTAAGCTTTGGATGACCATTTATTGAGTCATGGATCATTGCATTGTTAAGAGGACTTTGTATTGAACTTGAGTGTATGGTCGTTTACGCGTGGAAAACTGGTGGGCGATTGAATCCATTTGACAATTCACTTGCTGACGTAGATTGATTGTATATATCATTTTCAATGGGTATTTAAATTGAACTGTAAAGTAATCGAAAGAATATATTAGTCTCTGGTCATTGACCTCTTGACCCACATGCAAGCAATACGGTTTTGCTTAATACCGGCGTATTGGGTGAGTTGACGAATTTATCACATCCACAACTTCAACATCTCGAGAAGGAACAAAAATATTGAACATAAAATGTAAATGTTTTTACATAGCAATCATATACGGCTTTGTCTTACTCAGTTTTCAATGAGAATCTAATCTAATTTATCCATCACCATTGCTCATCCATTTGAATGGATGCCGCGCCATTTAAGGCACCCGTGCAAGAACCGTAATAACCCGAGATTTAAATCTCTGAAATAAGCCAGCATCAGGAAGTGAACCGCGGTCTGCATGATCTCTTCTCTTTCGCAGAAACGCATAAGACATGGACTACGCTCTGATCGATGTAGCTAACTGGGTCATAAGAGGGACCTGGAACAATCCAGTTACTATGAATTTTTCTTCAGATTTATAGATGAGGGACTGATCCGCACGTAATCACAGCCTTGGCTCTGATAAGCTACTAACATCACTTTAATCTAGCAATTAATGCCACTCATAAATAAATAAGTTTTATTTGTGTTGTAAACTGAATTTGTCTAGATCACAATATAAATGCAAAACATTTCTACACAACATGACAGGAATTCACAACTTCATTATTGCTTTCCTAATTGTCAAATAAAAAAGTGACATAATATCAACCCAATTTCTTTTTTCAAAGATTAACTACATTTAACAAATTATGAACAATTGATCAATTTGCACATTATGATACTTCCCAAACCTTTCAGTAATAATAATAAAAATTATAATAAGAGATTTGCGTGCCATAATTCGCAGTCAGTAGATTACTCGAGGCAGCTATTCAGAAACACTTGGTGGATCAGAGAGAAGTCAGAAAGGATGAGCCTGTGTAAACTTTCCGATTTTAGGTGTTATCTAAAACAGCAAGGGAAGTAGAATTCCTGTTGGGACGGAAGGTTGCGATAATGAAGAGAAAAGCGTCAACGTTGGAAAACATTGATCACACACGTCCCAATAATCCTGTGTTAGAAAACATTGATCAAACACGAGCGAGCGCAAGTCCTAGTAATTAGGCCACCGAGTTTCTTAGCAATCCAAAGATTTAAAAAAAATGATGGAAGTGTCCCCATAATCAAACTCACAATCAAAAGCCTTCTCCGACTGTTCACTGCCGTCGATCGCAATTAGCACAAGGCGCCGTTCGGCAGCCATTTCTTTTCGATGAAGGTTCCGTTCGGACTTTGCGGGATATTCTAAGAACAAGGCCCCAAACTGCGACGCCTCCTTTCAAACTCGCATCGAGTTCTGCTGGCCTAGAATGAGCTGGAGCAAGAGGTCGACGACGACGACAGCAACAACGAGATCACGTGGCAGCTGACCTCTGACTTGGCTCGAAGTTCACACACGTCTGCCACCGCGTTAGCGGGAACCGAACATAGATTCTTTCTTACACACAGCAGTTCAACCATAGCTAGTTCAACTGTTACTAGCCACATGAGCCACGACCTGTGGTTACAACTTACAAGCACATGTAAGCGTAGCGCTACAGAACACGTTGATAATGATAAACAAGCTGCTGCAATAACCCGATACCTCCATATTAATACCAGGGCAGACTGTGCGGGTACCCGTTGACATAAACTCTAGACCACCAGTTAACAGCATTATTTGCCGGGGAACATAACGATTCAAAGACTCTAGAGCACTTGTATCGGTCAAGTGCTTCGTCTCAAACAATAGGCCTAAGCATCATGTTCTGTCGGCCTGCCGGTCTGGGCTAACACGAATACTGCCCTGGACTCTAGCCCACATGGGCATACAGTCGGCGAGAGAATAAGACTTATAATGATTGATGGCCTACATTATTTGTGTTAACCTTTTTTTATCTCCAAACTTCTAAAGCGTCACCCGATAGGTAAGCGCAGGGCGCAGCACCAGCCTGTTTACGAGGGCTGCGTCGAAACAGATGGGTTGTCCAATAGGTAGCCCGAGTTATGCCATAGTCCGGTTTTCCTGAGTAGCTGCCAAGGCTAGTGTCGTTTTGCTGTGCGTTGTTCAGTCCGAAATCAAGCTAAATTAATTATAAAAACGAGTTGGAGCTCTTTCTCATGCTGTGTTTGATGCTTTGTTTTAACAAAACTGTTGTGACAAAATTCAAAGGAAACTAAAAACAAAAAAACAAAGAAAACAACATTTTATTTACCAAGAATCTTGGTTTTTTGCACCTCTGGCAAAAACACGCTGCTTCAACATTTAATTAAGTAATCTAATAGGGTATTGTAGGGAGATAAAAAAGTTTCTTGTTTACAAATCGGCTAATAATTTGTCTAATAATATCTATCTATGGCATACGGTTACTAAGCAACAGAGAGGTACGCAAATGTAAACAACGGACCATCGGAATTCTGCCGCTTTCACTAACTCTATAATCACACCGAGACAGATTGTATAAAGTGCTGCTTCTGTCTGTATACTTAACTTGGAGTACAAATAATATTGGTTTATCGGCCTCATCCGTGAATTGATTGCTTGCCGATGAGCTAAATACTAGTATTTTAAAATTGATTATATTAGGTTCATGACTGAATAGTTAGCACTGACTGGATTATGGCCCCAGATTAAGTGCAAAAATATTGGATGATCAGAGGAACTTAAGATCCTTTGGGAAAGATTATTAGAGCCCTTCCGATCGTGATATCGTACCTAAAGAAGGTGATTCAGAATGCTGTGCGGAGGTGGTTCTGGCGTTGAAGTTTCGAGTAAGTGCTGGGTTAAGGGTCAACGACTGAAGATAAGAATATTATAGTGGCACACTTAAGTGTTTCGCTCGTCGGTGCTTTCTTAATTACACTCTGAGCGACAAGCTCCACTCACCCATGTACTTTCATGTTATACACCAGAAACAATTAAACATTCATCAATCCTGAAAACTACTTCACCATTACTAAAATAATTCTTTTTTATAGATATTAACAATTACACGAATAATCATCTTGTTAAGGTAAAACTGATGAACATATCTTTTCCCTGTAAATAACTTTTATAAATTACTTCAGACAATGAATGTTAAAAAGTACTATTGAAAACAAATGTCTCTTTGAAAAATGTATGAAATCCATGAATACGATTGTTGTTTGTCTGCCTTTTGTTTGTCTCTCAGTCTCTGCTGAATTCGTGATTCTTTTATTGCAAATAATACACAATTAACCAGAAATTTAGGAGATTTACATTGCACCGCATTCACGAAGTTTAATGGTCAGCTGTAGAATTTCTTAATAATATTTATATAGTGCCTCCAGGAGAGAAACAGCACGCATGTAACATGATGTACTTTTCATTATTTGTGTACAATAGTGACCAAATGTAAAACTGTTTTTTTAGATCGAACTCCAGTTGCCAAGTGTGGAAAGATACTCAAATTTAAAAGTGAGTATTATATCCTTATAAATATGTAAATTAATTTTAAAATTACGAATTTTAATAGACATGTCTCATGAGCAAGTTGTTAGAAATTCTAAATTTAGAATGTTACAACTAACTACAAAAGTGGCTGCATATTATTAAATATAGGCCCATAGAAGGAATGTGTCACATATGCAACAGCTATTTCAGGAAGCCAGAGATTTGAGCAGGTGTTGGAACAATGGAAAAGAAAAGAGATCAATGATAAAGAAAATTCGAGAACGACAGAGAAGATGGATGGGACACATAATGAGAGAATATTCACTACTTAAAAACATTATAGAGGGGAGAATGGAAGGGAAAAAACAAGAGGAAGACCAGGAACAATGCTTTGAGGCTGGATGATGGAGAAAGGTGGATACGGAAAAATGAAAGAAGAGACTCAACACAGGGAGGAGTGGCGTCATTGGACATATGAACCTGCCTAGGGCAGAGAACCAAAGAAGAAGAAGGAACAATGGTAACACGCTGGTGTGAAGGCTAGAACATCAAGCAAAAACCAGGATTGATACCCGCTATCTCCTACAAGCAACTCAGCCTTCAACTCCCTCAGTTAAAAGTTAAATATATTAAATCTAAATCTATATATATATATCTAAATCAATATATATATCTAAATCTATATATATATCTAAATCAATATATATATCAATATATATATATATATAGTGACTGTAAAATTAGCCATAAGAAATATGGATGACTTGCATGACTGCCATACAGTTACATTCTACTCATGTTCAACTTTTTATCATCTGCTACCATTATAAAAGGTAATGTTACTGGGATTTGAAATTTGGAATTATTGAAGATGAATATATTATATATTTATTTAAGCAGTTTACTTAATTTTAACTCTTTGAATTCCTGTTGCATTTGATTATCTTCATTTTGCACAAATGTATTAAAAAAATCCAATTTGTGTATGATTATATTCCCTTCAGCTGGCCATACTGAATATATTGAATATATAAGAATGTGCATAAAATCACCTAAGGTCAATATATCTAAATCAATATATATATCTAAATCTATATATATATCTAAATCTATATATATATCTAAATCTATATATATATCTAAATCTATATATATATCTAAATCTATATATATATCTAAATCTATATATATATCTAAATAAATATATATATATCTAAATAAATATATCTATGCCACAGTCTTTTGAAAGAGGGACACAATGAGGAAGAGCAGAGGAGGGTGTATTGTTCAAATCAATACTGTAATCAAGTGTAGGACAATTGCCAACCTGGACAATTGCCTACCCCCCCCCCCCCGCGGACAATTGCCCTCCGATTTTGGCTAAGACATTTGCCCCCCGGATAATTGCCCCCCCCAATATGTATATATGCATGTATGAACATGCACATGTATACATGCATATATGCATGCATGTATGTACGTATGTATACATGCATATGTATACATGCATGCATGGATGCATGTACGTATGTATGAATGTATGCATGCAAGCCTGTGTGTATGTATATGTATGTGTATATGCATGCATATACATACATTCGTACGTACACACGCATGCATGCACGTACGTAAGTATGTATGCATATATAGTTTGGGCTAGCGTATGGTCTAACGGGGAGGGCAGTTGTCCTAATTGGGAGGGGCAATTAAGTCGTTACCATTGAAATTGTCCGGGGGGGGGGGAGGATAATTGTCCGGGGAGCAATTGTCCTTTCCCCAATGTAACCAGTGGATAGAAATCGAGATAACTTAATTCACCTCTAATGTTAAATGTTTTACTGACTTTCAGCATCAAATGGGATAGTGCAGAAAGCAGTAATAGTTTGCTATTAATTGCTATTTTGAAGTGATGTTGCATCTAATTTGCAATTATATGTACAATTATAGTTCAGTCTTTTTACGTTCTTTTCAATCAAATTAAATTCGTTTTATTCATCTGCAGAGTCAATGTTTTCCAAGAGCTTTAAACCAACATATGTGGAACTTCACCAGGACAGTCAACTCATCTGGTTCCAGAATGAGACAAGTTCCAAGGCAGAAGGAACCGTGTTCCTTAAGGTAACAACTGGACCTATCTAACAGAATAGGAGAAGGTAGCAGACTTCTACAATACAGTAGTGCTTCAGAAGTACTGGCGCCATTGGCAAAAAATGTAACATGATGCCAGCATATGAATGATAGCCCAGGATTTATATGAATCAGACAGCTATTTGTTGATGTGCTATATCAGTTTAACTTCAAGGCCAAGTGATCCTATTCAAAAGAATATTTATGACTGAAGGAAGGCGGGAAAATGCTGATGCATTCCTTTCCTTGCCTACAACTGGTCTCTCTTCATAAACCTATCGTAAGCAGAGAATGCTGAGACATTTCCAGAGTAATTTAAAACCATTAGATCAATATTTACAGTTCAGTAGACGAGGAAATCCGAGTCAATTCTGATTCTCTCAGACATGGACATAATAAAGAAAAAACAGTATTTCATATAGAACACTTCATATAAAATCGACCAAGACAAAGCAAAATGTCTTGTTCATTGAAACATAAATTAAGTGGTGTATTTACCGTCGCAAGCGGCAGAATATAAAATATGTCTCCTAAGACAGTTGCACACACAATTAAACTCTGTGAGTGACTTAAGTTAGATATGTATTTGTATTGCCTTACTTGGATTTTTGCTAGAACATCTGTAACTTCATTGCGGTTGGACCATACACGAGGAACATTCCAGGTCGACCTGCGATTCCATCTGGTCTGGAGGAACAGACAATGATGGCAATCCCAAACCAGCCCTCACGAAATGCAGACATCCACTGGTTTATCTTTGCCAATGGCCCTGAAATGAAGTGAGTCACTCAACATACATTGCCAGCAGTTGACTCTTCTCAGAGGCCTCTGTGGAATAGCAAGACAGTGCATGTAGTAGAGTATGGATACCAAGTCATTAATCATTAATGTGCAACCCACTTATCCATGAATTTGCTTAACCCATGCCTTCTGATAATACCTATTTCACATGCAATGCGCATCAACATGCTATACAGGAATTCGTATGGTGCTACATTTTAAATGTTTTTATGTTTTCAATGCACGTATTTCCACAGGTCAATACAAGAAACGTGCTTGCTGACTTGCATAGGGCTCTACCATTGCAACAGTCTCTTCTTGTCCACATTCATGCTACTCCTTCTAACTTGGCCCAAGTTGCACTTTGTTTGCTAGTTCCTTGTTTGCTAATAAACGTTTTTGCACTGAAATTGGACATAGCACCTGCAGCAGTTTTGAGAGTGCAGTTGAATGCTATAAACAGTGCAGTTGAGAGTAACAAATACATAAAAATGTTTATTATTTTACCTTAAATATAGACCTATATATTTCTGAATAAATACCCACAACTTTTTGAGTAAATGTGCTGACCCTAGCACCTGGAATATGGTCCCCATTGATATATGATGTTTGATTAATATTTGTTTCTTTAATGTTTAAACGAAGATTGCGAGATCACTTGACACCACAGATGAGTAATGTGTGTGCACTAATTAGATGGTTAAAAGTTATATTGATCCAAAGTGTAATTGAATGAACCAGCTGCTGTATATCATTCAATGAAACGGTGGCCCTTGGTTCTATTGGGGTCTTCTTTCCCTGTTGACTTGCCTGATTATCCTTCATTTACATATTTACTGTATTTCATTTGAACCGATTTGTTTGATGGAAGCAAAAAATGGACGATTAAAGAAACGAATAGATCCAAATAGTTTTTGATTACTTATTTACTTGCTTACTTACTGTAAGTAGAAGCAGCAATCATGTACCTTATGTTTTTAAAGACGTTTCGTCAGTATTCAAGAAAGTGCAAAGTTTGAGAAGGAAGTCTTTGCTATTTCAGTGTACAGAAGTTGAAAGGGATGATAGATTGTACAGTCTTCCTCTACCTATCTGTGACTTTTGCTGCCTTTTCTGCTCTTACTTTTTCACCAGCATTATCACAACTGTATGAAAGAAAAAAAACCCATAACAGTGGAAGATTTCTTATACAGACCTCAGACAGTTATTCCTTTTGTCAGAGTTAAGTGTTACCAATGTGTGTTTTTTTACAGTGACTGGATGACAAAAATATGCGGCACGGTGAGCTAATTCGATTTTAGTTTTTGATGAACGAATTATAGATGAGCCTAATAAATAAAACAACAACAATTAATATGGCACCTTAGGGCAATTGCGTTTTAGAAGGGTTGAGGAAGAGGAAGAGGAGATTGGATGACATCCATTGATAGATTAGGTTAATCCCAGTTAAGTAACCAAACGGTGTGATGGAGGTTGAATTACACTTTGGGGAGGATATGTGACTACTAGTTCAAAACCACTGTGTCAAAGGTCAATTCAATGACTGCTTTAGGAACATGATATATGTCATTATATTACGATTGTATGATGAAATACAACCTGCCATGCCTTTGACCGTCTGAATTTAGAGGTTATTGCGGCCGTTTTGATACAATGTTCAGGTCACCAGATACTATGAATTTTCTGCATATTGTATAATATATCAGGCTGTATGTTAAATGGATCATTTGTTCACATTGCTGATGATGAATGATAAAACATTCCACAGCTTCCACAGTCTCCACCCCCTCAACCTGGTGCAGCAGCTCAACCTGGTCCAGCAGCAGGTGGCGTCCCTCCACAAAACGCAGCCAAACCTCAGCAGCCAGTGGTCCGAGGCAAGTACAGCCCATCATCTCATTGTCATCATCATCATCATCACAATCATCATCGTAATCGTCGTCATCGTCATCATCATCAAACACCCAAGAAATATGTTTTCACTACTTGGCTTTTCCCAATTACAAAGACTTCTAACTAACTATGTATCAAAATGCTTTTAAACACTTCATTTAAGAAGCATTATTTTAAATAAATTCCAGTTATAAATACGGTTTGGCTGATTTCAGTGCTGCAGAAATACAGCTGGCCACTTAGATACCAGGGGTGTAACAAGCGGGGGGCAGAGTGGCACCGGCCACCCAGTTTTAGTGCTCAGTGCCCCCATGTGCCTCCCAAATCGGTTCTTTTTTAGGTTTCTCCATTGGCTTTTTAAGATTACCTTAGTAAAGATAATTTGTGCCCTCCATTTTTCACATTTCTGGGGGGGGGGAAATTCAAAAAATGGGAGAGCCCAAAACAATTTTTTTGCTTCACGTGCTATTTCTTAAATTATGCCCCCGCCCCACTTTTCAAAACCTTGTTACACCTGTGTCAGATACACATACCAATCTTTGTGTTGCAGGAGGCTATGCCGGAGCAACTAACTACCAGACAAACCTGATGGCACCCACTCAAGCTCCTCCCCCTCAACAACGCTATGGTAAAAAATTAGAAATAAATAAAAAATATTGCTAGATATAAATGTGTAGCAAAAATAGTTACAGATTAGTCATTTATTAATTAAGCAATTTTCAAAGCAGATTAAAATGTTAAGTTGGTCAAGTTCAGTTATCAATGCTGAAAAATTTGGCTGAAAACAACAGGCTGGACTGAAAACCTTCTTTAATTCCATGCCAACAATTGAATTTAAAAAAAAGTTTATGTGAATTTCTATGTCAGTATTAACATCAGATTTCAAACTAGGCTTCAACAGCAGATTATGATTCTTTATAATGATCTCAGTTGAAGCTACCATGTCATGCAGTATGATAATTCGAGAAAGGGGCAACTGTTTGTTGTTATCTTGTAGGCACAACCCAACCTCCCCCCTATAGAGGTCAGCAAGGATACACAACAAACAACAGTGCAGGACGTGGGTACGCAGGCAGAGGAGGGAACACAACGGTCGTTGTCAATGGCGGTGGCGGTCAAAACAGATCTAGCGGTGGAGGTGGCTTTACATCAGGTCAGTTGTCAACATTACAATTTAGAGAACTGTTACACGAATTTAACTTTAAAGAAAATTTAGGTCATCATAATTATGACCTAATCTAATAAAATGACCTATTCTTAGGTCATTAACCTGTATCCATGTCTGCTGCTTGTGATTTGTTGCAGGACTGTTGGTTGGCAGCGCCCTTGGCGTCGGCATGCGACCGAGCTGGGGCTGGGGCTACGGTGGAGGTTGGGGCTATTCAGGATGGGGCCACTACAACTACGGGCCAAGCATGGGCTTCGGGCCAAGCATGGGCTTCAACAACTACGACGTCAACAACACAACGATACAGAACACGGAGATCAACACAACAAATATCACTAACAATGAAACGAATATCACCAATGAAACTAACACGACCGACATTGACAACAACTATAATGATGGAGGGAACAATGGCCAAGATGGTGATAATAGTAATCAAAATGACGGAGGTGATAATGGCGATCAATATGGCAACGATGGAGGTGATAATTGTAACGACAATGTTGATGATGGTAATGCAGGAGGGTATGATGACAGTGGAGTGGCTGCAGATGGTGGAGATTACGCTGGTGGTGACTATGGAGGGGGAGACGATTATGGTGGTGGTGACGGTGGGGGTAATGATTATGGAGGTGACAATTATGGGGGCGATGATTATGGCGGCGGTGGTGATTACGGTGGTGGTGATTATTATGGTGGTGATGATTATGGTGGTGGTGGTGATGATTATGGTGGTGGTGATGATTATGGTGGTGGTGATGATTATGGTGGTGGTGATGATTATGGTGGTGGTGATGATTACGGTGGTGGTGATGATTATGGTGGTTGTGATGACTTTGGAGGTGGAGACTATTAGAAGTTGCCTTCAAAGGGAAACTTGTCAGTTGCACAAATGTGATGGTCAAATGCAGGTTCACAGACACAGATACTTCTATGTTTCATGGCTCTAAAGGAACCTCGTATACAGCACCACATAAATGTCTGCTTCTCATCTGCCTCAATGTCTTGTTCTAAAAAATTGGGATTTGCGTGGTTGCAAAATTCCACCAAAATGACCTTCGCCTTGATAGATATTTGTAATATTATCAGGCAGCATTTTAACATTCAAAGCAGTAATCTGAAAACACTAAACCAATAGACTTAGAGTGTTAGTAGTAGGAAATGATATCTTAATGTTTGTGGAATGCTTCTTTGACAGTCAGAACAAAATTATGAGTCTCTTTATTTCTCAACCAGAAACTGCCTTGAATAATGAAAGATAATTTTGTAAAGAATAATTTAATTCGAACATTTTCACAGCTCTGCCCAAACTGCTTAAACCAATGCAGACATTTAATCTCACACGTCAAATTATATGTCTTATGTATAGCTGTATTATAATTTTGTATTGCAGGTATTTTGTATATTTTATAGATCTGTCTTATGCATTTAAACATTATTTATTGTTTTCTGTTACCGGTACAAAGATTGTTTTACCTGTTAATAAAATTTCACAGCAGCACCGCAACAGTACATGTGTATCACCTATTGACTGTGCCAATTTTCCTAAACTCTTAGCACCGATATCTTATCCACTATTTCGACCCTTCTACTACTGCTGTTTGCTAGGGATGTGATATGATCTAAGCAAACTGCCAAAGTTACACAGGAGGTACATAGGAAAATATAACTGCAAAATGTTGTCTCTTGTCAGATGTATTTCAAATGACATTTCAGAAATTCCAGGTCGCACTTTTGAATTTTCTATGCATACACGTTTATGTTTTGTCCTATACCAGATATTATGATCTTCAGAAATCAGCAAAAATAATAACACTGTGATAAATATGCTGAAATATATGAAAAGGTGATAATTATGCTGCTGATTATAACACAATTGTGAAGCTGTTAATATATATCTATATTCGTTAATCCTGGACTGCTAAACTAATAATTAATCAAAGAATGAATCAAATCAATTTAGTTAATCCATTAGCATTTTATATAATGTGTTTTTTATAAAATCAGTTTCACATTATGCCATTTCTTTGCCTGAACATGTTTGAGGACTACGTTACTGCTTCTATTTTTAGAGACATGTCTTTGCGGCTTCACATTATCAATATTTGTTCATTAAAATGTTATACTTCAACTTTGCTCATTTATCATACTAATAAAGTAGCCATTACTTTTTTGTTAATTTATTTCAAACGATTATAAATATTTATTATTTACATCTAAACTCAGCATACTGCTCCAAAGAATCAACTTAAATATTTAAAATGGCAGCTCAAAGTACATTGTAGCAAATGAAAGAGCTCCACTGCACTCTGATAAAAAAATGTTCCAACGTGCCTTGATTCAAATTAATTTGTCTTCACAGAGCTAAACAAAGGTTCCATTCATGCACTTAAGAGTCCAGAAGAACTACACATCTGTGGGATCAGGTGATGGCTTTACTTGGATTAGCGTAGTGACTCTGTAGCGATTTGTAGCGACTGAGCTCTACATCTGACAGTGACGGAATCAGATTCTCCAAAGCGAACAAAAAGTCTGCTTCACTGACTTCCAGTTTAACAGAGTCAGTAGTTGCCCCTTGAGCAGTTCCTAAAATTAAGAAAACAAACTAATTGATATCAAATATTACCACCATCATAAGAATAACTAGAAACTGATTAGAAAACTGGAAGTACTACTACTGGTACGTTAACTACTATTAAACAGGGCTGTCAACAATACTGGAAAAAAGTATTGCGATACCAATACCAATACTTCATTAAAAAAGTATTGCAATACCAATACCAATACTTTCACCAATACTTTTTGACGAACAAATTTCCAGTTTATTCACACAAAACATGTGCTAAAGCAAAATTAAGGAGTATAATTGCAATGTTAATTTTACATACAATAAAGCAGTATAATTACAATTATTATTTTCACATATCAAAGAACAGTATAATTATAATAATAATTTTTACATAAAAAATCAGAATAACTACAATTACTATCAAAATTATTATTTTCAATATGTGTACTACTCAATCGTGCTACACGATGGTTTATCGGTAATGCGCTTGCTCGCGTAGCATGCGGTTGACTCCGTGTAACGACCCTGGGCAAGTTATTTGCACACATGTGCCTCTGTCACCAAGCAGTAAGCTGGGAAATAAACGGCAAGTCCTGCGATATCACTTTCTGTACGGAATATACATGTAGGCTGATTACTACTCAAGGATGTGCATAGAGGGGAAACACTATAATTATATCCGACTGTTTCCCTATTTATAGATTCCTTCCATTCACACCATAGATCGTAGATTGCACCAAGAGTCAATTTTCTGAGCAATTTGCTCACCATATCTTAATCACAAATATTTCAAGTGGAAGAGAAATATTATAATTTATTATTACGGTGAGAAAAAAGTATTGGTATCCGTATCGATGACTGGCTAAAAAATTTAATCGCGATACACACACGATACCTACCAAATAAAACTATTGCGATACTGCAAAAAGATCGCTGATACCAAAGTATCGCGATACATTATCATGATATTAACAACCCTGTTATTAAACCAATTACTGCAAAAAATTAATATTTTTCAGCGTACTACAAACGTCATGTCAAGAAATTACATTAGTAAGAAATACATGGTAATGAGTTTACCATCTAAAAATTTGAGTCCTGCATCCAAGCTGTGCACTGTGGAATAAATTGTCTAGCAGCCTATGACAAACCCTTGGCTTATTTTCACCTCTTTTTGCAAGTGCAATTACATGTGCAACTACACATTTGCAAGATATTAACAGGGATCTTTTTTATATCTTTGAAATTCATTTCACTTACTATTGTTTCTTAATAAACTTCATCAAGACTCAATTTGAAGACTCAAAGGAAAGTTCACCTCCACACGGTTCGTCAATCCTCCTGCGGATGGCGTTAAGCATGGCATCGGCTGATAGGGCATAGAAGTCAGCACCAGTCAGGTTGAGAGGACATTTCTTAACCACGTCTTCCAGTTGTAAGCCAGGACTGAGATCAAATCTGTGTGGAAAATATGCACAACGATTAAAGAGAGAAAGAATCATTAATAACACTATGTTTTGCTTGTATTTAAAACTGAATACATGTCGGTCACTCACTTTCGAGTTAGGGCTTTCAAGATCTTCAACTGTGATTCTTGATCTTCACTCACTCCAAGGAAAACGAGTTTGTCAAATCTACACAAAAGCACAAACAGCCAAGTACAGTCGATTATTGAAACAAGCAGTCGCTGTTTGCTACCATGCCAAGCACAAGCAAATGAGAGCAGTCTTTTAAAGCACACCCAAGAGGCAGACATTGGTTTGAATTGCCAACGACTTCATTTTCATCGCTTTGCCACATGATGGCAGATAACTAATCCTCAATCATGCCATCTGATCTATCACCAATAGATGACAGTCGGTGTAATCATATTATAGCAAGTACGAGTATGAGAACGAGCAAGTAGAATGGACATCTTAAAATGTTTTTCTCATTGATTCATTCATTTCGAAAACTTATATAGCGCCCCTTCAAGAAACCTACTCAGAGGCGCTCTGATACAACCAGGCTGCAGCCAAACAAAAAAGAATTGAGGATACAATAGAAGGCTGGCAGATTGTTCCTAGGGAGTATACACAGCACTAGCAGAAGCCCATTCCAAATGGAGGGCCCACAACCGAGAAGGCTCGATGCTGCTTAATCGAGGATCGAGCTCGTGGAACCAGTAGCTCCCCCTATCCGAGGAACGGAGTGTCCTACGATAGGACATGTCTACCCTGACATGACTTCAACATCTGACCTTCTGATGGACAGTCCAACACATTAGGTCCCATTGCAGCACCCTAATTAAGGCACATTTCACCCAACAAAGAGACTCATCTGTGAGGAAGAATTAATAAACAAATGAATTTTTATTAGGGGTGCCATATATTGTATTGTATTTGAGAATTCCTAAAGTTACATTTCAAGCTGTCGTTTACCTGCCAGGTCTGAGCAGAGCTGGATCCAAGAGGTCTGGTCTGTTGGTTGCTCCAATCACAAACACACTGTTCGACTTGTGCAGACCATCCAGTTCGGCCAACAGCTGCGAAACGACCCTAGATGAGAGAACATTTAATGACCCATTAGATTCCATCTACAACAGTCTCAATACAGGCATATATCACCCAACTATTGTTCTGAAATATTATTTTTATTGACATCAGCAAAGTACACTACCCAGAATGAAACCTTAATCCTACATCACCTGTATGACCTCTGCAGAAAATGATACTTAACAATCCTTTCTACTTTTCTTGAAGGTCTTATGTTTATTACCATGATCTATTTTAAGCCATTGCCTGAAGCTTTTCCTTATCATTAAAGCTGTACCTCATAGGTTGGCAGATGTGTTTGTTACCTGTCCATAACTCCACCTGAGTCACCACTACGTCCTCTGTTCGGAGCCAGCGAATCCAGTTCATCAAAGAAGATGACGCAGGGAGTGGCTGCTCTTGCTTGTTCGAACACTGTGCAGTGAAATAACCAATGGAATTAGACAGTTTCTTCAGATCAATTTAAATACTCGATTTAATTCTTCAATCCATCTTCCACCATGATTTTATCTGACCTCTGATTTTTCCGCTGCTGCAATTTAACAGTACTCTACAGTGAGGACAAAAGGAGTACACACTGCAAATTTGATTCACTTAATTTTACAATGAGATACACATAATTTGCATTTGGGGTGCAAATTAAATGAACTTTGCAATGCTTATCGATCCAACTCACCCTGTCTGATATTTTCTTCACTCTGCCCAACATACATGTTCAGCAACTCAGGTCCTTTAACACTGAAAACAAATGCATCAGACATAAAAAATGTTCCCAATTAACTTTCACATGCAACTTAAAATTAATCAAGGTAATTCAGCGATTTCTAGTGAATTCATTTAGGACAAACGATAGTAAAATGAAAAATTATAATCGCTCACAATGCATGAACCAACTGTAATTAAATTAGATCTGGCTTGCCTGAGGAAGTTGAGCGAGCATTCTGTGGCAACTGCTTTGGCTAGAAGAGTCTTTCCGGTTCCAGGAGGACCATAGAGAAGGATTCCTAAAAACCACAAAAAGTAGCATATAACCAACCAGCAATGGAAGAAACATATATACAAATATAATGTTTAAATGAAACATGAGAGACATATATATCTGACTGGTTGCACAACTCT
Organism: Bimastos eiseni; assembly: GCA_959347315.1. Lineage (NCBI taxonomy): Eukaryota > Metazoa > Annelida > Clitellata > Crassiclitellata > Lumbricidae > Bimastos > Bimastos eiseni. Next base: position 18,383,891 of record OY365815.1, read on the forward strand.
TTGGTTGTGTGACTGAGGGAGAGAGCACGACCGAGTTCATGAGCGACTGAGCAATAGAGTAAATGAGCAACTGACCAGATCTTCTGAGTCCGAGGCTGAGCAGCTGAGGATGTTGAAGTGGCAGTTGGATCGTATCCAGAATGTCTTTCTTTACATTGGCAAGTCCTCCGACGTCATCCCATGTCACGTTTGGAATCTGTATTTGTAACAGACAAAAAACAATACTGATTTGTGTGGCTAATATTTTAAAATATGGGATTAGAACAGTCTTAAAACATTTAATGAGTACATTGACCACACACTGTCAGTGAGAAGACAATATATGGAGAAGGAGTGGACTGGTCTCCCGCTCTTATATGCTGAGGCTAAGACATGAAGTTGCTAACACTTAACACCCAATGGCTGCACAAGGGACAGCTCTTCTTTTTCTAATTTCAACTGAACATTTAGCACAGGTTTTGAGAAGGCGAGTGAGCCAAGTTCTTACTTACTTTTGGTGCACCAATCGACTCGGAGTGCATCGACTGCATCTGATTCAAGGCTGATTCAAAATCCTCCTCAGTCAGTTTCGTATCCATTGGCACATCATCAGTTTCACAACTTGCCTCTGAAGACCTGAAAATAAATGAATATAAAATTAAAGTCAACCTCAGCATTTGTATTGTATTATTTGTAGCTACATTATTCTATAGCACCTCTCCCAGTAAGAAATAATCAGAAGCGCTATCCCTCTAACGACAAGCCGCATTGGTGTAAAATTCATTTTAGCACACATTCATCATTAAAAGGTTCAGATAACAAAGACTACGTGTAAATAAAAAAGTATTAAATAATGCATAGATCAAAGAGATATTGTGTGCATAAAGTTCTATGGATATAAATCATATCCTCCACTCTCATTCCGATTGACTCAGACCTCAAATCCATATTGATTCACTTGATTCGATGTTAATTAAGATATACCTGTGTGCACTTATTCGGTGATATGCAGACTGCTTGACGTAGCTCAACATCAGAATGAAATCATCAAAAACCATGCCCTAAAACAACAATGAATTCTATCATCCACACAAAGCTTATACAATCAACAAAACAAGTACAGATGTAAGCAGCAGTATCAGCAACACCTAGCTCATAAGAGTCTTCTTTAGCCTAGCAGAGAACTTAGGAAAAGTCGGAAGGGATGGAAGAAGAAATAGAGGGATTGAGGGATCGAGGTAGAGAGGCCTTAGTTTACGGATACATTTCTAAAATGGAGAGGCAGTGGAGATGGTCTTACCGCTGAACGCTGAGCCAAGTGAGATAACGAAACTTCGCTCGACAGTGATTCGTCTGACAGAAGACTTCTCAGGATTTCCAATCGCATTGACTCCTTAGGAACCTAAGATGAAACACTTTGTAACTGAGTGGAATCTTATGTCACATAGTTTATAGATAAAGCAAAAAACAAACAAATGAGCCAAGGAAACAGTAACACAATAAACTCATCCAATCCCACCATCACACATTAAATGCGACCAATTTTGAAAATGCAGAAGAACCAATTTAACAACAAAAGTGTTTAAGGTGAATGTAAAACAGAATGCATCCTGTCGTTAAAGTTTTAATAGCAAGTCTGTTTATGACAGAACGACAGACAAAAGGTGTGGAGCTGGTGCTCATATGAAAACAAATTCGACTGTAAATAGAAATAATGGTTAGACAGCTGCTTGGCCTAAAAGTCCCTGTAAAACAGCTTAGTCTTTTGGTCAGAGCAGTGTCTAGTTATCAAGCCAACAAAATGCAGTCCTTTGGTCAAACATTTTCATAGCACATAAGCATACACAGTGCATGGACCTTGTCCTGAGTAGTTCTTTGGCCTAAACTGTCCTCTAGCACAGGCAAAGAAATGGACCTATGACCTAAGGAAAAACAACTACCCTTCCTCCCTCCTCTATACTGAGTACACTAAAACCGAAGCAGGCAAAGGCATGTGGAAGAGGTCAATGTCAACTGACCTCGACACTGATGCAGTGTAGGAAGCATTGGTTTATGTCGTTTGAAACCTGAGCAGCAGCTGAGGTGGTCGCTATGACGATCACAGGTAGATCCGATGAATCGTCAATGAGTTTCTTCAGTGCAGAGATAAAGTATGAGGCGACTCTGGAGTCTTCAAACAGAAACAATACAGGGTTACAGAAGGAAAACCTCTGTCACATCAGAGTGAATTGTCAGCACTCAACTGATCAGCACTTCTAGAATAAACTTCACTTCGAAACAAACACGGATAACATCATGTTCCAAACAAAGTACTCTCCGAACGATACACACATACAACTGGTTCTTTGCATATCTGCTACCAATATAAGGCCATCTGTAACAATCATAATGTCGAAATTTGTAAGTCGTTACTTATAACGTGACACCAAATGCTGCATTGTGTCAGAGGGGTTGTCCAAAAACACCAAATGGACGTCTAATGTCTTAAGGTCCTATGCCATGATCAGAAATGAAACTAGAGGAATAACTCAACTGACCTTCACGACCGTCTCTATCTTTGCCTACCAACTCAACAGCATCCAAAAGCAAAACGCATGGACTGTATGCTCCAACTGAAAAGAAAACCTCATCAGTCAAAGACAGATCAATCAATCAGTCAATCAATCATTAATTCAATCATTCAACCAATCAACCAACCAATTAATCAATCAATCAATTGGTCGGTCGGTCAGTCAAATAGTCAATCAATTGATCAATGCCATCACTAGAACACAGAGTAACATGTTCTAATGACATATATGTAATTACCATCACGCAAAGAAAAAAAATCTACAGAATAGAAGACTTCATCTATTGAATGACCTAATAAAATCTCCATTTAATGCTGTTTCTGTCGAATTTAAAAAGCAATTCACAAAATCATATTAGTAGAGATATTGTACCAATCTGCAGATATTGGTTGATTTTTGCCTCAGAAGTCGCTGCTGTGTCAGTCACGAGGTGGCTACAGCTCATCTGAAATCAATTCAACGCCTACTTCATTTTAGATAAAATAAATAAACGGCTCCTCTAAAACAAAGTCCTAATTAGCTTGGCTCTTAAGTCAGGTATTTAGGCTTAAATTCATGTTAGGAATAGATCATTTAAATAAATGACATGAAAATCATTTGGGATAGTTAAGCTCTTAACTTCAGATAAAATGAGGGTGCCCAAGGAAGAAATGGATGGACGAGATACAAGAAAGAACCAGAATGAATCTGGAGGAATTAGGGATGCGACCTCGGAGACAAAACAATGGAGAAGGTTTATCATGACGATCGTTAGAGTTCAACGAACTGAAAGCACAAGGTGACAAGGTAAAGCTCTTACATGCTTTTTGGCCAAGTATTTACCATTGCCATTCAGTAGCTAGCCATTTAACCATTCTGAATTTGTCACCAATTGATATCTATTTATTCAGAACCTATCCATTTGAAAATCAGTCACCCCAATCATACAAACCATTCGGAATCAATGAGCAATAAAAATATATATCGATATATGAAAACTCCAACCCTGTAATGATGCATATTTAGCTGTGCTGCCAACATCCTCGACATGGATGTGAGACGACTGCCAATTGGACCAGAGAGCAGAATGATAGGATAAAGATCTCGACATCTTTTCCTGCCAAATCAGACATTCACTTATTGTCAACTGTTGTTTGGCAAAAAGTATCTTTTTTATATATCTAGCAATTGACTCTAAAAGGAATAGCAAAAACAGGAAAAACAGACTATTGATAGAAAGTAATTGTTGATGTTAAACAAATTATTTTTTATTTCAGAATAAACTAGTTAACACAGAAAATGACCCCCTATCTTTTCTTACCTGTTGGCAATAAATGGTCGAAAGATTTCCAAGAGGGAACTGATATAATCAGCAAAGACGGGCTGCAGTCTGTGATAACAATCTGAAAGAGGAAAAGTTGTCGAATAGAAGGACGACATTTCCGATGGAATGTAGCCATGTAATGAGCTCTCCTGAAATTAACCGACACCAAGAAAAATTTCAGTTGAATCATCTTTTTTATTTACCTGAGGAAAAATAAAATAATAACCACAAGTTTATTGGTTCAAATGAACAGTCTAAAATAATAACCACAAGTTTATTGGTTCAAATGAACAGTCTAAAATAATAACCACAAGTTTATTGGTTCAAATGAACAGTCTAAAATAATAACCACAAGTTTATTGGTTCAAATGAACAGTTTAAAATAAAAACCACAAGCTTATTGGTTCAAATGAACAGTCTAAAATAATAACCACAAGTTCATTGGTTCAAATAAACAGTCTAAAATAATAACCACAAGCTTATTGGTTCAAATGAACAGTCTAAAATAATAACCACAAGTTTATTGGTTCAAATGAACAGTCTAAAATAATAACCACAAGTTTATTGGTTCAAATGAACAGTCTAAAATAATAACCACAAGTTCATTGGTTCAAACGAACAGTCTAAAATAATAACCACAAGTTTATTGGTTCAAATAAACAGTCTATTAGTCAGTGCTGTCATATTCACAATTCAGAACGAATGTTGTACAACGGGCACAATAGGAGACCTGAAGGGGCCTAAGTCCCAGTATAATGACCCCTAGAAACCAACAGAACAAGATGATGGCAGGTATATGTGCAATATTTTATGCATGCTAATGGTCGATTGTTTATCAGCCATTATTAATCAACACTCAGCAAATTATAACGACAAGTTCCTGACTAAGAGTTACGTAATTGCAAAATTGCCCAAGTAAAAAACCAAATCAACTAAGGATATCATGCTCAACGATTAAGCACTGTCATTCATGAAAACCTAAAGTAATACTTTGGGTAGAATAATTATTATACCTGCAGCAATTTAGAGTGATGTCGATCCACAAAGCACTCGTTAGATGACCTTTTCTCCAAAGTATGCAGTTTCTTGACCTTGAAGTAGACAACTGGATGCCTGACATCAGAGCCTTCAGGAATGGACTCAAACAAACGAGGATCAACTAAAAGAGAAATCTTAAATGTAATCGTAATTCTAATCACAAATTTTTAGAGGACCACCTCAAGAGAAACAATAATGACAGCACACAGTATGCTTGAATATACTGGTGACGGTTTTCAAATGTTTGTGGAAATGAGGGTATAATTTTTCTGTTGCTGACTTACCTTTCTGGAATGAGGTCTTAAGGTCAAGGGCTCATATCCCAGGTTGTACAGACATCAGCTCAGAAAAGTATGTCAACAACAGCAAAATTATTTTTTATGTAGGGTCACTGTAATTAAGTTTATGTAGTTCATCCATGTTAAATTCAACAAACCAATACATTATTGTGGCACGGTGGCTGATCAGTTACAGCGGTCAGCCCGCAACACTCAGTGTGCGCTGAGTGAGTGGGTTCGACCCTCGTCCGAGGCGTCAGTCACTGTGTAGGGACCTTAAGCGAGTCCTTCGTGCACAATTGCTCTGCAGTACAACTGCAATTGCGCCATCGAGGCGTGGGCACTTCTGACCAAAAGATGTTGGAAGTAGGACGGTATTAAATTTCAAGAATTTCAATTATGGAACACAGACATAAGGTACGCATTGCTACTGCACCTTAAAAGATTCTGCCTAGCACTTGGTTTTTAGTGGCACTTTAAAATTTGGGTTTACCATTACAATCAAGATGAAATGTTGTGTATTTTCAGTGGTGGGTATCCTCCTCTTGGTATGTGGGTTCTTCTGAATGGGATTACCACATAGATGGGGTAATGTAATGATTAGCGGTTTGGTGGGTTAGAGAGTGGGATTACTGGCTGGGATTACCACATACACCATTCACCAATGCTTAAATCAGTTCTCTCTTACTGGGCATGCCTCTAGTCTGAAATCTGGAAGAAGACCTTATTGAACAATGATTGAAATGAATTAATGAATTGTATGCAAAATCCAATGCTGACCAATGGAGATGAGACGCTAAATAACATAGCAATTTCTGCTTAAATAACACTATATGCATAAGATGAGCTGAATCATAAGAAAAGTAGAAACCCATTAAAATAATAACAATCAGACTATTCGTTTGATTCTACAAGAGAATAGAACTTACCAGTGGAATGAACAGCAAAGACATCGCCTTCCTGAAGCAATCTGAAACACGGGCATTGATTAAACAACTGTATCAAAGTCAAACAATTTCATTAAAAGATCAAACCTTATAGTACAGGACAAAAGTACAGCAAGATATTTATATACAGCACAATATAATTTCATCATTACATAATGAAAATTTTTTATAGCCCCAGCCAAAGTAAACTAGAGTCAATTCAAAGGAAGCACCTTTGCTTGCTGAAGTAGAACTTAAGTAGGAAGTCACATGACATCGTGTTGTTGTACTGTGGGCTATTTATAGATGACACAACGACCTCATTTGCATACGGCATTGGTGGTGGCAAACTGGAAGAATTCATCACATCAGCCGGCTGCTGCTGCTGCCGCAACCTCTGCAAACAGACAGAATGACAATGTAATCAGCCATATATACCATAAAAAGTAAATGTAGTGACCATGACCTCCTCATCCAACCTCTCAAGTAACCCATTCAGCCACTTCCAATAGCGCCATAATAGCAAAAGATTTCAATCGATGGCCGCTTCATATGAAACATGGTCAAAAATCAAAATCTGTCTGGTTGAAGATCTGACAGAAGTCATCCTACAGTGGACAAGCAACTTCCAAGTTATCCACGTAGCATTCTTTTTGCAATGCATTGGCCAATCTACGTAGCACCTCTGACAGATACAAACTGAGGTTGCCCATAACCATTGAGCAATATTTGGACATCCATAGCCAAACAATAGGGACTATGATTACTGTATTCCCAGTAAAGCACTATATGTGAGACCTGGATTGTAAAGAAAACGGATATAAGAACGATACTAGCGTTTGAAATGTACTGTTATAGAAGGATATTGCAACTGAACTGGACATAAAAAGTAACAAACATTGAAGTAAGAAGAAGACTAAACATCAAAGATAATATGATGCAAGCATAATGAAACGGAAATTGGAACATAATTATAGAATGGAAAATGAGAGAAAAATAAAGAGTGTAATGACAGAAATTATGAAGGGAATGGGAAGAAAAGGAAAACTTTGTAGAGAATGGCTAGATGACATTGAAGACTGGTGTGGAACCGATGTACATAACTTGCTACAGCTAACCCAAGAGAGAGGAGCATGGAGAACAATGGTCAAATGTGCAGTGGACACCTATGGACTTTCAGCTCATGGATGATGATGATGATGATGATGATGAATCCTAGTAAAATTTTTTAAAGAAACTTCAAATAAACAGTCTTACACTGAGATAGCACTCGCAAGTTTGGGAGATGTCAGGTCCAACAGAAGAATCTGAAGCCATTCTGCAGAGGTTAAGATTAAACCATAAGACTGGCAGCATTTTAACTATGGCCAAGTCATCAGGCATTTCAGAATGACCACAGTCGGTGACTAATGCAAGTGCCACTTTTGTTTTCTTGCTTGACCTACGTGTTGGTTCAATCTGTCCTAATTCTGCTCTGCTAGAATTTAGTGAAACAAGCAGCTTCAACTCCACAATGCTGCCATGAAATATTCCAAGTTTCTGTGCATCTCCTTTGCAAATCACAACCGATGCATTTTCGTCGAACGTCTCCGGATCGAACACCGGACACGCGCTTGCCAATCGCGCAAACTCATCCTGGCTCCATATAAATTCCACCTTTACTCTTGATCCCACATCTGTGGTATCATTTGCGGACTTCCCAATCCTGTATAAATCGAGTTTGAATGCTTCAGACCGAACATCACTCGCAATATCTGAAATGATAATCGGTGCAAGGATGCGTTCCCCTCCGATATCAGACGACGACGCACGTTTCATAACGGCAAGGGTTCGAATCCTACACAAAAAGAGCACACAATGCCCTAAATTTCAGACGCTACACAAACAACGAGTGATTAGCATCTGTAAATGTTCCCGTATATCAATTTATTTCAGGTTGACAATTTTCAATTTAACTGAAAATCTAACAATTTATATGGTTCAGAGTTCAACTCAAAGAATGGTTCAACTCGTGTGCTTTATCAAACATGGACCAAATATTATTCACATGGCTTGTTAAAATACACAGGTAGCGCTCCAAGCGAAGATAGCATGTTTCATCTCACATAGTGCGAAGGCCACAACTGAAGCCACTTCATTTCAGTTTACAACACGAATAAAATCTGTCTATGAATGACGTTTTGATGAACCTGTAAATTCTCAAAAAGCTTCCGAAGTATTTAATAAGTTTGTTCAATCGCAACAAGTGTCAATGTGCCAATGTGCACGTTGCGGACCAGATCCGTTATGTGGACCGTGCTATGATCTTCTAATTTTCTTTTCTCCAATTTTTAAATTAATTTGTGTTGTGTGGCAATCAATTTGTTTGTCTTAGGAATGTTTTCACATTAATAATTTTGATGACAACCAAGGTGCGTTATTTTACTTACGACAAGACGCCGCTCTACGAATCTACTAATCTATGAACACTGTGTTGACGCTGTTGAGAGATCATTGCTTTGGAATATGTCATAGCAAGGAATCTATATTATTACAGATCCTTGGTGTCATGAACGAGATGTTTTGTTGTTAGTGATGGATGCGATGATGAATACGATGTTTTGAAATCGTGCAATAAATTCATTTAATCTAGTCAGTTTTCGCTTAACCATTGACAGACATGGTTAAAATAGCTGTGATTGGATGTGGACTGATGGGTGTTAAAATAGCAGGTAAATGTCTTAATACATTCACTTGCAGTATCCATAATTTATAACACAATACTATAGATAATGATTCAATCATCTAAGGTCGGCCCAAAAGCACAATTTCATCGCTTACCTCTATAATCCGCACTGCTATGTAGCTCGTGTAGCCAAAATCTTGGCCCTGGAGATTACATTTACCCCGACAATTACACAGGTTGCCCATCCAGACTAGGATATCTTTGAAAATCTGTCCAAAGATCGTAATTGTAATCAACGTTCTGATGTTCTAACTAATGTCAAGCTCTGCTCCTCCTTAATTATCATTTTTAATTATACCGTGTGCTGCTCTTGAGTTAAGGCGTTGATTGGGATTAGCCTCAAAATAGGTACTCTACAACTTAGAGTAGGCCTATTGGTGGGTTGAGGTAGCTGGTCCAGCTGAATGGGTCTCTTTACCAGTTCTAACCAATCCGAAGATCCTTCACAATCAATACTTTTAAATCTAAATTTAGAGCTCATCTTTCCCTAAGTTCTCTGACTAGCCACTTACAATGTGACTTGCCTTGTGAGTTTATTACGGCACGTTATGAGTGCAAGTTGTATTGTAAATGTCGAGTATTTATGCAATGCTCATACAGTGATGCCATGACAATAATTTCAGCGTAAGTAAACCGTCCGACAGATACTTGTAACCCACACGACCTGATTATACGTTCAATATAATTTAACGAACAGTTATGTGGTCTATAAGTGGACTTGTTTAAGTCCATGTATTAGGAGCCTAACATAGCATCTGGACTGCGATTCTTTTTGCCTTTAGACCATTTACTAGATGCATTATAAATGTCTTGTTGTACTACACTAAATAATGGATGGCAAATTCCTCTCGTGGCACCAGACTTTTGGTGGTTTGACGACTGCATAATATAGAAAAATTCGTGAAAATAACCTATGGTGGCAGGAGAAATGGCTTACCATGGTCATCGTGTTAAGCTCCATGACGCCAAAGCAAACACACTCAACACAGCCTATGATCGAATTGAAGAGGATAAACGACAGCTGAGAGAGGAAGGACTCCTGCCAAATCGAAACTTCGTGGTAAGTCAGCTAATGCCTGTCATCAGCATAATTGTTTTGACAATAGAAAATTGTCCAAGTCTGATTGATGTAATGTAATCAAGCATTTATATAGCGCCGCTCAAATCAGCAGCGCTCTCAACGGGCGTCAGTGCGAGGGAACAGAAAGGCAAGGTTAGAGGGTCTGTAACTCCAGGCACAGGGACTGTGGAAAACAGTTCCAAGCTGAAGGGCCAACTTAGGCTCTGTGACTGGGCCGTGGCAAAGCGCATGCGTGGAACAACAAGAAGGCAGCAAGTAGAAGATTGCAAGGAAGCTTTTGCAGGTAAAGAGAATATTTAAATAGCACTACAACATCCAAGGAGAAAGAAGATAATTTTTGTTTATGGAATTTACTAGATACTGCAGCTTTTGATGACATTAGCTGAAATTTTGTGTGCTATATTGTAGCAGTTCTTTTGAATTGTAAGATTATCAAAGATGACTTAAATGGAAGGCTGTGTAAAATGAAAAGTGGCCAGTCACCTGCCTTGATATGGTTTGTCATATGATGACCAGTGCTGGTCAGAATCTTCACCTAAGGAAAAAGAGATAGTAGTATTTTGTACTCGCGTGGAAAGATCGCATATATTGGTGCGCCTTTGATTTGGTTGCACTGTGAGAAGTGCTATAGAAATCTCTAACAGTGTTGGGATATTCCCATGCATTTCCTACTTGTCACCAAAACCCATGTTTATTCAGCTATGCTATTCCATGCCTGTGTTTAATGACACTGCCGAAATACACTATATGCGCAATCAGTATGTATTAGCAAATATACTAAAAGTGTGCGTATGTTTACCGTTCTATTTTCTTTTATATATTCTCTGTTACATGTGTAAAATGATGAGTACAATGTAATGACACATTTTTAGCATAAGTTATATGAAACTATTTGCAAAACTGCAAGAAATCAACTGAAGCCAGAGAAATAAGCAAAGAGGTTTTTATGAGGAGATCATATGCTGAGGAACAAAAGAAACAGCTTAGATGGTCATCCAACTTTTTTTTTAAATTTCCGATGCTTCCAGACAACCACTTGAAAGTCATAAGGCATCCCTGTGAAGGTCATGACCCATAGGCTGAGAACTGTGGCTTTAGTGTGTCATTCTGTGGCTGTTTCAGGGTCAGATTCTCTGTCTGAGTAGTCTGGAGGACACAGTTGCGGATGCTGAATTCATCTTTGAAGCTGTGCCAGAAGACATGAAACTTAAACAGGATCTCTTTCAAAGTAGGCATTTGCATTGTATTCAGGGGCAGCGATCCCGGGGTGGTCGAGAAGACAAGTACTCCCAACTGTTACAGAGAGGGGACATGTTATATATGTGTCCCCCACATTTCCTACCCCTCTCAGTGGGTGTCCCCACCTGTCAAACGAGATTTTCGCCTCTGATTGTATTGATGGTTAAATGACAAAATACATTAGGTTAACAGCTGATTCCTCAACTAATTAATCATATTCTTTATCATCTATCAAGGTTAATTTTCATTAAGTTTCATTATTTTAGTTGCTAAAATGCCACTTGCATATGAAGCTCATCAGTATAGACAATTTCTAAAGCAGGATAGAGTTTGAGATTTATTTGTTCAGGGAATCAAATTTGGACCTTTGTCCCAAACTTAGTACACTAACAACTTGGTAATGTGTTAGAGAACATTGTCATTATTCTGGCAGGAATATCAAGATGTTGTCCATGTGACGCTATAATCGCAACGAACACGCTTCGACTCGACATTTCTGTGATGATGGAAGAAGTTATTGAAAGAGAGGCAAGTTACTCATTGACATTTACCGGCTCTTTAGCGTTCTATAGCACTGTCCATTACAGACAACAAGGCTGGTATTATTAACGAGTCTATGTTCAGTAAATCAATTATTAGTTATGGATGTCTGGTCATTGCTCAAATGACTGTGAATTGGCATCTCATAAGTAACAATGACCTCTAATGTAATGTGATGATACCCTATTGCAACCTTTGACAGAAGAATGCAAAAACAATCCTGCTGCTTATGTATTATTTCAAATGTTCTACAGCACTAAACAACCCGTTGGTACCTGTTTCTCGTATGACAGGTTTTTAATGTATAAAATTTTTAAATTTTAGTTTTAATTTCAATCAGTTCTGATGCTTTGTGAATTGAATAGCGGACACTGGGCATAAGATTTCTATATCCGGTCTACTACATTCCCGAGATTGAGATTATGCCTTGCAAATACACGTCAGGAGCTGTCGTAGACAACGGTGAGTGAACTTTCTCTCCTGGTCACTAATTGTCATACCAGCTTTGAGAATACTAAAGGAGAAATACAGGCTGTATGTGTGTGTCATCAGTTACTGTTGTTGATTGTTGACATCCATCTACATCAGTTTGCAGGTTTACTTTGTCTAAAATGCTGAAGTTGCTTGATTAAGCTGCCGAGTCTTGTGCTAGAATTAGTATTGATTTCACCGCAGATTTACTGTGTTTATGATAGCTTTGGTTGCCTGTTCTTGTTACCTCTTTTGACCAGAACGATCCACCTACACTCTACCTTGAGGAGTACAGGTTTCCGGATATGTACAGAATACGTATCCTTCACCCACCTGATATATATCATGCTTAATTAATTGAAACAGAAACTACTTATTGAGCTTTAATGTTTATTTTTTTAATATTTTAGTCCGAGCTCTCATGGAGCGAATGGGAAAAACTCTGTTCTTTCGTTCTGGTGGTGAACCACTCATATTGACTGAAGAACAGAGAGAACTGAGAAAACAAGGTTCGTCTGCAAAATGCTTTTATCTCTAGTCCTAATAGAATGCACAAAAGAACTAGATTCAACTTTCTCAACTGTATGAGTGAACGGGATTACTCTTTAGCTGTATATTTGTTTTCTTGTGTGTACAGTTGAGTGTTCGCAGCAGTTGTGTAATGTAGCTTAATTATTGTGAATTGCAGCAAGAATTGATGAGATTCAAAGTCAGTCTAGTTTTGGACATCGAGCACCGCTTTCATTTCCTTCCTTATCTCATCGAGGCAACACACCCTCCACACAAGATGCTGAAAGTAAGTCAATTTTTTATATTATTTTGTTTGTGTTTTTAACAATGTTTAATCATGATCATCTGCAGGTGTGTAAAATCAATTTGCATCTTCTTACGATTTTATACAGCTGAAATTTGATGCCCCATCTTTTTGTATTCGCCAAGTGTTGTAAACAATTTCAGATAGAATTTATGGCCTAGATCTTCACAAAAATCTGGCTGGTTAAAATGTAATAGTCTGGGTTTTTCTGGTTTAGTTGCCGCGAATAATCAGGAGAAGGACTGTGCCATTTGCATGGACCGACCACGTGAAAGTCTCCTGTGTCCCTGTCACCATCTCATAACGTGTGGCGAATGTGCCAAATCACTTCTGTTTCGACGTGACGGGTGTCCAATATGTCGCAAGGAAATTACGGAGGTCATCCGTGTGTATCATTCGTGACAGACCAGATCACAGCACAAGCAACACACTTGCTCAAGCATTTTTGTTGCATTTTCTTAAGTGGCACATGTAAACACTTATTTGTGTTTAGTTCCCAGAAATATTTACTCTGGATTTAGCAGTTATTCAGCTTTTTATAGTGATTGATTAATCAAAATTTGCACCTACTGTATGGCATGGCAGTATTGGTTTTGATCCGTTTTCAACCATTGTCTAAGAAGTCAAGAAGTGTTACATAAATGTTGACTCAGTTTTTGGAAGTCCTTTTTCTATTGCCAGTTCACAGCTTAGGAAATACATTGTGTTGAATATGTTTAAGAGTTCTGACGGTGGTATAGCAATGTTTTGTGGGTCCTTGTGCAGATCTGAAGTGGTGGGCCTCTGAACCCCACTTTTATTTAAAATGAAAAGCTGGGCAAAAGGCACTGTTGCACACAACAAAAATCAGGTCAGATAATAAAATTTGACTTGTAAGTATCAAGTCGATGGTAGTCTGCTAAGATTATAATATTTATAATGTTCATTTGTGTACATTCTCTTGTGCAAAAATATCCACCAAAGATTCATATAGTGCTCCTTCAAGGTTACTGCTCAACACTTCTGAGTAGTATCCCAGCATGGCTGAAAAAAATAGTTATAAGATGAGTATGAAAGAAGTGATTTGTTGTCGTTGTTGTGTGGGCTAATGGGACGATGAGTATGCCTCGCTCAGTTGAGGGGAGTCGGTGCAGTACATCCTACATATAGGTCCAACTTCATAAGCTGCTGTCAAGTGCCCAACCAGATAAATTGGGTTTTTGATGGGTTGAGCTGCAGGCGATTCATTGATCTCCAGAGCACCCAGAACCTGGCTTTTTGCCCAAACACCAGTGGAGGCATTAGAAGCCATACAATGTGTGTAGGATTGAATGTCATCAGCATAGTGGTGACCCAGCACAGCAGTGGCACCAAGGACTGAAGCTATCTCAGATGCGTAAATTACGTACAGTAGTTGACCCATCATCGAGCCCTGAGGAAGTCCATTTGGGGGCAAGGACCCACTTGGACCTAGAAGACCCATGGACCACACAAGCGACTGAGGCCAGCCAGATAAGACAGTTATCAGACAGGCCAAATTAAATTTCTAGCCACTTAACCAAAGTATCATGGTAGATGATATTAGCTGTGATTTAGCAATTCAATCTTATATAAATCATTTGTGTTATCATAAGCTGTTTTATGGTGGCTGATGGTTGTAGCTTTGGTTTGTGCAGTATGGAATGGCCGGATTACAAGTTTGAGGTCAGAAACTTGAACTCAACACAAAAGAAATGATACTTGACTAATATTAATAGCTATTTATGATTTACAAGGGTGTTTAACTTAAATGTGAACAGAGTATTTGCAAATCAAATTATTAGTCAATTTGTCCTGAATGCTAAACTACATGTCAATGAAAGAGTAGAACAGAATTTCATATCAGTATATCTGGAGATGATGTCTCACTGTTCTTTGTCCTGGTCAGTTTCCAGAGTCTAAGTGCTGTGGGTTTCTGAAGCACAGAAACATTGAAACTGTTATTAGTGCATTGAACTAGTAACACCTTGAACAATGGATGTTCAGCCAACAAAGTATACACCTGTGCTAAATATGATGAGTTCTCTGCCCAAAGGCAGGTCCATTGGCTTTACACCACCCAGAGGCGAGGTGGGTGAGTTGGTTTCCCGTTGCCTTCCTCACAGACAATTATGGGTGAGTAACTTATCTAAGTTAGCTACACAGTGACTTGAGGTGGGTTCACAGAACATACCACTATGCCACCGTGTCCCACTAAGTATAACTGTGTTAAAATATGTTGTAGTCAAATTGTACATGGTGTATCATAGCTCCAACCTTGTGGGGAAAACTCTTCCGGATTAGGGCAAGATCAGCAATGGGCACCATGGTTGGTCGACCGTGCGCACACTGGAATGGCAGACAACATAGCGACAGCCTCTGTACCATAGTCTCGCATTGCTCTCTTTCCAGTGGATCTCCAAACTTGATGGCACCTTTGACAGTCATGGAAATCAAGTGTATCAGTTTGGCATAAATTATCTTTATGCTTATGCTAATGTGCTTCTGCATCATGTGACTGACTTTGCTTCTTGTTCAATTACCGGTGACATCACTTAGGCACATTTTTATTAAATGCATTGAAGAAGTTGCATTTTGCAAATATTCGATAATGTAACACCACATATCATATGTATCCCATATTTCAGGCTTAACACACATCATTAGTAGACTTGAGACAATACAATGCAATTAGTAGACTGCCTACATCTATTGCTATTGTGTGGTACATAACGCATGCAGGTGGATACACAACTGCAGCTTATATAATCAAAGAGGTAGACATTTGCAACTAGAAAAAGTCAACAGAAATCTGTGTTTTAAGATTGATATTCGATCAGGTTTTAAATATCAAATAAAATTGCACCTTCCCAAGAAGGCCTATCGACTTGTGTGCAAAAAAATGATGCAGTAATCCATCTTTTATTGAACTCTTGAACTCTCTCAAAGTCTCTTCTACTCCTTGCTCTTATAGTTGCTATAACTGCCGTCAACTTAGTTCTGATCTTTGTTACATAATAACAACAACACTGAGGTTGATGGGTGTAACACCCGGGTTCATACCATGACAGGCCTGTGAGCAGAGAACATTATGTAGTACTCTTGGAAGAACAGCAGTTGATGGCTTCATAAAATTCGTCACCTTTATATCCTAGTGAAAAACAAGAGCTTGCTCAACACCGACCACAGTGACTGCTGAGGGCTATGTTAGAACATAGAAACAAACAGTGACAAACACAGTTACAGCAATTTCCATTTAAACATTTATCTATATAAATAAAGATAAGATTCTGTGTGTGTGTGTCCGTTTATGCATTTGCACACTTTCACAGCTATTGACTCTAAATCTTTGCCATTCACTCGGGGAACACCTGGGACACCCAGTAGAGAGGTTGGTGAACCAGCGGTCGCCCTCTTCCTGCTCTCCAAGGCCAAAAACCTGTCTCAACCCGTGCAATGCCGGATTATCCAGCTAGTCATTACATAACCATTGCTACATGGTGGCTGGTACTTTTATATATATATATATAAATATTCAATAATTTTATCTACATATACATGCATATGCATGTCCTTGTATCTAGGAACTGTATGTAACATAAGTTTAGTCAAAAACTCACCTAATTTTTATAGCAACAAGACTAACTGTTACCGGCTTTAGCTAACCAAGCTGTAAAACAGATGACATAATTATACAAGTCTGTAAATTATTATTAATGTTACTGTGATTGCTGTAGCATAGTTATGAATGCTTAGACTGACCTGAATCAATTCATGAATTAATTTCTGAAAGAAAAAAGCCCAAAACCTAAATAAAAATGAAACAAGACAGTTCTAACATGCTAAACTGCATTCTCAAACTAAGTTTAATCGAGAGCTGAATTGATTACTGCAATATTGCCTTTGCTGGGAGGCCATTGGCAATATCAATTGTCTCCAGTTGTTACTTAACACCGCTGCTCATCTAGCCATTCGAATAACAGATTTGAACCACACCATACCCATCACAACCCACGAGACCAGGGTCTATGACTTGGGATCACTAGTGCCATCAAATTCTGTTGCTGGCCCTGCAATTTGAAATAGGCTTCCTGTGGCTCTTTGCCTGGTGCCCAGTGCCCTTGCCACCATGTTGTCAACCTTGAAACTGTTTGATTTAGCTGGGCTTAAGTTGGGAGCATTCCTGAGGTAGACAACTTTGAAGGGGTGCTATATAGATATCCCACATGACTGAATGAATTTCTTACCTGTGCAATGTACTTGATGGAATTTCTTGTAGTGGCAGAAGAAGGTGCTGAATGCATGACGATGCAAGAAGGAACCGTTTTTAGCCACAGTCGACCTGTATTCTGTCTGTCTATGTTGTATGTCAACCCTAGAACATCAACACAATCTAAAAAATGCCATTTTCTGAAAAGTCTCAAATGCAACATAACTATATAAACATATTGTGCACCCATCAACTAACAATGTATATTCTAATAGTGTGCCTATCAATTTGTAGTGATTGCATAAATCAGTCTCTAGTTCTAAAAGCAGTAGACCCAGAGAGAGTGATGAATGACCTTGGCCACCAGCAAAGTGGATTACACGGCCAACCCTTAACCAATCAGCTCCTGGTCACATACTAGTACTGGGTACTCAATGAGTATCTGGGTCTGGTCTCTGAATACCAAAAAGCAAGGATCATTTTACAAGACTCGAACAAGTTCTGAAGAAATTTAACAGTTAGTCTGATGCTGGATAATTACCGATTCTGGCAAAGAATTCCTGGAACTTATCCATCACTTGGATGAAATCAAGGTCTAGGCAAAGCATCAGCATTGGACGTATGACCGATGGACTAACCCTGGACACTCCTCTGTTGTCCATCAATACTGCATCTAAGAATACATTATTTTATTAATTCAATTGTCTAGCAGATTCAAAAATTAATAAAAAAACAAATTGATTGTGACAACAACATCAGTGATTGTTCTGGATGATACAATCATGATGACAATCAGATTCCTAATATATGATAAGATGACAATCAGCTTGTAGGAGTTAACATAAAGTGATGTCTTGCACATACATATGACAGTAGCCTATACAGTGGTTAAATTCAGACGGATCTCACCCGGATCTGAGATCCGGAACCTTGGATTTAAGATCGATCCACCACCTCAAACATGAGAACCACCACCCAATAGATGAGATCCACTGCCCATAATTTCGTAAACAAATGCCTTCTTTCAAAACTCAACCATACACACCTTGTTTCACACATTTTATCCTTATCCAAATAGCAAATAGCGATTAAATCTGTTGTAGATTCGTCACTTAGCTTGACTTGGACTTAAGTTTTTATTTTTAAATATGTGGAGATCTGGTACCCCTGGATTAGAAATTTAACCACTGAGCCTATATATACCCTATGCAGAGCATGATGTATTAGAGCAAGTATAACTAATAGGTCAGTTAGTATTCATGGTACCTTTGCTCAGCTGTTCCAGTCGGATACGTTCATCTGCTGCATGTTGATCAATAAAAACGAGAAGTTCCGATTCTGAATGCAATGCAATCATTTATATTCATTATTCTGTATTGCGCGTGCTTCCTTTTACAGTGCCTTACTTTGATCGGAAACATTGGAAGTACCAGATTTGACTGTAGAGTATAGATGGGTGAAAATGTATTATTATCTGCTACTTTGTAAATTATGCCAACTTGCAAAAATTATAATTGAATGGTCTGAATTAAAATCCTTACAGTTTATAAGTTAGTTACTTAACTTTTTATCTAAAATAGCGACAATCTGAAGGGTAGGAATAAATATTATAAAGTTTAGCTTATCATAAAATTCCGATAACAATATAACAGGCAGATTCATTTCTAAGCAAGTTGTCCTCTTTAAAAGGTACCTGTACTGTACCTGCACAACTTTTAATCCAACCAGCAATGAACTTTCTATCCACTTGGCAGATGACCTGAGAAATACAAGAACACCACATGCAAAAAGCAAATTTGGTTACCAGAAGAGTACAGGGGCGTCCAGATGCAAATGCCTCCAATTTCACGTACGGGGGATAATTTTATAGTGTTAGGGGGAATATTTTGCCTTCCATACCCTTGGGACCGGGGTTTGCCTCCATCACTCAGAGGGGATTGATGCCCCTGGAAGAGTATGCTTTTCAACAGCAGAAATTAAGACAATTACCATCTTGGAATTTTGAAGTCAATATATTATATATCGCTTTCTACTCTCTTCATTCTATAAACCCCAGAGGTCATTCTTTAAACTACAGAGATCATTCTGTAAACTACAGAAACCAAATAGAATAATTCCTGTATATGAAAATTCGCATGTTAGTGGGGTGACTTCTCATTCAACTGCAATCAGTAGAATTTAAGAATCAGAAGGAATTAAATTTAAGAACTTACAACAGGGCATGGTTAATTTTAACTTGCCTTCAAGTTAGAAATTGAGTTATTCGTTAACTGTAACGAGTCCAGTAAAGTTAGTTCCTTGCCAGATCTTCTCAAGTCGATTATATCCTGAAACATATAGTTAATAAAACTTTATCATTCATTTAAATTCCGTTTTTCAGTTGTTAATATGCAGGGTCAATGATTCATCGATGTATTAGTAATGTACTAAAAAAATGAAGTTCTGAAATTTCTTGACACCATAGAATTTTAAGTCACATCAGTTAAACCAATATATTCAGCCAATGGTGCTAGGTGTACTGTATATGAAATCAATTCTCAAGAGCCACGTTGTCAGGTAGGGATCAGTGTCAAGTTAGTAGGATCCAGAGGAGGTTTAATCCTTTAATGACCAGCCAGATTGATATCCCATACATTTTAATACGCACTGGTCGCTAAATTGTTAAGACACAGGAGACAGTGTGATAAACTAAACTATCAATTACTTCATACTGTTTGATTCGTCTGGTATGCTTCAAGTGAAATGAATATTGAAATATTATGTGACTCTCTGGTATGTTGATTAAATGACATACTCACCGGCAGAGTCTTTTCATTATGTTTCAAGTTATGGAAGCAAACATGGCATCCCAAGTTCAAACTATCCAGCTTCAGGTCTGAATGTTTATGTAAGCGTAGCCGTTGTCTCTGCTCAAGTCTCTCTGCAGAGGAATTTGTAGCTCGAATTTTTGTGAAATGGTTTCCATCGCACGGTTCCATCTGCCCTCCAGGTGGCACGGCACTTCTAACACACGAGCTCTTGCTTTCTGAATGATAGTATGAGACAGATGTATGCTCAATTATGACACAGGAGGAGAGTTGCATGCCTAGCAAGCCTTCTACCTTTGCCTTGGCAGAATCAACTATGTAACGATCAACAGAAGCAGCCAAGTCCTCCTTGGCACTTGAAATTAGAGTCCTACCTTGGCATGGCATCAGCTTTTGGCTGCTCATAAAATCCTCAACATGATGACTATTTCTTAACCTATCCACAGCTGAATAACTCTGATTTCTGCCTTCCTGGGCCACCCTGTTGTCTGAAAGATAACTGTCACAAGCAACCAACATCTCACTTTTATTGGTCACTCCTTCTAAGTCTAAATTCATCCGTTTTGTGGTATTTTCCTTCAAGTCTTCCTTCAGTAAACTAGTGCTGTCTTCAAACCTGCAATTATCATCTCTTGCAGTCTCTTCAAATGGGCATTGTCGCTTCAGAGATTGGCAACGGTTTCCAACTCTGGATTCATCAGATCCTGTTATTGAATTACCAATAAATGTCTTAAATGTTTCCTGTGTTTTAAAATGGTAAGATTCAGTCTTCTGCTGATTATCATTTTCAAGACCGGCTGATGTTCCTACAACATCAAAATGAAACTTGACTCGTAAAACATTCTCTTCATCCAAAGTCAGTGCCTTTTTCAAGTCACAATTTTCATAGAGTAGGCCAATGTTTTGCTTTTCTTCCTTCTGGAATTGTGACCGAGTGTGACAGTCTATTGCTGAATGCTCAAGGGATCTAGAGTGGGAGTGAGAATTAAATTTCAGGCATTCCTTTTCCTGCATTTGAGAGAAACTTTTACCAGTCAAAGCACTGTCCACAGCCAATTGTTCAGAATTATTTCCTGCAGTGAGTGTTTTGAGTTTGTTCACATGATCCTCATTATATGAAGAAATGACAGCAAGTGTTGTCTCACAGCTATTCCTTGGGCTTGTTCTCATAGCCCATCCAAATCTATGTACAAGTTTTGACTGTTGATTGTTCTTTATGTTGACTGTACTTATGCTGTGGTTGTTGTCTTCAAAACCTACTCTTTCGATGCCCTCTGAACCTTGTTGTTGTCCAATTTCTTCTCCTTTGTTCTGTGATACAGCTCTGTTTTCACGTTGTTCATTCCGCAGAAGGCAAGCCATGGACAACGAATCTAGCAAATTTTCTCTAGACAGAAACTCCAGAATGCTCCTCTTAAGATGATCCACTAAGTTCTGAAAGTTGCCATACTCAAAAAACGTGCTAGACTTTAGTAGAGAAACATCAGTCCAAGACATTACACATGAAACATTGATGATATAGACTCCATGAGAATCTGTGGGACAGAAGCTGCTGTCTCTTTGGCTCTGATCAGCACTAAGAAAAATCGACAATCTCAGCATTTTCTGCAGTACTTTGTGTAGCCATGAGTTTGGCAGCCACCTACCATTCACATAGATGAACTGGAAACTCTTTCTACTTGCTGCCTTTGTTCCTATATGTCCGCTGAACTTAACAGAGCATGCCTCAAACTCAAATGGCTTGAAACCAAATGCCTGGCTGCTCCCAAATAGATTATCAAATACTGCAATTGTAGAACCCTTGCCACTCGTCTCAAGAATTCGACATTGAGTCTCAGAGTTCACTAAGACAAAAGACACACCTGAATGAATCAGGGCGACTGATTCAACCAAACCCCGAACCACATCAAACTCAGCTTCTGTGCTGGCGAAGGTTTTCCGAACAGGGACCGAGTAGAACAGATCAGTGACTGTTATGGTTGTCCCTGATCTCTTCCTTGCAGTTTTCAATGTCTCCAGGGCACACAACACTCCCTTTGTGAAGGTCTTCAGATGGGAATGTGGACATAGGCGTAGACATGACTTGATTTCAAGATGAAGGCAAATGTCGCGGATGCTAGCGAGTGCTTGCCCTCGGTATCCAAATGCCTTTGGGTTTCTTAAATCAGCAACCGAGCGGCATTTGCTTGTATTATGTCTAAAAATGACAAACAACTATTATAGGAGCTATTATGCTATATAAATATTTCTGTATTGCAATCCTCTTAAAAAGATTATGCAGCAAGACATTCAATAGTATGACATCTAAACATGTACGACATAACATTGAAGACAAACTCACATATGCATAAATCAAATATAATCAAAATAATAAATTAAACTGCAAAATACATAACTCCGAATGAATTAAAGTCATTACCTCTCTCCAACGATCCTCATGTCCTCCAAACTCATTCCAATTCCATCATCAGCAACACAAATTTTCCAACTGCATGGCTCGACTCTAATCTCAATGAAGGTGGCACCAGCATCTAACGAGTTCAAGATAAGTTCCTCCACGCACTGTGCCATTCCACTGATTGCCACTCCTGACTGC
The DNA here is from genome assembly GCA_959347315.1 of Bimastos eiseni. Taxonomy (NCBI): domain Eukaryota; kingdom Metazoa; phylum Annelida; class Clitellata; order Crassiclitellata; family Lumbricidae; genus Bimastos; species Bimastos eiseni. Next base: position 18,406,465 of record OY365815.1, read on the forward strand.
AGTTTCTCCTTAACTTCAGGACAGAGTGGTCGGATAGCTGACATTATCTGCAACCAAAAGAAAAGTATCGATGTAGAATTGATTTGAGTATCACTTATTAACACTTTCTTTGAGCTTTAAAAATTACTTCAGTCGCATTTCTGGTTCACTTTTGAACACCCCACATTATCAGCAGTCATGTGAAATTGAAGCAAATTCAATCGGGGCTAATTCCAGCACAAGGATGTATTCTCGCTACTTGAACCAATTACAAAAATCAGTGATTCACTGCTTTGCCTGTGGATTTAAGATAAAGATTATCCTACCATTTTATGACAAAAAAATCTAAGAAGCATGGGAGCACTGTAAGTTCGCCCATCTAGGTCAGAGGTAGAGCCCCAGAAACCAGCGCAATTTTAAGCATTTGATGCCAAATGGAGTACATTTTTGGCTCCTGCTTATCACTAGGCCCTAATTTTTCAACCATAATTTCTAAATAAAAGTATCTTATTCATTCTTATTTGTGACAAAACTTTACAATATTATTATTTGCAGAGGCCTTAAACGTGAAGTGTCAAATCACAAACCCATCCCCCCTCATAAAAACTCATCCGATAAGCACAAATCTCAAGACCTAGTCTTGGCAATGTCAAGACGGCAGGGATGGGGTCATCTGCCCCTTACCTCCGTGGCGACGCTAATGAAAAAGATATAGACGTTATCATCGTAATTTAAATGTCAGTAAGGACCACTTTTACGCTACAACCAACAGTACATAAAAAATTATCTACGACACTCTAGTACAAAAAACACCAGAAGCCATTGCCCATCGCGCTTAGTAGTGGATATGAAGAAATCTTACTTTATCAAATAGTTAATTACTTGTAAAGTTAGTAACTTAAATACTGGTAAATATTAAACGATAATATTATACTTTTAAATACATAATAATCCTACAGCACTATTATACCGTTGTCTGCTTATAATTTTAAGCTGCTTGCAAGGACCAAGATTGAGCTGCAAGGATTGAGCTGCTTTTGTAGCTACATTACTATAATGCACAGGATGATCAGCCATAAAAACGGGACAGCTCTCCATTTTCATAGACCAGAGAAATGCAACACACTTGAAATATGGAAATGCCTATTACAAATAAAAATTGTTGTGTTGTTTGCAGGCATTCAACAGGAAGAGCGGCCCGACACTTCGCCTTGAATGATATTGTCTGGAGAGTCCTTTTAAAGGCAGACGTTCCATCCTCGAAGGAGCCACAAGGTTTGATCCGGAGCGACGGAAAGAGACCGGATGGAGCGACACTCATCCCGTGGGCGAGAGGTAAGTACATCGATTGGGATGCAACAACTATCCACACGTGCGCCGCCTCCTACATCCACCTGTCTTCGGCAGTGCCTGGCTGTCAGAATTGCGGTGGGTCTCCGTCTGGGGACACGCATTTGTGAGCCACACGTATGCCCATGCGGGTCACGAGTCAATGCGGAAGGAGCACACGGGCTTTCTTGTGGTCTTGGGCCAGGGCGGTTCGCCAGGCACGCAGCATTAAACGACATAATCAGCCGTAGCCTCACACGCGCTGGTTTCCAAAACATTAAGGAACCCCCGGGACTCTCCAGAACGGACGGAAAACGACCTGATGGTTTTACGCTGATCCCTTGGCGAAGAGGACGGAACCTGATATGGGATGCGACAGTGATTGACACCGTGGCTCCATCATATCTCCAAGCGACGTCATCCTTCGGTGGGGGCTGCAGCGGAGGTGGCTACCACCAGGAAGACCATCAAGTACAGCCAGCTCGCTGTCAGCTATCTCTTCATTCCATTGGCCTTTGAGACCATGGGCCCAGTCAACAACGAAGGAATAGACTTCATCAAAGACTTGGGCCGCCTTCTGACACATGTCCCCAGAGACCCTAGAGAGACAAGCTACTTGTTCCAACGATTGTCAGTTTGCATCCAGCGCTTCAACGCAGTTGCCTTCAGAGGCTCTTTTGTGCAGCTGTAGTTTAACCAAACAATAGTAATAATAATAATAATCATAATAATAATAATAATAATAATAATAATAATTATTATTATTATTATTATTATTATTATTATTATTATTATTATTATTATTATTATTATTATTATTATTATCTGGGTCGCCGCTTGTCAGTGGACTGTAATCTTGACATGGTGCCCTGAAAAGCCACCGCATTGAAACGTTGGATCAATGCCGACAAGTTCTGGAAAAGGAAGTTTGTCTCTCGGGTGTCACCGGTAGTTGTCGAAAGTCGGCGTCCAGTCTCAGACAGAAAGGCGAGGCCCTCACTATTGAGGGGACCGAAGGTTTCTATAGCGATTGGAACAAAAGTGTATTTCTTCTCTAGCTCAGAATATTTTGTGTGTTTCCTTGTGGCTGCTATCTCCGCCGCTCCTCCAGCTGTGGAAGCTGTTTCGGGGATATAGGAAGCGGCCACTGTGTCCACCACAGTTGCGTCCCAAAGTAAGGTCCGCCCCCCACTCCACGGTATCAGGGTCTGCCCGTCCGGTCTCTTTCCATCTAATCTGGAAAGACCTGACGGTTCCTTGACCGCTGGAATACCGGCTCTGTTGAGGCTGCGATGGATTAGGTCGTTGATATTACAGTGTCTTGCTTGACGGCCAAAGCCCAATGAACAGGACAGGCCATGTGCGCCTCTGGCTGAGACGAAGGCGCCGCATGCGCAGGTGTGCGGCTCACAGATGGCCACCCCTAAACGTAGGCCGACCGCCACCCTCACGGTATCGTCCTCCAGTCTGAGATCGCGAGAAACGAGCGGGAGAGCGTATAGCCAGTCCGAGGCGTGTGGTGACTGCAAGGCCCTTAGTCTCGCCTGGTCGTAGGGATCCTGTAGCTTTTCTTCTAGTGCAGACAGAACCGCGTTTAACAGCGGTCTGTCAAAGTGGGCTTGTTTATGGCCTGGCGTCGTCGGGGCAGAAGCTTTGGTAAGTTGAAGCCAGGTAGACATCGCCGAGTCGCATGCTGAGTCCGATTTCACCGCTGCTGATTCTAAGATGAGGGACTGGATCTGGAGAGTGCCCGCGGCTGAAGCCAAAAAGGCGGGAAGTGCCAGCGAGGACGCACTCCTAATTCCCAGTCCTCCCATCCTGATCGGGAGAGTGGCCTGACTCCATTGGTCATCGGTCATCGAAATGTTGAAGATTCGCTCGATCCCTCCTCGCAGCAGATCGTCGTAAGCCCATAGACGCGGGTGGTCGTGGCAAGGGGTGCATCTCAATATAATAATAATATATATAATATAATAATAATAATAATAATAATAATAATAATAATAATAATAATAATAATAATAACAATAACAATAATAATACTTAATATGACGATTCTGAGGGATCGTGTATACTTCGGTCGTAAAAATAAATACTAGGCTAATAATAAAAAACACGAGTTATAATAACACAATAATAATAATAATAATAATAGCATAATAATAATAGTAATAATAATACAAACTATTCGATAAATTTTATTTGTTTTGAGTAATTATATTGCATTATCCTTAGAAATCAATCGTTCTTGCGTTTTCTTTGGCTACGTGAAGTTGCAATGTGTAGTTGCAGTTTAACGACACTGTGTGGTAACAGAGACCATTAGCGTCTTCCTCATCATTTATCCAGGCTTGGGACTGGCACTGGCTGAGTACGACCAGTGGAGGAGTTAGGAAGTTGCAATTTTCATCGGTCGAATGATTTTATATTCTATCGCTCTACTGATTTTATATCAATGTTTTGTTGTTAGCTTACATCCTCATCGATAACAACAGTTATAGAGAATAAATAATGTTCTTTGTGTCTTATCATTTCAGTTTTGTTTAATTCAAATATCCTTACATAAAAGTTTATTTAAGTGGCGTGGTTGGCAACAGAGAACATTTTAAGTTTAAATCGTTAAGCAGTAGTAGACATGACTGATTCAAACGGTGCGCTGTTTAGTTTTATTTTACGCTGTTTGGAATTTCGATCGTAACTTGTCTAATTTCTCACCAAATTCTAATTGTTGGTGTATAATTTATCATGATGTCACGTACGCTGTTAGATGGATTGACGATATACTGTTACCCGATGAAAGCGTGGGCGTGAATAATATCAATTGCGTATGAATGCATATTTGTTAGATCCGTCAAGTTTACAGGCATACTCAAAGGCCTTTGTACACGGTACTTGAACCGCTATATTGTAACTGCATATATGCTTGTACACATATATGCATTCACGCATACATTTGTAGATACAGACAGTCGCCTAAGTTTCCACAATTAGCTTATGAAATTTCGTTATATTTTTGATTGTTTGTGGTAACACTGGTGCAGTAAGTTTGGGGAAATAAGTGGATTTAAATAACCTTGTGTAATGGAATTTTCGGTACGGGTCGGGATTTACTCTCCTTACTTAAGCATAATTTTTTCATCAATCCCCCTTCTACTTAAACATGATTCTTTTCATCAGTCCCGCATCTCCTTAAGCATGATTCTTTTAATCCATCCAGCTTCTAAGCATGATTATTTTCATCAATCCAGTCAGCTGGTATTATGCGGCATTCATTATGAGATTTAAAACAGGGAGTAAATCCGAACTTGGACCGAATAGGGCTTAACCGAGTAGACAATTTCCACCGAGTACCAAATCCGAGTATTTGGATGAACTATTTGCCGAATCCGGGTACGAACCGAATAGTAGCGGCAAATCTGGCAGCGAGTACCACCTGTAGGCAAAGCATAGTTAACCTGCCGCATTCACTGCTACAGAGAGCTATATCTAGTGTCAATGAGTCTACTTAGCAGTACCCGTCATGTAGCATATCGTCGCACTCTAGGCTATAACAATATATTTATTATTTAATAACTTTATTTGTGAAAAAAATGTTAAACCTTGTTATAAAATTTGAAATATGTAGTTATCAATGACGTCTTTACTCTCTTATGTTTACCAGAAAGTGGGTGGAGCCAATTCAAGCGGGAAAATTACTGATTTGGTTGCCACCTGGGAATTCAACCAAAAGAAATTAAAATATATATATTAGCATCTTTATTTTAAAGAAAATTTAATGGAATGTTAAGTTCTTGTTTAATTAATCAATACGTTATAAGTAAGTCCATATTCCTAAATGTATTTGATGAAAAAATATTATTTTATCCAAAAAAATTATTTTTTTCAAAAAAGTTAGTTTTAGCTATTTGCGACTGTAATATTTACCGAGGCGAATACTTCCAAATAGTCCAATATTCGGCCAAGACGAATGTCCATGGCGATTTCCGGTTATGCTCTAGTGCCGAATTCTCTCTGTGAATTTTACCCAATGTGAATAAACTGGTGCCTTCGTTTGGCTATCTAATGGCACTTTATAAGTTTGGAGATTACAATTATGGCTATAAATTTTGAATCCGAATATGAAATCACAGTATTTATCGAATTGTTTTCCAACTTAATAGATTTGCATTAATGGAAGGGAAAAGGCGCACGTAAACTGATCTTCTGCAGCCTTTTCTTTGTAGGGTGTGGTGATCCAGTTGTGACGATTGATGGCAGAAAAGACCAGGTGACCTACAGCAGAACAGGAGCACCATGCACAACTGGTGCAGCTTATATCTCACAGGAAATCCAGAATGCAAATACACAGGATGGTGACAATACCGAAAGAACTGATGGTGAAGATCTTTCACAAATAGATGTATTTGTTTACTTAATTGATGTTATATGTTAGAGGCAATGTGTGAGACCAGGGATTTTGTAAAATGCCTAGGCAATTTGTAAAACCCTTATCCTATACTAACCCAAACCCTAAATAGGGGATTTTGCAAATTGCCTAAACAACACCAGGCATTTTACAAAATGCCTGGTTTCACACATTGCCTGTGACATATACACATTATCTATGCATGATAAACATCTATCTGTCATTTAACAAGTTTATTTTTCTTAGTCAGAACTTGCACTGGCATGTGTTGAGCATTTTCTTTGAATGCATCAGAATGCAGAACATTGAGCCCTATTCTGTTTTGCTTCAAAGTCAGAAAACAATCCGATGCAATTAGATTAATGCTTTTAAGTTCAATGATTTAAGGCAATCTTTATACATTCTGTGCAGACGTCTTCAAGCTCATCCATTTGTTCATTTACAGCAAGTTATGTATTCATTATGATACTTAACAACTATATTTGTAACTAATGATTAATGAATGCTATTTTGTTTACTTTTATCTTGTAGGATTTTTTTAGTTAACTAATTAAGTCTCTTTTTATTAACAAACTTATAGCAACTGAGTAAATACTTATACCGACATCAATCACCTACGTAATGGGTGACCCTGTTAGCGGGACCACGGTTTCTTTAGGGTATGACTCCATCCCTATTGATCGCTGTCATTCGTTTGTCTGTATATAATTGCTGTACGTAACAAGCTTACTTTTCTGATGAATTGTCAGTGAACAATAAAACATTTGGTTGTGGTTATTTGTTTTAGCTATTGACATCATCATCTACTTTCCAGACAAAACTGGTGTTCAGCTGAAAGTTCGAGATGGGCAGAATATTGAAGCCGGTGAATTGTTTGAATTGGTGATGGGTGTTATGGAGTTTCCAGCAGAGGCCCGAGAGTCCTTCTCTCTGTGGCTTGTCTCCGACTTGCTTGGTACAGCATTATTATTTTAACCACATTTGGAGTCATAGTTATGTATCAACTCTGTGGGAGCTTTTCTCCTCTTGAGTATTATGTTGTCTGGCATTGGTGGAAATTTAATTTGTAATGTTTCACAAATGTGAATCTTTGAAGTTTCTCAGTGCTATGCAAAGACATCTTTAGGGAGAGCAGCTTTCTTAACAGCACTATATGAAATCCAGTGCACAAGAGTTAAGTTTCTTGGTCAGTGTCTGGTGACAGGTCAGTGTCTGGTGGGTCAGGTCAGTGTCTGGTGGCAGGTCAGTGACTGGTGAGTCATGTCAGATCAGTGTCTGGTGGGTCAAGTCAGTGAGATAACATGGTAGCATGTTGGAAATCATTGTTATGTAGGTTGAGGGTTTGTATCAGAGAAGAAGAAGAAGCAGGATATGCTTGCTAGAGACATTTGTTTTTCAGTCTTGAGTTCAATGCTGGTGGAGAAACAGCAAGCAGGTTGTGGTCATGTTGACAGGTGAGAATAGTAGATAAATGAATTGAAGTTCTTTTAGGAGTTGTTCCAAAGGGCTGATGATGTACAGATCAAGGAATAGTTGTAGGGTTTAGGAATGGAGGAAGAGGCTGGATATATCATGGTCATTGAAAGTGATGATCTGGTGAATATAAGCAGATTGAAAAGTTTTAAGGAGTTTTTATGTTGGAGATTCAGTTTTGTTATGGCTGTGAAGAGGGATCTTAGGTCAAGGAAGCAATTTGAGTTCTTGGTTTATTTGCTGGTATTTGGAAGGTTTTTTACTAAAATGATACCATACCATGGATGAGTAAACTTTGGGTCTGTCATTGCTGTTTTTTTATTAAAGCCTCATTGTGTTATTTTTTATCTATGGTTCATGTGGAGTGGTGTAATCTTCAGTAAAGATTTTTTCATGGTTTGGATTATAGTTTGAGAAATGGTTGAATGGTAACACACTGGCATGAAGATCAGAAGGATGCAGGTTTGATACCTGCTAGCCCTATAACCCATAATGTTGACTCACCTTCCACTCCCTAGGGTTGACTGCAAAATGAGCAGTATAATGTATGATCACCTTGTTAAATTTGGCTCCTGTTAAACTTTGTATCATCTGTTACTTCTATGTCATGTCATCCTATTGTGTACTTGTTCGTTCGAATCAATAAACGAATATTATGTTGTGATGATGAGGTCATGATGATGATGATGATGAGGATGATTGTTAGCCAAAGATTGTAAACACAGCTGTAATTATAGTCTGATGTATTACCTTTCCAACAGAAGCTTCTCACAGGTATTCCCAGCATGATGACACAAGACCTAACAAAATGGTTTTCAAGCAAATCCAGAACATGTTTGGTAAACCGGACTTTGGATGAATTTTGATTAGTTTTGATTAGTCTTTCTGATAGTGCATTTGTGTTTGTTGTGGTTTGAAGAGCTGCAACTGAAACCTACCCATGTGCCTTTCAAACTCGTCTGCTACTGGGAGGAATTGCTTGAGAAATACACTGCAGCACCAGAGGAACATCTGGAGAGAGGTTACTATACCATGTGACCACTCACGAATGCTTTGGCTGTTTTACTCTACTAGGCTTCAATCAATCAATCAGTGTGTTCTTAATATAGTGCCTGATCAAGATATTTACTCAGAGGCACTCCCAGTCTGACTGGCTGAAAAATATGAATCAATGAAGAGCAAAATGCAGGCAAGAAATTTTCTAGGCAGAGGAAACATAGCTCTTGATGTTCGTTCAGTAATGCCTCAGATTCCTGCTGACTTAAAAATTTTTTGCTGATTGCTGTTAGTAATAAGATCTGTGATCATATCTCGCTCATTTTAGACTATTCAGATGTGCTTTTGGTGCGGATGCCCTGGGAGAAAATAACCGCCTAAAGAGAGCAAGGATCATACATAGGACCTTCTTCTAACATGCTTCATCATAAGACAATTCTAATTTAGCACTATCAGTGATATGGACCCTGTAACGATATTATCTGGCTGTGAAAAATTACCTCATTGTGACATGCCTTAATTATGAGGCAGTTCTCGTAATGTGCTGCAAAACTGAACGTTTTATTGAGTTTCCATTGTAATAAGCTGCTAAATCTGATATTTGTAAAATATTTAGATGTTTCGATTTATTTAGATGAACCAGTCATCATGTTTAAAAGAAACGTCTTCAATTCGCGCAAAGCAGAAAGGGACACCTTCTTCTCTTCTGCAGCTAAGGAAAATGTAAATGTTTCTGTCATTTTATAATTGTCATTGTTTTTTGGGAAATGTTAGCTGGTAATAGATCAAACTCATTCAGTTGATTTTGAGAGATACCTGAGGAGTTGCACACTTTTTGGTCTAACTTATTATTTCCTTCTATTTTTTGAACATCTCTTACGTCTTGCTAAATAGGCACAATGTCCAACCAATTCTAATTTATATTGCCATGTGCCTTTGCATGTTTAATTTTTTTTTAAATAGTTCTGTTTACTATATGATTATCTACCAACATGCAAAATTATTGTGATTGACAGCTATATCTTAGAAAGATAGGAACGTGATTGAGATAGCGGTAATGATGACTTGTTCATGCGGTGCATGTTATTTAGATGTGGTTATTTTTATTTAGGAAAAGCTCACTGGTTTGCTTCGTTATCTATACTGGGAAGCAAAGAAAAATGTTCTGGATGGCCGTTATCCATTTCTTTCAAAGGAATGCGATGCTCAGGCTGGCATTCAGGCATGGATTACACTAAAGGAAATGGAGAAGGATGTACAGGGAGTGGACGTCGGCTTTGGAACTCCGCAATACTTCAGGTACTTGTTCAGTATTATGAACATATTTTAGGAACAAAGCACATGAAATCTTCTTTAGTGTTATTATCGATGTGCTAGGCCCCAACTGATGATGGTTTCAAATGAGACCATAGTTGGACTAGTTATTTGTATCAGACTGGCTTCATCTGATGGTACGCCACAACTGGGCCATAGTCAGGTCAGCAATATCCAGAAGACCAATCAACAATTATTCTCCATTTGATAATCAAGGGCAAAATTGAGAGGTCAGGGAAACAGAGGTCAGGCTATGTCTCTAAGGCACCCTGTTATTTAGTGAATTTATAGATACTTATTTTGCGAGTCATGTCTTTACCAAAACAGGTTATAAATCGCATTTCTGTGGAAAGTTAATGTGATTACTTAGAAGCCGTTATGATGCAACAGAAGGTGAAGCAACCAGAAAGATTAGGAAGATAGAAATCATATTTTCTGAATGAGTATGAGTTTACTTAATTACTTAACTCATGTTATTTAGCAGCAAAGGTCAGTCTTCTGTCAGTTGGTTAATGATGCTGTGATACATGCCAGGCTGCATGTAATTGTAGATCGCGTTGTGCTGAGTATCTTCCTCAGCACTTTTGCAAGCGTCACTGGATCAAGACAAGGGAGAATCCTGAGCATCGCATTACAAATGCATACATTGATAATAACCAATGTTGTAATTCTTCGTTGCACAAACTGTATGAGATGTACTTGGAGAATTGCCACCATCACCCTTACTATGGGTAAGTGAGATGCGGCTGACAAAACCTTTATCTGCAAGGACTGTGAATTTGTTTTGATCAGGTTAAGCATTTGTGTTGTGTAATATGGTCCTACTGCTGCTTCTGGTACTTGTACAGATGCTGATATTGCCGTTCTTGTGTATTATTGTTTATTTATTTTTATTTATTCTGAAATTTGATATCACCCTTCTTCCAACATTTTTTGCTCAGAAGTGCGCTTGCTTCTATGGCGCAGTTGCAGTTGTACTGCAGAGCAATTGTGCGCAAAGGACTTGCTCTAGGTCCCTACTCAGTGACTCCTCGGACGAGGGTTGAACCCAACTCACTCAGCGGTATACTTAGTGTTTCAGGCAACCGCTCTAACCAATCGGCTGCCGTGCCACACAATTTAATGTTTATGTTGTATAATTACCATCATCAGTGTCATTATTAATTATGAGTAGTGGCAAATCATGATGAAGAGAATTAACTCAAAATGTGTTGATCCATAAATGTTATTTTATAATGTTTTCCAGATATTATTTTTACTTCAGGATTTGTGGAAAGTTGAAATGTTGGTCCATGGAATAGATTGTTTTGGGTTGCTAGGTCGGCATTCTTCCGTGGCCAGGCGGAGCATCCAGTGAAGGGCATTGTGAGCAAGGTCCTCTCCACCAAAGACGATCCGGTCTACGTTGCCGTCAATGTCGATGGAGTGTTCATCATTGACATGGATGACTTTGTATGTGGAGTTGTCTATTCTTCAAATTATCTGTAGTATGCTTTGTATTTTATCGATGTAATTAAAGCTTTACTGCTTTTTGTCATGTAAATGAAATGTTGAAAATACTACAATGCATTGGCTTGGTTTTCCATGATCTTTTTTTAAAAAATGAAATGTTGAAAATACTACAATGCATTGGCTTGGTTTTCCATGATCTTATTTTTATTTTTAAAATGAAATGTTGAAAATACTACAATGCATTGGCTTGGTTTTCCATGATCTTATTTTTAATATTGAATCAATAAAGTATGAATTAGGTGATAATGATCTTAAGAATTGTTGGGAATTATCTGTTGTGTGTTTCTGGCCTGTTAGACATTGTTGATTGGCATCTACTTTGAGAATCTCTCATGGCAGTTTGTGGAGTCATGTTTGAGTGGCTCAAACCCCAACTGCCTTCCTTGTCTCTTCCTCCAGTTTCCGGATGAAGAAGATAACTTCAGTACCAAACTCCTGCAGATCTTCTCTCGCAAGGTTACTTCTCTGTTTCATTACCTAATGTCCCTGCATGATAAACTAAGTCTATTGTCGCCCTTATAGCAGTATGGCCATGTTATGGCATCATATACTTTATTATTATTATATTGTACCTCAGAGGTACTGTACTCTCAGTCCAGTCTGCATTAGAAGTTGTTTTCTGGTGTTTGTGAAAGGTGTGTAGAGTGTCTCTGTTTAACAGACTGCATGTCTGGTATTGATTAGGTTGTTCTTCTTAAATCTAGGTTTTTACTTTTGATATTCCTGATTGGATATTTAACATCCAAACATACTTTTGTTTTTCTTAAGAAATGTTTTATCCATTTTTTACCCTTTTTATTTAACTTGACTTGCGTATAATGCGTAATGTTTGTCACGGACGGACTGTCCGTCGGACATCTATCAACTCTTTTTCAGGTATGTTCTCATCGACCTACAGAGCTGAAATTTTGCACACATTCCAGGCTTGCATGAAAATGCAATGTATCAAATTTTGACAAACATAGCTGAAAAAATTGATAAAACATTACTCTAAAATTGAGAAAAACATTTCAAAAATGTTACCTCTTTCAGTTAACTTGGCTTGCGTAAAGTTTGTCGCGGTCGATCGGACCGTCAGTCAGACTTTAACTTGCTCAGGTATGTTCCGTTGGCCTACAGAGCTGAACTCCTGCACTCATTTCAGGCTTGCATGACAAGGCAATGTATCAAATTATTATGGACATTCCTCAAAAATTGAGAAAAAATGACCAAAATGCATAAAAATTTAATATCGTTTTACCACTCGAACGAGTCCTCCTTGACGAGCTCCACTCCAGCAAATTTACATCATCAATTATATGTAATCAAAAATCTCTTAAGGAAATCGAACAATTACGCCATCTACAAGATAAAAGAGAGTTCCGAAAAACTCATGTTTTTACTTTAACTTATTTTAATATATGTTCTCTAATTCAACACGATCAACTTGATATTGTAGTAACTGGTACATACAATTTTGAACTAAAATATAGAAAATTGGTGTTTTTAGCATACAAACTATGCAGAAGTTTCCTACGGTTTAAAAGGTGTTGAGATGTCGGCCGTTTCTTATCAGATTGTCTATCCTGACAGATGAGCTGTACAACCAAATTGTAATTATAAACTTATATTGCACTGGTTTCTGATGCATAAGGCATCAACCGGCAGCACAAACTGATATAGTTAATTGCCAGTAACTGTAAATAGTAATACTTAATAAAAATTATAGTTAATTATTTATGTGTGTGTTAAGGCACTTCTGATGGATAATCTGATAGAGGCGTGCGTAGAGCTGAAGAAGAATCTACATTTAACAAAGAGCCCAGGTAGTACATTCATCGTTGTTAGTTCAATTCACTATCTCATTATTATTTTCTCATTTCTCTTTCGCTGTTTTCATTTACTTTGTGGCTAAATTTAATCAAATTGAAATTAAATAAAATTTAGTTTTATTGGTTCATCTGCCTTCTTTCATTTTACACTTGGAAACTGATTTTTGGGTAAGTTATATGGAATTTATAACAGTATATAGATGAAGTTGATAAGATTAGGCTGAAGATGACTGGCTTTATAGTCTATTGTGCAGGATTTTAAATTACTAAAACTGCTTGTCATAATTCATCTTCCTAAATTTGTGAATTTATTACGTAATATATTTAATATGTCGTATCAGTACAAATTTAATAGTAATAATAAATTGTGTGATGGTTAAAAAACTTCTACTGAACTGACACCTGTTGCTTGTGTTTGATCGTGAAGAGGAGAGTAAAATAATCTACGGAAAAGGAGACGTCGCTGAGACATTCAAACGACTTGCCTTCATGCAGTTCAGTGCAGATGGTTAGTCTTGTGTGTGCTTTCTTAGTCTGATTAGTGATTAGAGACAGGATGTGTCTAAAGTAGCTTGCAATAAGCAGTTCATCCTTTTGATTATATTGAGCATGAAATGCACTCTTTCAACTTAGCTGGAGTTAAACTGCTAGGCTAGATAATTTGCTGCCTTTCAGCCATATCTCAAATACACCCTGACATGTTTCTTCACTGATTCATGCCTTAACTTTTTGTATGTGGAAATAAAAATGAGAAAGGAACGACGACCGCCCAGCGGAACAATTTTGTTCTTTTTCATTTACCTAATGACACTTTATACCAAATTGTAATTTGGTGATTATTGAAGCTTACAAGTTGATTTGAAGTGAATTGATGACTAGTTTTAGCCACTCCAGAATTTTCTTATTTTGCAAGGAATTTTTTTATATTTTGAGACATTATTTCTATTCCTGAAGAGTTATGTTAGTAGCCAAGCATGTGCAAAGATTAGCTGTTCTAAAGTTTCACTCTCTCTTAAATATGTACTGCATTTAAATAAATACTAATAATAATAGCCATTCCTGACTTTTTATTGTATCTGAACAATTTTTTTATAACTATAGAGATTGTACTAAGGGACCGTTCGCATATTATATAATGCTCAAGGGGTAGGTGGGTGGGTTCCGGTTTTGTTAGCATTATATTGTGTAGGGTGGGGGTAGGTTGAAGGTTTTGTTATATAACAAACTTTTCAGCTTATGCTATTTTGCCTGTTTGTTTGCCAATTGGAAATTCCATGTACCACGGACCTTCATTGTTAATCAAAGTTCACAATACATTGTGAACCAAAACTAGCACCGTTAGCTGCCACCTGGCGAATTGATTTGATGTTCTTAGTTGTTATTTTATAAATCCACTTTTAACAACTTGCTGTTTACAATTTTAACAATTTCATGTGCATAGCTTTAACCGCTCTAAAATTCAATTCTGTGTGCTCAATTCTGGTTTAAATTAAAATTAATTCACTTGAAATAAGGTGCTTTTAAATAGGATGTACGTCACTACCATGTATCATCAAGCTGTATTAGTAGGCCTATGTGTAGATACATGGTGACAATCGTCGATTACCCAATTAGTTACCGTAATTAATACAAGTGAATTTAGCGCCATTAAAAGTCCGATTATTAAGATGCAGAAGAGCTGCATACATCCGGTCTAATCATCATTGGCACGAGAGAGTACACAATTTTAAGGTAGCTTTTGTTACATTGCTAATTGGACATATGATGATTTTTCCTGCGCAGTTCTTGAATTGGATAAAGGCAATTATCAGCAGAATCAGTACTATTAAAGTGCTAACTAACATCGTATTGTTATAAAAGTGTCAAATTGTGCAATACAATTATGTCGATTGTAGGTTTTTTATTGTGCTTATAGGCTGGGGTGGGGTAGGGGGTGGGTAGCATATCTGTTATATAATATAGGGGTGGGGGGGTCACAGCTGCTGTTATATAACGTTATTAGGGGTAGGGGTGGGTCAAAAATTGGGATTTTATGCGTTATATAATATGTGAACGGCCCCTAACCTTGAGAAATGTAAAGTAGTATTAATATTCATAGTATTAATAGTCTTAATGTCTTTTATTTATTTGACATAAAGGAAAGGAACTTCACCGGACCATTCGACGTCCCAAGAAGACTCTGTCTGCTGTTTCTACTGCTAACGTCTGATGGATGGAAGGATGACTTTGGCGTCTGCTTCCAGAAGCAGTCACGTCTCTGCTTTGCCCATTTTTTTCTATCCTTTGCACTGAGATTCATCAAACCATCTTCACTATGTGTAACTGGCATATATCAATCTGTTGAGCAGTTTATGCTCAGTCTACTTTCACTTAACCCAAGTCTAAGAAAGTAATCAAAGTAGTAATGTAAGGGGATATTAGTGTAACGGTTTTTATAAGCAGTTAGTGTGAGACTCTCGTACAGACTAGATTAAGTATGACTTTATAGAAAAGGGAAGATTTATATGATTGTTTTAGTGGTGAGATTTGACTTTTTTATCTGCTGTCAAAGTTGTTGGTCTTTTTTGGATCAATTCTCTGTTTTGTTTATATGGACATACTTAACTTTTTTATGTACTGCTATGCTCAAGTGTTAATTTAGTCCATGCTGTTGACAGACATGCTTTCTGCGATTCTGGAACCTGATCTGTTGTGGGGTCATTTATTGAGGACGTCTTCAAAGAAGGGGGAGGAGGGACCATTCACCAATTGCAGACATGTGGAAGAGTTTTTTTAAGAATGCGTCTTTTCCTATTACCATCCTTCTTTTAATTTCTCTGTGGCTTTTGACAGCTGTCAGGATAATAGTCCCTAAGCAGCAGAATTCTTTTGCCTGTTCTATTTATTTTTCTCCAGTTTGTATTCTGGCTAGATTAGATGGCATTAGATGACCTAATCTAGGCCTTAGTAATTCACAAGTCCATGGAAATCTGTAAAAGGGGATTGGACGGTACTACCAACGAGTAGAGTCAAAGGGCCTGGAAGGTTTAGTGTGAGTTATTTAGTGCAGCTATCACTGATGGATTACCTCTGATGGTACTATCAATAGAGAGTCGTTGCTTGATGCATAGAATACTCTGTTTGCTGACTTCATTAGTTCAGATCAGATTAGAGTTGGTTCAACAGCACAGCAAATTGGTTACCGGTGTTGGTCTCTTTTTCTCCGTTGAAATCATACATTGGTATCACTCAATTGACACTTGTTTTTAATCTTTTTATGTAAAATCTCACGTAGTTGTCAACATCACACAAATGGTGATCGTCAGCTGGTCAATCTCACGCTGGAAGTAGGTGAGACAGTGTTACCATACAGGCATTCTGAGCAAATGTGTATTGGTCCCAAGAGACTCTGAATCTTTGTAATTTGTTCAATAAAAAAGCATGAAAGTAATGATGTGTATGCATACTTTTAAATGTTGAGTATCTATAGATGTACTAGAGCCTAGAGGTCCTAGGTATTGCATAACCTATGTTTAGATAATTTAGGCAATGAGCCTATGATCTGCCAACTTGTACATATGTATGTATATGAACTTGTAAGGCACCATTACCATAAGATACAACGTGTTGTATCCATACCTAAATACAACTCAACTTCAAAAGGAAAACAAGAGTTTGCAGTCATAGCCCATTGAGATCCAAAGTGTTGCTAAATAAAGTTATATGGAAGTTATAAAAAACAAAATCTGATTGAAAGTAAAGCAGGTTCTTGTGTATTTCCACACACACACACACACACAAGTGTGTGCAGAGTAATATGTTTCCATATAGTATTCTGGGTATGAAATTAGTCATCTTTGTTAAAGATGAAAAACAATTGGGACGAGGGCAGAGTGAGTAACTAGCAGAACGGATCTTGTGATTTTTAAGTGCATGCAGTGCATGCATTGAAAAGGAGCATGCTGCAATGATGTGGTCAAGATAACTGATAACTAATCAATCTGATGCTTTTAAACTTTTTGTCAACAGTGTCTTTGTATGATGATCCAACTAGCAAATATGAATCATCTACATAATATATGAATTGGAGATTAATTGAATATTTGAATAGGAGAGTAATTGAAGCTGTGTTTTGGATCCGACTACAACATAGCAGGTAGGGCCCTCAACAGACCCCTACACGATACTGGCATTAATGTAAGCCATCTCAGAGATAACTCTGTTGAAGCCAGTGACATTCAGGACCAAGAAAGTCGCTATCAACCATTATGTAGACCGAGTCCCAAACTGCAAGCTTCCTGACAGGTGACAAATAGCAGACATTTCGAGTTGAAAGCCTTCGAGATATCTATGGATATGACTACCACATATGTATTCCATACTACTCACATAGTCGTTAGTTTGTGCAGTAGTAAGGTTGTAAGTTTTTGCACTGCCGTTTTAACATAGTACATCCTTTTCCAAGAAGCCTGGAGACTCGAATGCAGGGTATAGGAAATAAGTGTTTTTTAACGACAAATCGCTCCACGATCCTCGAGAGAACTGACTCAATAGAAGTTAGGTCTACATTTAGCTGATGTTATTGAACTGGTCACTTTCGGGACCAGACGAATTTTGCTGTTATCCACTGATTAGGAATACGATGGACGTATATATATATATATATATAGCCTAGCTACAAGTGAATAGGTTGCAAGATGATAACGGTGCCAGCAGACGCAAGAACCATTTAAATGGTTTTGTGCCTACAACCTTTCTAGACACGATAGCCAACAAATGTGTTAGGGCGCCCGCCTTGTAACGCGAGTAATACGAGTTCAGGAAGGCCGTGGTTCAAGCCTCCGCTGAGACGGTTGCTGTTGCTACAGACTATATGGGCCACAAATGCTCAGCGCCATCGATTGCTAATTAGCCACTATGTAGTCGAGCTTAACAAATGCGTAATACAATATAATGATAAGCGTAATAGGCCTACTATAGAAAAGTACAATTGAATGTTAAAGTTTTTTGATTACGTGACTTTACGTCAAGACGATCGGATTATTTCTGGTGTCAATCATGATCGGATCTAAGTTTTTTGTTAAAATGACGTCATTAATACATGTGTTAACTCTCTCCAAAATAGATCTTCTGAGTTGGTGCTGCGAAAATCCGAACCAAAATGTGGCGGTGCTTAGGAAGGGTAACTTCAGGGATTTCGGGGAGAGCCTTTTCCAGTGGATCCCCTCTTCAAAGTGGCGCTTTCAGAGCTTTATCAAAGCCCGATAAGCTGAGAACAGGTCTGATTTAGTCCATAGATTCTATGGTTTGTCTCATACGACGAAGGTCATTATAACGGATGCAGCATGATCTCGAGCCGTGGCCCCGGGGTTTCTATAGCTCTATGCAAATAATAATTTGGAGTCATAGCTGCTTCATCTTAAATCTGTAGAAGAATCGTCACACCTTAAGCAACTCACTGCCACTGTGCTAATATTGTTGTAGTTGTAATCGTAGATTTATATATGACATCTTCAAAAGAGGGAGATAGAGAGACTTCGCTTGCTATTATGATGTAATAATTTGTAAAAAATTGTGGTCGAATACAATTGTTTTTTAAAGAATTTAAGTGTTTAAAGAATCTTATAGAGGTTAAAGAAGGACAAGTAGCTGTTTATGCTGTAAGTGGCTAAATAACTTATTCCAGAAGAAGAGTAGGTTGACTGTTGAATTTTGCTATTTTTGTGAATATTATTTTTCAGTCTATTATGCATCATATTACCAGTCGAGACTGTCATCATCTGATCCCCATGGGTCAAAATCAACAGTTGGCAATGCAAAAGAAGGTCAAAGTCAACTGAGTGATACTCCAAAGCCAGAGGGTGATTGGCAGACAAACCAGGATCGCAACCGCAAATGGGCCATTCTTCTTGGCCTTGGAATTGCAGCTCTTGGAATTACGGTTTACGCTGTAAGCAACGTATTACAATTGGTTCAATTTTTTTACTTTTTGCCTGTTATTGAGGGGAATAAATGTGGAGTCGTGTACCATCAACATTAATATTAAGTCAACAATTTCCATAATGGGTAAAGCAAAGTAATCATTGTCAGAGAATATTATAAATATATGTTTTAAAGGCCAAGTTTTTATGGCGGGCAGTTTTGCGACAAACTGCTCTGTACCCCACCCATCTGCTTGTCAATCAAACCTGAGCTCATTGAGTGGGGCTACAGTCAATAAGTGCCATATTCAAGTCCACTGCCGGTCAATTCCTTTCATTTGAAATGCCTGCATACCTCTGGGCCATTCTCTGTCGGTCTGTCTCTGTACATACATCTACTTATAATATGTATATATATACATATATATATGTATTGCACTTGCAGAGTGGCAGTATTAAACAGTAATGGCACCGCTACCTCTCCCCCGCCTCCCCCTCTCAGACTAAACCACTCATATGTTCACTCTTTTGATGATCGATATATGCATACAGCAGAAGTCTGTAGTTGATATTACATAGTACCATGCAAAAGTACGATCTAACAATTCGTGTCGATCGTGATCAGGAAGAAACGATAAGAGCCTTTTTTATTCATAACGACTGGGATTTTGAACAAATTGGTAAATACAGAATGCAGTATATGTATTTATTCCAAAAATAGCTTTTGTGTAACCTAAGAACGTACTGTATTTTAGGTCTTGTGCATGCCATGATTACTCAGGCCACTATATTATATATATATATATATATATATTAGATGGGTATCAATTTGAATACAATATAGGCATTCAGCGTGGTCATGATAAGAAACATATATCTGTACTGAATAAAACAGCTGAAAATTGAGGGCTCTTGAATGATCAGCTTCTGATGCAATAAGAATGAAGACTCGTATGAAACGTATTTCAAGGTACATTTGCTTTTGATATCTGATTGGATATAGGTTGTCACATGTGTATAACAGTTCAGGTTCCCCAGATCAGAGAAACAATATAACAACACTGACCCCAGCCAAACGCCATATATATATTTATATATATATGTATATATATATATAAATAAAATGGTCCAGGGGCTGGTGGGCCCGTTGAGAGTCATGCTGTCTGAATAGCGCTGCATAATTTAGGTCACATGTCAAACCTAGGAAGAATATATCAGCCAGCATATAATATGATAAATTATAATACCTGGGAACAATAAGCAGATCTCTCACTCTCTGTACATATATATATACATATTTGCATACATATATATGCACACTTATATATACATGCAGCATTTGATAGCATTCATCCAGTATTCTTTTCAGTCTATTTCTCAATTACACTCACATCGGTCATCATCACGTAAAAACAAACGCAAACAACAGTGACCACAGGCAACCGCCAAGATTTGGCTCATGGCTTCATCCCTTGAAGTCGTGATTTACAACACTGCAGCGAACTTCCCGCATGGGTTTGGTTGCACTTTTCACACGTTTGACGGGAGGCTGTCCATGAGCAGCTTGCAAGATAGCCGTACTGACTAAAACTGCGCACGCACACACACGAATACAGGCACAAAGGCATATGAGTGGCATGTCAAGTACAGGTGTCTAGATGCATATAATTATAAGGACTATGAAGCACGATCATTGTTTCAATTGTTATTTCCAGTGCATTTCCCTCAGCTGTCTATTTGGCCCATTTGAGCCTATTCAGATAGACTGACCACACCGGTCAATTTGTTTAAGATTGTACCCCAGGCGGATGAGATGCTTTGGAGAGATCTGATTGATAGCTAGCAGGCGGCAGGTGTTCATTAGACCGTGCCCTAAAAACTTGGCCTTTAAGTATATGACTGCATTTCCTGTGTTTCATGTACTATGCAGATGAACAAAAGTGAACCTCCTTC
Organism: Bimastos eiseni; assembly: GCA_959347315.1. Taxonomy (NCBI): domain Eukaryota; kingdom Metazoa; phylum Annelida; class Clitellata; order Crassiclitellata; family Lumbricidae; genus Bimastos; species Bimastos eiseni. Next base: position 18,427,137 of record OY365815.1, read on the forward strand.
GAAGGTTTCTGAAAAGACAGACCAAAATAAACCCGGCTTCTCTTTATTCAAGAAAGCCAGACCGCCTCCTGTTGGTGAGTGCCGCAAATCTGGCATTTGCTAACATTTCTAATTGATAAAACTTAGACGAGAAATGAGCCTGACACAATAATCCTGATGTCAAACCATGGCCTTTCACAGACTACTTTGTAAAGTAAGAAAATCAAATGTTTATTGGATGCCATTTGAACAGCAGTTATAATGAATTCTGATTGGTCGCATGGGGACTGGGAAATGCCTCAGCTACTTGTCAGTGCATTTTGTATTGTGATGATAATAATAAAAGGAACATTGCAGGTCATTGGCAGTGAATAATAAATTATATAACTGATAGGACCTTGATGCAAGAGTACTATGACAATTTAAGACTATCATTCTCATTTCAGTTTCTTCATTAATGCTTTAAGAAATGAAGCCTTCATCAGAATTTTTTAAAGTATACAGATATAATATCTGTAGGCTTTAACAAATTTTTAAAATAAACAGATATATTATATCTGTAGATTTAACCAAATTTTTGGGGGGATATATCAATGAACCGGAAATGGACTTCCGCGGTTCTACCGATGAAGGGCTTTGGTTCTTGTGATTCTCTCTAATTGTAATTTGTGAATTTATTTAAAATCTCAGAACTATTGCTTTATTTTCTAAAGTAATTCTGATTGTGATTCTTGCAAAACTGAGTTAACTTGAATTGTTGGAAAACCATTAATCTGCCAAGTGATGACTCTAAAACAGAGCGTCTTCTGGCTATATTGACAGCTCAGTTTGTCTTTAATTAATTCAGAGTTGCCGAAAGAAGTTCCATATTTGATCATTGGAGCTGGGACGGCGGCTTACGCAGCCTACAGAGCAATCCGAGCTGGAGATGGAACTGCCAAGGTTCGTGCATCATTGTCGATGTTAATTTTAGTTGCCATTTATATTTCTGTTTCTACAGTCGTTATGTGTTTAAAGCAATCAATGGAATTTGATATTTTACAGCTACTGTGGTAATATTACTTGTTATATTTGCATCTGTGGTTACAAAGCCTCAATTGGTGCCATGCCAGTCATCAGTTATATCGGTCAACTGATCGACTGATGCGTCAATTTTAAGTATGTTTATTTACATCGTATAGGGTAGTGCAGAGAGTGCTTTTGAGTAGATATCTTGAAATATATGCATTACTGTACTGTTGCATGTGACCTCGATCCTTCTGTATATAAAACTTTGACCCTCTGCATATGACCCCAATCCTCCGATCTTGAATGTTCTTTTCACATGACTCTAGTAATTTGTTTATTCCAGGATCATTGGCATTTACTTACAACTTTTGCATGTGACATTGACTGAATATCATTTCAGGTGTTGTTGGTGGGTGAAGAGGACTACTTGCCCTACATTCGAACTCCACTTTCGAAGGAACTTTGGTACAGTGACGATAAAAAGGCTGTCGAGAATCTCACTTTCAAACAGTGGAATGGAAAACAGCGGAGGTAACATCTAACAAATCCATAGAAAGTTTAAGACAGAGCTATGGCTTCAGTGAATTTACTTCAGATTATATACTCAGATAAATTTTAATGCTTGTAGCAAATCATTGATCTGTGATTTTTTAAACAGTAGATTTTTTGTCTTTCTTGACAGTCTCTTTTATGAAAAGGAAGGTTTCTACTGCCAGCCAAAGGATTTGCCTTCAAAGGAGTTTGGTGGTGTTGCTGTTGGAGTTGGTCACAAGGTAAATAGGGAAAATCTTTCCTTAATGATTACAAACAAACTTTTCTACCAATCATTCAGTCTATGCAATATTCCATTGTAGCTAGTGTATCATAGAATCTGAAGCATGAATATTTGTTCCTCATTTGGGAAACTGATTTTTTTTCTATTCTTTGTAGCATGCAGCTGTATGACCATGATTGTACACATAAACGGAAGTTCTTGTGATTTTATAATTTATTTATGTTGTAGGTTGTTAACATAATCAAATCAACTGAATAGCATAAAAATACTAGTCAGCCGAATGAGACACTCATTTGAAGTGAATTTTTTATTTTCTGGTTATTGTCAATTTTAGGTTGTTCGCCTTGATGTCAAGGAACAGCAAGCTTATTTCGAGGATGGATCAACAGTTAAATATGACAAGTGCCTACTTGCCACTGGTAATTGAGTAAAAAATAATTGCATTTGCAATAATGAAGGAACCTGTATGAACTATTAAAGACGAATGCTGTATAAATCTTTGCATTTGTTGGATATAAGGGGATGGGGAAAACGACAGAAATGCTTACTGATTAACCGAATTTACTAGTATTGTTGATCATGATGGTGTGTATTAAATTGTTGATTAAATTCATGGAATTAAATGATTGTTTGAAGGTGGAAAACCACGGAACCTGCCTGTGGTTGAAAATGCCGGCAAAGAAGTCCAAGAACGAACTACATTGTACCGCACTGTAAGCTTAGCTTCAGTTTCTCATTGTAAAATTTCTTATCCAATTGATTCGTTTTGTGGGTTATTTCTCATTTTACAATGTTTGTAAGAATTTAAGACACGTGTTTTAGTTCATTAGCCTTACTTGGTTGGCTATTATTCTCGGCTCTTTTTTTATATCGTCTGTTTGCTGCCAATGACTTTGGCAGGACTAATTCAGTCCAAAGGATTGTACTTTGTGATGGTAGAGTGGTTATCCTGCTTGAGTAAGTCTCATTTGAGCTCAGCATTCAAGTCATTGCCAGGGAAGATTATTTTGAGATATTGGCTCCAATTGCTGTATTGAGTATGGTGACCAAACTGACCATACACTCTTAGTAGGACAATCATATGGTGAGGGAGAGGGCTGATTATCAACCGTCATATGCCGAGGCTGAGCAATCGATGTTGTTAGCACTTCATACTCATTTTATTCCCATACTCAGGGCTAACTTAAGAGTCTGCTCTTTATCTTCTCTTTACTTAGAAGCTTCACTTGATGGACACATTGTTCATTAGGACTTATTCTGGTTCGTAGGCAGATTCATACTTCCGCTATCTTTGCATTTGTTGGACATAAGGTCTTGGGAAAAAAGATCAATGCCTACTGATTAACTACAAGCAATGTAATGATTATGAAAAATATTATGATATGAACAATATTATTTTTATGACAGGAGTTATTTAATTTGTGAAAGCATTGCACTGTGAATATTATACCTCTGAAGCCGTTTTGTATCCATTAAGATTGATGACTTCAAACGACTTGAAAGAATTACACAGACGGCGAAATCTGTTGCTATTATCGGAGGAGGATTCCTTGGAAGTGAACTGGCCTGTGCTATTGGAAAACGTGGTTTAGTGTTTCTTATCATTCTGCTATGTTGTATTTTTATGCTATTCAGTTGATTTTATTTTCTGAATAGAAACAGAGCTCGTTTGTTAAAGGTCTCAGTTTCCTGTACCAGTTTCAGAATGCCTGGATGCAGTATAAATGTGTGAGGGTTTAGACAGTAGAAACTTATTAATGTTGTCATTTTAGTTTAAACAAACTAACTAATATTCTTTAGTGATGCTTTGAACATACTAATAGATTTAGGAACAGTTGTCTGAGATGCAAATGCGTTTGGTTTACATCCAAAATGTTTGTGTTTTTCTGTATAAAATATATACAGTGTGTGACATATGCAGTGTGTATTTATTTATATATGTATGAATTAGGGATTTATATATAAAGTATAATATATGACTTGATATGTTTATGTTGAGTGCTGTTGAATGTTCGTTTAATTAGGTACAGAGAATGGCATGAAGGTAACGCAACTGTTTCCAGAAAAAGGTGAATACAGTGCAAAAATATACTAAAATTCTTTTCTTACTAATTTCCATTAAGTAAATGGCCGAAGAGTCAAAGAATTGGCTGTGTGGAATATATAGAATATATTTTCAACATGGTTGTGACCGCTTTTATTCCTGATGGATTATATCTATATTCTTGCAGATGCTTTGTGTTGTAGAAGTAATAAAATTTGCCCTACCTGCAGGTTTAGTATACCAGGGAAGGTGGAGAGTTGAGAATTTTACCTTATGGTATGACAGGACTTGGGCAAGTGCTACGTGAGGTTCTAAATCTGATTTGATCTCTATATAGGGAGTTGCTGGATGTTTTTTTAAACACTCTTACAGCTTCATTTAATGGAGTTGCAATTTGAATTTTAGGAAACATGGGCTACGTTCTTCCAGAATACCTGAGCAAATGGGCAACGGACAAAGTGAAAAGAGGTATCAACGATTCTAGAAGTAATGTAACGACTTCTGTGGCACTGATGCTGATGGACATTAGCTGATCAATGCTTAAAGGCATCAGCGGATGGCTGAACAATCATATTCTCAAACAGTCAACTCTTCAGCCAGAGAGCAGAGCTATTATGGATACTGTTAAATGGAAATTAGTTCTGAAAACTATTTTGTCTGACTAGATGGATGATGGTGATTGGTTCATAAAAGATTTGTTGTGAAGTAAGAGCAGTTAAAAAGAGTGTCCTGGCTGGATGAACTGACAGGCAACAAGAATGGGTGTTTATATATCAAGATCATAAATAGAGTGCTTTTCAGTACATCACCAAGTATGCATGCCTAACGAACTGATAAAAAAAGTGCTTTTCAAGGCAGTTTGAATATTTATGCCGAGTCGAGTGAAATGCAATAGTATGACTGCAGTTCTATTATTTGAAGTATTGAAAGTTCAGGTGTCAATAACCAGAGAATTTGCAGTTTTCATAGAAAAGTTATTTCAGTTATGTGTACTTGTAATGCTGCAAATTTCTTTACTATTCTAAACCGTTTCTGCTGCATTTCATTTGAGAAATATTTTGGTTTTTTTACCAGAGGGAGTTGACGTCTTGCCTAATTCAATCCTCACAGAATGCAAGTTTGATCCAAAAACAAAACAAGTTCAACTGAAACTTAGTGATGGAAGAAGTGTATGTTCAAGGGATTTGAGATTCAAAAACTAATGCTGATTTGTCTTTAAGTTTGTACATGGAGAAACTACTTTTAGAATGTCTTAAATAAACTAAAATTTTATTCTAGTGTATTTTGAACATCGAATGTTTGAACATTGAAATATTTAAATAGTTTCCGCATATGGTTATATAAATAGTTAATAGTTAAGTAATTTGGTTCAGGTTAAAAGAAAACTCTGTTGTTCTTTTGTGGTATTATATTTTTTTTACTGTTGATATTTTGGTTGCTAGATAGCTGTTGATCACGTGATTGTGGCAGTCGGACTGGAGCCAAATGTTGATCTCGCATTTTCCTCTGACCTTGAGATTCACGATAAACTTGGTGGATTTCTGGTGAACGCTGAACTTGAAGCGAGGTCTAATGTCTGGGTGGTAAGTAGGACTTTGATTTCAAGTTGACCGGAAATAGTAAGTTAGGACAATTCTTTGGCTGTAAAGGGGCTTCACTTATTTTTCAGAGGTAGTATGATTTTGGACTGCATGTGGCATTGCCCCACTAATGTACTGGTGGTTGAATTTGGTACTATTGTTTAACTATTTAAAGACTGTTGTTTCATATGCTCAGTGTAGTTAGGTTGTTGTGCTGTACAAATGTATTACTAAAAATAAATGTGTGTTTTTATAAGATTAACTTAGTTCAGGAATATCTACATCTGTTGATCAATGTTGCATTTTGTCCTTTTGATGATAATGTGATAAAATTGTTGTAATTTTTTGGTGTGCAAAAACCCATTAAATATTGCTGGTGAGTCTTCTTAGTTCTAAGTTAAAATAAATTTGTGAAAATTGTAATAAATTTTGACTATTATATTAAGTGGTTGTGTCATATGATTAATGCAGGCTGGTGATGCAGCTTGTTTCTATGATGTGAAACTCGGTCGAAGGAGGGTTGAGCATCATGATCATGCTGTTGTGAGCGGTCGGCTCGCAGGAGAGAACATGGTTGGTGCTCGAAAGAACTACTGGCATCAGTCGATGTTCTGGTCCGACTTGGGACCTGAGATCGGCTACGAGGCAATCGGTCTTGTGGATTCGAGTCTTCCGACGGTTGGAGTGTTTGCCAAAGCAACCGATAAAGATACACCGAAGGCAGTTGTGGAGGCGACCGGAGAGAGCATCAGATCGGAGACGGAGCAGGTTGCTCAGCCGTCGTCATCTGGTGTTTCATACTCGGCACCAACGAAGCCATTGTCAGAGGAGGAATTTGGAAAGGGTGTTGTCTTTTACCTGAGGAATGACGTCGTCGTTGGAATCGTCTTGTGGAACGTCTTCAATAAGATGCCAATCGCCAGACAGGTAAGAAAAGAAGACAGTTCAAAGGTCATTTTCAAGCCCTGAGAGGGACACAGAAGGATGAGTAGATAAATGAATGGGTTAGATGGGTTGCAGAAAGTACAACCATCAGGAATCAGTGTCTTCCTTATATAAAGGGGTCAATACAGATCTCCTGAAGTAATTACTTTGACCATTGTCTACATTTGTCTGCATTTATCATTTACCAAAGTAAAGAGTGGTAGAAGACTGCCTCTTATCTTAATCACCCTAAAAGAATTTCGTTCGTTTCGGCTAACCAGAAAGTTTCCAGCGGGTTATTGGCGTACAGGAAATTTTTCGGCTCGGTGGCTATGGTATATCTATCATTAGTTAACAATGATTCATATATATATATGGAGATGGCTTAGATCTATACTTTAGTCCCACTTAAAGCCAGCCTTTGTGTTGTGCTGCTTATAGATATTTCAGAAATCTTCTATGCAAATTTCTATGTATAATTTATTTGAACTTAAATCTTCTGTTGCACATTTAGATAATTAAAGAATCAACTAAATTCGATGACTTGAGCGAAGTTGCTAAGCTGTTCAACATTCATGGCGATCCAGAGGAAGAGGCTCCCGCAGCAGAGAAATCAGATGAAAGTAAAGCCGAGCAGGTCGCCAAGAAATAGAGTTTCAGAGGCAGTTAAAACTTCACCGTCACCTGGATAAAATGAGGCTAATTCCGGTTTGGATAAAATGAGGCCAATTCCAGTTCAGAATGATCTAGGAAAATATGTGTTTGGATCTATGTATCTTGTAATTTGAGGGATTGTAAATTATGGTGAATCGATTTAAACGTGCCACAAGAAAGTACACAAATGGTTGGAATTCGCCAGGTAGCCTATGGAAAACACGACAGTTAGTGTAGAATATTCCTGGGTTCAAATCCTGACCTGGATATAAATTTGGTTTAAATACCTGTGCACATATATTATCGTGTATAATATTTTGGTGATCAGGATAGACTAGGGAGCAACTGTAGAAAAGCAGCAGAGACTTAACATTAATAAGCATTGAATAGTACTTAATATTCTGGAAACTACATGTTGTTTGGATTATTCCCAATAAAGGTCTGTAGATTCTATTTATTGCAAAGTGTTTTGATTATGTTGAAAATTCCTTGTGTATGGTTTATCAATGACTTGCCAGCTTTCCTGATCCACCAGGAATCAAATGAATAAAAGCCGTTTCATTGTTACTCCTTGCACACCAACACAGATAAGATTAGGTCATTTTAAGAAAACTACCACAATTTTACTAGGTCCACAGATTTTGACATTCACAGCTAACAGACCTGACAAAAAAGGTCTTTGTAGGTTTAATAGAGCAGTGTTGTCCACGTTTTTTTATACCATGAGCCAAGCCAGTATAGTCAGAAGCATCAACTAAAATTTAATGAAAATTAGTATCTGTATTAAAATTTAGTACGGAGAAGAAGAGATGGGAAGATATGATTTAAAAGAACCTGAGGGTGACAGTGAAGTGGAGAAGAAGGATCCGTGTGGCTAACCCCTACCCTATGAGGGATTAACTCAAGCCTGAAGGAGATATGTATATATATTTATATATATTAATATATATATGATATATATATTAATATTTAGCATGGAATAATCATAAGGAATAATCACCAGTGACTTTGTCTTTTACTTCATTTTTACATGAATTGTAAAAACTTATTGAGCTTGGGCTACTCAAATCAGTCACATGATACATGCGGTTCATCATTATGCCCTCAAAGCTAATTTGAACATTCTCAAAAATGAGCCTTTTTGTTATCTTCATTGATACAATTGCTGACCCTTTCTTATAAACACAGTAAACTGGATCTTGTTTTACACATTTTTCTATTTTACAGTAAACTGGATCTGGTTTACTGTTTTTCATCTTAACAGATGAGAACTACAATGTTGCGATTTTTTTGTCGGCTTTTGCCTTCTTTTTCTTGTTCTTTGGTATTGAAGTTGGCATTTCCTTTATGTGAGTACTCAATTGAACAGATTGTTCTGTTTGTTGTCTGTGATCCATTTCAACTGACTCCACCTTTTCCTTCACTCGAAACTTGTTTAGCATCGTTCTGTCATCCAAAATCGTCTGCAGATCCACGGCAACAGATGCCAATGTTTCACGTGAATCACTGCAAAATAACGGTAGCAAATGGGTGTTATTCGTTGGTTTCAAACATTCCCTATAGTCATTTGGCACTGAAGTTCATCAGCATTACTTTCGTTCATTCATTCTGAGGACTTACATAGCGCCCCTTCAAGAAACCTACTCAGGAGCACTCCCAGCCCAGCTATGACTAAAGAAAATAAACTTGAGGTACTTGTAAAAACTTAGTGCATGGACAAAATTACATAAAGATAAGATTGTGAAAAGGTAAATTCTACAAAATAACTAATACAAACTGGTATATCAATACATTACACCACAATTTTGATACTTAATTGTTACCTGAAGATGCCAACATCGTTAATCAGGGTACATCAACAGAAAAAGAATACAAAATAAATTAATAGCAAACAATTAGAAATGCAGAACAGTGGAATACCTGTCGCTGCTGGTGCTCTTTGACCTGCCCCGTTTTTGAGTCTTTGGAATGATTACTGTTCTGGAGTTGGAGACAGAAGAGCTGTACAAGCGAAATCCCCAGTCTGAGAGATCCTTCTTGGTTTCTTCTTCTGCATCTGATACCGTTGCTTTGACAAACTTTTTGTATTTGATCCTTCTGTAGCATTAATCAAAATAATATTTATGTTAATTTTGGGACACGGTGGTGTTGCGGCATGTTCTGAAGGGTTGCAGGTTGGAGTGTGCCTCAAGTAACTGTGTAGCGACTTTGGACAAATTGCTCACCCATAATTATTAGGAACACAACTCATCTCATCCTTGGGTTGCATGAAAGTCAATGTACCTGCCTACATAATGTTTATTTGAATAGGATAGCTTCCTATGTTATGTTGGAAGAAAACATCATTTATTGATCATGATCTAATTTATTAATTATACTACATATTAATGCAGTGTGTCATGCAATATGTCACATGTTATCTGAATCAGACATCTCTCAGGAAGTCAAAATAGTGTTGCAACTCGCAAGAGCTATGTACACATAATTACCTTTCCAATGATTCGTACAACTTCTTAGCTACGAAACAACGGAACTCGGCTGTAGTGTCCAACTCGAGACCTCTTTGAGATGAACGCTGGTCACACCTGAAAATATTCATCAAATGTTAGCTAAGAGCAGTGTTGAGGAACAACAGATGAGAGAATGTAGATCTTTGATGCTTAGAAATACTGCATACTACCTGTGGTGAAGTTCATTAGTTGCATATCAAACATTGAATCTGACCAAAGAATCTCACTCCTGCACATTCAATTCACATCACTAGTAAATAAAGTGGTTTTCCTTACTTAGCTGTTGAGTGGCACAAAGAAACCAACAGAATTTTCATTTACCACAAAGCATACCTGGATGGTGGTACAAAAGTTCTATTCTGAAATGACTTCACTTCTGGTGCTGTCGTGTGTAACATTGTACCCACATCTGAAAACAACAGACACTGAATTTGAGAGTCTAAAACAGTATGAGCGCTACCTTCATCTCTGAATATGGTCATTACAACTGCTGTGACCAAAGTATATCGACGCATAAATGGCAGATGAGTGACGTAGAATTATTTCTCAATAGCTTGATTTGTAAGCATTATAACCTTGCAGTATTGGAATGTGCATATAAACCGGGTTGTTTAGTCAAGGTGGGCGTCCTGAGAGTTAGGGCAAGTTTACTGGTGTCGGTTAGGGTCATCATTAGAAAACACGGTACCTTTCACGCAGCTTGTCAAAAGTACAGTATAATGCCAGGTATATATGCACCCCAAGATTGCAAGTTTGCCCAAAAGGTACCTAACCGGTAATCTTCGGTTTTAGTGTAATTAATTATTGCCATGTTAGTTAATCCTCTTTTAGCATATTTAATTATTTCATGGTAGAATTTTAGAGAAAAAAACGACCAAATCGTTGATGAAAAGAATGTCATTCAAATGGAAGCTGAATAGATTAAAAGAATTATGTTTATCTAGAAGATAGAACGAATAAAAGAAGCCGGACGGATGAAAAGAATTTTGTCAGATAGTTGATAGATTGATGAAACGAATCATGCTAAAGTGAATTCCAGACTGCTGAAGATGAAAAGAATCATGCTTAAATGGAAACTGGATTAATGAAAAGAATCATTCATAAATAGAGGCTTGCTGTGATGAAAAGAATTATGTTGAAATAGAAGCTGGATGCATGAAAAATAATTCTGCTTAAATGGAAGCTGGATTGATGATGAGATTTCTGCTTAAACTGAACGTGATACAGTAATTGTAGCTTATTCAACGGAAAAACTACATTGTTGGCGTGAATAATTACACTAAAACCTTAGAGTACAACATTGAAGAATTAATTACGCTAAACCCTAATGTTACACCACCCCGATACTACAAGTTTGCCATACATTCCCCAAACTTAGGCGACATTCATTCCTAGACAGAAAAATGCTTCATATTCGGTAACTATTTTGCAATTCGCTCAATGTGAGCGATAATTTAAGATATGAAGTCACAAGCAAAATTTTGGGTTTATAAGTGACGTTATTATATAAACTCTTTTCAGGCATATTTACCAATGGCAGCAGCTTTAAGCTTTGCCTTCTGTTCAGAATCAGAATCGGAAGAGCTTGAGGAAGACATTTAACTTTATAAACCATCATCAACAACACAAAATTACACAAGTGCGCATAGCCCAGTGGCCAAAGCCCACGAGCTCACAGTTATGAACACTCGTGCCGATTGCAATAAGGAGGTTTCCGGTTTCAAGCCTCAACGTTGGATTCCATCGTATTTCAGTGGTTCAGAACTGGTAGTAATTGCTATCAAAGTGATGAAGTTGCCACTGCTATTCTTATTAGAGTGAGTCCATGTAGGTTTAATTAACGGCACAGGCATGGCAACCCTGGCAACCCCACTGCACCTATTCTTAGCTGGCAACGTTTTGACGTAATCCGCCCGTGTTAACGTCTTGTAAACCCCACAGCGCACTACTTTTCCGCGTTCATTAAGAATTTTCTCATAATTCTAACTTTAAATATCGTTCACAATATATCTATATATTTATTTATATATATATATATCTGAATTTGCCAAAGTTAGGCTTTAATCGTTTTTCATGTAGCTTCAGACTTAAATCTGAAGTAGGCTTTCCGCTTGTCTGTATTAATAATTTGACAGCTCATGTGGTCAAGAAAATAGTCCCAGCGGCGGCGCATTGATATAACGCACCTGTTGAAGCGTTGTTAGGTCTTGTTGAGAAAATCCCGTAGTCGTCGTCCATCTTGGAGCGACTTGCATTTGCTAGGGTGTAGTTGGCAGTTCGCTTAGCGCAAATCGAAAACGCCGGTACTAACGCTGCAGAGAATGGCTGGACAGGATAGGGACGAACTAGTGCAGAAGGCGAAGCTGGCAGAACAGGCCGAGCGCTACGATGACATGGCGTCGGCGATGAAGAAGGTGACGGAAATGAACTCGGAGCTGTCCAACGAGGAAAGGAACCTCTTATCCGTTGCCTACAAGAACGTCGTCGGGGCTCGAAGGTCCTCGTGGCGGGTCATCTCGAGCATCGAGCAGAAGGCTGAGGGCTCGCAAGGCAGCGAGAAGAAGCAAGCAATGGCCAAGGAGTACAGAGAAAAGGTGGAGAACGAACTGAGGGATATCTGCCTAGACGTATTGGTGAGTCGGTGTCAATGTGCCTGTGCCTGTCTGGTCCTAGCAGCCTCTCCCTCCTTCTCTTCCTACGTCTACCCGTTGGCTTTTATTTATCATCATATAGGAATTTGCTGTGAGCACCGGGAGGAGTTGTTTACTATCGAAAGCAGTGTGAGCAATTGTTCCTGTTACCCATTCCACTTTTTGGCAGCTATACTTAGAGAATTGGTGTAATTCAAACAAAGCTATTTTGCATACAATGTATACAAAAGTTAAAACTCAATCATTTCTACTGTGAAAATCAATTCTCTGGTATAATAGATCATTTTTGCAGCTACAAATTGGGAAACTTTTTTCTAAGACATAGCTTGTACAATCAAAATTATATTGCAAGACTAGAGCCATTCTTGTGCCTTATCTCCTGCAGATTTGCCATGTTTTGAAAATAATTGATTACTGAATATTAATCATGACATGTCCACTGTCAAAAATTATTTAATATGCAAAAATGAGGTTCAACTGCCAAGAAGATTGCTGAAGTTGACAGACTATATATTGACTAACAATTCTCAATTTTTCCACGTCAAATGCTCTCATCGACTCCCAAGTTTACTATTATTCATCTCCAGTGACCACTTTGGGGTTCATCTAGAACGTTGAGGATGACACTTAAGCTGGAATTGAATGATGGCATAGGTCTATTTGGTTGGGAGTATATGACTACATGATAATCTACAATATCAAGAGTTTAATTGACTATTGATATGCATTAGCGGCTTTTTCATCTGGCCTTAATGTGTGGTTCCACTTAACTGCTTCAGCTTAAATTTGAACTCCTTTGTTAGGTATGTTGTTCAGTGGGAGTTTCCATCATGTGTGTATTGTAGGCTCTCCTGGACAAGCATCTGATTCTCAAGGCCACCAGTGCAGAAAGTAAAGTGTTCTATCTGAAGATGAAGGGAGACTATTTCCGCTATTTGGCAGAAGTTGCCACAGGAACAAAGAAGACGGGTGAGGATTCATTCAGTGGTGTGTGTGATTTTTGTAACGCTCGCCAGTTAATAAGCACTAGGGCAGAAGTTGGCTTGTTTCATTAATGAATTCCAGTACAGAACATATATTTATCGAGAAAATATTGCAATTGTTTGTGATGAATTGAAAAAGTTGTTTGTTTGGGTGGCGAGACTCCCGAAAAGCCACAGAGTTGGATTTAAATCATGGCCAAATCAGAATTATAGAAACACGGACCTGTGTGCTTTGCCTTTGACATTGGCTGGATCCTTAACTGAAAGGCCATGTGCTTTGTGATGGATTTATGGGCTGATAAAATATGTGACCACCTATGAAATGAGTTGAGAGTGAAAGCATTGTATCATAGTTTGTGTTTAAACAAACAGTTAAAATGTACTTGTTGTGTAACTCTGTGCATTAGAATTACTTAGCTTGGTACCATCGAATCATAATAAAGTTACAATGTAGCAAGTAATTGCAACTGACATTCAGGAATTTAACTTTGGTCATGATGGGTTGTAACGCCACATAGAATGTAATGAGAAGGTCATTAGTCAGATTCTCTGGCAATAATAAAGATGCTGTGTATATTTAAATGCAATAGAATTACTACAATGGTTTGGTTTCTGTAGATGTTGTTGCTGAGTCTGAGAAGGCATATCAGGCGGCACTGGACATTGCCAAGGAAGAGATGACGCCAACTCATCCAATTCGTCTGGGTCTGGCGCTTAACTATTCCGTGTTTTTCTACGAAATACAAAACTCGCCAGACAGAGCGTGTCATCTGGCTAAGCAGGTAAGAACAAAACACAGGAGTATTTGTGAAGCACTTCGTGCAGACTCTTGAGTTTCCTGGCACATTACTCGTTGGACTTGATTATCATCCAATTGATTATCATTTATATCTAGCTCATATGACATATCTTTTGGTGAATAACTTGCCAAATTCACCAAAAACTACCTGGCTGCCATAGTTAATGAAGATATGTGTTGGGGCCATATCAACTGAGCTAAATATAAATGGTGATTAATGAGATGATAATTATAACTAAGTGATGAAATGATGTAGCCTCTGTTGCTTTTTTTTATGAATTTCCATATAATGGTTTCTGGGGTTGTCTTGCTGGGCAGATGAGATGGAAACTTTGGGTAGTTGCTTGGCAAGCAGAAACGTGACAGATTGTACCGAATATCGTCGTAATGTGGTAGAATGCTGCAGACTAAGGTGCTTGTTCAGCTTTGTGTAAAATGGGATTCCTCTGTTGCCTATGTCCATTCATGTTTTCTTGTGTTTCTCAGGCATTTGATGAAGCCATCGCTGAGCTGGATTCGCTGAACGAGGATTCGTACAAAGACAGTACACTTATAATGCAGTTACTACGAGATAACCTCACAGTCAGTATCTATACTAATGATTGCAATTTACCTCTGTGTCTGATTTTCATGGGGAACAGGGTAGTGCAGTTTAGACAATCTAATGCTAATAAACATTCTTTTGAGCTCTTCTGAGACTTGGTAAGTACTAGTCTATTATAGATGTATTTTTGAAATAAAACAAATGAATGTTTAACAGATATGAAGAAAGTTTAATGTTGGAAGAGTTGGCAAAGTGTAGCATCTTTGCAATTTATTATAGACAGGGTCTGATTGTCACATTTGTAGTACTTTGAACATTTTCTATTCATTGATTTTCAGAGGTGCCTTACATCTGTTGATTAACATCGCAATGGTATTATGCCTTATGTTTGACTTTGTAGCTATGGACGTCAGACGTCCCTGGTGACGACGCTGGGCCTGCCGATGGTGAAGAGAACTAGAGCGATCTTCACGTCGTCATCGATTAGGTTTCCGAAGTTGCTGGATAGACAATGGTGTCTCGTGCACGAAATTAGTGTCTCGTGCAGTAAACTGGGCTCCTGTGTTATGGACCAAAAAATTCGCCTTGTTCCATTCTGCGATTTTGGCTGAATGGAGGAAGACTGTCTGTCTACTTTTGGCAGCTATCTCAATTCCTACGGTTTATTACTATGGCTTTGTGGCTAAAAAATTGTCCCTCTATGTTGATGTGTGTCGGTGTCTGGTTGTTTTTGGTCGCTGTGGATGAGTGTCAGGTGTCTGTTGTAAAACAAGTCGTTTCCTCTGGGCTCTTATGATTGGTGTGCTGCAGTTTCTGACCTTTGTTTCTCTTATTCTTGGCTAATGTATTCGCTCAAGGAAATTCTGTGCTTCAAAATTTTTTTATTCGTATCCAGGCTAAAAATATATGTGATTCCATTTATTTGCCAAGCTTCAGTTTTGAATTGATCGTTGATGAATTGACATTGTTTATGTGTGGTCTTAATATTAACAAGGGAACAAATTCTAATATATTCCCCTCTTGTGTGATTGTCTTTGATGGGTATGTGACCTGTTTCTGTATCATTCTAACAGCTTCAACCAGGACTTTTTTGGTCTAGGAAGTTGTTCAGTGCTTATGTGAAATTCATGTGTAGTATCGACTTGTATTCATTAAATAATTAATAAAGCTAAAATGATTTCTTATTCAGTTCTGACTATCTCCCAATTTAAATATGTATTCTGCAAGACTGTGAGTCCTGGTGCCAAGTGAATTCAATCACATGGTAAAGCATAAACAAAGTGGTGAAGCTACAGCTATTTAACCCACTGGGTAGTTGCAGCATTACTGTTTGCTGTCCTTATTTATAGGCCAGGCAAAGGATCCCAAAGTGGTTGGGTCAACGCTGTCATTAATATGCATTTATTAAGTGCTACTAGCGAAGCACCACGTAATCTCCAAATTTCTAAAGCGCCACTTGAAAGCTAAGTGCAGGGCACCAGCTTATTCACGAGCGCTGCATCAAATCGAAAGGGGTGTCCGTGGGAGGTCAAAGTTCGGTTTCCAGAAGGGAGGCAGAGTAGCTGTGAAGGAGGGTGTCGCTTTGGTCGTGGATTGACAGATGGAATGTCAAGTAATGAGTCTGGGTAAGAGTTCTTGAAATGGTAAGATTTAAGTTTAGAATGGAAATCCCGGGGTGTGATGGATAGGGGCGATAGGGACAGATGATGTTGCATGACGGCGGAACCGAGAAGGCATCAAATTCAGGAGGAAGGAAGGTCGTTCCAGAGACGAGATGCGGCGTTTGATATTTTGATATGGCGCGATTGGAGAACTTGAGATCAGTTGTAGGCCTAATCGGGGGTCGTTTACCAACCTAAGTCACCCAAATGACAGAGATTCACATAACAATATGGAGATTTTACCGTCTCCGTCATGCTATTAAAACTGTTCCATTGTCAAATCTAGTCGCAATCCATTCGTTTTGCAGTTTAAGCCTGCTTCAACCGAACAAACGCATACAAAAGCACATAACTAATTTTCTGCAGTATGCTAGATCCAGCGTGACTCATTTCACCGAATTGCAGTGAGTTGGTGGATGTAGAGTACGCTAAATTATACCGGGTATTAATTGTCTAGTAGCTACAGCAGTAGACCCCTTTGCTCAGCAGCGGCTCAATAGCTAACGATACTTCGTCGTGTTCAACGCGGAAGAATCTGACCGAAGAGGCACGACCACGTGACTGTGCACGTGATGTGGCCTCGTTACTAACACGTGACTACTACTGCCTCCAGAAATGCCGAAAGTAGTAATGATGAAGTTCATCAGCATGACGACATAGAGTGCGTAGGTTGCCATCTGTTTCCAGTAACAGATTCGCTGAAACGCCGCCAACGCCTCGCGTTCTTCTTCCTTACTCTTGACGACTAAAGCCCGATTCAACTGCGCTTCAGCCGTTCTTCGCTTCGCCTCCGCTTCATGTCTTTCTCTTCCAACTGCGCTCAGGTTGCTCTTGGCTCTCGTAAGCTCCTCCCGCAGTTCAGCGTGTCCGGCACTTTTGCGAAGCGCCTCCTCGATGACACTGACGTAGTTCCGGACCTGGGTGGTCCTCAGCTCAATGTCCGCTAGCTTGATTAACGCTGTGTCAATGCTGGCGTCCAAACGTTCTACTTCCGCTATCGACGTCACGTGACGTTCGGGCGGGCTATCGCAGCAAACAATACCCGTAATTCCGTGTGACTGTGAACTTCCGGTCACAAGATCGCAGTCTCCGGTAGCCGACAGACGCTTCATTGAGGCGTAGCCAGAGGTGGCGCTGCTCGTGACCGGAGGTGAGCAGGCGGACGTGACATCATGGCAGCCGATCCTGTCTGTGGCTTGAAAGTAGTTGAGGTTTCCGATGTAGATAATGACGATGACGATGACGATTTCGAGGCAGATTGAGGCGAGGAGTAGGGTTAAAACGAAGTCGTAGAAGTTGTGGCCATCGCGCCCGATGTCGAGGAGCAGTTTGAGTTCCGTGATCTGAGTGAGTGATAATATGGTTACCAGCGTCGTCTGGGCCTTCGTGTCCGACTGCTCCATTTCGAAGTGGCGCTCCAAAAGCTACAGACAGGCAAGCAAAGTCAACTCGTTATGTATAACAATTTACACAGCACCAAGCGAAGTCTCTGGAACCTCCTATTGACGCTCAATCAACAATAGATAGGCCTAGATAGATAGATATAGGCATGTAAGGTGAGGTAAGCACGCAGTCTCAGACTGGCGCTTAATAAGTGAAGTAATTATATACATTCTAAGGACGCATCTTATGCTCTTTAATATGTAATGTAATGTTAATAAATAATTGTCTAGTGCCTCGCAGTGTTGTCGTCGGACGCGGTGCAAATTTAAGTTGACCATTAGTGTGAAACCTACTGCAAAACACTCATTTTTGTTCGGACTTGAGGTGGCTGGGCTTTGAGCAGCTACCTTGAACTGGTTTTACTGGCACTATGTCTGAGTTTAGACACGAGCCTACCTTTTCCACTTTTTCCAGGTGATATTTGGCCATCCTTACAGCGCAGATTGCTACAATAAACCAGATAACATCGTGCATGGAATGTTCCGTGTGTTTGTCGTCGATTTGACATAATAGACTGCGGGTAAAATAAAGCTATTATAAATGTGTAAGCCTATAGAGCTTGGGACCTGTACAGAATTAATTTAATTTCGAAACTTCAAGAGGGTGTCGCTTGCCAGTACTCGACGCCGTCCTCGTCCATGGCGTCAAAATAGTAATAACTACGCAGGGCGGCCAGGGCCTGTAGTGACTCGGCCTAAAACGACCACCGAGATATGCAGATGGGAAATAATTGATTTGCTTGTTAATTGGCCTATTTTCGTTGAGTAAAAATTAAATACGAAACTAGGGCGTGGTTGTTTGTATAAAGATTCGGTTACTTTGTCTGCATCCGAGTGCTACGTAAGGTTAGGCCTAGACGTTATAAATATAGTCATCTACAGCTCAGTAACAGCTGCTGTCATTAAATATTATGCAGGGTTTCTTTGTCTGGGTCTACTGGATTCACCAGAACCCTGATGCGTTGTGCAGACTTAAGTTCGCGATTGTAGCAGGCCTCTACGCACGTACCGTAACCACATTATGCGATTTGCATTTCAACACAGAATATGCCCAAACTGTTCTACTTACCCGTCTGTCTATCTGTCTGGCTGACAGAATGCAGGCCTAAAACTCAGTTGCGATCAACATAAACATACCAGACACAGGGGCCTACGTAGAAAGAGAAGTTGCTCCCTCAAAACAAAACAAAGACATTTCTGTGTTATCCAAAACTCAGTTCTTTGTTGCTTTATCTCCTAACAACAAATACAAAAGACAGACAACAAAGAGAAATACAAATGGACAACATACAAGACAACATAATATACAGACTCACCAGAAATCTGTTGACGACGCAGAAGCGATGCCGCCGCGTGGCATCGATTCATCAAGACCAGCAGCGCTGGTGGAAGCAGAAGCTGAATCCAACAATGCAGTCTGCGAGAGAGATGCCAACGACATGTACAGGAAGAGGAGGAAGAGGGTGGACGAGAGATGGCGCCGCCGACTGATGGTGCCTCTGCTGCCTGCAGCTGGTGGCCGCCGATCGGCCATCCAAATTTACATATCACATCCACAAGCACACGTCGACGACACTTTAGACAGACAGACAGGATTGACAAATAGTGAGTGAAATGCGATATCGTGGAATTACTTTGTAGTTAATTGTAAGCTAATATTGCTGAAGAAAACTGTTGATGAAACCTGTATCTCCATACATGCAGGGATTGTAGGCCTACAGTTATGTCACACTGTTTATAAACGGGTCTCAAGGAATCTCAGTAACATACTTGTCTGATTCAGCATTTTGTTCATATTTTCCATCGACTTGGTTTCCACGAAGCAAAAGAAGCAGCTGTAAATGTTTATACAAGTAGGAAAATAGCTGATGTTCCTTCCATTACTTGAGCTTAGTTACTTTATGCAGCAATTCAAATCCTACTATTAACAGTTTATATTCTGTGCACTGCGACATGATCTGCATCTTGGCAGGAGATTCACAGGTCTGATTCTATCTCAAGCCACTATAGTAACGACCCTGGATAAGTTGTTCACCCATGAATTGTCTGTGAAGAAGGCAAAAGAAAGCCAACTCACTCATCTCATCACTGGGTGGCATATTAGCCAACGGACCTGCCTCATCATAAAGTCTGACAATCCTTGTCAACTGTGCAACTGTTAATATATACAGACAGTCTGAAGTGGACGATTGAAATTCCCCTCAATCTGTTACATAGAGTATGTATCAATTTATCACAGTCATCAACGATTAAAAAGAGCGCGACGATCGTGGTTCACCCCCCAGGATGACTTGTCCGAGAGATTTAAGATCTTGGGCTAGTGTGGTTTGTACAAGAGATCTCAAATGGCATAGTATCACAAATTACATATATATATATATATTATATATATAACATATATATATATATAGAGAGAGAGAGAGAGAGAAAGCTGCTGATTTTGAGCAGTGCTGCACAAATTACATGGTTCCACAACTGCCCATTTGATTGGGCACATATATTATATATATGTATATATATATTTTGCTTGTGCCAATGAACAGAACATTTCCAAAACTGGGAAGGTGAGAGGGCTAGTAATTCAAGGTGCAGCCTGCAGTGACTGTTCAAAGCTGAGGGGCCAACATGAGCAGGGATTCCGGATTGGGCCTTAACAGAGCGCATACCTGGTACAACCAGAAGGTCACGCGTGGAAGATCGCAAGAAGGCGCTTGCAGGTAAAGAGGACACCAGAGTGCAGAATAAGTAAAAGTAAAAACATGGGTTTTCGCCTTTTCGGGACCCTCTTTTATCGACTTTAGGTAATCTGGTAGATGGCGGAATTGATCCATTTCCTTAAGAGCATTATGATGTAAACTTGCCGGAGTGGAGCACATCAAGGAGGTTAAACGCAATTTAATTTTTTTTGCATTTTTTGAGTTATGTCCACAAAAATTTGATACAATGCATTGTCATGCAAGCGTGACATGTGTGTAAAATTTCAGCTCTGCAGGTCCACGGGAACGTACCGAAAAAAGAGTTGAAAGAACTCCGACGATCCAACGTTCCAGACAAACTTTATGCAAGCCAAGATAAAGAAAAGAGGCTAAAACCTCAGGTAGGCAGATGTGCTGGTGAATAGAGAGCCAATGAAGCTAGTCCCAAATAAAGTCTGAGATATGGGCAAACTTTGTAGTGTCGGCCATGAGATGAACAGCAGCATTAACACATATAGAACGGAGAGGTACCTACCCAAGCAATTAACTGAAAAATGAGCAGGCTTGAAGCTATATGAGTTCGATATAAAGGGTATACATGTACGATATAAAAAAAATGATTGATTGATTCACGTTTTAACATTAACTTTCAGGCAAATGCTTCAGCATAAATTTCACAGGAGAAACTTATGCTTAGATGGCACTAAAACATCAGAACCATAATTCAACAAAGAATCATCAATGTCATATTGTTTAAAATCGATCAGCTCGCTATAAACAGCCTCTCGAAAGCTTTTTGTAGCATTCATGTTAGCATGCTTTGATCCAGTTAAAAAACTGGTCTAAAACTCAAAGACCATCTTATCTATCATTACAGAATATCTGAGGTAAATTCTTTAACACCAAATTTAATGAACATTACTACACATCCATGTCAGATAGCTTTAATAGTTGGTGCAAAAGAAATAAATAGCCTATATAGAAGTAATCGGTAATCCCTCATTCCAAGATGTAAAAGTTTTGAGAGAAAAAACCCCGTGAAAGTGGAAATGAAACAACAGCTTTGCAACATATTGTTAACAGCAACAATATCATCTGAAGTTTAAGAGCTAACGGGTTCACGAAAATTGAAAACAAAAGAAACAATCAACCACATTAAACAGTATATCGTTAGATATTGTCTATGTCTTATTGGCTGACGACAGCAACTAGCCATCTGCAAATACATCGCTATTTGCCTTCGTCCATGTTCGTCGGCGGATCATCGTCGCTCTTCTTGGCAGCAGTTTGCAATGCACGGGCAAAAGCAGCAACATCTGACAGCAGAACAAAAACTCGTCTTAATGAGTTTACCAAGAGTCAGATAAAGAAAAGACATGTAACAGCAGAAATGACAGAAGTTGGCAATGAATACAAAATATGAAACGAGAAAGAAATTGACTTTATTCGTTCATTCGATCACTCATTAAAGAATTTATATAACGCCGCTTTAAGCAAAACTACTCAATAGGTGCTCCCACCCAGCCACGACTGAAAAAGAAATGACTAACAGTTCTAAAAAGGTGGGGGGGAAAGCAGAAGCATATCACAGGTGGATGTCCGACCAATGAGATAGATCTGTGCAGCATTAGGAACGAGCATGTCCTAGTGACCAGAAGCTCACGTTACCACAGGAGCGCAAGATACAATGTAACCTACTTCAGTAGATTTCAGAATGCCTAAGTCTGTACTTTGTACTCATTCAGCTGCATAGCAGTAGCCAAAGAACCGAGTCCTATTAAAGAACTGGTGCCCATACAAAAGTCCCTACGCACACATACCTCCTAATATGGCAGCCTGAACTGCGTCATCATTCAGCCCAAACTGTGCCATGAGTGGACCAAGCTGACAGGAAGCCATTGCAGCACTGAAACTCTGCAGAGCCTGTTAAGAACAAAAGAACAGACACAAATACAGAAGGGCCCATCCATATATTATGCACGCCAAACAAAATCGGATTTTCGGACTTCCCTCCCCGCTGTTGCTAACACTAACAACAATTGCATTTGAACCAGTATTAATGCTACATAAAATTGATTAAGCAGGAATATAGGCTGTGATTAGGTTTACAGTTCTGATTTTCATATTCTGTATTGTGGATGTCATAATTAGGCAATTATATTTGCATATGTATGTATGTTCAGGACCCCTCCCCCACATACACGCCCGTACGCAAAATTGGCGGAAATTTTAAACATTCTCCTCCGCTGCATACGTAATATGTGGATGTCCCCTAACTGTGAGGAATTGAAGCAAGTAAGTAAGTATACAGAATGACTACTAACCTGAAAATAGGCACCATTTCTAACTACACTTATAATACTCGGACACCATAATTATAAACTTATAAACTGGTGCTTGCCAGAGACATAAATCTGAGTCAATGAATTAACTTATGATTATTATTATTAAGAGAATTTATGTATAGCGCCTCTTCAAGGTGTATACTCGGAGGTGCTCTCAACCCCAGCGCGGCCAAATAAAGTAGTCTTAAGATGACAGAGGAATGCCTGAGAAGTGGTTCTAGGAAAAGAGCAGAGTCAAACAGAGGCCATTCCAGATCAAGGAGTTAACCATCGAGAAGGCACGGCTCTGCTTCATGACGGTGCGTGCATGTGGAACTTATGGCTTAAAAGCATGTCTTTACCCAATCGAGTAGGTGTCCTAATTGACTGTCCAAGATATTGTTGCAGTCAATTAGGACTGTCCCAGATATTGTTGGAACACCCCAGATAATGAGTAAGGCAGAGAATTTAATCTAGCTATCGACTGAAGCTTTGATCTGATCTGCCTACCTGTCGAAACTGAGCAGAGTGAACCGTTGCTCTAAGTTCTTCTTCCGTCTTAGGAATCTCCTCTCCTTCCGGAAGAAAGGGAATCAGACGCTGCTGGACTTCTGGATTAGCCAAGATGGGAATAATCGTCTCTGCATCTATGCTCTGCGACAAGTCAACTGGAACAACAGCCCCAATGCTAGATAACCAACTGTGTCTTGGTAGCACTATGCCATCACTGCCTAGTACCATTTTTAGAATTATACAATTCGTAAAACTCGCCAGTTTTCAATTGGTGTTTCTTTAGTTCTCTGTCCATCCAAAATAAATTGATACATTAAATATTATACAATAGTAGTCACTGCAATTGTGTGAATACCTCAAAGAGAAAGAAAATCAGGTGTAAGAATGAATAGATTTACTTGACAAATTTAAGTTTACTGAGATATTACATATATACCAATTTCAAGCTCTCTAAGCAGTATGTTAATTATGAATCAGTTACATTCCGTACCAAGCACAGAATGCATCACAAGTTTTGAAACTGATCTAATACAATACAAGTACAAATTCTAAGTAAAAATTATCAGTTACCAATTTTTTTTCTGAAAACATTACTTTCATAAAATTAGCTATGTGAATTACTGTAGCATGTAAAAACTAAATGCAAATATTACTCACTTTCTCGAGGCACCCCAGAATCCATTGCTGCAAACAAACATTACAAAAGTCAAATTTACGTAAAACACAGATTCGCGCATTTGATCACATTCTGACAATCGTAAATATTGAAATGAAAACGAAGCAGGTCAAATGCAAAACCCCATCCCAAATAAAGCACAGCCAAAGAATTATTCTTAACACATAAATCCTTAATAAAAATTTAACTCCATAATAGCTATACTATATATACTATTGAAAAGATTACCTAGTCTTGTGGTGCACCATTGACAGATGAAATAATCAGTGTAAAAAAAATTTCCACTTGCTTTACCTAATTCATCTATTTAAAAAGTTGGCATCTATTAAAAAGTTTCAAACGTCCTCCAATCATTTAAATGTTCCAAAGAACTGACTCACCACTCAACCCAGAAAGAATATTCTGAAAGTCTTCCATTCGAATACGTGGAGACTGTTCAGGCTGAGTTGGCTGAGAAGGGGCAGCCCTTGTCGTCCCAGTGGCATGAGTCGGTACCACAGCTGCCGTGGCTGGCCGCTCTGGTGGCTGGGTGTCAGTTGATGCCACAGATCGTGTGCCCTGAGCCGACTGCACCCGGGATGGTCTAAAAACACAAAAGATTTCAACCAGATGAATAGATAACTATCACAATGCTAGACATTCAGGTCTGTGCTAGGGTGTCCATAAAGTAACCCTTTAATGATGAGAGGAATTAGTTTTCCATGCATTTCATTGTATTATATTCCATTTATTTTGATAATAGTATAATGCTGTCAGAATGAAGCCATTTGCAAACTCACAAACTGTTGGTTTAAGAGATTAATGTAGCCTATTGTTCCGGATATATCTTTTTATCTAGCTGTCAAATACATGTCCTTAGAAATCATGCAGTATAGAAAGTTCTTTTTATCTTTTTTTGGGAGGACGAGCGGATGGGGTCGTGTACGCCAGTCATTAACGTGCCAAGCCACGCAGCTTTTGACAACTATTAAGAGCAGGTTTCCAGTACAACAATATCTTAATCATGCTCAATGCAACAACTTGCTGAGCTTCCAAAGTTTTGTTTCATATGTATTTTTCAAAGAACTCTATTCTCAACTTCAACTATGAAGCATTGGAATTCAGTAGTTGACTATGATGAAGCAATCTAGTGACTAGTAGATGGCCTGGCCTAATGACTCTTGTCTGGCCTTCGACTGTAATTGTCGACATCATTGACCAAAAAGAATCCTTTCTGAGCTGTCAATTAGAGACTGCTGCCAAACAATTTCCTTCAAGACTACTACTCCTAGGTGATCCCAACCCAGCACGGCTATAAAGAACACAGTGGAATGCGTCAAAATGGACCAATATAATGCAGTGCAAATGGGAGTCAGTTCCATACAGAGGGAATGACCACAGAGTAGGCACAGATCTGAAGTGTAGAAATGGCATCAAAGTGGACAAGATGAACTACATTGCTTTCCAAGTTGCTTTTAGTACAGAATCATTATTAGAGTGTGAACACATCAGAGTTGATGATGCATTTAGAGAGAGTTAAACTATACCAACACAGTGGAGTCTGAAAGCAGGGAAGAGGTGGAGCTTCCATCGATCAGGGATGACATTCCTCTCATTCCTCCCATTCCACTGATGAGCTGCATCAGCTGTTGCTGATTCATGCTACCAAGAATACTCTGGAGATCGCTCTCTCCTGAAAATCATCACAGTTGACACATTACTACTTACAGAAAAAACGCTAAAATAAAGACCAACTCTGCTGCCATACAGAATAGAATCAACAGACATCAATGCAACGAATAATCCAAAAAATCAATTCAACTCCATATAAGAATATTTTTCTCAAAAATTCTCAACAACATCCATTTTTATTTCAATTCAGGTCTTGTAACAGCTTACAACTCTAAATCATGCTAATCAAAGCAGTAGTAGTAGTATTGTAATAGTTATCATGCTAATCATAACAGTAATAGCAGTAGCACTACAGTGGTAGGAGAAGTAAAAGTAAATTTCTCTATCCACTCAGGTCTTGTTACAATTGTCTTTAAATCATGTATATACAATTTTATACATATAAAAGAATAATATAAATGTTTTGATGTCTGCAACACCAACATCACAAAAGTAACTGAATCTTATGTCATGAAACTCTCAACCTCCAAGTCCAGCAAGCTCTGCTGGAAGACTAGCCAGTGAGCTTCCACCACCATGAGAAGAGCCAGGTGCTGGAGGATTGTTCAAGAAATCATTCAGTTTACGACATATGTCCTCATCTTTGTCGGTCTTGGGCTCCTGCAGCCAAAAAGTATACTTATTGTTCAGGGATAACACAAACTGAAAACCAGAACAGAATTAATTTACAAGTTTTCATTTTAACATTTGAAGCAAATATATTTCTTAATACGTTTCTTTTCAGCCGGGGTTGAGTGCTCCTGAGTAGCAACCTTGAAAAGATGCTATATAAATTTTCGCAATGAATGAATGAATTTCTTGCATCTTTCTTCAGTTCTGTAAGCACCTGAAAACTGCCCTATTTATCAGTGATGACACTGCCCTAGTTGGGAGTATCTCTGACCTAAAGTGGCACTACATAAATGCCTGATTACGATTGCAAATAAAGAGCACATGAAAATATTTAGTACATTTAATATGTTCTTTTTAACCATGCCGGGGTCGGGAGCGCTCCTGAGTAGTAGCCTTGAAGGGGCGCTAGATACAAATCTTCGTAATGAATGAATGAATGTAGCTCAATGTATAGATCAGATAAACTAAAAACTGTAGGTTTAGAAGCAGCAGATGCAAGTGATTCTTTACAAATTTATTTTTTTAAGGATAACTAGCATGGAGGTACGTTTTTATGGAATGTTAATAAAAATCTATCTTGTAGTAAATATATTGTGATAAATCTTACGATAAAAGTCAACCACTAATACCTGCAACCAGAAGAACATCTTTCTTTGGTTAGATTTGAACTTGAGGACGTATACGCGTCCAGTCGTGCATTGAGGCACTGGCTTGTACTCCACATCATCAGGAAAAATTATCAGATCCTAGCACAATTCAGCACAAACGCTTAATAAAACCAACACAGATTTTATTGCCTTCTGCTGCAAATACAAATATTAGAGAGCAGAGTTAGCCGGCTCTGTCCACCTATCCTGGCTCCAAACAATGTTAATACAGGATTTCTATCTATAAAGTAATGGACTTTGGTTTTGGATCTTGAACAGCTTCGAGAATTTAACATTTTATAACATACTTACAATTTGCAATCTGCAACCCGCGAGAGTGACAATTGGTTTCAATTGTTGAATACGTCCAACAGTGAAAATCATAAAAATCTCGATAAAGGCTAATAATCCGTCATTCGTATAATTTCCTAATTGCAAGTCACTAGCGAACGATAATAAAGGAAACTCACGTCTTCGATCGTTCCCTTTTGTCTGTCTTTCCAGCAAAAATGCATTAAAGTATCCTCCGCTTGGTAAATATACACCAAACCCTTCCTCTTGTCGGGGTGAACCATCCTGCCTCTTTGAGCCATCTTTCCGGCGCGAAATTCCAACAGATTCTTGCTCTGGGATCGAGATCCCGCATTCCCAAATAACGCACCGCCCGACATTTTCCTTCAGAGTTTCCCTAGATAATCAACATGAACGACTATCGGAAACATAGATGTAATAAACCTATGATCGGAAATTATATATGTATGAGGTCGTTGATCGGAAATATCTTACACCGAAATATTAGAGAATTTGAGTCTTTGGTTTATTCAAAAATTCAGAATCGTATAATATTTACGCCCTATTCAAGTCCTTGGGTCCTATTTAACGGCGATAAATGTAAGTCGCGAAAAGGAACCAGCCACAGGTCACAGGCGTCCAGTAAAATCAAAATCGATATGGTGGCTGGAGCTGGAAGAAACCTAGATTTATAAAAAATGTGTTTAGGCCTTTACTCGCATTTGAATGAATATGTTTTTAAGGTATGCGTAATCATACACTGGGCACAAAATTAGCCTACGCCATCAAAATTACACATGATCAACAACCACACACCCTCCTTCGGTCTCCTATACTCCCAGTTAGGCCTTTGTTTAAGGCCGTGCACTGCTGAGAGCAGATAATTTAATAGCATGCAAGGGTGTACAATCATTATTCTAATGAGCTACAAATTCGGTTAATCTAAAAAGTTATAAATAAATAAGTCAAGCGTATTTTTTTTTAAATCTGCCCATCGAATTCTGCAACACTATATGCAGTATGCAGATGGAATCCAACATGACTCATTTAATTGTCATTACTATAGGTCACGATCTCGTACGAATATGGTAATTATCGTCACATATATATATTATATATATATATATGACAATAATTATCATGTTGGCTTACCTCGTACGAATATGGTAATTATCGTCATATATATATATATATGTGTATATATATGTATATATATGACGATAATTACATATAATTAAATATGGTAATTATCGTCATATATATATATATATATGTGTGTGTGTGTGTGTGTGTGTGTGTGTGTGTGTTTGTGTGTGTGTGTGTGTGTGTGTGTGTGTGTGTGTGTGTGTGTGTGTGTGTGTGTGTGTGTGTATGACGATAATTACCATATTCGTACGAGGGAAGCCACATATATATATATATATATATATTACATGGGGTGGGCGGTGGGCCAGTGGCGATAAATCGTCGAAGTGTATAAAATCAAATCCTGAAAACTGCGATACTTCGGGCACATCGTGAGACAGCATAAAGACAGTATAGAGAACAGTGTAATGTTGGGTATAGTGGAAGGAAGCCGAAGTCGTGGAAGACCCAGAATCTGCTGGTTTGACAATGTCATGGCGTGGACTGGTTTAAAAGGCACAAGCTTAATGAACATTCACGAGGTGGCGTTCGTAAAATTACCAGTATAGACCTACCTGTTGCACGTGATGGGTACCTTGCCTCGATGCTGCCATACAACGAAGTTCGACTATATATATATTTAGTTAATAACTTAATAATTATTATAGGCCTATGTTTTTATTCAGGAGTAGGGCCTATAATATATATATGCCACTGTTCTACGTAAGATTTTGAATCGAATGACACAACATAGGCCTACCACATCACACGGCGAAGGCCGCGGTGGGGGGGGGGGGTATACGGACCACATCTGTGTAGTGTGGCACAGTGGCTGATCGGTCAACCGGTAACGTTCAGTGTGTGCTGAGCGCGCGGGTTCGAGCCTCGTCCGGGGCGTCAGTCACGGTGCATAGGGACCTTGAGCAAGTCCTTCGCGCACCATTGCTCTGCAGTATAACCGCAATTGCGCCGTCGAGGCGTGTGTATGCACTTCTGAGCAAAAGACGTTGGAAGAACGGCGGTATCAAATTTCGGTAATAATAATAATAATCTGATAAATTCTTAGAAAAATGAGCAGGGTCAAGGCGATATTGCTCTTATAGAAAATTCTGAAGGCTTGCCCCATGTTTACATAAAGGGAATATTGACTTGACAGCAGCTATAGGGTGATAGCTCGCTCTCCTCGTTTCTCTCGCACTCTACTTTTAGGCTATGTTTGATGAATTTCATTGGCCCCCTCTCCATGCTCGCATACAATTTAAAAGTTTCATTTTGATCTTCAATGCTCAGCGGGGTCCTGCCCCGAGATACCTGGTTGACGTAATATCTCATTCAGTTTCCTCCCTCCGTCCATTTCGCTCGTTCAATAGACTTGATCTCTCTTGGTTCCTCGAACTAGAACATCTATGGCTCAGTCTCGATCTTTTGCTTCAGTTGGTCCCTCTCTGTGGAATGCACTTTCTCCATCTGTTCGCTCTAAAATTCTATCTGGCAGTCTCTCATCCTCGTTTGCATTTCTCAAAACCTACTTCTTCTCACTTCTTCTGCCTAGCGCACTGGCAGCGCTTCTGAACGGTTCACCCTAAAGCTACTAGAAGTGCTCTAGAAATGTTTCAATACGATACAATACAATATTATAAGAGTAGTCGATGTGGTCATACTATTATAGTTAATGAAATTTTTTATTGAAATCGCGACCTGCATAGGTCTACATAATCTTCTATTCAGACACAAGTCCTGACACCTAGAGCCACATTATGACAACGACGTCATTCAAGAAAGTTACTACTACTACTACTACTACTACTACTACTACTACTACTATTGTTATTGTTATTGTTATTATTATTGTTGTTGTTGTTGTTGTTGTTATTATTGTTATTGTTATTATTGTTATTGTTATTATTGTTGTTGTTGTTGTTATTATTATTGTTATTATTATTGTTATTGTTATTGTTATTAATATTATTATTATTATTATTATTATTATTATTATTATGATCATCATCATCATCATCATCATCATCATCATCATCATTATTATTAAACTGTCATTTATAACGCGCCTAAACATAATGAATCTTGCACGAAAGCGAGTAACAAAAAACTTAGATGTCATTTTTTTACTAGATTTTATTCACTTCATGCTGCGCTCAGAGCGTTGCTCCAGGTCGAAGAACGTTGGTTTTCCTGGCACTAAATAGGCCCTCATAATCTTTAAATCTATTGCTACATAAATTAGATTTCGTAAGCCAAGCGATCATCGATTCGTGCTTCTGTGCATAATTATAACGGCGCTATAGAATTGAATGGATTAGATTTTATCCATTGCAGTTGAGCATCTTGTCGATTTGCACCCATGAGAAGTGGACACGTGAATTATCGAGTGAGCGATATAGGCTATATTGAAACGATTTTCTGTTTCGCTCGTCTAATTATGTATACCTTACCCAGACAGTGGAGAATTAAAGTGCAACGTGTTCTACGCTATAGGAATATAACATGTTATATATATATATATATTATATATATATTTATATATATATCAACTTACATCATGCACTCGTAAATTAATGTGAAGTTAGCGATCAGTAGGATGCTACAGAACTGACAACAGAATATTCGGTTGCAGTCTTCTAAGTTCCAAGTTGGAAATTTGCAATTCATCAGCCACCTTGTTCACATGCGATAAAGGCTTATCAAATCAAGTCCGCAATAGCCTCCGCTAGGTCACTGAGGTCAGAAGCCGGGGAGCAGACGGGGGCAAATCGTTGGCAGTTGTAGTTACGGGGTAGTGAAGGGTGGAACTGGACTAGAATATCTCTGAAAGTGCTGGACTATTGTCACAACACTTGAAACGTCATATATGTAAATTATAAGATATAATGCGGGAATATTGCCACGATTTTTAGTTTTATAAATCTTATAAGTATGCAGATTCGGATGACCAGCATCACTACAAGCATCAAATTATGGCGCGCCAAAACAAAGCTGTTATCATTCCACAATTTCCTCTGTCTAGACTCTAGAACATCTATTCTCTTGGACAGAGAGTAAACGCGGACATACAGAAGACCCAACTGTACAGTACGATCGCACGGTCCACAGTGGCACAGTTAGTCCCAACCGTTAAGCTCTCTCCACATCGTTGAGTCAAGATTGAGACTACAGCGGTGAGCCACTGATATCACGACGACATACTCTGGTCCAACAGCCGGTTTGTATGAACAGCATCATCACTGTTAGCGGAATGAAAGCTGTACATCGGTCATTTGTCACTATATATAGAGTGTAGGAATAGTTATAGTTTTCTTGTTTTGTATCCATAGACGCTGGTTCCCTGTTGCTGCGGCGTGATACTTATCTGCGTCCCGTATTATTCGCTCGCGTCTTCTGTCTCGACTTCTTTTTCTTCAGCGGAACTCGGACGAATCGTCGAAATAATAAGTCCGAGTAGAGTAGGAACGTGCTCTGACTGCCACAATTGAATTGGAGAAATAGTCACTGACAAGTGGACAGACAGACATACAACTAGACAGACCGAGAAGTTGGGAGTGGGAGTCGTAGATGGGGAGCAGAGACGGACAGCGAAGGGGAGTGGAAGAATTAAGGTTTCCCGGCTGAGCGTCATCCATTTTTCATGAGCAGTGTATCGGGAATGAAGGGACAGACGCAGAAAAATAGATGGACTGTGTTTCGGAATTCCAGCCCTGGGATGGAATTAGACCATCCATTCGCTCGCTCTTGTTCTGCCAATCGACACCCGCGTCTTCTTTGTGCTGCGAAGGAGAGCGATGCAAACAGACAGACAGACAGACAGACAGACAGACAGAGCCTGACCAAAGACAATCGGAGAGGCTATATACTGCTGTTCTGAATAGTAGTATACATGGCATATGTAGATTCGGTCACTTTGAGACACAAGACAAACGAGAGTGTTCATCTGAGTTAGAACCCAGTCAGCTCAATGATGAACCCGAATGAAAGGAAGGGTTGGCGTGGATTGTTACGCGTGGAAAACAGGTTTGAGATGGTTTATTGTTTTGTAGGATCCATTCATCCGTCTGTGCGCCTGATAATCCATCCATCCATCCATCCATCAAGGCACATACATCGTCTAGGTGTCAAACGTTATTGCAATGGCTGGCCAGTAGCAATATTTTCCAGCAAGTGACGAGCAAGAGTGCCGACGGCGCGTGAATGAAATGTGATAGAGAACTCAGAGGGGCCATGCAAACAGTTGAATCAGACTTTGAAAACCTGATTATGATATGCATTATCAATTAAAAACATCACAGAAAACTCACAACGCCTTAAAAATGACAAATTAGACCTTCTATTTTCAATTGTGTAGTTTAGGCCTATTGCTCAGTGGTTTTATGATTAGAGCTGCCTCGTGGTTAAGTTGCACCACCGTCAATTTCTGGATCCAGGAGTGAGTGAGTAAGTTATAGCGTTGTTTGCCGTTGAAATCGTTTTTCCTGTACACAAATACACCAAGTAAGGAGTGGTTATGCTGACAAGAAAAGAAGAACAGTTCCTTATGCTACCCTGAGACATTCGGATTATCCAAAGTCAATGCAACAGACAAATAAATGAATACTATACTTAGGCTTACTTACTTACTTGCTTAGGCTTACTATATAAATGCTCGGATACATTACGTCACATCAGCAGAAGCAATATGAAGTAATCCGAGACATACATACAGCCACACACGTAAAGCTATGTGAGCACACACATATATCGACATATATGTCTACTATAATTGTCTAGCGACAGAAAGACAAAGAGTGGGGGAGAGGGAGAGGGACGCAGAGTGATGCAGAGATAGGAGGAAATAGAGGGAGAGAGAGAGGGAGAGACAGACATTCAGATACAGAGAGAGGGGGAAATTGAGAGAGAAAGAGAGGCAGAGAGAGCCACACAGACAGATAGACAGACAGACAGACAGACAGAAAGGGAGCTAGAGAGGGAAAACTAATGTATATAAGCAGAGATGAAGAGTCACTGAGTGTGACGATCCGCCCTTTACTATTAAATAGCACCAGTGTGTCTAGTCGGTCTTGACATGTTTCATTAGGATGATGCCTTCTAATTCCACTGCCTTCGGTCTCGCCTACTTTTGGCGCATCATCATCGTTGCCGTGTAAGGCGGGAGGAAAGGCGGATGGCCTGGAAGGATGCAATCATCGGGGAATATGGGGCTCCAGAAAGTCTGTCTCCCCGCCCCAGAAAGTCACAGCTTTCATTTGTCAGCGTTGGGGAGAGGGAGATTGGGGCGAGGAGACCGGATGCATTGGCCGCCCTTCATTATCTTCCAAGAGCTATTAAGTTGAAATTTGCCAAATACGGCCGAATGACTTGGACGGACAGAGAACGAGAGAGAGAGTGTGAAGAAGACACACAGACAGACAGACAGTGTGAAGAAGACACACAGACAGACAGACAAACAGGCAGGCAGGTAGGTAGACAGACAGAAGACAGACGGACAGGCGGGCAAGCAGAAACACAGCCATAGAGAAAGAGAAAGGCAGACAAGCAGACTACAGACAGACAATTAGAAAGACAGTCAAAAACATATAAAAAAGCAAGAAGACAGGTAGATAGAGAGGAGGAGCAGGAGCGAGGAAAGTGAGATTGGGAATTATTTACGTAGAATTACCTGTATTTGCCATCATAACTTGCGATGAATAGTTCTATGTTGCGACTAATTGGAAAAGGTGGGTTATAGACGTCAGGTGCCACACAAAGGCTCAGGTAACTAAGAGGCAGATTATAATTGTTATTATCCTGTAAGCTATGATGCAGGTGAGTGTGTTCCAATCACAGACAACGTGAATATTCAAGAAACATTGAATACGAGAATATAATTTTGCGAAGAGCTAAGTCTCACTCAATCTGTCTGTCTGTCTGTCTGTCTGTCTGTCTGCCTGTCTCTCTCTCTTTCTCTCTGGGCCAGGTATTAGGTAGGTGTGGCGTGCTGGGCCGTGATACGGGCTGGCCAGTAACCGGTGAGTATTAGCCGCCCAGGACCTTTGTATATAGGATATTTGACAGACTGACGGACAGACATGCATACGCACAGAGGCACACATAGATACAGACAGACAGGTGATTGGCAGGTGCCCGTGTGTGATACTAAGGCCAGCCACGCAATCCGTCGTCGTCGTCGTCCTCTGATTAGAATGATCTCTCTCTGTCTCTCTCTCTCTGTCTCTCTCTCTGTCTCTCTCTCTCTGTCTCTCTCTCGGTTAGTCGGGCAGACTAGGCCGCAGCGAATCGTTGAGCCGCCAGGGCAGCAGAGGAAGATGAGCGCAGGCTGGCCGACCCAGCCTGACCCAGCAGCTGAGCGCGCCTGACAAGCTGGTGTTGGCTGAGGTTGCTGTGGCTACGGGCAGCAGAGGCTGCTTCACGAAGAGGAGGCTCAGCTTCTGGTTCAATGCCAGTGACCCACACACCTATCTTGCACGCACCTCCGCACGGCGGATCCAGCGGTTGATCGTTCGAAGGCACAACGTGTATAAAAGTTCCTACAACCACTGGATGCAGATGGTCTGTTAATAGGAGGACGGACGGCTTTAGGTGTGTAAAGGGAGAAGGAGGCGGCTGCGACCGTCGTCGGTATGTATGCCAATACAACTGCAGATGCATGGCTTTTTTAGGCTGCTATATGTCTGTTCCAAAGCAGTCTCTGTCTGTCTGTCTGTCTCTGACTTTGTATTTCTTCTTTGTCTTTGTCTGTGTCTTTGTATGCATGTCTTAACGCGTTTCTGTTTCTCGTATCGTATCGTATACGTATATGATACGATACGATTTTGTTTCTGACTTCTTGTCCCTGTCTCTAGTGTTTTGTCTGTATGTTTCTGTCTTTGACTTTGTCTGTTTTATCGCTTGTGCTTGCGAGGCTTCGTCTCTGTGCATCTACCTGTGTGTCCCTTTCTTCGTCCGTCCTTCTGTCGGTCCGTTTCGCCTTTGAGCTCAACCCGGCCACTGCCGTCTCTAGGTGTAGCCAGTCCAGATGGAACCAGTCCAGGTGGAGCCAGTGCAGGTGAAGCCAGTGCAGGTGAAGCTAGTCAAGGTGGAGCCAGTCCAGGTGGAGCCAGTCCAAAGCTTGACAGCATCGTTAGGCTTAAATAAAAACCACCAGCAGTTACTGTTACTCTGAATAGGTTAACCTTGGCCGTCTTCCCCTCGTACTATCCTCAAATCCTCTTTTAAATCCGAAATCTGTAGACGGCGTGTAGTGCTGCATTCATGCATAACCGATTCGTCTGACTGCGTTGTGTTTCAGAGGCAGACGACAGATCCGGTGACAGCTCAAACCACAGGAAGCGAACAAACATCTACATAATTTGAATCACCCAGAGGCTACTGGAGGCTGCAAGTGTCGAAAGCCAACTTCACAAGCTACTGCAAGGCCAGACCATGAACCATTGGCAGACGTAGATCCTCGGCGCAGCAGAAGCAACGGCCATCGAGTGGCGTTCTATGAATCAGAATCCTTCGGAGGATAATAATAGTTTTTGTCGGCGTCGACATATCAAGTGTTTAGCTGTTAGTTTACGGCTGACGGTCAGTCGGTCAGTCAGTCGGTCGGTCGGTCGGTCGGTCGGTCGTTCCATGCGTCGGAACGTCGTTAAAAGAAGCGGCGGTGAAGCAGGAGAGTCGCTATATAGTGCATGCAGGAGGCTTTTGCGCCTGATTCATCTGAAAGGTGTCCGTCAGGATTTGCGGAACGCGGATTCACGAATCAGACGTCGAAATTCGCTTCGAGGATTAGACGTTCATCGATATTCATACAACACAAGAGGAGGAGACAGCGTCCGTCAGTCGTCGGTCGGTCGGTCAGCCTTTTTGTCCAAGGATTCTGAATATTTCATCTGCTGCGGCGTAGAGGAAACACGTGAGCCTGGAGTATTTCTGTGGTGGCTTCCGCTATCTGGCTGAGTACCTGTGTCAGACACTGTGTGTCTTCGTCGCCAAAGAAGGCAGACATCTGTGCCGGGCGATGGAAGGTGGAAACCGGTCCTCGTTCGGCAGCCTCAGGGCGAGGGCCAGCTGCCTAGGGGGTGGTGGCAGCAACGAGGCTTCGGAGGAGGCGACGACCGCAGCCGGAGCGGGGGTGGGGCTCCTCAAGTTCAGGAGTGGCCATTCGCTCGCTGAGGTTCCCACTCGCGACTCAGGCGATGGCCCGGTCTGTGGTGGAACCCTCAAATCAAAGAGTGGTGCCAACCACGTGTTTGAATTTTCCAGAAGCGGCGGAGACTGCTCGCCCGCCACCGTTTCCCCGCGATTAAGGTTCGACTCGCCGCATGGAATGGGCGATGGTTTGTTTGACATCGGACCAGGCGGTGTAAGCGGAATTGGAACGATGAGACCAAGGGCCTGCCATCCTCTGTGCGTTGACTCGGACCTCGAGAACTGCTGCACACTGCGTCCTCGCTGTCACACGACGGACTTCACCCTCGGCCTCGAGGGTTACGTCATTGGGGGCGTGGCCAGGGCAAGGGCAGCTTCCGCTTCGAGGAATTCCAGTCCGCTGTGCAGTCCACAGAAGATGAAACTCAGAAATGGTGACGGCATCAGGTTTGTCTCCACTTCGATGTGTGTAATAAAATGCAATGCTGTGTAACGTAATAAATATTTATGTGAAACTGTTAACCAGCTCAGGAATAATTCCAGGTTTATGCAAAATGAAGATCTTGCAGTGTGCATTAGCACAGGCATTCACTCTGCCACTCTCAAAGTGGTAATCATATGACTAGAATCTGTGAATTACTGCAGTTTTCTCAGCAGACAATGCTAATACACACACACACACACACACACACACACACAGACACAGACAGACACAAAGATGCAGACACAGGCAGAAATAGAGAGAGAGAGAGACAGAGATGGACACAGAGAGAGACCGAGACAACAGAGACAGTTCCATACTTGCCTTGGAGCCTGGAGGAAGGTCGTGTATGATCAACGGTTGCAACTGTTGAATAGAGCACAAACTGTAGCTGCATGCTGTAGGTACGAATGTAACCAGTTGGCTCTATCAATTTTTCAGTTCCTATAGGATACAAAGAGAGATCTGTGGAGATAGAGACTCTATTGCATCAGATAGCAGTGGTTGATTGCTTTGAGGTTCTGCTTAGGTCTCAGTGGGTCATCGCTTTGCATGCCATTCTGGTGTAATTTACGGTGTTTCAAAATTGCTGGCGTCGTTTTCAATATTCAGTTCTATACTGTTAAAGATGTGTAGTAAAGTCACAGATCATAGTTAAAACAGACGCCACCAGTTGATTTGGAACCACTTTGTATTGTAACTTTGTATTATAAAACACAAAAACTACACACAGGAAGTCATAAACCCTAGAAATCCATACAAGATTCAATACACGTATATCTCCTTGCTTAATTAATGCAAGGCATTTGATCATTTAAAAATATTTCTCCTAGATGGACATAGAGTCGTGCATATATTTAGTTACGTTTGATTGTTTCACATTTTGTTGTTTACGGAATATCATTATGCAAGATCATGTTGCCTTGTAGCATTTTACACAACCATAAAGATGTGTGTGTGTGTGTGTGTGTGTGTGTGTGTGTGTGTGTGTGTGTGTGTGTGTGTGTGTGTGCATATGTGTGTAGGTGTGTTTGCTGCGGAAATGTGATGAGTTTTGTGGTATGACGGAAGGGATTTACTATTGAGTCATCCATCCCTTTATATGTAAATCACGCGATATCGGTGCCTTGATTCTGGGTGTTTGGAATTGTTGAGGTTGATGCATGTGACGGTTGGAAGAAAAACTGAACTCACCTTTGCACTGAAAACCAGATGTGTTCATCTGGTTTATCTTAACTGCAGTCAACCACTTCACGTACATCTAGAAGTCATCGTTTCTCCTTCTAACCCATCTGACCTGTACTGTATATAACCACAGGTTTAGATCACATCTTGCTTTTCAGGAGCTCACAAAATCACTTTTTCGAAGACGTTTCTTATGACTGAATCTATTCAACGACCTGTCCTATAGTGATGCTGAACACTTTGTTTTCTTGGATGAACCTCGATATATCAGATTAGTATGGGGTGGGTGGGTAGGGTGGGGGAATGGGGTGGGTGGGTAGGGTGGGGGAATGGGGTGGGTGGGTAGGGTGGGGGAATGGGGTGGGTAGGGTTCTGCCAGTTTCTTCTGATGCTGCCATTGATTGCGATGAAGCATTTTAATTAAGAACACGGACTAGTTTTTTTGATGTTAGGTATTTAAATTGGTTCCAAATACCAGCCATTGGTGCTGCAAGGCGTGGTGACGTATCAGCAGTCGAAATAGGTG
Source organism: Bimastos eiseni (assembly GCA_959347315.1). Lineage (NCBI taxonomy): Eukaryota > Metazoa > Annelida > Clitellata > Crassiclitellata > Lumbricidae > Bimastos > Bimastos eiseni. The sequence goes on from OY365815.1 coordinate 18,465,580, forward strand.
TATTCAAGCGCTGAATCTAATAGTTATGCGTGGCTACCTTCTAATCGCCACCTTTTCATTCGTAATTATTCCGTCTGTTGTTTCATAGTAATTAGATGCGAATGCATATGGCTTTACAGAATTTTGCCTTATACAACCGAAACTGCAATAGACGAAAGGATGACTGTGTCCGTTAGGATGTCCTAGATGCATGCTTCAGTCGGCGTTCCCACGGAAGGCCACTGCTTGAGTGACAGCTGAATTAGACTAGTAATAACAGGTTGGAGAATTCTCAGAGGCGTCTGTCAGTAGGACACCCATTAAAAACATCCCTGAGGTATTACCATCTTCCTGGAGAAGCCTATGGCTGTGTGATTAAGTCTATCGCCAGGTCGTACACAAACAGATGCGCCCACAGAGCTAAGTAATAACTGTCTGAATATGTTTCACTTGGCAGGCTGATGTTTGCAGAGCTATGATGACCAATTCTCCAGAGCACAGAGCAATAGGCAGAAGTTCCAGCGGCGGTGTTCTTCTGTGGACTCTATGACTAACACGTTTAGGTTTATTGCTTGTCGGATGACAGTTGACTGTGTGCCATTAGGGAACGAAAGCCTGACTGTTTCTGTTGTGTTAAACAGTCGTCAGTAAGACCCAGAGCGATCTGCATTTCATATGCTGTCAAACAGTCCCTGAATTTCCTAACTTATCACACATCATTACTTAACCCAAAAAAATTATTTTTGCATATAAAAACTCTCAAATTCATAGTTTTATATATATATATAATCTACCTAACCGATTATTGTTCTGCACAAGTGGTGGCTTACTGAGCTCTGTGGGTGGAAGGGTAGCGTTTAGAGTTGGCCGTTTCCTCACAGATATAAATTTAAATCTGTTCCTAAGCAACAATTGTAGGCCTAGCAGCACCTGTCATGACCCTCCCCGGCTATCTGGCTGCGAACTACTAACATTGACGTTTTGTAACTTACTGTGGTATGTCAGTTGATTTTCATTAAACTAAGATATCTATAGATGCTTCAGCTAGAGTTTACATTGTTTACCCTCAATCCCACCTAACTAAAATTACTTACAAATTGAGCTACATAGAATGATTGGAAACCTTGGTAACCCAAGACAGAATTTTGCGAATTGGTGCCGTGAAGTTGTGGCGCTCCATTGAACTGTCTGCTCTGCTCATGGGTCTAAAACCGACCCTGGGTATCTTATAACTAATGGACATTAACGGGATTGGCAATACAGGTGCTAAGTAATTTCTTCTTGGTTAAGATCCTGAATTTCGTCTGCAGGCAGACTGACTGGCTCTTACAAGAGGAACATGCGTTTGCCTGACAGACGTGACTCACCTGCCGTGTACAGTCCATTAGTAGACGCACCTTATCTGTGGCGCCCGCATTGCGTATCTTTGTTTAACGACGTAACTGTAGCTTTATCGTTATGGCCATAGAAGCATGCTGCACGTTTTATTACTTCGGCTTCAGAGGCTGATGGCTAACGATCCATCGATGCTTACTGTCTTGTCTGCTCCGCTTTCATCTACCTTTCAGAGTTACTGTTTTACTGCTATATACCCCCACTTTCAGTCTGTTTCGCTCTCTCTCTCTCTGTCTCTCTCTGTGTCTCTGTCTCTCTCTGTGTCTCTGTCTCTCTGTCTCTCGCTGTGTATGTATGTCTTTGTCTCTGTCTGTCTCCCTCCATCCCTCTCTCTCTCTGTGTCTTTGTCTCTGTCTGTCTGTCTGTCTCCATCCATCCCCCTTTCTCTCTCTCTCTCTGTCTTTGTCTCTGTCTGTCTGTCTGTCTGTCTCCATCCATCCCCCTTTCTCTCTGTGTCTCTCTGCGTGTGTGTCTTTGTCTTTGTCTGTCTGTCTCCCTCCATCCCTCTCTCTCTATCTCTCTCTGTGTCTCTTTGTCTCTATCTGTCTGTCTGGCTCCCTCCCCCTCTCTATCTCTCTCTCTATCACTCTGTCTCTCTCTCTCTGTATGTGTCTTTGTCTCTCTATGTCAGTCTGTATCCCTCCATCCCTCTCTCTCTCTCTCTCTCTCTCTCTCTCTCTATCACTCTGTCTCTCTCTCTCTGTATGTGTCTTTGTCTCTCTATGTCAGTCTGTATCCCTCCATCCCTCTCTCTCTCTGTCTGCGTGTGTGTCTTTGTCTCTGTCTGTTCGTCTGTCTCCCTTCCACCTCTCTCTCCGCTTGTGTTCTCTGCTACCTCGTCTTGGTTTTATTGAAAACTTCGGCAACTGTCGTCAAGCCGCTTACTTGTATCTCCCGGTGGTTGAGTGGCAAATAGCCGACTTCACAAGGGAAAATCGTTAACCAAACGGATTGAATTCTCTCTCTCGGCTCCAGTCTGGACGAATCATTCATTCCTGAACATACGGGCTTTCTCTCGTCTTTGAAGCGGACCTATATAATCATTCCGGTTATATTTCATGGATCATATTCGAAAGTGGTTTTCCATGACCTGCTACAATCTATCAGCGACTTAACCTAGTTTCTTTCGAGCAGTGTTTTGGACGACCAATAAATTGGGTTTGTATCGCAATGAGCAGGAACGAGGGGTAAGCATGGAAACCAAATGGATGGATGGATAAGTTATACTTGGAGATTAGGTCATTGTTTGGTTCCAGGGATTGTTCTCAGCCTGTAGGTGGTAAGTGATCATCTCTCTCAGCGGACTTTTCTGCCTGACAGGGTTAAGTAAAGTATACAAGATGCGTTGCAGTTGAAGGAATTGAGCAACGACCATTAATCTGTTATATTCCAAGGTCAAAAGTTTTGTTACCTGGTTTTTTGGTCGGCTGGCTTGCTGGTTGGTTGAATGGTTTGCAGGTTGGTTGGCTGGCTTACTGGTTGGCTGGATCATTTGGTGGTTGGTTGGCTAGCTTGCTGGTTGGTTGACTGGTTTGCTGGTAGGTTGGATAGTCTGCTGGTTGGTTGGCTGGCTTGCTGGTTGGTTGGTTGGTTTGCTGGTAGGTTGTATGGTCTACTGGTTGGTTGGCTGGCTTGCTATTTGGTTGGATAGCGTGCTGGTTGTATAGTTGGCTGGTTGGTTGGCTGGCTGGTTGGTTTGCTGACTTGCTGGCTGGTTGGCGAGTTTGCTGGTAGGTTAGATGGTCTGTTGGTTGGTTGGATGCTTTGCTAATTGGTTGGCTGGCTTGCTATTCGGTTGGATGGTTTGCTGGTTGGTTGACGATGGTGGAAAAAGCAGACCAGATGGAAACGGATAACTTCTGCCATGGTGGACGATTGATGTGTTGAGGGAAGAAGCATTCAGCTGGTAATGCAATTCAAATTGGTCGATTATATATTCCATGGCATCTGCTAAATGCTCCTTGCCTCACCCCGTTTGCTTCTCTGTCTCTCTGTCTCTGTCTGTCTCACACACACACACACACACACACACTCTGTGCTTTCCGATCTTGATTGGTTCTACCGCTAAATTTACGCTTCAAGTTTAGGACGAGTTTCAACCTATTTGCCTGGCAAAGATAGCGGAATAAATGGAATAGCATGCCTAAACCATCTAAGAAGGACGAGGAGGAGTAGTAAGAGAAGGAGTAGGAATAGGAGGAGGAGGAGATGATGATGACAAAGAAGTAGAAGAAAAAGAGACAGAAAAGAAGGAGGTGTCGAGTTAGTCACCAGAGGCTCGGTTGTTTATTCCTTCTTTTTAATCCCAGGGTCTGCCTTCTTCTGGAAAGCCCTAGCGAAGGATTATTGCTTTGTTTTGTTTATCCCACCTTTCCGAGCGTAGATGGACGTTGACTGGGCTTTGTGTGGAGCTTTGTTTATTTGCTGGCGTCCAGAGAGACTTCAGCAGGTATTGTGCCATTGTATCGACCGAAAGCCGTCTGCGGACTGAGGCTAAAGGCAAGGCTCCGTATCCTGGTCTGCGTTACGAGACGACGGCGCCGTCTATTAACACAATGAACGCGAGGTTAATGTTTCGTAGCGTTCTGGCCCAATGGTGTCGGCTGCAGCTGTCAGAAATAGGAACCAGACCAGTCTGGTGACCTCTTTCGAAACCTTGGTACCTTTGAATCCTAGCATTGTACGAGTTTCGCTAATCTGGTTCTGATGTTGTCTGCTTGGATATATGTATATATATATATAATATATATACAATTATACATTTATACACATATGTATATATTATATATCATGGGAGCAGCTGAACGCTCAGTCTTTAAACCTTTCTTCTTTTCATCACATTCTGTGGTTTATTTATGCGCACCAGAAGCATCTCTTCATCGATGCAGAGCGGCGTAGATATCTAGATTACGACCAGCAGTTACCGTAGACCTCGAAAGAGTGATCAGATATAGGTCACAGCCAAGCAACTTTACGAGCAAGTCCGGGCCAGCTGATCACTTTACGTACCCGTTCGAATCAGTCTGGTTATCTTTCTTTGTGTGCCTGGTTGTCGGCTTATCGATATGTTTGGTTCCGTTTCGGAGTGTGATTACTCTTACGAAAGCCTACGTATAGGAGAGGTTGCTACAGGAAAGGTAGAAAGGTTACCATTAGCTAAAGCGGTGTGCCTTCTGGCACCAGCAACTAGACAGGCCTCTTTTTCCAAATCATACCCTGTCGGAGAACTGTTTAATGGGGGTGGGGGGGTGGGAGAGATGGAAGAGAGGAGGACCTGATGAATGACTGTTGGCGATTCCATTATTTCCCTCCTCTCGGCTGCTGCAGCCGCAGCGGCGTTCGGTCCCGGTATCGGGTTACCTGTCCCTCCTACGATGACGATGAGGAAGAGAGTGGAGCCCACCTCCAGTCCATAAAGCATCCACCTCTCCCGCTGAGGTCACGCGTCCCATGGAGCGATAAGAAGTAGAGGAAAGTGGAGGAGGAGGAGGAGGGGAGGCGGAAGAAGAAGAGAGGAAGAAGGGAAGGTGGATTCTGTTTCTTTCGTCTGGCTGCTTTGTGAGAGGAGGAGGAGGAGGAGGAGGAGCAGGAAGAGAGGGTGTAAGGGCGTGGGAACCATATTGAGTCATCGTCAGCAGAACAAGACATGTCTTATAGACGTAATACAAACCGAGAATTCTATTCTCATAAAACAAGCCAGTAAGTAAGTAACTTAGGTCGATAATTATCATTAAATGATAAAAATTATTTAGACAGGTGCACAACTAAGTATAGCTAAAGAGATATGAATTAAAAAAATCAAGAGCCCACATTTACAATTTACCTGTCAAAATAATTGTGCATCATGTGGCACTTTTTGTTCCTTAAACAAATAAATGGCGTTCAGGCACTACTGTTGTTGTTATTTTATCATCCACATCTTCATTATATCATCATTATCATCATTGGTGTGATAATACATCCGTCCTATCTTAGAAATGATGAACTCCGTTACTGAAGCTGACCTTTCGTAGGAAGTACTAGGAACTCCCGCTGGACTGGAATTTTCTGTTCAGCCGCTGCTTCTGAAGGAGGAGAAGAGATGCCGAGCCCAGTGCAAGGACTGAATCGTGGCGTATCTAACGCAGAGACTCAGCCATCTAGGAGATAGACCGAGGGGAAGAAGGGAATGAAGGAGAGACGGAAGGAGAGATGGCACGTTGGGGGGTGGAGTGGGAGCGTTGGTGAGGAGCCGAGGTGAAGGGATGGACGACGGGGTGATGAATCATTTCCTTTACTATGCCAAGGTCTATGGATGTCTAGTGGCAGATGCTTGCTATGAACCCGGCAGTGGAAATAATTGTATGAGAATTAATTGTAGCAGCCCTTGCGAAAGAGATGGAGAGTGATCGAGTGATGGACTGACTGACCATCGGTCACCATAGATGTCCAGTGGTTGAGCAAGTGACCTCTGGTCGTAATGGATGTCCAGATATAAAAGCTGGATTTTCGTCTTCGACTCTCTGTCTTCATTTAGTCTGTCTACGCATTGCTTTCCTGATAGAAGCCCAGAAAATCAAAGACTGACTTTAGACGCCACTGGATCTTCATTGGCTTTGATCATGACGGCATTCGAATTGTTAGCTTCTTTATGGTACAACTGCCAACGCGACATTCGAGCACGAGAACTGCGTAAGTTGTGTTACATACGATAAGTAATTTACGCGCGAGGCATCATGTCTATACCCAGGGTGACAGAGCGAGAGAGGCGAGAAGTGGGTAGAAGCGTTGCTCTATATTCGAAAGTTTAGGGCGGATAAACGACTTCTTCAAAAATCGACTTGTGTTGGCTATATAGCGGTGGTAAATCATGTAATGAAAGATGATGGAGAAAGAGAAAGCAAGTAGCAAAGAAGACGCAGATAAGAGTAGCGACTGTTGCGGGCAAACGATCGAACTCTATTGTAATGTAGGACCGTCTTCATGAGGGTATACCCACCCAGCGACATCAGAAGAGAAAGAATCATTCTGAGGTAGAACTATAAGTAGCTGTAATGAGCTTTCCTTGGTAGCAACGCACAATAAGAGCAGATGTGGTACAGGACGGTCATATTGCGTCGAAGCTATAGAAGGAAAAGTGATGTGGATGACTTTGAGCGCAGACCTTAGTTGGAATCACTCGCCAATAGCCATGCAAAAGATGGGCATCTATGTTGTTCGCCTTACATACTCAGACCGCAACCGTCCATAGGTGCAGTCAGCTTCTTGTTAATTTTCTCACATCTCGTCAAGATAGACTAACAATTCACGTGGCAAAGAAGCTTGACCTATAATATTATATATCTATCAGTGATCCAGTTAATCAGTTAACTGCTTCTGCTGCAACTGATGCCGTTGCATCTGGTGTTGATTGCTGTTAGTGTTTCGTCGGTTCAATGTTTACTGCGCTCATGAGAAACAAAAGGCGAAAATAGTCACACGTTGGACTTGTTGCTCTGTCTCATGTTGCTATGTTTACATGAACAGCTGTCAATATATGCTATATACAAAATATATAACATAAAATGTATCTTGTGGTATTACACCACATAACACCGGTTTTTTTATTTCTCCTAGGAAACGTGGTATAATAACAATACGTGATCAGATTTCATAATGATATTCTAAGTTGGGACGCAACTGGGCCAGAGTACCGCTGGGCAGGGTCACCCATGTATCGGTACCCTTAGGTAGAGGTTGATGACATGATAATTTAGAAGTGGGAGGGACTTGAACTTCAATTGAAATGATGACTTAATTAGCATGGTATAACGTTAGACAGTTTTAAATAAGCATACAGCAAGAAAACGAAATGGTTATCATCAACAATAATAATAACCTAAGTCACGTGTGTGTCATTCTGTCATACTTTAACGTTTCACTTATTCAGCGGATGCTTAAGCAAACCTTACTGCATCCAATGTGTTGCGTCCGTTCTATGTAAATAAGGTTGACCTGTTGCAGCACAAACGTTACTGCATCCGCTGCTGTTACGTATAAATAAGGTTAAAATGTTCGACCAGTGATTTTCTAAGGTTCAAATAATGTGCGACCGTGTGACCCGCGTTAATAATACGTTTTAAAGAAGTCTTATTGATGTGTGCAATTTGTGCGTGAGTTATCGTGGAATGTGGAATGTAAGTATATTTGCAGTTATTTTTATCACTAATGGAAACTTAATGGATAAAACTTTAGAAGAGCATCAGCTGTGGTCAAAACGTCAGAGAATGCAAAGACCGCTATAAAAACATTTTGATTGATGAATTTCAAGGTAAGCGAGTAGCGCTGGAATTCATTACTTTATTACTATTATATTGGGACTCAACTGCATCCAGTATTCATGCATGTTGCAAATAAGATTAAAATGCCCGACCTGTGATTTTCACGGGTTAAGTACGACCTGTGATTTCTCACGGGTTAAGTACGACCTGTGATTTTTCACGGGTTAAGTACGACCTGTGATTTTTCACGGATTAAGTACGACCTGTGACTTTTCACGGGTTAAGTACGACCTGTGATTTTTAGCGAGTTAACAGCTAGTATAGGCCTACAGTACAGTGAGTAGTTTGGCACGTTTAAGTTTTTTGAATATGAGATAAGATATGCTAAGGATATCACTAGTTTGAAATATAATCTAGTAATAGCCTACTCTAATTAATCTAATATTCATTTGCAATGGGGAGTGGGGGTAGAGCTCAAATGTACGTACGCATGGGGCAGAGGTCCGCGAAATGTACGCAGTGCAACAAAGGGAGGGGGTCCGAAAATCCGATTTTTTTGCGCACGTAATATATGAATGGGCCCTAACCAAGAACGAACAATAAAAACATTTCTTTGTAGGCCTATCCATCGTCACCAAATGGCTCATTTTGGGAGGTTCGTTTTGTTCTAGAAATTCAGGTAAAAATTGTATGTTCGTATGTATATTATATGTTTGGGATAACTGTATGTCGGTGATTATTATAAAGTCCGGAAGACCTTGAATAACTCACACAGAACCACCAGTATTTAAGAGACTGTACTATTCGGCATACCACTTTTGAGTGTGGGTTGTCAAATGGTTCGTGTAGATAAATTTTGATGACAGGATGTATACCATCTATAGGGAGCAGAAGCAACAAAGGAAGTGATGGAAATCCAAAAAGGATGAAAGTTCAAGAGATAGAAGCTCGGACATCAACTTTCTCACCATAAAGTGCGTCTCTTTAGTTGAGAGAATACGGTTTCTGTTTTGATAAGCATCCCTTTATCTATTTCTTCCCATGTACTTGGTTCAGGGCGTCTTTCTATTCCGTCTGTCTCAGTCTGCATACATAGTTTCAAAGTCTTCCGCGTCCTTCGCGTGTGGTAGTTTGCCCTGCATGGTTACCGCTTCCTCCTTTTGCTGACTCGGTGCTGCGCTGAAATCGGATCTCTCTCTCTCTGTCTGTCTCTGTCTCTGTCTGTCTGTTTGTCTGTCTCTCTTTCTGTCTCTCTGTCTCTCTCTCCTATGTTGTACGTGTACAGGTCATTTGAACCAGTGGACAAAGCAGCGAGACCATTATCTCTCCTCTGACTAAGTCTATCTATCTGTCTGTCTCTATTTGGCTCTATCTATCTATCCCTATCCCTGTCCCTATCTATGCGTATCTCTCTCTATTATGACTCAGTCTCTCTATCTGTCTGTCTCAATTTGGCTCTATTTGTCTGTCTCTATCTGTCTGTCTGTCTATCTATCTCTCTCTCTGCTTATCTCTATCTGTCTGTCTCTATTAGTCTCTCTACTTCTGCCAGGCTTCTGGTTTCTGTCATAGATAAGATCTGACAGACTGCAGCTGACAACCAATTTTCCGCTAAGGTACAACAATAACCAGGTTGGCAGGAGGTGTGTTAGAGTAACCATGGTTTCCAAAACCGAGCAACAGGAGATTGCGCAGGAACTGATAGCCACACAGCACCTCATGCATACAAACGTATACCTATGTCATATATATATATATTTATATTTATATATATGTGTCTGTGTCTATGTGTGTGTGTGCGTGTCCTTATATCTGCGATCGTTTAATAGCAAAGTTATGTCTATCTGGTTGTATATAATATCGATGGGCAGTCTTGGTGGTCCGTCTGCTCCAGGTTCAGCGGATTAGTTCATCTACGGTATAGCAGTCAGCTCTCCCAACCAGAGATACGAAACTTGTCTGCCTCAGCAGTAGGGATTTATCATGGGAAGGGAGTTAGGCCTTAGAAGTGTCAGCGCTAAGAGAACCATTAAACGAGTTTGTATAAATAATTATCTGCCCATTAAGATTTATGATGGAAAGTCTGGGCTCCCGAATGTCAGCCTTCGGGGCGGACGTTTCTTGAATGGATTGCTCCGGTCTTTGTGGAGAACCTCGCATTTGTTGGTTTCAGGTCTTCTCCGCCTCCTCCGCGGTTTGCTTTGATGGAAGATGAATATGTAGATCGTCTGCGTTATTCTTCCCTCGCTTCTTATCGCGTTCTCTTGAATAATCGTGTGACGTTACTCTGCAACCCAGTTTGTTTAGAATCAATCTGTTACTCTTCTTCTTCCGCCTGTTCAGTCATCTATATGCATGGGTCTGTTCGTTCCAGGTACCTCGTGCAGAGCTCCTACCGCAGCGCCATCTACGATGACGTCACGGAGGAGTCGTTTCGGTGTGCCAATCACTCGGATCACATGATGCACAAGCTGGAGCTCTACTTTGCCAAACGACACGTAAGATACGCCCCGCCCCTTTTCAGAACTGTAGCTTTTCAGAACGTCTGACTTATGAATTCATGCACGCACTGCCATCTAAACCTTCAGCAGATATGCGCCTTGGAATGGACGGCTGGATGATACGGTAATCGCTCTTTTACTGCATACATTCTCTCTACAATCCAGCAGTCCTTGCTGTGCTATGTGCTAAAGATTGCAAACGGAAGCTAAGTGGACGAAAGTGCCTTTGAAACTGATACGCGCGCTCACAATCGTTTCCTGAAAGCGAGGCAATATATCCTGCAGCAATTTCTCCAAGTTCAAATTGCGTGTTTTCAAGCATAGGCATTTATAAGTGTAGTTCAGATAATGTCAGGTGAGCCTCGCGTCGTGTGGCACGGTGGCTGATTGGTTAGAGCGGTTTGCCCGTTACACTCAGTGTGCGCTGAGTGAGCGGGTTCGACCCTCGTCCGAGGCGTCACTGTTTAGGAACTTGATCAAGTCCTTTGCGCACAATTGCTCTGCAGTACAACTGCAATTGCGCCGTCGAGGCATGTGCACTTTGAGCAAAAGATATTGGAAGAAGGGTGATATCAAATTTCAAGAATTTCAATTTCAATTTTCCCTGGAAGGTATTGGGCTCTTGTAACAATTGTTTAGTTGTAGACATGGATAGGAGGTTCAGGGTGGTATGTTAGCATGGGTGTTGAATTTGACAACCTTTGTTAAATACAGACGTCTTGTAGATAAGGGGTTATACTACATACCTGGTTTAAAACCTAGCTACAACGAGCTTAATTTCAGCCATGTCTATAGGTCGGAATGTGAAGACATCATAATTATTCACTTACCTAGCTGAATAGTCATTTCTGAGGAGCATGTTTACATACAGATAAAACGTCCTTTCACGCACTTACACAGAAATTCCTCATCAATACGTTAGTAATGTTAACATATCGTCTACGCACCTCCACAGGAACTCCTAGTGAGGACTCATGAGTATGGTCCCACTGTTTGCTTCCAAAGAAACAGTAAGCGCCCTATAATAAATATGTCAATCGCACCAGCGCAGGTGAGGCAACTGCATGTTTGTGTTTGTATGTCAGCTGTGTGACGTTGTGCTCGTGGCCGGTGCTCGCAAGATCCCTGCTCACCGCGTCGTGCTCAGCGCTGCGTCCGACTATTTCTTCGCGATGTTCACGAGCAACGTTCGCGAAGCAACTCAGGAAGAAATCTTCATGAAAGACGTCGACCCAGATGCAATGGCTGCCCTCATCAAATACGTCTACACGGGTATACATAACCATATCATACCACTTTAATTCTTTTATACCCTCGTCAAATACGTCTACACTGGTATACATACCCTACCATACCACTATGACTCTTTTATGGCCTCATCAAATGCGTCTACTCGGGTATACATACCATACCATATCACTTTGGTTCTTTTGTACCATCATCATATACGTCTACACTGGTATACATACCATACCATACCACTATAACTCTGTTATACCCTCATCAAATACATCTGCACCTGCATACATACCATACCACTTCAATTCTCTTGTACTCTCGTAAGATACATCTGCTTACCTGAAATGGCATACATGCCATAGCACCTGAATTCTTTGATGCCGTTATCATGCACATATGTGGAGGTATTAAGATGTCTATTCTCATCTGTTGCCTTTCATTTCATATTTTTTCATAATTATTATGCTTGGGAATCTTCGAGTGGTTTTTAAGTAAGTTAAATAAATTAAAATTATTAGCCTGTATAGAGATGCATGCAGTCATTGACGGTAATGATTGACCAGTGAAGGTCAAATCATTTGAAGCGGATGTTTTGCTTGCGATTAAATCCTGATTCATCGAGTGATTCTACGATTCGTCTTCCGATCCATTTCTAGGGCAACACTAGATCCTCCGATGGATCGGATCCCCTGACGGGATCATAGACATGCCATTGTTTAACGCTCTTCGAAGCGATCGAGATAACGAATTCCATCGTCCTGGCGATTTCCCATTCGAGGAGTCACTCTCCTCCTCTATCACTTCCTCATCCTCCTTCCCCACTTCCTTGTCCTCTTCCTACTTTCCAACTCTTTGTCCTTGTCCTCCTCCTCGTCCTTGTCCTCCTTCTCCTCATCTTCCTTTTATGCTCCTCATCCTTGTAATCCTCCTTGTTCCTTTCTTCTTCTTAGTCCTCTTCCTCATTCGTGTCCTCGTCCTCTTTCGCTCATTTTCAACGGCTAAGCCTTTCCTCTTCGGCGGAGGCCGAAGGGCTGAGGCAGAGCGGCGTAGGTTGCTGGCGTTGGTGGCAGAGACCGATCCCTCTGACGAATGCGTTCTTCACGAGCCATTTGTTCGAATGTCATGTCGACCGTTGATAGATGATCGTCTGAATGCGTACATTATGTCTGTGCTCTCTATTCCGTTTCAGCAACCGTTGTAACCAATGCTTTGCTTTCTTAGTGTTAAGATGGCAACCTCTGGACGATCGAGAGTAATGGACCTGGCCCAGGGCCTCACCGGGATGGGAGGTCACGGACCGAAAGCTGCAGAGGAGGGATGGGTGTCCATGCATAGGATGCAGCGACAGAGGATCACCCCATACCCCTCGACTTTAGAGGGTCGTAGCGTAGAGCATTATCATGTGATATTTATTACCGGCCATATTTATTGCTATTATCCGGTCTCCGTTTTACGGTGGAAAGCGTATTCACTATCCTCCGCAAAGACACAGAGACAAAGACAAATAGACGGAGAGAGAAACATATATATATATATACAGAGAGAGAAAGAGAGACGCACAGGGACAAACAGAATAATAAGGGAGTCGAGGAAGTAGACTACGCAACTTCTGACGGTGTATAAGACACTCGGCTGAATGCAGAGATGTCTAATGGTATTATATACAGACAGACAGACAGACAGACAGACAGACAGACAGACTTACAGAATGACACAAAGATAACACAGACAGACAGCGCAGCAACGTACCAATAGAGAGACATACCGGTACATATAGATAGCGATCGCGACAGAGGAATAATAGACTCTAAAGCAGTTTCATCAGAGGCTCTAATAACGAAATGTTTGAGGGCAATAAATTCATTATGGTCCATGTTTTCCGCTGCGCGATCTCCATTGTTACTTGATTTATCGTTCACCGACCACAGCGTTGCCTCACAGATTCAAGCGTCCAACGGCAGCCGACTGACCGAACGACCGACCGAACAACCGACCGAACGACCGACGTTCGGACGGGCGGGTGACGGTCGCATTGAAACGCCGGCGATTTCAGGACCGTAAATCAGAGCGGAACGACCCGCGCAGAAACTGCACTTCCTAGCAGACGATGACGACGGCATCTCATTCGCACGACGACGCAGCTTTTTCTGATAAACAAGTTGACGTGCATTCTGAGGAGAGAGAAGGAAGGAAGGAAGGAAGGAGGGAGGGAAGGAGGGGAGGACGACGACGAGGAAGGTCTAAAGAGGATTAATGCAGAGGTGTCAATTAAATATCGCGGCCATTCGCTCCGTCTTGCTTAAGCAGGCGGTGGTGGTGGTGGAGGTGCCGTTGCTGCCGACCGTCGTCAGGCGTCTACTGCGGCATTGACGTCAGTATCCACAAGGTAAAAGCGCTGAATTTGCATGGACTGCATCAGACACAGAAGAAGAGTGAGAGAGAGAGAGAGAGAGAGAAACAGACAGACAGACAGACACAGACAGAGACAGAGACAGAGAGACAGAGAGAGATAAACACAGAGAGAGAGACAGACAGACAGAAGGAGAGAGAGCGGAAGTGAGAGACGGAGAGAGAGGGGGAGAGAGGGAGAGAAAGCGATATACAGACACATAGAGACAGAGAGGGAGAAAAAAGAAAGAAAGACAGACAGACAGACAGACAGACAGACAGACAGGCTCTGAGGATCAATGCCCTGGATAAATATCGGTCGATAGATGGCCAGCCGTCGGCGGTAGCAGAGCGTCGTCGTGACAATTATTGTTGCCATTTGCCGCGGAGAAATAGGAAGACATTCGATGGGCACAGGAAACATTGTCACCTGCTGTCGATTGGTCGTTGTGAGTTCTGTTAATGACTGCCATCAGCTGGAGATTTCGAGTCTTCTACGACGCTGGCGAAATGATGCGTAGTTTCCGCTGTTATTTGAACATTGCTATTTGGACCGTTATTCTCCTCAGCCCTAAAGAACTCATTAGTCGTTATAAGATGCCACTCTTTTGTATCAAAGTTTCTCAAAGCTTCCAGTGTCCACACTGTTCCACAGTCTCCATGTACATACACTTAGTACAAATTGTTATTGCTATCCTTGTTGTTTTTATTATCTGAGGTTGGTCTATAAACAATCCACGAGTTACAGAATGTTTGTGCTGTTCTGTGTTCCGGAATGTTGCCAAGAGACAATTAGGGCTTCCAGATTCTGGGGTTTCCATTTGACATGTGGCATTTTCTGTATTTTACATTTCTAATAAGTGCATTACGTTTGTTTTTTACCGGCCTGAAGTCTGAACCCATAGCTCCCTAAATACGCCAATGTCTATTGTCTGTATCATTATTACCCTGATTACAGTCAGGTACAAAGAGAACTGCAGAATGAACAATGAGAGAAAAATAAAGAGTGAAATGACAGGAATTGTGGAGGTAACGGGAAGAAGAGGAAGACCTTGCAGAGAAGGGCTAGATGAAATTGAAGACTGGCGTGGGACCGGTATACACACCTTATTACAGATAACCCAGAACCGAGAAGCTTGGAGAACAAGGGTAAAATGTGCAGTAGACACCTACGACCTTTCAGCCCATGGATGATGATGATGATGATGATGATGATGATGATGATGATGATGATGCCGATGATGATGCCGATGATGATGCCGATGATGATGCCGATGCTGCTGCTGATGATGATGCTGATGCTGATGATGATAATGATAATGATGACGACGACGATTACGATGATGATGATGAGAACAGCTATATACTGCTGGATGAGGAGAGGATAGAATTCCAAGAGGATGGACCATGAAAGGATTGATCGAACTGAACCAATGTTAGCTGACCGTAAATGTTGTCAGTATGCGACCATTAATGTTAATTGGTACCAAGTGTATATCCATCACCCTTTGCTGCTGTGGACAAAGACTGAGACGGTTGCGGCTTAAGGGAGAATGGCTGGGTTAGGAACTTAAGACCATGGCCTTTCAATTCAGTTCAAGTCAATGGTTCAGATAGAAATTTCATTAGTATATGAGAAATGCGTTGAGCGGAATATAGAGCGTGTGTATGTTGGATCTGCTTCGTCAGGTTTCATTGACTTGCGTGATGAGACGGTGGAAGGTCTGATGGCAACGGCGTGTCTGCTGCAGTTGGTGGAAGTGGTTGACGCCTGCAGTGGCTTTCTCGTCAAACAACTCCATCCATCCAATTGCATTGGCATCCGACAGTTTGCCGATGCTCAAGGATGCACGGATCTCTACAGAGCAGCCAATGACTATGTTGTTGTCAGTATACGACATTATTATCAGTATCAGCATTTTCTCAGTGCTGTCTCATTACAGTATCTTCTCACCATTATCATTTCTCCAGTACCAACTTACCAGAAAAAGGTTTTGTTTGCTAATAGAGTCTCGCTTTTTAATGTAGAAATCTCCGTTTGATAATCGTATTAAAAATCGAATAAACGTTCAGAAACGAAGAGAGTTGACCAATAGCCGTTGTTGATTGAACTAGTCTGACAGTACTCAATTTCGTTCACTTTCTGCTCTGAGTTTGAGCTGTGTGACGGAAGAGTGTGTCTACATGTATCAAAACACTTACTGTGGTACCTTTGAACAAGGGCGTAACTCTGTTCAACTAAGTTGGTGGTGACCGAACATCTCTCCTTCATACTCCTCACCTCTTCCAAAAATTACGCTTTCATGTGACAACACTATTTGAACGTGACATTGACTATTACGGTCATTTCGGACACCAGTGTCACAATACAAAGTTACGCCTTTGCCCTCGAAGTGAATCTGATATGCATTGTTGTGACGTTGTTGTGACGTTTTCGTGACGTTGTCGTTTTGCGTGACTTGACTTTGTGTTCAGGAGAACTTCATTGAGGTCATGCACAATCAGGAGTTTCTGCTCCTGTCAGACGACGATCTTAGCCAAGTCCTTTCCAGCGACGACATCAACGTTCCGAGTGAAGAGACCGTCTTCCAGGCGCTCATCACGTGGGCCATGCAGGACTCTCCAGGGCGCGGCACACATCTCGCCAAGCTACTCGCTCACATTCGCATGCCTCTTCTGCCTCCACAGGTCTCAGACGTCCGCTTCAGTTTTTAGATAAATTCACTCAACTGCTAAGTCTTTTGTAAAGAGCGTATATTGGTGTTTGGCATGGAGGAGGGGTAGGCTTTTGCGCAAGCGTGTAGCCAATTTATAGGCTTATTATTGCTAACTTCACTAATTAATCAACATATAGAGCATATGAGCGATTTGTTCAGAGGGGCCTCTAACTGGGGTGCTAGAATACAAATTATACAATATTATTTAAGTGTCACGGGAGTCGTTGGTGATTTACAAATAGTAGGGTCACTTGATTGAATATGATGGAGGAGTTACTAGAGCGATGGACGATGCTAGCGAATGAGAGCGCGTAAATAGAAAGACTTCAGCTATGGAGCAATAGAGGCGATCGATTGATGGCGATCCAACGTTTGATTTGAAGCAAAAAAACGTCTGTTTCATTTGACATATCTTATCAGGATTATGCAGTCGAAGTTAGTCGAACCACTGGGGATAGTTCCAATTTTCACACAGTTAGCTCTGTCTTAGTTTGTTCCGTCTCTTAGGATTGGAAATCCTAAGGAAATCCAAAGGAATCCTAAGAAAATACAGAGGCGATCTTGAGGAAATCCAAAGGAAATCCAAATGAGATCCTAGAAAATCCAAAGGCAATCCTGGCTAACTGTGCTCTTGACTTTGACTTTTCTACCAAATTTTTGATCTTTATCATTTATTTTCAGATCTATCATTTCTAAGCCTCGATTAACTATTCATGCCGAATAGATCGTCATTTGCCCTAAAGAGTTTATCATCATACTGCTCATTAAGATGCTCCTGTATGGTCGTTGGTTTCCGAGACTCAAATGTCTGTTGGTCTTTGTCGTTCGCTTGTCCATTCAGTTCATAGCCGACCACGTGGCGTCCAATGTTTTGCTGAAGGAGGACCGTGAGTGTCAGGACCTGATCATGGACGCTCTCAAGTACCACCTGTTGCCCGAGCGAAGGTCGTCTCTTCAGAGCACTAGGACCAAACCACGCAAGTCAACCGTCGGTGTCCTCTATGCTGTCGGCGGAATGGATTGCACCAAAGGTCCGTTCAAACATGTCCATTGTCCAGTGTATAGGGGCTATATTAATCATTCATCTGAATTAAATGTGAGCAGTTGATATATGCAAATGCTTGTCTTCATGTCTTCGTCCTGATGAGGTAAGACGTGCGACTATTGCAAAAGGTTTTCAAATTGCCACATTGCTGCTGCCTATATAATATATATATATGTATAATATATATATGTATAATATATATATAATATATATATATATAGTCTTTTAAATTAGGTCGCATCTGTTCAGTGGTTTATTCGAATTGGTCCAGCATGTGATGCAATCAAGGGTTGTACCGCATCTTTATGAAGTATGGTAATGTAATCTGGATAATGGTATTCATCAGTCCTCGACTTGACTTACGGTGTTATTTGCTACAGGTGCAAGTCGTTTTGCCTTATATTTTGTTCACTAATACCATGTTTTACCCAGGTAGTCATTACAATTCTTAAATGTGTTGAACATTGCTTCCCCATGCATACCCATAAGGAAGCATTTGCACGGATTATCCTTTGGACAACCCCTCTGATTTGATGCAGTGCTCATGAGTAAGAGTGCCCCTTATGTTTTTTCTCAGCTGCTAAAAAGTATTTGTTCAAAAGTTGGTAGCAATCCCTCGAGTTGATCAAAAGTGTTTATGGAACATAAATACTTTTCATCTTTGTTATATACATGTTGATTCACTGCCTAATATGTGTACGTATGTGTATGTGTGTGTGTGCGGTTTGGTGTGTGTTCGCCTGATGATGTATCGTGACTGTAGGAGCGATAAGCATAGAGCGCTATGACCTGAGGTCCAACCAGTGGACACAGGTGGCCAACATGAACGGTCGACGACTCCAGTTTGGCATCGCAGTCTTGGACAATCTGTTGTACGTCGTCGGTGGGAGAGACGGCCTGAAGACGCTCAACACGGTCGAATGCTTTGATCCGAAGAGAAAAGTCTGGACGATGATGAGTCCCATGTCAACGAGAAGACACGGCCTTGGTCGGTTGTTCGCAGACACTGCACACATCGCTGCACACTAGCACATGCTCTGCTGCTCTCCTCATTGTCTTCGTCATTGTCATCGTCGTTGTCATCGTCGTTATAGTCTTTGTGATCGTCAGTGTCATCATCGTCGTTATCATCATTGTCATTGTCAGCGTTCTTATCATATTTGTCATTGACACCTTCACCATTGTCATTATCAACATTGTCATTGACGTCGTCATTGTCACATTCTTCATCATCATTATCATCTTCACCATCGTCGTTGTCATCTTCAGACAGAGAAGACACAAGGCATAGGTGGGTAGGCCACTTATTCTAAAAAGGCCAACCTATAAGTAGCTGCTCTGTTTGCCTGTAGAGCTTTGAACCGACAGGCAACAGGGTCACCTTGAGTGAAGGATCTGCTGCCAGGGCGGAATGGGACGAAGATGCAGCAGAGCTGCTTAGAATTTGGTGGAAAGCAGCTTGTAACATAATTACACATTCCATACCAATCTTAAGACTGTCCTATAAAGCCGGAATTAGGTTGGCAGTGCTCCTTAGTAGATGTTCTTGAAGGGATGCAATATAAATCTTCAAAATGAATAAAAGCTACAATCAAGATCTTGAACTCTAAATCGCTTTTGCATGGGCTGCAAAATAGTCCCACTTCATCACATTTCCCACTCCTCTCCAACTTGTATACCCACTATAGCCTGACTTCTTCTTTCTCTGATTTATAGGATAGAGAGCTGACTTTTCCAATGATTGTAATTTCACTCTGACAGATGTCTTAGCCATTTTATAACGGAGCTATAGAAGTCATTAGGTCGTTGTGAATTACATCACTTCCTCCAAATGGAAAACATTTATATATGCCCAACCCAACCGCAGCATTTAAAACAGACCACGGCTAGTTGATGCGGAAGAGAGCGTTGGCCTTGCCTGAGTGAATGTTGTGTGGTAGGTGTGGGAGTGTTGGAGGGTCCGATGTACGCGGTTGGTGGGCACGACGGCTGGTCCTACTTGAACACCGTCGAGCGATGGGATCCACAGGCGAAGCAGTGGAGTTTTGTAGCTCCTCTCTCGACCGCTCGAAGCACCGTCGGCGTTGCTGTCATCGGATTCAAGTGAGTCGTCCACTCTTCACTCTTTCTTTCTCTGCTGTCTCATTTTGGATTGCACTGCATTAAAAATGCACATTTGTAAAGCGCCTCTTACGGTTTAATTGAGCGCGATAATCGTTTTTAATTTTAATTAGAATGCTCTACTTTGAAATGGATTGTTCGCCAGAGTGCGAATATGCAGTTGGTTAAATAATGAATATACTTACTTACTTAAGCTATTCAGAGGCGTTCTCAGCGTGGATACTTGGTGGAAATTAAAACGTCTTCAGGCACCTCTGCCAATAGCTTAGAAGGAGGGGCCAATAAGTTGCTCTTTCAGCATGGGGCTACACAGTTGTGCGGTGATGTGTGCTCTAGTTTAAATCTATTTTAGTAAATCTCTGCTTAGTTGAGAGATTTCGAAACATAAATGCAAAATTGTATGCATGTATATGTATATAGGCCTATTGTATACAGGCACGCGCATAAGAGACCTTGGCATCTGTCGTGATCGGGAGTGAGTTTCTCCAAGTTGTCGTTAACGGAGACGATTTCGATGATGACTAATTGATTTCTTAATTCTGCCAAGAATTTTAGTTTAATCACTTGAGGTAATCTGCATTAAATCCCTTTTGCAGTTCGTGTAATTGTTCAGGCGAATAGTGTGTCTTATCTAGAAAATGTTGCCTATTAGCCAAACGCAGATAAGCGACTTTTATTGACTCATTTAATATGGCAGTGTGACTACGTTTGGCGTTAAAGTGTGAGCAGTTCAGTGGTGAGGAATTATAATGTATATATATATATATATATATATGTATATATATATATATCAATGCACAAATCGCAACCGTGGACTCTGCATTTCCAAAGCGTTTCCCTAGAGCGCAGCTCCGAGCACCAGCATATTCACAAGCGCTGCATCATGTCAGAGGAGTTGTCTAGAGATGTCACGGGAGGCATGGGTCTGGTCACCAGAGAGCCCACTGCAATCTGGTAGAGGAACATAGAGAAGCGGTAGAGGACCAGAGAAAAAAGGTAGAGGAGCAGAGAGAAGAAGTATAGAACTATAAATAAGAGGTAGAGAACTATAAAGAAGAGGTAGAGAAATAGAAGGAAGGGGTAGAAAACCATAGAGAAGCGGTAGAGGACATGAAATTAAATGGGAGGTAAAGATTGGCTGTCAAATTGCTGTCAAATTCTTGTCTGTATTGATAGGCTATATGCGGTCGGTGGTCGAGACGGAAGCTCCTGCCTGCGATCCGTTGAATGTTTTGACCCTCACACAAACAAGTGGTCGCTCTGTTCTCCAATGACAAAGCGCAGAGGAGGAGTTGGTGTTGCCGTCTGCAATGGATTCCTTTATGCGGTCGGGGGCCATGACGCCCCTTCCAGTAACCCAACGTCCAGTCGGTTTGACTGTGTCGAACGGTGAGTTCAGACGGTCAAGACTGAATTCCACTTTCTGCTCTAGTGCTGATTTCTGGAGTCTAGTACTTGAGCCAGATTTCTATTCTGATACCCCATTCATCTGATCACTCACTATAGCCTTGGCCTAGACTACCTAAGAAAATAAAGTACTAAGCCCATCACATACCTTTTGGGTAAAATCCTCTAAGCAATCCTATATTCATTGATTATTTAAAAATAACTCCCCTCTAGGTGCTACATCCTCTTATTCCTATATACTTTCTCTGTCCTCTCTTAGCATTATCCTCTCTTAACATTTGCCCTCCCTTAATTAACTTCAACCATGAAGTTTGATTACTGAGCATTAATTCTACAGTCATTTCCTGGTGAATAAACAGCCCTATATTATATACTACTGGGTTAGCATTGCACCTCATGCGATCTTTGAGCAAGTCTTGCATTGACTGCTGAAAATCATCCTTTGTCACCCCAACTCGTGTCGTGATTTATCCATATCACCTTGTGTATCTCTACTCCAATCCTAGGCACATACACTTTAGTTGTCCACTTGCATGTTTGACCTTTGCGTCTTGAACTGGAACTGAACCTTTTGTATCATACACTTCTGACCCTCTTCAAGTCCTCTATCTACTGTCAGCCGTGACCTACCAGAGTTCTGTTTCATTTGTGCCATTTTCACATAATGTTTCCTTTGCTGTATTTATTTCACGAAAACTCTAGATTTGTTTTACAGCTATGATTGCAAAACGGACACATGGACGTTGGTGTCTCCGATCAGTTCTCCACGTGATGCGGTTGGAGTGTGTGTCCTTGGCGACCGACTGTATGCAGTTGGAGGATACGATGGACAACAGTACCTCAACGATGTCGAATCCTATGATGCGCAGAACAATGAATGGACCAAGGTCAGTATATCTACGTCATCTCAACACCTTTGTCCATCACACACGACTATTGGATTTATAGTGTGCATAGATTATTGGATGTAAAAGCAAGATATCTGTCAACAAATTGGTTTGTTTGCTTGACTGTTGTTTCTGTGAAAATCGCCAATGCTAGTTAGGCCCAATTGGCGATTGGCCTGAGAAAGTTTGCATCTTATCAAGGCATTTTTAAAGTAGCCATTGCTATAGCATGCATGTCAGTAAATGTCAACAGACTTTATTTTACTATGCGTTACATCAGCTGACGTCAGTGGAAATTAAATTCTATTCAGTGAATTATTTTAGTGTTTTTTTTATTTATGCATAGCATCAATTTATATTCTGCAATGTTTCTAAACTATTTTTATATCTATTGTCTACATCTGTTCTTGTCAAGATACTTACTTGCTCACTTTATTATTCTGTTTTTTCATAGGTGGCGCCTCTTTGTACTGGGCGTGCTGGCGCATGTGTCGTTCATCTGACAGGGCACCAGTAGCTGATGTCAGCTGAATCAGAAGCAGAGAATGCCGCCGTTTGTTCGGTCGTTTTCCAGTGATTGTCTTTTTTTACTGTGTTCTCAAACTCTTGCAAATTCTCTGCTCTGAAAAGTGGTTGGTTACCTTTTGATTGTCTATGTGTTGGTTCCATGAATACCAGATTTCAAAGTCTTCGTTCAGCAGGTGAAATCTCAGTTACAAATATGCGGTTGATTTTGTGAGATTCTCAAAGTGAATGGGTTGTGCGAGTCTTTGCTTATGGTACTACAAAGAAACTCGACTATTTCTACTCTCACAGAGACAGCGACAGAGAGAGGGAGAGGGAGAAAGAGAGAGAGAAGAGACAGAGACAGACAGATAGATACAGAGAAAGGGAGAGAGAGACAGAGACAGAGATAGAGAGAGAGAGAGAGAGAGAGAGGGACAGACACAGACAGACAGACAGAGAGATTGATGGAAATGCCACCTTTCCTTCACTGTTATGCATACCTCATGTCTTGTCAATAGCTTAAAGTTTCTTCTGCAGTTGTTGTTCATGTTGTGCTGTGTTCCGTCGCTTCTTTGTCAAAGTTCACTCAATTTGTACAAACTATTACGGTCGCTTTCAATAAAACTTCCAAACAGCTTTCCAGCAAATCTACACCACATTACCTAACAAAGTTTGTTAGAAAATGTTGATGCTCAACCTCAACCAGTGTTCTTGGTTTTGTTGCTACTGATAATAATCTGTATGCAACCGCTGCAGGAAACTTGCATGGGAGTTCTTTGCGTGATGTCGTTGCATGCAGTTCATTGAAGACTGTATGCACCAATACACGATGTCACTAAATAAATATAAGTTTACTTTAAAAATATTTACCTGTGCTAACTTTATGACCCATTTATCATTCGTTAACTTCAGACTTTTGAATATCATTTAAGGAAAAAAGAAAATAGTTTGCAATTGCAAATGATTATCAGATATCAAGAGAGAGGCGTTGTATGACTATGTGTATACAGAGTCCTTGTCTTGTGCTGCGAGTTGTGAAGTAAAAATTGGATTTGTTATGCAGACGTTTCAAATATCAAAAGTGGGCCATTAATTAAAGTGTTTATTTTTCGTATGCCTATAAAATATCCCAATAAAAAGACGTTTTGTTGTGCAATTTAATCTGCTTATATCAAACTCAAATAAAGTGTTTTCTTTTCAGAATAAGCCTAAGTGTGTGTCTTGTCAACGAAGTTTAAAAAAGTCTAAAACAGCAACAGTCTTGTTTCACAAGCTCTAACAATAGATCTACGCATGAAAATCGTTTCGCAAATAATTCTCACTTGCACACCACTATGAATTCAACAAACTATCTAGGTTGGCTGGATCTGAGAAATAGCCTAAGTCTAGCACCGGGAGCAAAATCCGCTTCCGGTGGTGAACGGAGGATTCACTAAAGCTACGAGAGAGAGAGATTCGTCGGGTCTAGCCGCGTAGATTAGCATTCTTGGTGTCGTTGTTATCTTCAGTCCTTTTGCAGCTTTTCCGGTCGGAGTCGAGAGCGTATCCTGGAAAGCAACTACACTTGAAGCTTCCTTCCGTATTTTCGCATAGATGGTCGCAATATCCGCCGTTCACCTCACACTCGTCAAGGTCTGCCAACAGAACAATAAATTTATCCAAATTGGGTACACAAGAAAATTGCAAGACACGTTTAAGTGCTAAGCCCTTTTGTGAGTCACATAAAGTCGCTATTGGTACATGTACATATATGCAGTTGGCCTGCCTTCAGAAATCTCTCAAGGGTACAATATTCTGTTCATTAAAATCTTTCACAAACCCGCTGACGCGACGCAGCGGTCGTGAATAAGCAGGTGACCAGCGTCTGGCTTTAGAAGTTCGCGAAGTTTGCCATTACGATTCTATATGTTGCTCGCTGTGGCTCTTAATCTTGGCAAGTAGGCCTAGATGCAATCACGTGCTTATACTAGTATAGTATACTAGTATAGGCTATACATAGATCTACACTCATAAGCTTCATTTTGACAGTATTCAATTACGAAGGTTTCAGATTTAAAGACAACCTGAAGGCACAGAAAGCTAGAAACTGGCTTAGGTCTCTAATTATTATAGTGTGTGCTAAACTCACATCTACGTAGTTGTTGCTGTGTTTGGGTGTGTGTGGGTGTGCAGAGAATATTTAGAAATAATAAATAAATAGATATAAAATCTTTAAATTAATAAATTAATTATTAGGCTCTTGGAGGTGAACGTCTCCGGATACACCCGCTCCCCACGCTAATCGAATCTCGCTGAGCAGTGAAAATAATCGCTTAAAAACAGTAATTGGCATGACCTCACCACGTTCGGAAACATTTCTTGAGCCTAGGGCTATCGTGAGCGTAGCTGCCCTTACCTGCGCAGGTCTTTTTGTCTGGCTGAAGACCGTATCCGTTTTTGCACGAACAGGAGATTAGTCTTCGGTTATCTTGCTTACACAATTGAGCGCATCCTCCATTACTCACTGCACACGATCGTTTTGATTTTGCTGAATAGTTAAAAAGCAGACATCATTCGTCATTTCTTTAATCCACAGGCTGTTGGTTCATTCATTCATTCATTCATTCATTGTGAAGATTTATACAGCGCCTCTTCAAGGTTACGCTACTACTCAGAAGCACTCCACACCTCTGCACGGCTGAAAAGAACAGCTTTTTGGCTGTCAGTGGATAATCGAATATTTGTTGCTGGAATCGCCCATCGTCGCTTCATTATACCTGCGTATTGCAAGAGGTGATTGCAGGTTCTTCACGAAAACGTTGAATCATTACGACAACACATGTCATGCATAGTGATTCAAATCAATCACAAAATTCGCTTTAGCTACACATCAGGCAGGTTAACTTGCGTCAGCACCTAAGAGCTGATGACTCGCTATCGTTACAGACATTATTTCAACCGATCTAACTACCGTAGACAATGTATATTATTGAGACTATTAATTTAATTTTTTTAAACTATGAATGAAACAATTTATTATGGAGTAGACAGTAATAGTGTAAAGTCAAAAAATTTTAGCACCAGGGAGGCCAGCTATATTCTTTACCGACATCATGTCAATCTGTTCCATAAGAGCATCTGGAGGCTGGAACGATGTTTGGAGTGGCATATCTCATCTTTTAAATAAACGCAAGTGACGATGTATAGGCCTACGCTATTGCTTATACCTGGAATACACTTTGGGAGATCGCCAATCCAAGCTCTTCGTTTACAGTAGACATGAGCTCGTTTGTCGTTCTCCAGTTTGTAACCATCGCCGCAGGTGTACTCTGTGTAGAGATGAGGACGACCCTCTAGAATCACGAACTTCAGTGTGGACAGCGAATGATCCAGCGCAGGTGCGTCTACGCTGCCGTGGGGATCGGAGCTGATGCATGAATAGTCGGCGAAGAGAAGCAGTTCGTCATGACTCAGACGCCGGGCATTACCCAAGATGTCTCCTTGTTCGGGATCCTCGTATACTGGAAAACAACGTCAGATAGTACGACCAATGAAGCAATTATTGCCATTTTGCTGTGCTATAGTTTATTACCAGCGTGCGAATTGTGTTGGTGGCGAATACACGTTTAAGTTATTAGAACAGAAGAAACTCGGCGAGGGAACAGTTTTTTCTCTTAAGTGCAGTAGCAACACGAGTAGTCAGCAAAGTAATGACGGTGGAGCAATCACGCCCTCGCCGGAGCTGCTGCTGGGTGGGCGTAGTCTGGGAGGTAGCGCTGGCGGGGTTGGCGCAGTCTACTGGCTGAGCCTATTGACAGGCCCGGACAAACGTGGCTTAGTATTGCAAGTGTTGCAAATGGCCCTTTCGCGCGGCGTAGTACTAGAAGATTTTTGCACCTGGAGTCATCTTGAACCAGATTTAGGCCTAAATGTAGTTGGGAGAGTTTTTGTTACGTCTGTTGAGCACCGCATCTGCAGCTCGAGCTTCGCAGTCGTCCATCCTGAATCTATTTTCGATATAAAAAAGTCGGTATAAGCCTACTTCACAAAGACAACCATTATAGATGTCTGCACACTCACACCATAAATAATTTGCAACGTCTATCTAGTTCTTAAGCTCATCGCCAAATTCGCCAATCAACGAAGTCTGGTTCTTTTATTGTTTCTGTTGTGTCTTTCACTAAATATCCAACTATGTCCTGGCATGGAGAAGGAGTTTCCATCAGTACAGGAAAATTGAACCTATCGAGGGTCGTTTATCCACTCTGGATGAGTAGACGTAAATAGAAGAACCAATTCATCTCCCTATTGCCAGAGCAATAGTCGTTGAAGTCTCATTGTTGTATTACAGTCAGTAGGCATTGTTTGAACACCGCATATGAAAGTGAGGACAAGTGAGGACTCCGTCCAAAATGCTGGGGAACGGGTGCATTCATACATCCCGAAAGGCATCCCTATATATATATTATATATATATATAATATATATAATATTTTAATATATACATATATGCTGCATGGTGTATATACTTGCCGACAGTCTGGCACTTGGGAATGGTGCCGATCCATGTGCTGTTGACACAGTAGACGTTCTTGGTGCCCCCTGCTGTTGGTTTGAAACCCCACTTGCACTGGTAGGTAGTGTAGAGACGCGGGTGTCCATCTTGCAACGCCCAGCGAGTGAAGGCGCGGGCGTTGGGCACAGACGGTGGGTAGACGGTGAAGTCACTGCGGACGCACGAATAGTCTGCGTCCTGCAACCAATCCGAGTGACTCTTCTTCCCTTCTTCCGCCTTGTCTTCCGAATTCGAATGCTTACCAACCAGATTTGGGTATTTTGATGATTTCTTCTCTGAAGCAATTCCCTGCTTGCCTGACGTGATATAAAAATGAAACTAAGTTAATTAAAATTATGCTGATGCTATGAACTTATTGGTGCTATTTATAACTGATTTGAGCCGGTATTCAATAGGCGAGATTGCACAAGGAACAGTTCAAAACACCATGTGATATGTGTGTGTGTACCAGCTGCCCATAAGTAGGTCTATGTGCGTCTGTTAGCAAGTCTATGTGTGTTCATGATTAGAGCTACATGTGTTAATTAGGAGGTCGATGTGTGTGTCCATTTTTAGGAATGCGTGGCTCCATTAGTAGGTCTATGTGTGCCCATTACAGTAGGTCTAAAGATATTCCCATTGATGCCACAATTGATTAGTTAGGTTGCATGTGTCTACCGTTGATGCACTGTGGTGTCGTCCCATTCCATTGTCCGTCGATGCAAGCAAGGACTTCGGATCCTCCACTTAGACTGAAACCCATTCGACATTTGATCCGAACGAGTCCTCCGCCGTGCAGCCACACCATCAACCCATCTCTTACTGACGGCATCGCGCAATCAACACCTGTTTTGTCAACAACCACCACCTGCTGTTTGTTATGCAGGATAACTATGAATGTAATCATTTTTATCCAGCTACTACATAGCCTCTACTCTACTCACTTTTCAAAGACTGAATGGACTCAGTTGAGTCAGATTTTTACTAAATTACTACTACTGTCAGTGGGTCCCGTGTGAATGGCCCCATGCTCTTTAAGGTCGCTGTGTAGGCTATGCGGATCGTATTAACCAGAGAATAATCTCAGAAATAAATCATCATCGGGAGGCGACCCTGAAATCTCACATAATGAGGTTCACGGAGATTACAATTATTCTGAACAATGGGTCGCAAAGACACAACTACCGGCGACGTTAACTAGGACAATAAATAACAAATATAGTTGACTTTTAGTTTGATTATTATGTTAATAGTGTCCAAAATACATGTATTTTGCTGTCTTCAGTTATTAATTAGCCTAAGCTTCAGATTATTGTGCATTAGATTAGCAAATAGTTACCAATCGGAACGTGCCAAAAACCAAACGGTAAAACGCTAGAGATTATTAGGAATGTACCTGCTTTTGAGAGACTCTTGTGATAATTCTGTCGCAACAGGCTCAGAATAGTAGGCCTATTTTTATTAAACTAACAGACATCTAAGCTCTTACCTTGGCAGCATGTTCACATGAAGCCCGTATAGAAGCCATATTCCCACATGAAACCATGCATTAAACCCATAAAGTATTACTCCTAATTCACACTGAAATGCTGATAGGGTCCAGCCTGTCTGTAGGAGTGCAAAATGGTCGCAGGGAGCAGCAGAGCCACCTTATAAAAACTGCAGGTAAATCTTCTTCTTCTTATAGCTCTCCATTCTACAAGAAGGCGTTTGTTGTGCTGAATGTGGAAGGCCACTAATTAGTCCCAGGATAGGACAATACATGTAGGCCTAATAAACGTGTGAACAGACCGACGCATATAGGTGGCTGATCCAACCAAAGTCCATTGCGACAATTCGTTTCTTGGCTTCCAATCAGGGTGTGGCCCGGCTGACAGAGGAATTCCACCGACGCTTCGTCTCTGCTCAACTGGTAAGTCCCCCTCAAGGGAGCGATCGGTTCTGGACAACCTATGACAACGAACAGTCAACGATTGAGTAAACAAGTAAGTAAACTATGGGGATCTACAATCAGACAGTAACTCGATATATGTGTGTGTCGAAGTTGGCTGATAAGATGAGTTGAATCAATTATCAACTTTGAATTATAGATTCAATCGGAAAATAGCTACAAATAATGAGGATAAACCACCAATGAAGGAATTACCGAAACTGTGTCGAATGGTAAATCTATTCATGACAGCGTTCTATGTTAGCTGTTTATTTACCTATGTAACCTATTATGTATGTCCTATATATATATATATATGTATTCTTAGTATTCTACATATAGGCCCTACATAGATTTTTCCAGTGTACATGTAGTCGTACATGGACATGTTTAAGTGAGTACATATAATATAGGCCTTATTCAAAAATTTTACAGATATGTGTGTTATTATACTATATGTATGTATTTATGTGCATGTTTTTTTTAAATTCTTGAAATTTGATGTCGCCCTTTTTCCAACATCTTTTTACTCTGAAGTGGACACGCCTCGACGGCGCAAATGCAGTTGTAATGCAGAGCAATTGTCCGCAAAGGACTTGCTCAAGGTCCTACACAATGACTGAC
The DNA here is from genome assembly GCA_959347315.1 of Bimastos eiseni. Lineage (NCBI taxonomy): Eukaryota > Metazoa > Annelida > Clitellata > Crassiclitellata > Lumbricidae > Bimastos > Bimastos eiseni. Next base: position 18,495,093 of record OY365815.1, read on the forward strand.
GACTCGGACGAGGGTCGAACCCGCTCACTCAGCACACACTGAGTGTTACCAGCCCACCGTTCTAACCGATCAGCCACCGTGCCAAACATGTTGATATGTATATGTATGGGTTAGGGTTATTCATATATGTATGCATGTATGTATGAATATATGTATATATGCATACTGTGTGTTTGCATGAGGGCACAAAATGGTGCATTTTGGGGGAAGTATCTCAGAGATGTACTTCTTTCGAGTCGTAATGAAGCTTTTAAGGGGAAATGCATGCGTATACATAATATGTAGGCTATCTTCTAAAAAAATGAACTAGAAAATAATCCAGAACAAATCTTAACCTGTACGCTGTATATTTCATTTGACAAGTTACGAGCATAAATAATTCCGCTTTTTCCTGTGAAGGAATCTGCGTTCAGCAGCAACAGCAGCAGCAGCTTCTGTATGTTTTAAAAAAATAAAAAACACACAGAAGTTTATTGGCTCTTGTTGTCAGTCAGCTTATAGGGCCTATACATGCATACATAGGCCCTGTAAGCTGACTAGTGTGGGATGAATGGCTGCTATTCCTTTGTGATATTCACGTTCAGCGCTCTCTGTCTCTCTCTGTCTCTCTGTCTCTCTGTCTCTGTCTCTGTCTCTGTCTCTATCTCTGTCTCTGTCTCTGTCTCTGTCTGTCTGTCTGTCTCTGTCTGTCTGTCTGTCTGTCTGTCTGTCTCTGTCTGTCTGTCTGTCTGTCTCTCTCTCTCTTTCTCTGAATTGTTCTATGTCTCCCACAACTGCAACTGTCTTCAACACGTGTGGAAGGCTGTTCTGAGTGAGGAGAGGGACGGGGACTTGTTGCGTTCGTTTGTAAACTCTGATCCTCGACACAGGAGATAAATGAGTGTTGTTCTCATTGATGTATAGCATTGCATGGCATTTCGTGCTTCTCTTCAGTCTTGATCTTTTTTTTAGACCCAACGATTAACAGATGTCAAGTTCGGCTTTTCAGTCTGCGTTGTACTTTGCGCTCGTAGGCCTACGTCTTGCTTTTGTAATTTAGAATAACGTTTCGTCTGGCAATGAAGACGATTGTTTCGTAATCACTGTACTGACTGAGGCTGAGAAATCGACGGCGCTTAAATACGCAGAGCCTCTATTTTTCAGTTGTCATAGAAACTGACACGCACATATAAAAATGGAGACTAAAAAAATTACTCGGCAGTGAGGAGGGAGGCAGCGCAACGGTTTTCAGCGCATACATACAAGTACTTTGCAACAAGGCAGTCTGTATGTATACGCTATGCGCTTACACTAGTCAGCTGTTGATAAGATATATCGTCAGCAGAGATCGAATCTATAATTATAGCAGATGGAGATTTAGTGCTTCTGATACGATTATATCCGGGTGCCATATAACGTTTGTTAGCCTTTCTTGGTACCCACGTGAGTTCCGTTGGGAGATCACGTTCATCCAATTTGATCGGAGAAAATGTAGATAAATGCCACCTAACTCCAATGGAATGTTCCATTCGTTTTGAGCCACAGCCAGACGCCTATTGCTCTAAGTATGCTTTCCTCTGTCTGTCTATGTGTCTGTGTATCTGTCTGTATGTATGTATATATGTATGTATATACGTACGTTCGTACGTACGTACGTATGTATGTATGTATGTATGTATGTATGTATATATGTATGCATGTATGTATGCATCTATGTATATATGTATGTATATATGTATGTATATATGTATGTATGTATGTATTTCTGTCTCTGCTGACTGTCTGTCATTGTCTTTGGTTTTCTCCGTGTCGTACATGAGGTTCTTTTACGTAGTATTCAGCTGTCTGATTAGATTAAGGGTGCAGCGTCCGAGGCATCCATACCTGGATTTGAAACCGAGATAACGGTGAGAGCTAACCCTGACAATCTTTTATGATTTGACCTTGCTTTTTTTTCGCTGTCCAATCACTATGCCACTGTGTCAAGAACAGCTCATACTGACTTCCCTTCAGTCGTATTTCCGCTTGAGGTAGAGAATTAGAGATGCAGGGCAAGAAATAAATTCATCAGGCTATTAACAATTTTGAATTGTAACAATATTAACAACCTTGAAATTTAATGACGACATCGAATGCAGCACAGTTGATTGAAACAAAGCAATTTCAAGGGATGTTTAAAACGTCACCAGCTAGCTTATATCTAGGGCCTATGACTAGGCTAATCTTTTTAAGGCCTATATATTTTAGACATGTGTATAGTAGTTACCAAACTCCGCCACTGTTCGCGCTATTACGGCGCCAGTCCAAAGGATAAAGGAGGAGAGCGACATTAATGATCTTTGTTATCACAGTGAAACTAGTAAACTACAACGATAGGCCCTTCTAGTTATAACTTATATTTCAGCACATGAACTTATATGAAATATTAAATAGCCCCATTGTGTTCTTCGCGTAGTCTTCTTATGCATAGGTCTAAAAAGTAGGTCGCCAAGGTTTCTCAGGATACAGATAATCAACAAGGGTGATAGTGGCTACAATGTTGGCCTGACCTAGTCAAAGGACATTTGCATGATGTCCTTGGCTAACCTGAGTCCTAATCCGGACAATAACAGTGGCCTAGTAGCCACAAAGCTAGGTCAGTTGTTTATCTGTGTGTGTGCATTAAATCTATATATGTACTGCAGAATATGTGGAAATTCTCCTAAGGCGAGTTACTCTCGCTAATCTTTGAGTAGGGCCCTGTTGATAAAGTTCACTTGAAGACGATAGGATTTCAACCCAAACTGCTTCCAGCGACCAACTCAATCATCTAATCAGCGCACTTCGCTTCTCAGCCACTTGCATTTCTGTCTGTCATGCACGGTTGCTTTTCATTTCTCTTATTTTTACCCTCTTTTATTTAACTTGGCTTGCATAAAGTTTGTCACGGACATCTATCAACTCTTATTCAGGTATGTCCCCGTCGATCTACAGAGCTGAAATTTTGCATACATTTCAGACTTGTCTGACAATGCATTGTATCAACTTTTTATGGACATAACTCAAGATTTAGAAAATAGTGAAAAAAGGAAAAAACTATATCGTTTAACCTCTCGAACGAGTCATCTTTGACGAGCTACACTCTGGCAAGTTTACATCAGCAATGATGGGCCTATGCAATCAAAAATCTATTAAGGAAATGGAACGATCACGCCATGCATCTACCAGATAAAAGAGGGTCCCGAAAACCCCATGTTTTTACTTAAACTTGTTACAAACTGTTGTCGCGGCCATCTTTCCTATTGCCAGCGCTTTTGACCCTTCAACAACGAGCTGCATAGGTGTGCCCAAGCATTTTAGAATGCTTTCGTCGTTAAAAAATTACAAAAGCTTCTTTGGTTAGCAAAATGTCAATGCGTGATATTTAATGAAAATGACACAACCACTGCCAGTAACATTATTGAGCGTGTGATTATAGCCTCATATGAGCAAGCCCTAATTTAGTTTTAATAAAAAATTGGATTAGATAACTGTCTCATATGCCATGAAACACCACGTGGAGGATTTAGGTTGGAGTGAAAACACCAATTTCACAGCTTCTTCATAACTTTGGAATTAGGTTTACTGTTGCAATGTTATAGGCCTACGCGTTTAATTTTGATGCTGCGTAATCCAAACGAACATTAAAAATCTAAAATGATACGAAACAATATGGGCCAGTATATTCTTACCTTTGGGACGTTTTCCCTGATGACTTTGCTGGGCAAGATCACCTGACGTTAGGGTCATGAATATCATAGTAATCATTAGTCGCCATGCAATCGAATTTAGGGCTCTATCCGACGACGACGACATTGTGTTTCTCCGCAGAAGCGACTGTTTAACCGCAGCAGGATGAATAGTAAACAAAACGCACTCGAGGTTAATTCTATATTAGCTCTTCTGCTTTAGGTTTAAAGTTTAGACTCCATCTTCTCAAAACGATGTTAGTCGGTCTGCTTATCTCAAGAGTCAAGTAGTCTTTAGCATAACAGTTTAAAGCCTTGCAGTCTAACAGACTAATTTCAAAGCTAGACTTCTGATTCAGCTTCAACAAACAAGGTTTACGCCTTGTGCTCACTGAACTGCTATTCAATAGCAGGATCTGTGGTAATGGTTTTACCAATCCTTTACTACAGCATTGGCGGCCTGTGAAACCAGTTTCCTATAAGCACCGTGCATACTATACTGGTATTGAGCCGACAAAAACGCAGACGCCTCTAATCTTTGATCATTTTTATGAATATATTAAGCTTCGCTGCTTCGGAACGGCAGCGCTTTGGGTTCCTTCATGGTTCTCTGCTAGGCCTACGTTTTCGACATTCTTTCGCCAAGTGTTTGCGTCTTGCTACGATGGGCTTGATAATCTGATTCAGTTACTCACACTATAATCAAGCTTTCTCTGTTGGGTAAAGCTAATGAGAGACAATATAATACCAGTGTAAAAATTTAATATAGGCCTACCACCGATTTCAAGTTACCCCGATTTCAAGTTACCCCGATTTCAAGTGACCCCCGATTTCAAGTTGCTCCCGGTAATCTGCAATTGATTTTATATTCCAACCTCGGGGCAGCCTAAATCTGACTTTATATCGCTCATTCCTTTATCATAATTATTACCTCTATGAGATTTAGCTGAATGCAAACTTTTTGCGCCTACAACTCAATCTAAAAAAAATGGCGGACGAAAATGATCCCTGAAGCCGACAGAAAAATGATTGTGCCACCTAAGAATTACAATTCAGGAGAAAATGGAGAGGGATGGACAAGAGAATGGTGCTATCCGACTAAATGATGAAGGAGGGTCGCAGCAAGTTGAAGGAGCGAGTCGGAAATCGTGACGAATGACAACATTAGACGCAGGGCCGGTGTAGGAGGCAGGCTGGACTCAAGGCACATTATGTACTCTAGAGTCCATGAAACCTGCAGGCACCGAGGACTCTAGAGACGGCATGCCTATTACTTGAACATGAGGGCAGCAGGTAGGATGGACTCTAGCAGAATTTCATACTCTAGAGTCCGAGATACCTGGAGGCACAATGAACTCTAGGCTGCAATTAAATTCATCATCATGTCAGGCGGTATCCGGACATTTCCCGCGGACACTCCTCCCGGACATTTCTCTCTCGGACAGTCCTCACAGGACATTTCCCCAGACACTACCATCCCCGTTTAATTATTTATCCAGCATAAACATTAATGTGAAGATGCATTTAGGGCATGATATCGACTATTTAAATTTATTTTTAATTATTTAAGGACGATGCATATTATGTGTGTAATGCATAGTAATCCTGGAGAAATCGAGTTTTGTCTGTACAGTAGGCCTATAGGCGTATGCAAACAACCATTATCATGCATGGACATGCAGATATCATGCGATTTCAAAGTGGTTGGAACAGAACTAATTGATGAAAATAGTTCTTCTTAATTTCGAAATTGGATTTATGAAGAGCTTTCTGCTTGAATGGAAGCAAGAATCATGAAAAATTCTGCCTACATGAATGCGGGACTGGTGAAAAGATTTCAGCCTGAATTGAAAGTGGATCTATGTTAAACTAGGAGCTGGATTGATGAAACGAATGCCGTTTAAATGAAAGCGTGAACGATGAACAGATTGTAACTAGAAGGTGGAATGATGAAATGAAAGTGGTTTTAACTGGAAGTTGGATTATTGATTAGAATGAGCTTTTAGATATGCATATTGAATAAGGCACAAGAAATACACGAGAGTGAGATGAGCTAGTCAAAGTATCTGAGAAAACATAATGAAATGTCATAGAAATATAAATTGTACTAAAACCACTCGTACACAGGTTGACGTTCAGAGTACATTCTCCAGCCCTCAGAATGGGTGAAATGCAGACACCTACACACATGCAGTTATGACTGCGGCTAATCTGCTGTTTTGATAGTTGGTGCGTCAATTATAGTTGCAGGCTGTGCTCACGCTCGGAGCTGTTTGCTCTGGCATCGGTTATATATGATCATTGTCTGTAGCATGGGAAGCTGTCTGGTGCAAATGGTGCCATCTGGCACTGCATGGAAACATTTAGATGCACCGAAGAAACACCAGTCGAACTAGTTGGCCAACTAGATCAACTGCGGAGGTGGAGGAGGAGGAGTAAGAAGATGAGAATACAGACAGTGATTACCTCAGTCTCTCGTGTTGCACTTGGGAACATTTCAGTTGGCCAGATTTGCGCACGTGTATATGTATATATATACATATATATATACCAATATATATATATATGTATATATATAACCCCAACCCTAACCTCATACCCTAAACCTAACCCTAACCCCAACCTTAACCCTAACCCTAACCCCAACCCTAATCCTAAAACGAACCAAACCTCAAACCTAACCCCTACCCTAACCCTATAGCCCTAAGAGTAACCCACTAAACCTAACCCCATATATAACACTAACCCTTTACCCAAACCTAATAGAAACCCAAACCCTAACGCTATCTCTAATCCTAACTATAATTCTAAACCTAACCATAACCCCAACCCTAACCCTAGCCTGACCCTAACCCACCCCTAACCATAACCCAAACCCCAACCATACCCTAACCCTAACCCTAACTTTAACCTTAACCCTAACGCTAACCCTAACCCTAACAGTAACCCTAACACTAAACCTAACCCTAACCTTAACCCCAACTTTAACCCTAACTGAACCCTATATTTAATCCAAACAATAACCATAACACTAACCCTAGCCTTAACCCTATCTTTAACCCTAACCCTAACCCTAACCTTAGCCTAACCCTAACCCTAACTGAAACATATATATAATGCAAACCCTAACCCAAACTCTTACCCTACCCTCACCCCAACTCTAACCCTAACCCCACACCTAACTCTAACCCTACCCCTGGCCTTAACCCTTACCATAACCCTAACTTTAACCCTAACCCCAGCCCTAACTAACCCAAACTAACATTAACCCAAACCCTAACTCTAACCCTAACTCTAACTTTTACCCTTACCCTAACCCTAACTGTAACCCTAACCCTAACTAACCCAAACTAACCCAAACCCTAACCCTTACCCTAATCTTAACCCTAAACCTAACCGTAACCGTAACCCTAACCCAAACCCTAAATCTAATCCTAACCCTAACCCTAACTGAACCCTATATATAATCCCAACCCTAACCCTAGCCGTACCCTGACCCTAGCACTAACCCTAACCTTAACCCTAACATAACCCTAACTTTAACCGTAAACCTAACCTAACCCTAACTCTAACCCTATAACCCTAACCCAAACCCAGACTCTTACCTAACCCCAACCCTAACCCTAACCGTAAACCTAACCGTACCCTAACCTTAACTTTATATATCACCCTAACCTAACCCTGTATATAACCCTAACCCTAACCCTAGCCCTAACCCTAACTTTAATCCTAGCCCTAACCCACACCCTAACCCTAACCCTGTATATAACCCTAACCCTCAGTCTCTCGTGTTGCACTTTGGAAAATCTGCAGATCTGTTTCAGTTTTGCGCACATATATATATATATATGTATATATATAGGGTTATGATTATGGTTATGTGTTAGGGTTAAGATATATATATATATATATATATATATATATATATATATATATATATGCACATACCTCAACCCTTACTCTAAGCCTAAGCCTATATATAACCCTAACCCAAACCCTAACCCAAACCCTTACACTAACCCTAACCCTAAAGGGGTCGTCGTTATCTATTGATTTCTATAGCACTGCTCAAAAGTCAAACCATGCTCGCCGAAAGGGGCCCAGGGAGAAATGCGGAGTCATCCGGCGATTTTCAGGGGACCTAGACCGACCCGCAATCAATTTATGGAAACTATTATCCTTAAAACAAAGCTTGTGATTTATGAATTATTAAATATAATATTACGGAGACTTAACTATAACAGTTTAAACTTCAAGCAGCTGAGTATTTGCCTTACTCATCATTCTCTGCTTTAGAACACGCTAACTAAAAGTCCCGTGTCTGCTCTGCCAATGGAGTCTGAAAGTGTTTAAATTTTGCAACTGATAAGTGTTCATATATTTCAACCGATAAAGTGCTAAAATAATATTGCAATTGATAAAGTGTTGAAATATTGCAACTGATAAAGTCGATGGCACCTGCCAGAAAGCGAGGCCATTGGGGTAAACGGGCGAGGAGTTGATTTGATGGGATGTATGAGGATGTGTTCTTTTCACCCCAATTGCTGCTTCGTATTCATCTTTCTACTGTCGCTGCTGCTACGAACGACATTTTCCCGCTTTCTCGTGAATTGGATTCTGTCGGTGGTTGTCAAATCGTGGTCGTAAGTCTTCATATTGTCCGAATGCGCACATCATCAGGAAAACATCTGGAATAATAATGGAGAGAGATTCGTTTCTCTTCCATCCGAAACACTGACGATCCAATCAGTCCTCCTTCGATCGCTCTCTGTCCTGCTGTTCAATAGTTCCGTCGGGAATAGGTGCATAAGCGTTCACAAGATGTCGTCGCTTATTCTGTTTATTGTGACGAACGATTTCACCAGAGGTCGTCCGTTGATGCCTTATTCGACTCAGCAGCAGGTCGGAATTGGTTGCGCGTGCATCAAAGATGTCTTAGTCTGATGGGCCTGATGTAACAGAGGTGTCAAACATTTATGGAATCGCGGGACAGTGGCAATATATTCCATCAAATGACGGGCATTTAAAGGGGGCCGAAGTCGCAAAATGAGGTAGAAATCTCAGAGGGATACATACAAACGGGTTTAGACTTTGAAAACGTGATTCGTATATGCGTTATAGGCTTACCGATAACAAACATCACAGAAAACTAAATTATAATGCATCTAAACTGAAAATTTACATGTAGACCTTATATTATTCTCAATTTGTTATCTTTAGACAAGGTTTCGCGGACAAGAAATAATAGGCCTATCGTCTGCGGGCTAGAAAACAGCCTTCGGGCCGGTTCTTAGACACCTCTGTGATAAAGGCTAATAAGCTACTTTTGCTTGTATATATATACAAGCATATATATATACAAGCATATATATATATATATATACAAGCATATATATATACAAGAATATATATATATACAGGTAGTTTGTATTTGAAATATGGTGACTCGACATTCGCCGTTCATCAATCCATAAGTTCCCTTCGATGAATTGAATCAGAAGTTTGGCTATAAATTGAACTGGACTTTTATTACTAAAGCGTGGCTCGAATTTAGATTCTATACAACGGTTTGATAGGTTAATTGGTTGTTTCATGTAACAGGTCCATTGTTTGGACGAGCTACGGATGTCGGATGAAAGTCTAGATAAGGAAGGAGGAGATTCCTCCATACTCGTTCCTGGATCTTTGTTCGAAAGGAAGTATACGTCTTATAAACGACCTGCATTGAATACTAGAAGCTGCCACGAAATTTGTTCAGTGCCAAACGGAATCTGACCTAGAAATATTTTTGAACGATGGATGTATAAAACACACCGGTATATTACACAATACAAATACAGTGGAGTAATTATCGCGCTTTAGGCCTACCTACACGTAGGCTATATACATGTATATACATGTATATACACCGTGTCTAAAAAAACCAAGCAAGATTGTTTTTGTCAGAACATCGTAAAATTTCCACCAATTTTAATAACTTTTGGTAGGTAGATGGAAAAATGGCTGAAATTTCATGCTATATATAAATTTTCCACCTGACCGTACTCATATCACCGCACTACCTTGCTAAACACAGATTTACCAATTTTTTGTATAACGCTTAAATTTTATTACTTGGCTGCACTGAACTCCATTTCATCGACCTGGGTGTCAAAGTGAGAAGCTACTATCAGACATACGCCGGATATCCCAGGGCAAGCTTTTGTCTTTCAACAGGATGGCGCCCCGGCGTATCGAGCTCGCGACATCGTCTCTCTCCTGGAGCGAGAGACGCCGACTTCATCCCTCCAGTACTGTGGCCGCCGAATTCACCGGATCTTAGCCCAGTCGACTATAGCATAATTTATGGAGTGTGCCGCAGGAGAAGGTTTACCGCTCCAAAATAGCCAACGTCGACAAACTCAAAACACGTCTGATCGACGAGTTCACGCGCTATAACCAGTCTCGATCTGTGATGCTTACATCGGCGAGCGGCGTCGCCGTCTAAGCGCTTGTGTCCGTGTAAATGGGGAATATTTCGAGCACCAATTCTAACACTTTTAAGCAGATCTGTCATAGCAATTAAAAACTCAGCTAAGTATACCATGTCTACTTTACTGCGTGCTAATTCGGTCGTCATATAGTTTGTTGAAAGTAATTAAATTTAAGCTGTATATGCAAATTTTATACATCTGTGTTTAACAGGGAAGTGCGGTGATATGAGGTGAAAATTTATATATAGCATAAAACTTCAGCTATTATGCCATCTACCTACCATAAGTTATTAAAATTGGTGGAAATTTGACGAAGTTGTGACAAAAACAATTTTGCTTGATTTATTTTGAGACATTGTGTATAAACAAGTCTTGCACGATAGCGTGTCTCGTTACATTTCTAGAGCCATAATGCAACGTAAATTAAATAAATAAGTTTTTAATTCGATCTGAATTGGGTGACAGGTGTGTATTGACGAACTGAAGTTGGGTAGGCCACTAGGCCCATACAACATAAGTGTTCTGTAGATACTGTGTCCTATTCGTCATAATCATCTTTTGTCTCCAGTTGTCCTCATTGCGTTTGAGTTTATATAAAATATGCAAAAATTGTACTTATAGCCTAAGTTGAAGCCTATACATGTATATGTAGTTTTACATATAGGCTTCAACTTATGTATCTTTGGCTAAATTTTTTGCTTCATTTAAAATTTTGCTGTCTAGTCAACTCGATACTATAAAATAACCCGCCTCAATTGCACCTGGTTTTCGATCTGGACTCGCATCTGTTTTGCCACGGATTGCATTACAGCACTCCTTGACGATGGTGTATAGGCCCTTCATCTAGGATTAGGGGCCTATAAATAAGGCGAAGAGATGCGGTGCATAGGCCATAGTGGCCAAGAGAACCCATACAAGGGTTATTTACTGAATGCGCTGCTGATGAGCCCTGCTGACGTGCCCTCATTTTACCCATATGGAACCTGCGTAGAGCCCACATGGATCCCATCGGTTAAGGGCAGTAATGGTAAAGCTGGTAGGCAGAGGCGTCTACACCATAGAAACCTTGGAGCAAATGCGCCATCCTAGAAGTAAGGGGGAAAGAGCTCATTGCTAAATTTGGTGGAAAGTTTATTTTGCAAAGTATTATACCATTAAAAATCTTTTATTATTTGCAATTGAGCCATTCTATTCTATTCTATTCCATTTTATTCTATTCCATTCTATTCTATTCTATTCTATTCCATTCTATTCTATTCTATTCCATTCTATTCTATTCTATTCTTCAGTGTCAGTGTGTGTGTGTGTACCATTAACTTGGTTCAATCTATAATTATTCATTCTTGAATAATATTAGTCCGTCTGTCAGTCAAAAATGGGGGCAGAGTTGTTCCAGTGACTTAGGGGAAGGTTAAATTGTTCCAATGGCCTAGGACGGATAGACACGCCCCTAATGGTAAGGCATTTTGACGATCCAAATACTATCAGCGTGGGCCGATGAGTGTTTTGTTGTGTATACAAGTCCTGTGTTTTATGGACCAAGTTGACGGTAGTCAAGGAGAAAGCGTAGGAGATGGAAGTGGTCTTCAATAGAAGCCAAGTTAGTCGTCGTCAATGGTGCCTTTGATGATCGTATCTATGGTAGAGCAGGAGGAGGAGGAGACGCTGGAAACCATTTCCACGTCGCCGTCGTTAACGTCGCATAGGTTTCGGCGAAGGCTTAAGAGATGGGTGGTTGCGTGTGATTTACAGCCAATAATACCCCATAGATGTTATACAGGGACCGGGTGAGCTTAGCCGATGATGAAGGCAGATCGTAGACTGCACCTGGTCCGGTAAGATTTAGCCAACGAAACTGATATATATATATATATATATATGTGTGTGTGTGTGTGTGTGTGTGTGTGTGTGTGTGTGTGTGTGTGTGTGTGTCTGTGTGTGTCATGAGAAATCATGCGCGTTCACACTAATGGAGGTTTAACAAGAAACCTTCAATAGTGTATCGTACACTCGGTAATTCACTTGGTTTCTTAAGCAGAGAAAACGCAATCTTTCCAAATGAAACTCAAATTCTTGAAAATGTGACGCCGCGTCAACTGTAAGTACAGGCCTGACTGTCCACTTGCTTATACACCGACCCAGTCGACCAGAAACAAGAGCCTGACCTGACATAACCTGACCTGACCTGACCTGACCTGACCCCACCCGACCCGGCCTGACTTGACCCAACCGTACCTGACATACGTATCGTTTCTCTGAGTTAATTTTTACCTGCAAATAGTCTGGTACTCTCGGCTTGGCGTTCTTGGCGGAAGTTGGCGCCTTGGAAATCTTAAGAGAGTGGGAAACACTGGGATTACGTTTGACCCACTTGCGTATTTCATTCGGCGTCTTTGTCCTGGACTCATCATCGCTCAACTGGGACCGTGACTACGGTCGCCGCCGGTGTTTAGGCTTCGTGTTGAGGCTTTACGTTGACAGGCGGCGCCACCTACACCCAAAGACGGAAGACGGGGACTTACTGGCGGAGGCTGACGATCACCCAGGGACAAAGGTCAACACAGCGGCCATGACACCGACCACAAAACCATGCAGCTTGGCTCGTTCGCCTACGCGGTGTCTATACGAGACCAGACACAGCGGTTGCTTCTCTGCTGGTAACTGGATGCTGTCCATGCGAGAGCATCCAGTTCTTCATCTATATCGCCGGATACCTGAAGATGTTCGGACATCGATAATTACGTCGTTCCATGTCTCTGTGGTTGTCCTATGTCACATGCCTCTGTTTGCTTCCCTGTCTTTCTCACTATGTGTCTCGTCGTTGTGTGTATATCTGCCGCTCCTATATATATATATTTTGTCGATGTCCTTCAGCTGCTTTTGCTTTTGTTACTTCATCGCCAAACAGCGTTGCGTTACCCGTCGTCTGCCTGCCTCTTCAGTTACCTCCGTCCGTGGAGTCGTCCATAAATGACGTCACGTGCTTAGAGGAGGTGACAAACATTTTTGACGATATGTGACGAGTGAGAGGGGTCGAGAAAATGTGACGTCACATCATCATATCAAACATGACAGTGCGTGACTTTATTACAAAAATTACTGGAATCAGAGGTGTAACAAGGTTTCGAAAAGTGGGGGGGGGCATAATTTGCTAAATATTGCACGAAGCGCAAAAAAAAATTTTTTCCCCCCACTTTTTTAATTTTGCCCCCCAGAAATTTGAAAAATGGAGTGGCACGAATTATTTTAACAATATTTAACTTAAAGTGCCATTGGAGAGACATTAAAAGAACCGATTTAGGGGGGCACATGGGGGAGTGGCACGAAAGCTGGGGGGTTTGACCCCCTTCCCAGTTTCTCTGCCCCCCAGTTTTGAAACTGGGGGGCCAGTGCCCCCTCTGCCCCCCGCTTGTTACACCCCTGACTGGAATAGACAAGTTTCACATTACTAGCAGTAATTGTTACCACAATTTAACAACACTAATAATGATTAGTGCATTCCCAATTTTTGGATTGTTTGCTTTACACTCGGTGTCAATTTTAAGGTTTTGGAAGTTAGGCAGCCTTTCTTTTACACACAAGCAGGAATCAATTATCCCGCCCAAACGTACAGCCCACAGAGCTGAAACGAAGAAAATGGAGTGTGTGAATTGGATATATTATTTATTCAATGAAGGAACATTTTGCTTTACCGTGGGAGAATGGAGAGGCATAAAGTTTGGATTGTTTCGAGTTATTGTTATTAAACATTTATTTAAACGATTGTAATGAATCTGCCAGAGCCTTTCATCTTAGGAAATGTTTACGATTGTAATTATTTTACTTTCTCTATTTTTCTTCTAACTACTAGTACAGTTTCAAGTATTTTTATAGTTGTAATTACTTTTGTGATAACTATAAGAAAATTTGCATAACATTCTGGACATCTGCTTTTTTCATATAGGGTCAGAGCTTTGTGACGTCATATTTGAGGGGGTAATGGCATTTGTGACGAGGTGTGACGAAGGGGAGAGAGGGTCAAAAATCATCCAAAATGACGTGACGTCATTTATGGCCGGCCTCTGTCTCTGTAACTGTGACACAGAGTCCTACTCAGTGTCTCTACCTCTGTCAGCTACGTCATCCACTTGGCTTTCTACCACCACTCACGCTCTTCCCTTCCCCTTCAGATATTAATAGTAAATCGATGAATGCGTAGAGCGGCCGTCTCCGAGAGTCCTCCTCTTCCAGAGGGACTCTTCCTTCCAATTCTGTGGTGCACCACAACCACCGCTAAGTCGGATTTATGATATTCTGGATTACATTACCACTCCATTCGTCTCTCGCTCCGCCTCTAGTGCACGCGTCCGTTTCCGCTTCCACTCCTCCCTGACCCTTCCCATTCCTTTACTCTGCCTCCTTCCACATCCCTTACTCTCCTTCCTGCATCAGCGCGCGCAATTGTTTTTGTTCTCGCGGTTTATACGCGTCGATTTGATTGATGTCTGATACGACACGATCCGCATTGCGATACAGTCGTGCCACAGAGACTACCTGCTGCGCTGTGACTGTCTGACTGATTGACTGGTCGACTGACTGACTGAATGACTGACTGAATGACAGACTGACAGACTGATTGAGTGGTCGATTGACTGACTGACTGAATGAATGAATGAAAGAATGACTGGCTGAATGACTGACTGACTGGTCGACTGACTGACTGACTGATTGACTGTGACTGACTGACTGACAACCAGCCAACTGAACGACTGACCAACAGGTGCATCCTGGTGGTCTGAAAGGTCAAAATAATGCTTTTCCTAATATTATGTCTAGTTGTATATTTTGTGTGAGCATTACCATTACTTTTATTAATAAGCAAATTTAAGAGTAGTTTTGTATTCTCAATTTACTAAGGATGCAATTAGTCATCGGGACATGATCGGGTTACTATACTTCTTTGTACATACAAAGTTAGCCGTAAGCGGCAAGCCGCCGAGCCGAAACATTTCAACAAGCCGATGAACCACCGGAAAGTCTCTGGTTTAACCACTCCTCATTGTTCATATGACTATGCATTGTTTAAAAGTTGTTTTGATGTCTAATTAATTGACTTACTGCAGCAACTTTCTGAATAGTCGATACACTTTTTGAGCCGTCATTCTTTGGCCCGTAATAATCTGCTTGAGAATAGGTATTTTTCTCATGAATTTTTATTATTATTGACCCCAGCTCTAGGACCAATTACAGACCAATTTGGTTTGCTCATTTTCGAGTCAACTTTCACTGCATTGATCTCCATAACCAATGCATTTCCATACATGCTCATATGGGAACCTTATGTTATGTTTCTCTCCCTTTCCATCTGTATTTGCCTTAAATGCAAATTGATCAATTTTTTTCAACTTAAACGTTTCACATTATCACCGTTTGCAATATTTTTTACTCCTGAACATGGCCGAATCGTGAAGAAAATAAAAGAAATTAATCGATTATATTTTTAGCAATTTATCCATTAATCAATCATTAAAATTAGGTGCCCCTATATGCGCACAAATACACACACATGTGTATAATTATGCATGCATATACTTGACGCATATGAGCAAATTGTATCAGTAAAATATATACTAATATAGTTATAAAATTTTAGGAATTTATGGTTTCATAAATCTTTGTGTCTGTGTTAAAGCCGCATAATGCCTTAACAATTATCAGATGACAATTCAATTCAATTCAATATTTGTTTAATCGCAATCAAGCTGACAAACCGTAACTTAATTAGATGACGAATGATAATGCAATGTATGGTATTCCATTAGATACTGGAGCAATGGAAGCTGCCAATTATCTGTAATAATTATGTGCCTATCGGTCGTCAATTTGCGTGTCTGGCTCTCGCTCTCTGTCTGTGTCTGGCTCCTTATGCCTGCCTATGTCTGTCTCTTTATGTCTGTCTACTGTGTCTCTGTCTGTCTGTCTCTCGTTCTTTCTGTGGTCGTCGTACAGTTCTATCCAACTGGCCATTTGAAGGCAATTGACGTCAGTGTGTCCCTAGCGTGTGGTTAAGTGACTCAAGTCTAAGCTGGACACAGACTCATTTGCGGCTACAGACGCTGCTGGCTTTGTATACGACATCTGCTGCGATGGTGTCGTGAATGAGACCAACGGAGCTTCCGGGGCCATAATAAAATAATCCCGTGCGAAGATGGCGGATCTGGAGGATGAATGCTGTAGAGAGGAAGCAGGAAGACGTCCTTCGTCCTCCTCCACATAGGAGAGGAAGAACGACAAACTACAGCGATTCCTGTCTTGCATGTGAATATCACGTGGAGTATCATTCGCTATAGGAGTCACCGTTGAATCACCTGAATCAGTATTTAAATACCAATCGCCTGTTTATGCCACCAGTCGCCTGAAGAATGCAATGCAAGGAACGTGCGCACACGCATGCACGTATTAAACGAAAGCAGACAAACGCCATG
Source organism: Bimastos eiseni (assembly GCA_959347315.1). Lineage (NCBI taxonomy): Eukaryota > Metazoa > Annelida > Clitellata > Crassiclitellata > Lumbricidae > Bimastos > Bimastos eiseni. Next base: position 18,511,716 of record OY365815.1, read on the forward strand.
TATTAAACTTATAAACAGACATTTGGAGACCTACATGGAATTCTGTTGTTTCGATATTCATGAGTGTAAGTCAAGTTAGTCAACCTAAATAGATGAACAGGGTAGCCGTGTCTTTACCTCTGTGTTCTATAGCTTGCATTTCGATCGAATAGTATATTTGCAGACCAGAACCTGTCGAAAAGAGAAGCTGTGTAATACATTAGACGTAGGCTATAATTTGCACCAACGAAAGGCGGTAGTATGCGGGAAAACTATATGAATACAGCGACCAGAACATGATGATCATGACGACGACGACGATGATGATGATGGTGGTGGTGGTGGTGGTTGTGATCATGATGATGATGATGATGATAATAGTGATGATAATAATGATAACGATATTAAATTATTGATAATAGCAACAAGGTGAAAGGAGAAGGAGGAAGAAAGCGAGGGGAGAGGGGATGGGAATTGGAAGTGTAGGGGTAGGTGAGAGAATGAAACTTCACCGTCGTATAGCTACAGGGTGGGTAAATAATATCTAGATAATAATAACAATTAACAAATAATAATAGTTAAGATAATTATTAGTAACAACAATACACAGCAGCGGCAAGAGTAAAAAATACTAATGAATAATCACGATGGATGATAGCAATTATTATTCCTGTAAGTAGTGTGATAATAAATATGAAAATAACGCAAAGCCGAGTTACTCCAATGAGTAGCAGGGTTGGTAATGTTTGCCGGCAGCTGGAAGGGTTTGCATGAAATTAAATCTACAAGTTTTCTATGGCTTCGACTCTAGTCATTAACTTTCTCAACGAATTGATCGGGTGAGATCACTCCCTATATTTATATCCCAGTTTCCCCACCCAGAAGCGCCTCGACGTACACCCTCACCGACGTCGCTCATCGATACAGAACCTGTCTTTGGCAGAGAGGCGGAGAGAGAGAGAGAGAGGCAGGCAGAGAGGCACCAAGAGGGAGGGAGGTGCTCTTAACGATTACGAATAATTCCATCGTTTCTCTTTCTTCGCCGAGTCGTCGTAGTCGGCGTGGTCACTCTCGTCAATGGAGGGCGTCGACGACTGATGACGATTCTGCGCCAATAACTAGGATATGCGCCGTGCGCGGAAAATCATGTTTCTCTCTGGAAGACGCTATCGGACCTAAATATCATCAGCTGAGTCGGACGAACAGATAGCATGATAGGACTCCAGCTGAATATGGGATGGGGCACCAAGGGAAGGGAAGGAAAGGAAAGGGAACGGAAGGGAAGGGAAGGGTAGGCAGTCTCGACGGCGAATGGATAAATGGACGGATGAGAAATTGAAGCGAACAGAGACAGGGAGGAAGAAAAGGAACGACGAAGAGTTGTGATGAGTGGATCGGAAATTGTTGAGGCACATACAGAAATACATACGCATAGGCAGACGCAGGTAGAAAGACAGATAGACCAACAGACAGACTGACATATTAGTTGAAGTTGGCGTTGAATTATTAAGTTGAGATTTGGTTACGTCAGACGACTATTTATTTCAATGCTGTTCTAAGGAGGATTGGTCGACGCAGATCGGTCAAGGTCAACAGAGGAATTGACAAATGTGGAACAGCAGCAGGAGCACAACAGATGGCCAAGGAAGAGGAGGAGAAAGACGAAGAGGAGGAGGAGGGGAAAAAGCAAGGAGAAGGGTGTTGGAGAAAGGGAGGCACTCTCTCGTCACTCTCGTGGTTAGTGCAAAAAAGGTGTCAGAAGGCGAAATGACTGTTTAAGATATTGAATGAAGTTCAGGCTCTTTAATTGCTTTCTTAGATCATATATTGTGGAGGATGTAGCAACGTCTTTCGACCGACTGAGACACACATCCAGCGCAGCCAGCTGAGACTCACGCTGTGAATCGAGTCACGCACTGGCAATTAGATCAAGTCTCAGGGCACTATTGAGCCGAGTCACGCAGCTAGTAGGTGAGGCACATGTTCTCACTAACTAACCATCTATTCATCCGTCAATCCATCCGTCCGTCCGTCCATCCATCCATCCATCCATCCATCCATCCATCCATGAATCTATCCATCCATCCATCTATCCGTCCATTCATCTATCCATCCATCCATCCATTCGGCGGTCCGCTCGTTCATGCATCCATCAATCCATTCATCCATGTCTTCACCCATCCAATCATGCATTCATCCAAAGAAAGCCTGTTAAAGAACTATGTATAACTAGAGTCTTCTACACTAAACTCTCACAAGTTTATATACTCCATCTCGATGCAACTAAAAATAACCATTAATTTTAAGATCAGTTACTGCCTGTACGTGTATATTCTCTGAAGACAAAGTTCTTTTGCAATGGAATGCATTTTACCACATCTTAACATAAGAAGCTTCTGCAGTATCGAAAGTTTTAATCAGCGGAACAAAGATGGCGGCCATAAATTTTGACCAATCGCAGCACGAGGCTCGCTGAACAATTGAATGCCAGACTCTTCTCGGTATCAACGTCTATGGTGTTTCTACAGACGGCTGGCCATAGATCTATGGGGCGTTAAGCGTCGTTGCTTCTTAGACACCGAGGTTGGGTGAGCTAAAATGATTCTACAAAGGATGGCTGCATCCGCATCTCCTGCTGCCACTAAAGAAATCGCTTTATGGGACTCTACAATCGCCACAGCAGCAGCAGCAGGATGTGGGGAGTTTGGCGAAGGCTTCGGAGAGAGGCGTCGAGGGACAGAATCGCATGAGGACCTATTATTCGAAATAATAATGATTTATACCTGATCTGACCTGCTGGTGATTTTCCACCCAGCCTTAGTCTTCATCCTGCTTCCTCCCTCCTTCAATCCCCAATCTCTGACGCAAATGTCTCATATCAGGGACTCGATAGCAACGACGATCATCATTTGTCGACAACGACCACTAGCGATCAAACTGCTGCTGCTGATGATGACGACTATGATGATGATGACGACGATGATGATGACGACGATGATGACGATGACGATGATGGCGACGACGACGATGATTACGACAACGATGATGATGATCACGACGACAATGACAACGACGACGATGATGATAATTACGACGATGATGATCACGACAGAGTCTGAGTCTCGTTGCGAGAAGATTGCGTGATTGAAGTAGTGTCTTATTGGATGAGATTGTGTACATCACGGGATTAGTTGCTGTTGCTGATGCTGCTGCTGTTGGTCTTGGTCGGTTTCATCTTGCTCAGCATCCTTCTTATTCAGATGCTCCAGGTTAGCCTCGTCTAAGCGCATGGGCGAACAGCATAAGGCTAGATCACAGATCCACAGCACCTCACTCTGCAGTTATCCTTCTGTCCTCCACTAATATCTTCGCATCCGCCTGCCATCAATTTCCCTTTAATCTCCCTTCCCATAACTTCCCCTAAGTTGAGAAGATGAAAACAGAACGGTTGAGGAATGAATTGGAGGTGCTGCAGTTGTATGTATCATATTCCAGAGTGAATTAAGCTAATTAAGAATCTTCCGTATTCCGCAGTATGTGCTTTCAACGACTTCATCAACTGTTTATAATGTCTGACTACAACTTTACCTGATTGATTTGACTTCGAGGCAACGGCGCTGGAGTGACCACTGTATTAGAGCAGAACTAATGAAGCTGGTGCAATAAGATTTCTTTTCCCAGGGGATTTTAGCACTGGGAAAGCAGCCTCTGATTAGGTTGAATAAAATGCGAGAGGCGCTTTAAAAAGTCGTAAATTATATTATACAATGCAACACGCTACACCGTGAAACTCTGCCGTATATGCATCTCGATGCAACTACGAGAAAGGTTTGATGGAAACAGAACATACGAAGCAGGTTGTTTTCGTAGAATATCTTTAAAGCGACATGTCGTATCTCTTAGTCAGTGAAACGGAAGAAAGATAACAATTTCTGCTAAGCTTATAAATCAACTATAAACTACTTTTCGGCAATAGGTGGTGGATCAGAGACGACAAGGAACACACGTGATTCTCAAACGGCGAGTGGTTCTCTTGCTCCTCCCATACTACTTGACCTCCCTCCGCCCATTCGTACGTAATTTCTCCATCCTTAATTCCCTCGTCCTTCCCTCTGTCCTTCCCTCAATTCCTCCCTCGATTTCCCCCCTTCATTCATTCGTCATTCCCTACCAGCGTATGCCTCCGTCATTTCATCTGCTCAGATTATGACTTCGTAAAACGAGGCCAATCTTCGATTAAACCAAAAAATGATTCTTCTGTACAAGATATCACTCGAACGTAAAAGTGCCTCTGTTATCCGGGTAGAGACTGAGAGACACAGAAGGACAGGAGGACAGACAGGTAGACAGAGGGACAGATAAAGAAACAGAAAAACAGGCAAGTAGACCGAGGAAACGAATGCACGGGGAAGCACTCGAGTGTGTACCAGCTGGAAAGATTCAGGAGAAGAGGAGAAGGAGGAGAAGGAGGAGAAGGAGGAGAAGGAGGAGAAGGAGGAGAAGGAGGAGAAGGAGGAGAAGGAGGAGAAGGAGGAGAAGGAGGAGAAGGTTGATAAAGGGAAAAGGATGTGAAGGAGAATGCCAGGAGCAGGATAAGTAGGAGGGGACAACGAGAAGAAAAAGGCGACAAAGAAGAAGAAGAAAAAGAGGAAGGAAAGAGAAGGTAGGAGCAGGAGGAGAGGCACAAAAGAAGAAGCAGAATGAAGAAGAAAAAGGACAGGAGGAAGGGGACAGGAAGAGAATAGGAGAAAGAAGATGCAGTCGAAAATTACAAAGGAGATGACGATCGGTGTTGGGTCATTAGATGCGGCTCACGTGCCAGATTAGACTTGGGAGTCTGCGAGTCGCCGACAGAAGACATCACTAACGAATTTACTGTGTCACCATGATAATTATCTAACCAACTATCGCCACGTCTCAGAGATACGCAGACTAGTTTTCTTAGGGCTGAAGAATTTGCTTAAAAGTCTAACATGTAGGAAGATTCCAAATTATGTTAAGGCTATTTATTTCGTCTGATAAAAATAAAACAGAAATTCGGATGTTACTCCTATATAAAAACAAAATGAAATTGCAATTTATCGCTGCTATTGATATGTGACGTTATAGGACTGTACTTGCAGCTACCATGCAGGATATTAATTATTATTCTATGTTTGCGCAGTAAGTCTCTTTACTTCACGTGGAAAGCATCCAAACACAATAAACCTAAAGCCCTAAGCAAATTCTATAGCCTACCTACAATTTAGCTATAAAATCAAGTTTTTTAATTACAAAAATAGGCATTTTTACCATGGGAGACAGTCAGAAAAGATTTCGTAGCTACCTCTGTCTCTGGTTCATCAGAAATCTTTCTTGTCCTTCTTCGCCCTAGAACTCCGAAGTGAAGCCGAATGGTAGAGTAACTGCAAGACATGAACGGTTGGGTTCAGCTTCAAATCTCTAACATATACAACCAAGTGTAAAAGCGAATCGACGATATCACGGACAGAGGCGCTTTCCCATCAGCATACACTCTAGCCAATGCAGCTATAATCGTATCACTGAATAGTAACGAACCGACTTAATGAGTTATCGACTCACTTAACAGCTTAGCTCACTAAGTGACATCTTATCAACTGATTAGGGCGCCTAGACTTGTCGACCGACTAATCGACTTGCTAGCAATTTCTTGGATTATCCGGTATGTCTAGCAGTCACCTAATAATGTATGATATTGAAGTTCTTTGCCAACGGCACTAACAGACCAACAACGACTGAGAAATGTCACTGAGAATTTTTGAAGTTACAGACGCGAACGCGTTTATACAAGGAACAAAAGACGCGACTACAATGTAGTCGTGGAGTCATTTACAAGTAAGTCCTAGGCTATAGGCTGTTCTCCATTCCTCGTCGAATTTTCAATCTGCTCCCTATTGATTCCCAAATCCACTGGTTTCCAACCCTTTTCAGGGCAAAGCATCCTTTCGAAGCAAAGCCGCATGTGACCGTTCCTTGTAAAAATAAGTTTTATTCCTTAGCTTAACGACGAGCAGTGTTTTTGAATAGGATTCAACGACCGTTTTGAGACTATTTCTACACTATGTCTCGTTTAAAAAATAGTAATAGGCCTACATGTATCTCAGTACTCAGTATGATATTCAGTAGTTTTTCCATATTTGTGCCCATTGCTTTCGTTCTGCTGTTGATGTTCTCGTCAAAAATCTAAACCCAGAGACCGCCTCGTAAGCAGAGTAGAGTAAGTGAACGATGTGTGACTAGCAGCCGATAGCTTAGCGACTGATTTCGACCTTAGTGGCGGCAGACCTTGCCATGCAGTGAACGAGGGCCGTGGTGATGATCGCTTCAGGAACTTCTGCATCTGAGCAGTTTGTGAAAGGCTCGCTGGAAGTCTGGGTTGAAGGCGTGATAGACGAACGGGTTGACCATCGATCCGCTGTACTGCAGCCATTCGAAGACCGTTATGATCCGATCGGAGATGTATTGGCGACATCTTGTACACGTCACGTTGATGACGTAGACGCCGAAGAACGGAAGATAGAAGACGACGAAGACGGCGAAGAGGATGCCCAGCACGAGCACTGCTCTTCGGCCGCGGTCCAGCCCCGTGGCGCCCCGTAACGTACCCCGTTGGCTTAGACAGACTGAGTTGACCGGGACCTCGAGTCCGTGGCGTCGGCCTCGACTGGATGCTGCTCTCTGGAGGCGGCTGAGGGTGGCCGATGCCGCAGGGGGCGTCAGTGATAACCGGTCACCGGTCTCTGAACGAGGGGCACCCGATGGTGGCGACAGGGTCCGGGGTCTGGCCCCCTCTGTGCAAGGCCCGAGTCTGGTAAGGTTGGGAGAGCAGCAACGACGCCGGTTTATTTGTGGGGAGCAGGAGGAGGAGAAAGAGGAGGGGAATGATGATGGGAAAGAAGAGGGGAAGGAGGCGGGTGCCTCGATGGTCGAAGAAGGCAAGACAGGTCCAGCTGGGGCGACCAGATGGCGCTCGTGGTGCTGGTCAGTGTCTAGTTGGAGCAGTGACCAGCTGAGAGGGAGGGTCGATGAAGCGTGTGTAGGACTGGACGGCGACCGCTGCTGATTGTCCTTGAAGCTGCTGTTGTTGCTAAGGGAAGACGTGTTGTTGACGGTCAGAGATCGTTGTTCGTACAGCTGTCGCTTGAGGGCCCTCACGGTCAGCGCATACATAACTGTCATGATCATGAGCGGAACATAGAAGGAGGCGACCGTGGCAGAGACGACAAACGCCTGCGTCTCTGGACCACAGCCCTTGTACTGGACGACCCCCTCGTATTCGTCCTCTCCCTTCGCCTCCCTCACCGCCGTTGGAGCCGGGGGCTGATGGAGCATGGAGAGTATGAAGAGAGGGCCTGCGATGCAGACGGATATCGTCCAGACGACGGAGATCTTGAGCGCTGTGCAGCGCTTGTTTCGCGTCTGCGAGCGATGACGTAATGGCGATCTCAGCGACACGTACCGGTCGATCGATGTCATGCACAGGTGGCAGATCGTCGATGAGGTAAACAGAACGTCGAGGCTGTACCACGTGACGCACAGCAGCTTAGGGACCGAGAGGCGCTCTGAAACGACGATTATAAAAAACAAACTTTTTATGGTGTCAGACATTTTATTCGTAAACAGTTCTTCGTAAAAAAATTCTTCACAAAGCACAAATCTTCATGAAACAGTTAAGGTTAGGGGCTAGAGCTAGGGTTAGGGGTAGGTTTAGGGTTAGAATTCTGTTACGAACAACTGTTTTACGAACAACTGTTTGCGAAGAATTTACCTATAGCTACCAATTTTTATTAACTGAAGCCAGCGTGCAGATCATGCTGTCTAACCTTGTTTACGCAGCAGGCCACCGAATAAATTATTTTTTTAAACGCGATCGGCACCAGTGAAGTCAAAAGCAACGACTATAATTTATTGAAAATTATTTACAGCATTAACATTCTATCACGGAATGATAGTGAATAATCGCATGTGTGTAGGGCCTATACGCCAGGTGTTCACATCGTCAAGTGATTAGCTCTTACCCAGGGGTGTCCATAGGGGGTCCAAAGGCAAATGCCTCCAATTTCCGGTAGGGTGAATATTTTGTGAGTCTTAGGGGAATAGTTTGCCATCTGATACTTGGGACCGGGGTTTGCCTCCATCACTCAGGAAGGGAGATTGACGCCCCTACTCCTGATGATGATCATAGAGAGCAATAAGAAGCTTTACTTTATACCAACCTTTTTAGTCCTGCGAACCCTTATGACATTTCCAAAGTTGTGGCAACCCCCAACTAATAACTATGCAATTGATTGGGTTTCTGCGCACTCACCGCAATTTTACTACCATGCATTTCAATTCTTACCATTTGATAATCACTACGCCTCGTGCATTACAGCATGATCAATCGTTAATTAACAGAACAATTTATAATTTATTGTTGGTAATAATTTTATCACACGAATCATAGATTCATAGTACAAACTTAGAAGGAGGCGATAAAAGTAGTAGGAAGATGGAACAATGCGCTGAAATTTTAAGATGAACAGGCAATGTTGGCAAGAAGCCGGAAAGGTTTACAGACAATGATGGATAGACTGGACATAATATCATCTGGATACGGAATGAAGGTGAGCATCATGAAGGCGATGATACTAAAAGTAAGTAAATAAGTAAAAGGAAAGGAGACAGTAGTCAAAATACGCATTGGAGGAAAAGAAATAGAACGGGTGAAAGAATTCTGCCACCTAGGAAGTGTGACTGCAACAGATGCCAAATGTCACAGGGAAGATAGAGGAAGTACTGCAATAGGAAATTGAGCCCGCGTTCTCAAAAAGGAGAGAACTACTGAGAGGAAAACTTAACAGGATTCTGAAGATAAGAATGATAAAGACTCTGATAGGCAGTGTGATGCTGAGCGGGTCAGAGACTATGAGAAAAGTAGACATAAGAAGACTCAACGCTTTTGAAATGTGGACATGGAGAGAAGTGGAGAAACTAGCTGGAGAAGAGGCTCAACAGCGGGAGTAGTGGCAACAGTGGACATTTGAACCTGCCGAAGATGCAGAACACTAGAGGAAGTGCTTTAAAAGTCGCTGACTACTCCGGAATGAAAAGACGAAGAAAACCACGTCACCAACTATATTTTTTAATTTTCTGAAGGTTTAAGGCGACCACTGGCAAATCGTAAGGCGACCACCAGGGGGTCGAGACCCATATGTTGAGAACCGCTGCTTTATATACATCTATGTAGAGGCGTAAAATCTTTGTAGGGCCAGAAAATTAGTTTGGCTGAGGATCATGCGTCGTGAGCCTTACAAAATTGTAAGGTATAACTTGGTAAGTGACCTTTATTGACGCTATCGTAGTCTTAAGTATAGACCTATATGAACCCTGTACGAACCCTGTATGAACCCTGTAATCCTGTATATTGTATAAAATAAATACCACATCAGCAAAATAAAAAAGAAAGCACCTTTTGATAATATTGATGGCTGTGATAAGTATTATTATGATCACTGTTGTTATTTTTACTATACCATCATTAGCATTGTTAGAATTACTTATTTCAGGAGGATAAAATTGGGTCCATCCCGAGAGTACAAAATTCCAGAACTCGGCAATTTCAGGCAGAGGCGTAGCGAGCGCCCTCCGCACCCTACGACCGCAAGGGCCCCGCATGGAAGGGGCCCTTAAAGTGACAAAAATGTAAGGTATAACCACTTGGTAAGTGACATTTATTGACGCTATCGTAGGCCTAGGTAGACTATATATGAACCCTGTATATTGTATAAAATAAATATCACATTACAGTTTCTGCATTGTAGTGGGTCCCGGACATATTATGTTCCGAGGGGGCCACGTTCTTTGTTGCTACGGCCATAATTTTTGGCGGAGCAAAAGCGTCATGGAAAACAGTGGCGTTTACAATAGCGTGGAAAACTACCACTGCTGCTGTTTCCACCACTACCCAGCTGTAAATTGGTTAATCGGGGAAATGGGAATCTGGGAACCCGAAAACCTCTGAAATCGGGGGACTGAGAAACTTTTTATTTCTGGAGATAAAGTCAATATTTTTATAGACTTAGCATCCAGACGTCATGGACATCGCCATGGCCTATTTTTCTTGCGAATTTCTGAGTACTAAGGAATGTGTTTCTATGTCGTAAATCGGGGGCCTGCTGTACCATCGCACTACAACAACCTACGAAGCGCGGTTAAAATTTAATGGGCAACCTGATATTTGGTTTGAAATCGAATCAGCTCTAGGCCTTCCATGTGGCTGTAGCAATGCAAACTGGTGATATACCGCCCGTAAGAAAATAAACTAGGTACGACGACGATGTTCATGATAATTGTTTTTGAGGATAGCGATGATAATGAGTAATGATCATCATCTTGATGAACCAAGTATGAAAATAGGCAAGTGACTTGTCTTTACTTCATTTTTTAAAACTTGCTAATTCTGCAAGCCCGAGCGGGCCACTTAAAATCCACCCACGGGCCGCATGCGATCCGCGTGTTGGACAGAACTACCTTACGGTCTAACACTACCTGTCAAGCTTCTCAGTGCTTTGTAATAAGACGTGTTTTTTGGCTGATCGGATTTCATTCAACTTCTAGCTGTCTTCCTTTGAGCACCCTAGCAAGACCCACTCTGCAGAGATTCCCCAGAAGGGAATGGTACGAACTAGCACGCCCGGAACGTAGTAGGCCTAGGCTGTTTTATTTTTGTTTTGAATTTCTCCCTCAGTGGTTCCCACTGGGGAGAATGAGAAGCCGGAGGATACCGTAGCTTCTCCCCATCATCTCAACGCCAACAACGTACTAAAGCCAGGGATAGCGGATTAGGGATTATCTGATCATCAGCCTAGGCCGAGAGCCAGTAACATCGGCGTCGCGCAACCGTGGTTAATGTACGTATCAGGTATTAAGCTGACAAGTAACGCTTTGATCTTAGCCAAAAGGCCGAGAAGCGATAACGACGTATTATCCAGAGGTCTTTTATAGCGTGTCCGGACATCTAAAAAAAGTTTTCAATGACAAATCTTATAACGGTAATAACTATTGAATTCGGTCATTCACAGAAAAGTTACTTCGAAATATGAAAGTATACAATATAATGCAATTTATAAGTAAGTCAAATGTCATTATAGCATAACAGAATATAAAATAACTCTGTTTCCCATCTGAGCCTATGTAATCAATTGTTACCACGTGCCGCCATCTAACGACGTCGTTGTTAACTGTCACAGTACAGGGCACAATACTACAATTGACCATAACGCTATATTAATATTACAGGCCTACATCTATTTTAACCAACTGGCCTGGCAAAAGAAAGTCTGGTCAACCTTACCGGGGATACGGTTCTCGAACTCGTTTCTTCAGCTATGCGCCCCAATGTTTTATCCATTATCCAGGCAGGAAATAAGGTGTGAGCGGAATGAGGAAGGTAAGGGCAACGAGGGATGGAAGGCTAGAATATGGAAGTGGAGAGGATGGTAACGCAGGGCAGAGGTCGATAATGGGAAGAGTTCAGGAGTAGGTTCTGCTTTGTCCTGACTTTGACCTTTGGCTATGGGCCTGTCAGGAGATTATAGGCTTACGCCATGTATACCTAAGAGCAAATGCTCCATTCAAGAAGAAATACATTGTAACCTTCCCTGCTCCACCTACTACTACTACTACTACTACTACTACTACTACTACTACTACTACTACTACTACTACTATTATTATTATTATTACTACTACTACTACTACTACTACTACTATTACTACTATTACTACTATTACTACTACTACTACTACTACTACTACTTCCCCTTCCACTGCTACAACTACTTCCCCAATTCCTACGCTACTATTCACTCAACTTGAAAACTGTTCCATCCCCTTTTCTCCTGTCACCATTCTGACGTTGACTTTAGGTTAGTTTAATTCGCATATAATTATGGCTTAGTATGTCCCTGGAGCCAGTAGACCTAAGACTATTTCGGCTATCAAACTACTTTAGCCTACTGCTGCACTGTAAACTCAGAGTCTCGTTGCCTTCATTGTAAAAGTTAATTTCTGTAATCGAATTGATCGATTGATCGATTGATTGATTGATTAAATTCCGCCAGGTGGCGTACGTGCCATGCTCTCTGTTCAACGCTCTCTGTTCAACGCTCTCTGCTCTACATCATGATCGCAACGACACAGTGGCGTAGCGAGGGGAGCGAGGGGGCGAACCGCCCCAAGCGGCACTTGTCCTAAGGGTGACATTTTCGGGAAAAACTAAATAAAAAATTATTTTTGTATAACTTGCACTCTTCAAGATTCTTGCTGCTCTTGTCTAAACCTAAAGCTTTTTTGCTATTTCTCGACTTAAAACTAACGTATACCATATACCAGAGGACCATCGAATGGCGCCTAGTGTCAATAGACACGCTGCAAAATGGCAATGCCGCCTCTGTCTATATTGCCATGGCTTTTGCACCTATAAAATAAAATTAATTTTGCAATAACAATAATGCGCAAAATGGCCCCAGGCGGCACTTGTCCTAGAGGCGGAATTTTTGGCAAAAACTAAATGAAAAAATTCTTGTTGTATAAATTGCACTCTTAAGATTCTTGCTGCTCTTGTCTAAACCAGGCACCATATGCTTTCTTGCTTCTTCTCGATTTAAAACTAACCTACGATAGGCCTATACAGAAGGACCAACGAATGGCAAGTAGTGTTAATAGATACGCTGCAAAATGGCAATGCCGCCCCTGTCTATCTTGCCATTACTTCTGCACCTATCAAATGAAATAAATTTTGCAGTTATAATAATGCGCACATTCTCAGATTGATGAAAAATCATTCTTTCCTAAGTAAAAAGTTGGATTAATTAAGGACAATCTCTGATTAGATATAAATTTGATTTATGAAAAAACTTGAAAAATGCATCATGTATTGATGCAAATAAAGTTTTCTGAAACAGAAATTTGAGTAATGAAAGACGTTTTTACGTACTTTTAGTGATGAAAAAATTAATGTAAAGTTGGATTCACAATCGAAATCTAACTTAAATAGAAATTGGATTTATCAACAAATCTTTCTTAATTAGAATCTGGGTTGATGAAAGGGCTATTGCCTAAACAGAATTTGGACTTTCAAAACTAAAACTAATTAAAACCTACTTAAGACCCACAATTAGAGAATCACTACATTCCAATTTAGCAATTTCTTCAGTTGAACGCTCTTTGACAGGCACAATTGACTTTGACAAGGTTATTAGTAATTTTGCTGCAGAGAAAGCAAGAAAGCAAGAAAAGTAAATTTTTAAATTTTAACAGTTGACAGGTATAATGAAAGTATGAGACCGTATCCGTATGATAAGTTCATTCATTCATTCATTCATTATGAAAATTTATATAGCGCCCCTTCAAGGTTACTACTCATGAGCGCTCCAATTAGTCAAAGTTATCAGTTATTAATCTGTTCTAAGTACCATACTTACTATGGTCTCACTATGATTGAATTATTGTCTAGGCCTAGGACTTCTTTTCAATACGTATAGAGAAAGAATAGGCCCTATGATTTGTATTGTTTAATTTTAATTTTATGGGGACTTTTTATAATTTTCGATCTAACCTGCAAGACGTTTAGTAACTTTATTGTGAGACTTGCTTTATTATTTTTGTTCGTTTTATAACTGGTTAAGTTCTTAATTAATACAATCTTATTCTATTTTCATGTCTTCATATCTAATGATAATGCACTTTAATTTGTCAAAGGACACACAGCTTTAGTGTCGACAGTGCATGCTGATGCTGTTACTAACTGTAGGCCCTACAATTATTTGAATACTGAATAGAATAATCGTAATGTATATAAGAGCTTAATGAAAGCACTCAAAACAGACCTATCTCCTTGTGCATATAGGCCTATATATGCAAGAACGAAGTGATGGAAAAATAGGCAGAGGCGGCATTTTGTACCTTCGCCCCATGCGGCGCTTTGTCTCGCTACGCCACTGCAACGACATAAATTAAAATAGAAAAGGAAATGAAAAAGTAAAGTGGTTTTGTAAATCACCTAAAATCTGCTGCATTTAATTTTTCTTAACATAAAATGCCTTAAACATAAAACCCCTATGTATACAGCTCTACTTTTTGGACCTTGGTCAAATACTGACCCATGAAGCTTCTGATGATTGACAGCGGCATGACCAAGATGGCGGACAGTGTGTCGCTGAGAGCGAGTGACACGAGGAAAAAGTTGAACTTGTTCTGCAGCTTTCGATTGTGACAGACGGCGACACAGACGAGAACGTTCCCAGCGATCGTCAGAACGACGACCCCGAAGAGAAAGAGAACCGGCCAGTTGGGGGGTCGCTCCTCCCAGTTGGAGGGTCGGGCCTCCCACTCAGCGCCCTCTGCACTCACTCCCCTCGGATCGTCCACCGCAGTCCAATTGGCCATCGACAGGGCACTACCGCCAGGGCCAGCAGACCGTGTCTCATTCGCATGGTCGATCAGCCATGATGCCGAACGGATGCGTTCAGTGGTGCGTGTCATTGTGCCTTCGGAGGAGGCCACTGCTGCTGTTATTGGCGCTGCTGGGGAGAGACAATTCGACCAAGAATATCTACAGATGACGTCAGAATCCATCGTATGCTATTTGGCAAACGAGTTTACTTACTTAGTTAGTTCAGTGTCCTATTTGAAGGGCAGGCGGTCAGAGGGACCCTCAGCTTCAGCTACAAGGGCGTCGAAGTAATGAGGAGTTCTTCAGATTCCTATAAATTCTCCTCATCATTCCGTTTTGATTCAGTTACTTGTAAGCCGCACCCAGCAAATGCTTAACGTTAGCGGCAGATTATTGGCGTTCTACCGCCTTTTATGTTGCTTCGTTCTGTCCTTGCAGCGTTCAGTCGTCCCGCGGTCCCAATGAATCAGACGATGGCGTTCCAAATATACTTCGTTCTTCATCCGATTTCCAAACCTATTGTTTTGTGTACGTGCGATGAATCGAAGAGACAGGCGGCCAAGAATTCCTTCAGCACCGCTTCAGTCGAACCTCGTTTGTCCCTCATTCACTGCAGTCACTGACCGTTGGAGCGTGTTGGCTATTGACGCATTCGCCCCAGAAGAGCAGAGGCCGCGCTGCAGTCATCGTCACGCTCGGTTGAGCCATGGATGCCGGATATATTCTCCTGTGGAGCGAATCGACCAGCGTCCGACTGTGTGACAGATGAATGAATTATCATCGCCTTCGTCTCTGGTTGGGAAAGAAAAAAACTCCAAGCGATGCCAAGTTCTTCTTTCTCGAAGAGATTCAGTTCAAGTGAGAAGCGACGTCGCTCTCGTTGGTCAGCGAATGAAGCAGCAGTCCAGCGACGCCCATCGCTAGACACACGCATGCGCAGAAAGACGTCGCCAGTGGATGCTGCTTCGGCTGCTGGGACGGTAGCCGCTGCTCTGCTAGGAGCGGTTGTACGCTTAGAGATGGCGAGAAGATAGACAGAGTGTACGAGGAAAAGATGGAAGAGTTGAAATAAAGGAGGCGATAAGAAAAGGAAGAAGAAAGCAGCTGCTGAAGACGAAGAAACAAGAGGGCTGGAGTTGGAAAACCGAAAGTGGTAACGAACTGACAGAGGTGACGAGGGGTGACGTGGAAGGAGGACAAATTGCGATCGCCGTCTGTTTCAATCAGCCAATTCCATACCAAGTGTTTCTATTTCAATCAGCCAATTCCAATCCAAGTGTTTCTATTTCAATCAGCCAATTTCAATCCAAGTGTTTCTATTTCAATCAGCCAATTTCAATCCAAGTGTTTCTATTTCAATCAGCCAATTTCAATCCAAGTGTTTCTATTTCAATCAGCCAATTCCAATCCAAGTGTCTTGTAAGCAATGAATTGATTTTCGACGACAGTCGGCGCTGATGCCTCGGATGTCCTATCGCGTAATCGCCAGTACAACCGGATATTTGTTGCCAGAACATCTGCATCATCTGTTTCCATGCCACCCAGATCTCGCTTTCCATCCCTCTCCCTGAGACTCCCTCTCTATTCCTCTCACTCCCTCTGCCTCTAAGTGTCCGCGCCAATATCGGTCGCTGTAAATCCGCTTCAAAGATTTTAAGAATCGACTTCAGCAATACATGTTAGATCGGTAGAGTGAAGTTAACGGCAGCGTTCTTGCTGCAGATGTTTCTATATGGCGCTACATAAATGGCTAATTACATTTACGATAGATTTATGAAGCATTTACCTTTGCCTCTAGAGATGGCCACGGCAATAAAAGCATTGGACGGCGAACAGACAAGCCATCTCTCCATGGGCAAGTTCAGACGACAGCCGGGTTTCACGGTGGCCAACGCTGGCCATCGATGCTCACGGTGGCACTCGATGCTCCTGTCACGAGAAGACTAAGAGAGGCTACTATTAAGTTTGCACTTATATAGTAGCGATAGTCACTTCAGTCGAGCTATATGTAAGGGGCCGTTCATATATTATATAACGCATAAAATCCCAATTTTTGACCCACCCCTACCCCTAATAACGTTATATAACAGCAGCTGTGACCCCCCCCACCCCTATATTATATAACAGATATGCTACCCACCCCCTACCTCACCCCAGTCTATAAGCACATTAAAAGACATACAATCGACATAATTGTATTGCACAATTTGACACTTTTATAACAATACGATGTTAGTTAGCACTTCAGTAGTAGTGATTCAACTGATAATTGTTTTGCTCCTGTTTTGCACTAGAAATGAGCATTATAGTATCACACAGAATGGATTGGTTTAATATTGAACTATCAAGTACTTATCGATAAGTTCGCGGTACAACTCTACCTATTTAATAGCATGTGATGTATACAGAGTGCGTACTACAACTGCAAATGGGTATTTAAGCAAACAAACTATTTACACATACTATAAAAAATAAAATCAAACATCATGATAGTACCTACCAAAATATAATTATTTCAAGTGAATTAATTTTAATTTGAACCAGAATCAAAACAAAGCACACAGAATTAAATTTTAGAGCTATGCACATGAAATTGTTAAAATTGTAAACAGCAAATTGTTAAAAGTGGATTTATAAATAATAACTAAGAACATCAAATCAATTAACCGGGTGGCAGCTAATGGTGCTAGTTTTGGTTCACAATGTATTGTGAACTTCGATTAAACAATGAAGGTCTGCAGTACATGGAATTTCCAACTGGCAGGCAAACAGGCAAAATAGCATAAGCTGAAAAGTTTGTTATATAACAAACCTTCAACCTACCCCCACCCTATACAATATAACGCTAACAAAACCGGCACCCACCCACCTACCCCTTGAGCGTTATATAATATGTGAACGGCCCCTAATCTCCCTAAATATTATGTTTGAAACCGCGCAACATTTCCAGCGCATCATAAAGTGTGATATACAGAGCACAATATATATGCGACATACCTTGAGTAGTCTGTACATGTTGTCGTTAAACTGTCGACTGCAGCAGACCAGAACCAAGTGGGGCAGTCGAAATGATCGACAGTGATTGCGATCCAGTTCATTCACGACACTTCCAAGAGATAATCAATGACTGAAGTCTATCTTTTTCTCTGGTCTGCCTAAGTCTTTGTTTGGCTGGGTCTCTCTCTCCTCCTTTGTTTGGCTGGGTCTCTGTCCTTCTTTGTTTGGCTGGGTCTCTCTCTCTCCCTCTACTTTAACCTCTCTCCTCCCATCGCATACATACTAAATGGTACCTTGCGCTTCATGCAGACTTGGGCATGTACCTCAATACATACATGTACCAATCATTCATCGGGAAAACACCAAAAATGAAGGATATTCAGGACCAACTTCAATTTAAAAAAATCAGATATTAATTGAAAGAACAATCACTGCATTACACAACCAGGATAATCTTGAGTATTTACATGAAAGTTCTACTCAAGTTCAGGCTCATCAAAGAGCAAGAGATTCAAAAGCATCAAAAATACTAATATCTAGCCTGACTGTCACTTATGGTGCTCATTTAAAATTTACTCAATGTCTGAAAAACTGAGCATTCTCAGATAACGTTATCAGATCTGTACGGCTAAATGGACAGGAAAAGAATACACAAATATAATTAGCAGCATTTTGATAAATCATCACGAAGTTGCCAATAAATGCATATCAATTTAAAGAATTTTAGGAACAGAATAACATTTATATAAAGCGTCTTTGTGTAACTTTCAAGTATATCTTCAGCATATACAGAACTTTGGCACAGGTAGATAGTACCAGTTAGTTGTAGAAATCTTCTAAAAATTGTGAGCAACCACAGCATAGCCACATCCTAGCCCCTGATGAACAACGTTTCACAGCATTTCAAACACCAGAAAGGCTGCAATCTTTCTGTGCATCAAAACTTAAATTGTTACTACAAATTCAAAATATATTAGATATAAAGTAATTTACTCCTTGTAAGCATCCAGATTAAAACATATGAATATTACCTAAAGCATTTCTTGATATGTTTTCTTAATGACCTAGTAGTTAATTTCTAAGAATATTGCAACCGATTGTTTCCGACTATGATTTCCTCAACATGACGAGGAATTCAACAAATAAAAGAACAAAATGTGATACATGGGGTGAAATGTATCTTTCAACCAACAAGCATGATTATGTAACTGTACAGAATTAAATGATGATTGGCCTGGATTTAAACAGTTTGTAAACAAAACCAAAACAAGGATAAGGGCAGATACCAGATGTACAAAAGGGCTCTTACAATGAGCTGTGATGACAAAAGTGCCTCTCTTGAGGGACATAATGAGCTGTGATGACAAAAGTGCCCCTCTTGATGGACACAATGAGCCGTGATGACAAAAGTGCCTCTCTTGAGGGACAAAATGACACAATGAGCCATGATGACAAAAGGTGCCTCTCTTGAAGGGTTGCCAGCTTACACTCCAGTTGCCATGAAGCAAGCATGATAACACTTAGAAATTCAGTCCTTTAATACTGGAAAAAGAGAATATCCAGGGATGATGCGAAAGATGAGAAGGAATCTTCCTTCCTATGACAATCATTTACATAAATGATCGCTGTTGAATCAAACAAGTGGCTGCTCTTTTTGCACCCACCATGATCAATGAGTTACTGGATGACACAGTCGAGGTTTCCGTCGCCAACCAATGGAAGGCGGAGGCAGAAGACGACAGAGCGACACAGGTAGGACATGGTGCCGTAGCGACCGCTTGGCGCCAGGTCATAGAAGTTCTGGCAGATGCCAGCCAAGCCACCACATTTGAGAAACGTCTTAGGATTGGCACAGCACAACGTTACGTCACCATCAAGCTCTTTCTGTTCACACACAGACACACAACCAGTCAATCAACTTTATTGATAACCACAGCAGTACAGTACTACACAATATAATTGTAGTTATACAGTCAGTAACAATATAATGGTATAATGGTGGACCAGAAGGAACATCAGTTCCGTTTACAGGGTCTCCCTAATACTATAATACATCCAGTAACCAAGCTGACTTGTTTAGTATTTGATTTATAATGTCTTTCTTACCAGCACATTTATGTTATTCACACTGTTCTTGTCAGAGAATGAATAATGCTAGGCAGCAGCATTACAATCACAGAGTTTGTTTTAGCTCCAATAACCATACAAATAAAACAAAATATCAGACACACAGACAGACAGACAGGTAGGCACATGGACAGACAGACAGTCAGACAGATACATAAATAAACAAACTAAGATGACCTGTTCCTCGATGAAGAGTCGACTGGCATGATGGACAAGTTCATCAACATTGATGACTTCGTTCCATTGGCATTTTCCTCCGTCGTGTTCAATGATGAGACATAACATGAGAATTGCCTCAACACACAGCTGGCGATATTCCGGCTGAGGAATCTTGTTCAAGACGGCTTCAACGTGAAGAGCAAACTTTATCTCGCCAGCCGTCATCTGCAGACAAACACAAATGAACTCAATAGCACACTCATCTCTTAACCTATCAAACGTAACAGCTGGAAATCGCACGAGTACTGTACAATCGATTGCAACAGAACAATCGCTTCCAAAGTGTCTACAAGTGTATACTGGTTATTTTGGAAAAATTATGATCAGATCTCTCCTTCTTTTCTCTTTCTATTTCCACTTAGTTCAAATGCAACATCAGCAGACCACCTTCAGTCCAGTACCATGACAATCACAGATGACAGAGCAGTTATCCCACATTGGAAGACGGCTATACTTTATTTATTTTATTATTTATTACAGAAATTTGATACCGCCCTTCATCCAACATTTTTTTGCTCAGAAGTGCACACGCCTCAACGGCGCAATTGCAGTTGTACTTCAGAGCAATTGAGCGCGAAGGACTTGCTCAAAGTCTCTACACAATGACTCCTTGGAAGAGGGTCGAACCGCTCGCTCAGCGCACACTCAATGTTACTGGCTGACTGCTCTAAACGATCGGCCACCATGCCACACGATATATATATACATATATCATTCTACTTGGCTTCAGCACGTGATGGGCTTAGGTGGTCAGCCATTTCCCTTTATTTCTTATCTGCTCACTGACAGTATGCAGTATATAGCCGTGTTTGGGGGCAAACACAGCCAAAATCTTCAACAAATTCCTGCTGTGGTGGACATCAGAATACCAGACCATTTGCCCTTCAGTCCAGCAAGCTGACCACCAGACTATTCTGTACCCTTACCACAACGGAATCGCGTGGTAAATAGCTAGACTACTGTCAACAATGACTTGACGATGTAAGGTGGTGTGCAATGGCAAAATCGCGGTTCCCTTACTTCACTTGTAAGCGATTGATTCAGCGCTCCCGTTCCAATGGAGAGACCGTGACACTGAAACAATAAAAGACAATTGCTGGAATAGAGTGAGTTCAGTTACCATTGCACTGATCATCCATAACACACAGAACAAATGTCACTAATTGAAGTTCATTTCAATTTGAGACTTATTCATAGCAAAGAGAAGATCAACAAGCAGTGTTATTTTCGTTCAAGAAATCATTTTTGTTTTAGTTTTTCTTCAGTTTGATGTGGTTCATTTCAGTTTAGTTCTAGTTCCATTTCTGAAAATCATTTCGTTTTAGTTTAGTTTTTATTCGTGAAATAATTTCCGTTTTTAGTTTAGTTTTTATTCATCCAATCATTTTAGTTATGGTTTCAGTTCACGATTGTCTAATCTTTCGATCTTGTTTTAGAAAACCACGATAAATCAGACCCAGGTCATTCATTGTCCATGAGTAATTAGGAATGATGCTTATCGAGCATTCTTCTAACCCATTCAAATTTAGCCTAAGAAAAGCTCGCATTCCCAAAGATTATAACATCCTGTTGCATCTACCTGCTGTTAATGGTCTACATTAAGAAAAGATCCCTTCAACATTAACCTGGATGGCAAGAGCTACGAGAAGATCTTCAACTAGAAAAGCTACAATGTTGGATAAATCATCCTTTGTTCAGACTAAAATCGAGAGGCATTGTCTCCACTATATTATGTCACCTCTGATAAATATCTGTCCATTTCTTCTTGGATATTTTTCCCATTGTGATATCAACATTATGTCCGCTTAGTACAAGCGGTTCCCTCAGTTCAGTTTCTCTACAAATGTCCGCAATCTGGGCGTCACTTTGGACAGTACTCTATCCTTCTCTGCACATATCTCTAATCTCTCTCGGTCCAGCTTCTATCACTTGCGGCAACTACGCGCCATCCGACGATCTGTGATTTCGATCATGGTTCATGCCTTCATCTGCTCCAGCATTGACTACTGTAACTCATTACTCATCGGCCTACCAAAACTCCGCCTCACTCTGCTCCAGTCTGTACTCAATGCAGTTGCTCGTTTGATCGCCCATCTTCCACGTTTCTCACATATTCCTACTTTCATGACTCAACATCTTCATTGGCTTCCCTTGCCTGATAGGATTCATTTCAAAGTTCTCTTTCTTACATTCAAAGCATTGTTGGGTCAAGCTCCACTCTATCTATGTGATCTTATTAGGAAACCTATCTCAGCTACCACCGGACGTCCTCTCCATTCTTTAGACCATCACGATCTTCTAGTACCGCAGTCTAGAACTGCCACAGCTCAGCATCGTGCCAATGCCTCTGTTGGCCCTTCACTATGGAACAGCCTTCCTGCTGTGACTCGTGCTGCAATCTTATCTAGTAGCACAACTGTTTCTGCTCGTTCTCTTAAGACTTTTCTTTAGGGGTTTTTCGCACTGGGAGCGCCTCTGAATAGGTTGTACTGTGAGAGGCGCTTTATAGATCCGTAAATAGAATAGAATATAGTTATATATCTCGTCCATTCAACTTTGCTGCCAGAAATTTGAACTTTTTAATGCTCCAGATCCTCATGCTTCATTTTGGATTTGACTTGAAATAGCATGGAAGGAAAGAAATTGTTACTTGTAACTTCTATAGTTTTCGTTCACGATTTCAATTTCGTTTTAGTTTTTATTTAGTTCTGCAGGAATCTTTTTCGTTTGTATTTAGTTCTAGTTGTTAATTTCTTTCTAGTTCTCGTTTTCGTGAACGATCGCCAATTCAATTTAGTTCTAGTTTCGTGAACGAAATTAACACTGTCAACAAGAACTCAGTCTCCACAGTGTATTATTTAATTCAATCATTTCAATACTTGCACTAGGGCAATATCTCAACAACGAAATTAATTTGTCAAGAGCCTACACATATTGGGGTAAGGCAAAGACTGGTAGTATAAGCGTGCCTGCGAATCAGCACGACAGTCGTCGCTCTACTCTTTGACGCAACTTGGCTTAGAGACTCTGACCATCCATGCCATCTGTCAGCTGTAGACGGAAGTTCATTGGAAGGGTCCATGCTTGTGTGTGGGTCAACCTTTGGTTACTCTTTTAGCCTACTGTGCACTGTTTTGCTAACTGTTCTAACACTCATCGAAATGACACTTAACTTAACATCATGTAGACTTGCATAGAGAGCAATTCTGAGTAGATTTCTTGAAGAGGTGCTATATCAAGTTTCATCAATTGATTTATTGAATATCAAGTTTCATTGATTGATTGATTGATTGATAAAATAGCCACCCTTCGCAAAAGTTTCCAAATGTCCGTATAGAATCCTACTGGAACTCGATTGAGGGCGCCATCTAGACGGCGCCTTCGTAACCACTGTCCTTGTCTGTCAGATTCAAGGTTATCATCTTGCTCCACTGATGACGCCACTTCCGAATGCAAAGACCCAATGTCATCCACCGTCTAATCACAGAAACACACTGTATAGTGTCATGAAATACAAATCTACTCATGCTCCATGTACAACATCGTTATCTCCAGCCAGCAACTGTTGTCAAACGAGATAACTAACTGACATGCAGTTGCTCGGCCTAAATTAATTAAATGTAAATAATATCTAAACAACTAGAGTATCTTATAATTATTGATCCACATGGCCAGATGACTAATAAGATAATAAAGATTCAGCTCATAATGGCATTTCTCTTTATCTGTAAACGATATAAACAGCTATAACTCATGACATGATGTTCTGGATGGTACCTGACGTTATCGCATATACAGCAGTCAGTCAGTCAGTCAGTCAGTCAGTCAGTCAGTCAGTCAGCCAGCCAGCCAGCCAGCCAGCCAGCCAGCCAGCCAGCCAGCCAGCCAGCCAGCCAGTCAATGGAACTTGATATAGCATCCCTTCAAGATTATCGACTCAGAGCACAAATTAAACATCTTCCTACTCCAATAAAATAGTTTAACAAAATCAACAACATGGCTAACAAAAAAGACATGCAAGTGCAGTGGTGCAAAACATAACTGTTATCATTGTAACAACAAACTGCCTAAATTTAATTATAAACAATAGTTTGCTCAAACAAACAGAAGCTAAAGCAAGCAACACAAAGGTCAACTGATTATTATGATAACTGATTCCACTCGCATCATGCAATGCAATGCAATGCTGATTAGTACAACAACTTAAAACAAGTTAGAAACAGGGAACAGCAGAGAACATGCAACAATACTTCTCCACAAACTCTTGTGCATATTTTCCAACTGCCTTTAGTGAACACCGAAGGAAGAAGATGCAACTGGAGTGACCCTTCCATGCAAACGACCTTCTGCACAGTTTAATTTCTTTTTATATATTAACATTATAATACATGGGGCTTATCTCATTCTCCAAATACTAGGGAGCAACTCAGGAAGAGAGCCAAGTGAAAATGTGGCTAGAAATGGAAAGAAACATTGAAGAGACAAAACAAGGAAATCTTGCTTAACACCAGACGCATTCCCAACATTATGGAATTCTCTAAACATGAACACAAGTCCAAGACTTTAACAAACAAAGCCTGAAACTATGACAACAGATGGCATTTCAGACAATGACAACCTTCAAACATCACAAGCGCCTAATGCATCTCAATCTAAACATACAGTACAAGCACTGAGCAAACATTCCATTCGATCAACTTAAGAAGCAACTTAAGAAGATCATGGAGAATAAAAGCCTCACAGACCGACTGGCGCTGAAACAGAAACCACATGACCAACTTTACCCTGACGGTCCCCAAAATTAAACACAAAATTATGCAAATAAATATTCAAATATCAATACACAAATCACAAGTGACATATTTTAGGTGGTGAAACATCGCAAGAAAATGTTCAACAGACAGGTACGCTCTGAAATGAAGTGACAAAACTCAGGATAAAGACAGAGGAACGCTTAACAAAATAGGCTTTCATAGGTCAGGTTAAAAGGTTAGAGATCAGGTCACAGGGTCATTTTAAGAATCAGAATCAAAGGATCAGACACAAACATCAACACAAGACGAACCATACACAACCTGGATATCATGAAATGAACAAAAACAAATCAGACTATGTTAAGCAACAAACAAGAGGGTTCTGCCAATATCGAACAAAACGGATAACAATAAATCATCATTCAATAAAACAGTGAATCATCTGTAAACTTATGACACATGTTAGCCTGGCTAGAAGGGATCGTGTGTCAGCCATCACATGTTTTCTTTGCAAAATTTTAAATCAATCAAATGAACCGATCATGCATCAATTTCTATTTAGCAAAGACAAAGGCAAAAGAAACAGCTTCCATCTCTCCATCCGTCACCAAGGTCATCTGTACCTTACCTAGGAACCAACCATCACAGGCCATTCAAATCCAAAAACCATTTGGACTAATATCTCAGGCAGAGAAACCACCTGATGGCTTTAAAGCTATAGAACAGAACATAAACAACTTGCAAATCGTAAGGTGCCTGTCTGTTATCATGGCAGATACACATGAATCATCTCAATCGTTATTGTATTAGGGGTCTGTTAAAAACCAAGCATTGAAATGAATGTCCGTTTAGCAAAATAAACTTATTCAGTTCAACGCAAATCAACACTAGAAACATAATTCTGAACCTGGAAAACAATCACAAATACGATAAGGACGGAGTCAGTCAAGCGTCTTGTTAAGCCAAAGGAAAAGAAACCAGATGTCACAAACAAAACCCAACAGTAGGGTACCAGATGATCAATGTTGTCACTCACTGACTTTCGTCGAGCATTGCTAACGATCATTTCGCCGACGCTCATAAACGAATCAAAATCTGATGAGAAAAGCAGAGAACCAGTACAAACTATATCATAGCACCAGAGACACACTCAAAACAACGACAGAAACAACAAATGATTACAAGCGTCCGTCTTTCCCTGAGTCCTACAACTTCTGTCATTGCGAAGCAGAGTTTCCTGACCTGAAGGACAAAAAAGATTGTTATTTTGTTTAGTCCAGCAAATTCAGAGCCAGCATCTGTAAAGCAACTGAGGTTTTTTGAAGAGAAGACGGCATTTCAATTCTTTTCCATCTGCACTACGATTAAAGATCTAAATGGCTCACAAAACTTAGCTCGGTTGGAGATTTTTAAAAGGTTTAATTTCGGCAGGAAAATGTTGCACTAACAGAACTTTCCTCAGTGCTACATTTGCCATGGCAAGGGCTACATTGTGCTGTTTAACATGAATTTTGACATAGGTATTAAACTAAAATTGAGAAATGCCATCTCTCAACATCATTTTCTCCTCAAGCGAAGTGCAGCTTCTTTGTCTGTCCTGGAAACCTTAATATGAAAATTTAAAATGAAGAAAGAAACAAATGCAAACAAATGTGGGCTTTTTTGTTCCATTTTTTTGTAGTTATGCCAAAGATGACAAATATTACCTTCAAAGTGATTATTGTAGAGAAGTCATTGTTTCCTATCACTGCAAGAATTTTATAAGCAGCTAAAGCAAATTGTTCTATGCACATTAATGACATAAGCAACCTCTGGCCATGGAACAAAGAACCCATATTTGTTTAAATACTCAAAGCACCTGAATGAAAGCAACCATGACAGTGAAACTGAGAGTAAAGCGACATATGATCAAACGAAGCAAAACATGGCATTGCTATTCCACTGCTGCTCAGAGAAGTCAACGTCAAAGCAAAAAAGTCAAGGTCACAGGACCGGAAGTGTCAAAATAGTCTATGGTCGAACCTGGATTTCTCGGCGCATGCAGTCGACACTGTACTTGGCCTGACTGCTGTACTTGCTCCTGGCCGAGCGCTGGTTGTCCGTCGAATGAAGCGAAACCCTGCGCTCGCTTATGTTATTAGTGGCACCAACTTCACAGCAGACAAACGAAACAAGGTGCTCTGTTAGTCAGCAGTATGTCAATCAACTTAACACAGGCAAAAGATAAGATAAGGTAAGGACAGCACACAAACATAAAAGAAAAACAATATTATTTGTTAAAACATGAAAAAATTCTGCTTATGATAGAGATTAAAATGTCTATCATTTACAACTGTGCAAGTAAAGCAACATAAGCAAATATTTATAATGCACCTTTATAAGGTTGCTACCTAAAATACAATTTTTTCTCTATATGTGACATGAAACATGAATGCATTGAAAGGTCGATTATACAGGCCCTCCTCTTGAATGATTGGAGCAAATCTAATCTAATCCAATGACTTCTATAGCACCATTACCAGAATGCATAAGGCATCAATCGATAGGTGCCTCTTGTGTATAGTCAAGAATCATAATACAACAGAGCAGAATGGTTGAAATCCAATAGTAAACCACAGATTCACACTAGAGACTATAAGAAAAAAATAGGCCTAAGTTCAGACCTGAAGGACCACAAAGAACAGAGCTTCAGACCAGCCACTAAGAACACTCTGCAGCTCATACAGTTCTAGCATGAAGCACAGCAAGAATGAAAGCATCGGAGGATCTCTACTGATTACAATATCTGCTCATATGAGTGATTGTGATCAACAAGCAGAGGAGACTGATTTAAATATGATGCTCTGTAGACAATAAAACTGGTTTTAAACTGTATTCTTTGCTCAATGGGAAATCAGTGGGCAGTGAATGCAAACATGGTATGTTGTATGTTATGCCACCATTAACTTTGATATGACTCTGGCTAGAAAGTATTTAATCCTCTGATATGACCCCAAATGGAAGGATGTAGTTGGAGAGCAGGATTTTGTGTGGAACTGTCGAGTGATAGGAATAGCTTGGTAACCAAGACAAGCATCAATTCACAGATAGCATAATAATAAAACACAAAGCTTCTGTTGGTATATATCTCAAACAAACAGTACAAAGCCAAGCCAATCAAATTAGTCTTGAAATTACAATACAAGATTTAAGGTAAAACAGTTAATGAGAAACACTGAAAATGAAAAAAATCTGACAGATGATAAAAATAACAATACTGAGACAATGATTGAGCAGAACACAGAGGAAACCTTTATCCATGCATTCATTAATATGAAAACCAAATTGAAATATCAACAATTGACTTAAAAGCAAATATAAAATAGACTAAACAGTGATTTATGTAGCACCTTTCAAGATATTACACCGATTTCAACCCTGGTTTTAACCAGGATTCAGACTAATTATTAGTTTCTTGAAATTAGATAGATTAACTCTATTGGTCCATAATTGCTTCAATCATCAAAGTCAACTTTCCAACAAAAGAGCTTTGAATGACTGATGCTCATTTACTGCCTTATTCACTTGACAACCGACCTGAGGTAACGGCAAACTCTTTTCCACTGAGGATGTGATGCAGCAGGATCTTCATCTCAAACGGACTTAGGTTCAGAAGCTGATCAGATGCATCCTCACCTGAACAACCAGACATTCATCAGATGATCAATCGATCAATCAATCAATCAATCAATCAACCAACCAACCAACCAACCAAACAACCAACCAACCAACCAACCAACCAACCAACCAACCAACCAATCAATCAATCAATCAATATGATAAAGACACAACAAATGAAGTAAGTTCCAAGTCATTTCTAAAACAGATAAACAAAAAGTTTCATTCCTTCAAAGGTGTCCTCTTTGCTCCTCCATCAAAATTTATATAGGGCCCCTTTTAGGTATCTACTCAGAAGTTCCTGTAAATCCAGCCCAAATAAGAAGCAAAGTTTTCAAATGGCCAAAAAGCATACCAGTACATGATCTGGGCACCTCTGATTAGGTGAGAGTGGTCTTATAGAAATTTGTCAATACAATACAATACAATGATCTTGAGAACAGTCACAGCTCCCGAGGAAGACCATTCCAAGCACATGGGATCTACCGCAGAGAAGGCAAATGGGACAGCAAATGACACTAATTAAAGCAACCACCAAAGCAAGATCAAGTTCTTGCATCAACAATTAAAACTGACAACAAATCCCTCAACTGCTAGCATATATGACTTGCATTGCTTTCTCAACTGAGCCTGTAAAATGAGAGGTCATTGAAGCAGTGGCTCATGATATACACAGTGTTCTACCTATTATGCAAGAGCCATTCTGTCAGTCATATTTCATGCGTCATCCCCTTTCAAAAACTGGCTAAAACTCATCTGCTACACAAAATTCATGTTAGGTCGCGTGCATGGTGCATAATAGCATGACACACTGGCACTTCTCTTTTAATACAATATATAAATAAATATATATATATATATATACATAATACAATGTATACATATATATATATACAATATCCACAGAGGTTGACCTCACCCGACCCACCTGAGCACTTAAGGGTTCTGGCCAGTTCAGAAGCCATGACCTGAATGATGAGGCCGACTCGTATGCGCAGCATTTCTTTGAAGAGACGAGGTTCCGTGCGAATGAACATTGCTAGATAGACTAGAATCTCTTGCGTCAGCATTGCCGTGCTGTTGTCCTCTCCACAGGCATCGTGGATGATGGCAGCCAGTTCGTCTGGTGGGAGAGGTCTAAAGGGCAGACACACCAGGAAACCAAAAATCACATACAGACTGACAAGATATTCAATCGATCAATCAATCAGTCAACCAACCAATCAATAAATGAACTTGATATAGCGCCTCTTCATGAAATTCACTCAGAGGCACCTATTTTTCAAATGAAAGAGTAATACCAATGTAAATATAATTTTCAGAAACAAGTACATAACTTGCAGAAGCTGAAATAATCTCACAATCAAACTGAATAAATACCTCGTGATGATCTTTTCCCTTGGCTCCGGAGGAAGTCCGACAGCCAGCTGTTTCTGTCGGACGATGATATCCGTTGCTGCCTTTGCCAGGTCTTCCACTTTCTTGCGCAGCATTCCAGCCGTGTGTCTCACGAGCCACCACTGCTTCAGGTGACCGGCTTTCTCATAGAGCTCCGACAAGAGATCGCTCACCTTGCACCCGGCACCTTCCATCTTTGTATCCCATTCCGAACCCCTGGCAATCATAATATGTAC
This sequence comes from Bimastos eiseni, assembly GCA_959347315.1. NCBI lineage: Eukaryota > Metazoa > Annelida > Clitellata > Crassiclitellata > Lumbricidae > Bimastos > Bimastos eiseni. Next base: position 18,541,541 of record OY365815.1, read on the forward strand.
TTTAGTCTGAAACATGCACCTGTACATACCTGTACATATTCATTGATTGATCTCACCTTCAAGTCTGGGCTCATAAGGTTTAACTGAAAATTCATTGTCAATCCAGAAGTCTTATCTGACAAACTGAAAATTCATAATCCAAAGGATGTTTCAACCACACTTCTTATAATTGCTCTGTTGATCGAGACTCCCAAGTTAAAAAACAATTAACCAAAACACAATTACTTTGCCAATTGTATTTTTATAATTGTTCAATAAATGTCGAAATGCAGGGCTCCATTTATATTAAAATTATTACAGAATAGTTGGGCATTAGAAACAGAACATGATATAGGATGGCCATTCCTGTATTGACAGTGCCTATCCGAGGTGCCAGCAGATATCTTTGTATATCAGTCTGGAAAGTAAGTTCAATCTTTTACAGGTTTTGGTGAGCAGAGACTAAGCAACAATGTGCGCAGGCCGTCAGCCAGAAATGAAGATTATGGCATTCAAAAGTACAAAACTTTGAGGTGGTAATTGCTCGACGCTGTGAGCAGATGAAGTCGCAAAAAATGGAAGTCTCAAGCACATCAGTCAGATAGAAATGTCCTTACCCAACACTAAATGAATTATGAGTTTTGATCACATTTATAACTGTTTTGTTTTAAATACAATGATACAACAAATCAGTTAACTTCAGATCATTGGGAGGAATGGATTATACGTTATATCACATTAAACACAATAGATCAATAACAATGAACTGTGCTTCTTTCAGCAACCCGTCCAATCACTTCCAAGCACAATTTATGTGCGTTCAAAGTAATTTCCACCCGTCCACTGGATGGGTGGATGGTAGATGGCATGCTAAGGATCTGATTGTGATCATACTTGTTAGTGAAGAGATAGTGAATGATGTCAGCCTGTTCGTGGAGTGACTCCGCATCCTTCAGCTGCTGGATGAGTTCATTGACGTCGGCCCCACCCGCATAGGCGTCACTGCACGTCATGATCTTCTCCTCTGTGTCATCGTCGCCCTTGAGATGAGGATGCGCTGTCACATGGAGTCCAGGCGGAGAGACGCCGTAGATGCCAGGGCTTGTTGGGATCGAGCTGATTGGTGACCCACTGCTCGATGAAAAGCCCGAGTGACCCTCTGATTGGACAAACACAGACAACATCTATCACTATTGAAACTGATTACCTGAGCTTACAATCTCATATCGTGTCAAAACAAATTGTCAGCAAATTAATAAAAACAGTCAGTTGATAGATTCTCACAGCCTTACGCATTTACAACAGAACAAGTTTCAAGTAACACTGAACCGGACAGCTAATTCATCATGACAATACCAAGTTCGAATGCTGTTGTTAGCCCATTACAATCTGCAAAAACACAGTCACATTGACATTTACATGGTCGCAAATGACAAATTGAGTTCAATGCTGCCCTTACCACCTCGACATAACACGCCACTTGATATGAATCTTAATGTAAAAGCAACAGTGTATAACAAACATGTAAACAGTCACGCTGGTTAATTCAGATAAAATCCAATGACCGTTAACATCAATGGCTATTGAGGCACTTCAGCATCTCTGACAGCAACTGTCCTCTTCACATATGCTATGGGTCTCAAACAAATTCTAAAAAATCATTCAAAGAGAGCAAGGGCAATATTTAATAATGGTACCATTATAATGAAAGATCTGGTAACATAGTAAGCAGCTATTTTTTGCACAAGTAAAATGTCTGAACAACAGGCTGAGCAATCAGCAATTTTACTGTAATCTGATCCACTGTGTTAGAGAAGTTACCACATGCAAAACGAAACCCATAGAACAGGAAATTAATAAAACTTAAATAAGATTTAGCCAGAAATCAATTGTTAAAATCAATAAAGATGCCAAAGGAACCAACTCAGCTAAACATCAGTATTAATGCCCACAGAAAACAATTAAAACTTCTTAAATACCCTTTGAGCAGTCCATCTTACTCCAGGCTACCCCAAAGGAAGTAATGCAAAAAATGCTAATTGTGCATCAATGCAAATAGCATGCTATAAAAATGCTAGAACTGCACACACGTTAAGGAAACTTCATTTGTCATATTTACAAGCGTAAATGCCATCATAAAATCACAAACAAGTCATTACCTATGGATCAGTATTCAATAGTGCAGAGACAAGAATTAAAACAGTGCAAAAGTTAATTTGCAAATACAGAAAACTTTCCAAGAAAGAACTGATTGTGGTTGAAAATCAGAAAGTCTGGATGCAGAACGTAAAGCCAATCGAAAATTGCGAATCAGTGCGTGAAACGTTGATGCGCTTACCTCCAAGCTGGGGCTGAGGTGAAAGTAGATGGGAGAAATCTATCAAGAACGGGCACAATTACACACTCAACGACAACAGCTAAATACATCAACTGTAATGATGACAGAAATCATATAAATAGAAACATAAGCTAATTGCCCCAAATCATCAGGTGATAAAACTAGAACAACCTTAACAGCAAAGAAGCCCAGAAAACAAAAATATTAAGACTTCACAAATTAAACCCTTCATTTTGATGCTCAATTAGCAAAGCAGTCATAACAATGAAAGTCATTTTTTTACACAACCTATAACGTCAACCTGCATAGAAATTATAAGCTTATTAAGATTACTTACTAAAATTAAAAAAGCTTAATGTCAAATACAAATTGAAAAACAAGCTCTATGTTGTTTTGTAATGTGAAGATCTGAAGATTTACAGTGGTGATATATCTTTAAGATTTACTAAGATTCCAGTGTGCTAACTAAGCTCAAGCAATGTCTCAAAGCTCTAATAGCTGAGTGTTCAGAAACTGCTACACACAGACGAAATGATTAGACAAAATGATTAGAAGAAATGATTAGACGATAGATTCATCAACTAACTAAGAAGGAATCACATAAAATCAAGCAGTTTCTACAGCACAACAATTAACTGAGAACACGTGACGTCAGCAGACGTCAGTTGACTTAATCAGCAAATAACTGACAGATAGAATAACAACAGGTGGAAATATCTAAATGGCAAAGAAAGCAGCTTCCACTCTATTGACTAGTTTCTCATCTCTGAAGTCCTTGCTAATCGCGATGTAAACAGTGAGTTGCTCTTTTGAGATTTTACTGATGCAGTCCTCAGTTTCAAGATTACTTTCTTCTGTGGTCTGTGGTGTAAAAAAATGTTGGAACAGCACTGCCAAGGAAAGCCCTACTTAGCAGGGTCACAAGAAACCTTCACAGTCTCAGTGTAACTGAACGAGTCATTCAATCAAATACTACCAGTTTTTTTTGGTTACCAAACTAACTGATTTCAATTTGATTTGATAGCATAACTGATTGAATAATTGTATGGAAGATTGGAGACCTAGTTTCAATAAACAATTTTAAAACAAAGCCTTATTAATTCCCTAAAACCTCAAAATAGTAACAGCAACAGTGGTAAAGCAAAGCAAGATAAACCAAAGCATCTAATCGTCAATAAATTCTGATACTTGATTGCAACAATTCTGGTAATGTCTTCCATTTCATCTATAACAAGTAAATCATATTTGACTGCCATACAGTCAGGACTGCTATGTCCATTGATTTTATTGAGGAAAGTCTCCATCATATTAAATACGGGTAGGCCCTACAACATCATGTTTAATCGGGCTAATGAAGGATACAACGCACCCTGGAAATTTACCAAAATAATAGTCTGAATGGTCATCCTCCTACATGCTGAAACAAGATTATTCTTGACACAAAGCCCAATCTATTTTCATTGTTCAACTTCAAAATAATAACAAATGTGTCTATAGTCTCTATACCAGCAATGACTAACAACACAGTTACTGATTATGTGGTCCAACAGTATATTCAAACACCTATAGCCATTTTCATTACTCATGAATACTTTGTCAATACTTGAAATGACCTCATTGAAATGAAGAAATCTGGGCAGAGAAGAGAAAGAACTAATTGAGTGAACCATTAAAACAATCTCACTCCCTCCTTCACTTCCTCTTGTCCAGCATCTTATGTCTGCCTTTTTCCACTCAACACCAATACCAAAGGCAACTGTTATGCCCTTGAACGCTTATGTGCAGCCACATTAACCAGATATTCCCACAATTCATTTCACCTAAAGCCACACTACCTTGGTTCAGTTGAAGCTACAGTAAGCCAGCAGTAAAATCAAAAGGCAAGCAAAGTTAATCAAGCTGCCACCCTTTCCTCTGCCAACAGCTATCGTCTGTCTTTGTGCCTCTGCTTTCCATCTCTATGCTTGGCTCACCTGAGAATGCCCTCCTCCGTTGAATAATGACTTGACGGTAGGTTGCTAGATTTAAAAGGTCAATGATCCACTGAAAAACCTCTCGACAACATGGTCACCCTTTAGCATTGATTCACTGATTCAAATTACTACTATTCCACACGCAGTTTAGACAGCTGTACATAATGTGCACTAAATCAATGAATAATCTTCAAGCATTTTATGGCATGAGTTGCCATAATATAAAGAGTGAAAGCAATGGAAATTGACAAGAAAATGAAGAGAAATTGAGCTTAGAATCTAAAGTAGAAAAGTTTCACATGCGAGAGAGACAGTCTTGTTCGTTAAATCAAAGATATAAAGCAGATCGCTAGAAGATCGTTATCACATCAGCCACAAAGAGAGTTATCTAACCCTGTAAGCGCCACTAAGAAAAATCTGTGCAATAATCACTGCTGGATAAAAGTGTTTCGATTTAAGATGATTTTGACAGGAATTAATGCATAACAGGCAATTCGATCAAACAGATATGGAACCATGTAAAGTATTAGCCAACAAACTGCTATAAAGAGCTAAAACAATTAAGTTAATGGCTTAAGGCCAGAAGTGAAACAGATCAACCTCAGACAGCAACGAAACAGACTAACGAAGACACTTGAAGGAACAGTGAAACTGACTACGTAATTAACAAATGACACCAGAGGTCAAGCCACACAAGCAACACTACTCAGACCTCTACATATTTCAGCCGACACAGGAACAAACAGAAAACCGTTTAAACTTCTAAATATTCAACTCGACCCTATCATCAACATTTACATAAAAGAATCAAACTCTATTTTTCAACATAAAAATAGAGTTACTTCAGCCAATCAAATGAGAACAATGACAGCATATCACAGTTCACTATTGCTCTTAATCCTTTAATGATAAGCATTTGCTAAAATGTTTCAGATCACCTATGCAGCTTATTGTTAAAAGGTAAAACTTTAAACCAAAATAATATTGCATAAATATGGTAGCATACACTAAATAACGATAATAATTTGCCAGAGCAAAGAACCTTCAGTAAAACTACATGTTTCTCACATCTGAGTTAGAAAGTTACTGGTAAGAAGCTAAAAAATTTACTAATTTTACATTACATCACATTAGTGATCAGAAATAAACAAACACGTCAACTTCCTCATACAGTCAGTGAAAGAGGGAGAATAGACGCGCCTACCTGGCATGTCTCCGGCCTCAACCTGGATGGAACAGCTTCTGCGGATGATTCCCTTGACAGAGCTCTTGCGCCTAAGTCGAGTCCCGACAGACCGCCGAGGTCCCTCCGAAGTCTTTCCAAGCAGATAGGAGCCTTTCGCCTGCACACGTGCCATCTGGTGAATGTGGCGCAACATCTTATCCACTACACATTCAGATCAAAATTAAGTGATTATACAGTCGCCAACGATTATCATAAGTTAGTAGGTCAGTGGAATTAAAAATTAATTAAGTAATAAATCCTTAGTTAATCATGTCATGTCATAATGCCATCGTCACTTTGCAACGGTTGGCTACACGAATGGATCTGCATGAGACACTAGCCCAGCATCATCTATCGCATAATGCGCTCATAAGGCCAGTTCCTTTCAGCCCAGTCAACATCAAAATTTTGTCATTCGAGGACATTCTAAGCCTTCCACGATTCCTCACCCCCTCAATCATGATGACTAAATTTATGTTTAGCGATTAATCAAAGAACCTTACTATATTTGATAACGTAATCTTGTATTGTAACCTTCGAGGTTTAAAGAAGACGTCTGCATAGAAAAAAAACCTACTGTGCAATAATTCCATGAATGCAAGAGGTGTGGTAAACAGATTTGGTCGTCCAACGGTTGTCAACTGCTGACAAACTAACTCTTACATTCATGCAAATCCCACAAAACAATGCTATGACCTGTTGCTAGGAATATAGTTATCTGAAGCTGAAATCCAAAGACTTATCATCCGAAACAGATGTTTCTTTGCTTCAAATCTCACGTTGGATTGCCATCAACGATCATATCCATTGATAACAAAATTGATAAAAAATTCTTACCTTTTAAGCTTGTTCTTCAAGGCATATATAGATATATAGGGTCTTATTCATCAAAACATTCATATATAAGGCCTTTTGTTGAGCACAAAGGTCCTCATTTTGATTTCAACTGAAGCAATCGAAATGTTTGAAAACTCTCTTCTGCACTCTTTGCCTCAACTATGACACCAGTAAATGAATTCCGGGCAGACCTTGACGTATGATGTATGACCTTGGGAAGATATAGAAGAGACTTACGATCTGGAGAGTCCTCCTGTTCACTGAGGAAAGTCACGTCAGTGATGCAAGATGTACTGATGAAGTCATTCAGAAAACCCAGATGAACTCTGAAACAACCAAAACAACAAAAGCCCATGACATGATCTTAAGCTATATGCTATACTAAAACTCAGGATGCTCAGCCATAACAAAGCAATACCCTCTCATCCAGACTTGACATGACTCAACAAGTCATTCGCACTGAGCCACTGCTTACCTAGTTCCACTGATGTATCCCGTCTGCAGTTTCTTGATGGTTGCCACGAGAGCTGGATGCAAGGAAGACGACATGTCTACAGATACATATAACACACAAACATAGCACCCAACATTTAACTGAATTAATGACTGGCTTCTCTACATCAGCCTCTCGCTCTTTAAATGCATAAATTTCTTATTTACCGGGCCTTCCATGCGAGCCAGTGTTTTAAAAATCTATAGATATGGTACAATACAGTTAAAGTAAATCTATTGTAAACTGCATTTAACTTTAGCAAAGTAGCACTAGGACTGACTGTAGAAAACAACCAAAATAATACCTTTTCAGTAAGAAAATATTTGAATATCCTGACAGATGAGAAGAAGAGTTTCAATTGTGTGGAACTACATAAATTACATTACATAGAGGCATTCTGCTGTTGCAACAGAACAGGCCGAGGCAGAGCATAAAACAAACCAAGAAGAGATTTCCGGATCGGTACAACCATCAGTGGCCGACCCATCATATTCCAGTTGCTACCAAGATATTGGATATCAGTCTTAATCATGTCGAGCAGCAAAGACGTATCCAGTGGAAGGTAGAATTTCTGCTGATCCACAAACTAACAATACAACCACAACGCAACCGATGCATCAGCAACCAAGCAACGAACAATCAAGGAAATGCAGCAGGTAAAAACAAGACAAAGAACAAAACCAAAATGATGCTAAGGTTACTTTAAAAATAACCTTAGTCAATAATTTGTTTTGACATGGTTACAAATTATCAAATTTGACCAACTACAGTAACTAGGAAGTTGATGGCACAAAAGACATAATAAGGCCATTAATTATAGTACTGAATAAAAGGCAAGTAGGTCAAAATAGTAGATAAATATTTGGAAACCCCGGCTGAAAACAGCAATAAAAGACCATGGATGAGAGCAGGACACTGCAACACAGATACAACTAAGGATAAGTCATAAGAAATATTGTGTGTAGAAAGAGACACAAATAGACAGTTGGAGAGAAACTAATTAGAGAAACAAAGACACAGTTTCACACTCTCACATTAGCACAGGTAATAATTGTTAAAAAGCTACATTGAACAGATCGATTGAATTGACTGATTAATTAACCTACCTGTGGGAAGAATGCAAGGATCTGATTGCCGAGAGTGTAGAGTTTACTGCTGGCAAGAACTCCGACAACGTCACTTGGCCGACCAGTCATGTGCATTTTCTTACTTGTACCTTAGACAAAAGAGTCAGAGACACAGAGATCAGAGACACAGAGATCAGAGACACAAGGGTCAGAGACACAAGGGTCAGAGACACAGGGGTCATGGACACATGGGTCAGAGACACAACGGTCAGAGACACAAGGGTCAGAGACACAAGGGTCAGAGACACAAGGGTCAGAGACACAGGGGTCAGAGACCCAATGTAACATCACATCATGCAACATCATTCCACCAAACACAAACTCAATAGGGAAACCATAAATGCCCAATTCACCCCAAAACATTCAGAAGAACTGCATCGCAACAATATGCAAACAATATGCTGAAGAAAGAAGACATAATTTTATGGAATAAAGAACCACGATGATCAACGAGAGACAGTATAAGAACTTAAATCACAGTATGCACCAATCACAGTAGAATACTCAAGAAGAAACAAAGCTATAATGAGATGTTGATTCAAGAGCCAATGAAAGTGTGCATAATAGATAATAACCAACAAGTGCAAGATATTGTTAATCATGTCAGATATGAGAATGTCGTTAAATAAAAAAGTGCGAGATATGAGCATAATATGAGTGATAATGAAAGCACAAATCATGATCACAACATGAAATCAATATCACAACTTGAATGAGTATGCCAATGACCGAATAGAAGGAAGAAAACAACGTTACCAAGATGACTGAAAAGAAAAGCAAGGAAGCTGGCAGCATAGACCTGGACCGGCGCCACTTCTGCGACCGTCTGCACCTTGAGATCATAATACTGGAGCTTCTCTTGAATGGACTTGTCCTCAGCCAAAATTACAACTAGACAAAACAAACCAAACACCTCCTCAGTAAAACGAGATAATTTACAGGTATAATGATGTGGTGAAAACAAAGCCATTATTATAAATCCACTTCCCAAACACCTAAAACTCACAAATACAAAAGTAACCGAAGCCTGAATGATCGAATGATCATGTGACTGACCCAAGTCCAATGAATATTAAGTGAGCATTCTTTGTAATAAAGTAGGAAAGAATTATGACTTTATAATTGAAAGTAAGAGAAGGATAGTCAGCGAGAGAGAATGAAAGAAGAGACAATGTGAAAAGTCTTACTCTGCACAACAATGTCTGGCTTAGGTTCAGCTGCCAAACGACGATTCAAGGGATCGAGTTCTCCAGGGGACAAGAAACCCTAAGATCAACAGACAGAAAACACTCTCTGAATGACTGCGACATAGCGAAAACAATCACATCGGAGAAAGCACATCAAGACAAAAGGGATATGTATAACAGAATGAGCAGCATTGTAATGTATTTGACTATTTATATAGCGCTTCTTCAAGCAGAGCCCATTCACAAGCGCTCCCAGTGTCAGAGACCGTGAGAAAAAATACAAGATTTGAGGTGAGAGAAAGATAAAGAAATGCTACCAGAGAGAATTGAGGAGCGAACAAGTGGGAGAATGACTTCACCTCTTTGACAAGCCTTCCAAGGACATACAGCGACTGGCCCCACATCTGCGGCAGCTTCCCCTGTGCCACACGGTCTTGGCTTTTTGGATTCTTATACTCCAACTCCACCTGAGAACAATTAACAATAACATGATGAGTTTAGACCACATATCCAGGAGTACAATATGTTCCATCAATAAGACAATCAACAAATTTACATAATTCTCAAAGTAGTCAACAAGACTCAACACACAATCCACAATTTGTACAGCAATTTAGTCAAAGATTTAAAAATCCTTGAACCAAGGAATCTAAGCAATTTATAAGAAATGCAAAATCAGCCAACATGTAACTGTGGTGCACTTAGTAACACAGTCATGCACTTTACAAATAGTAGTAATAACTACTACAATACCTGTTATAATAATTCTTATCATACCGGTTATAATAATAATCATACCCGAAATAATAATAATAATAATATTAAGAGTAAACAATACTGGATATTATAATTAGACAGTAGAAAATGAAATATATGCTAAAATAAACGGTTGAATGGATAGTCTGACCTTGTCCGCTGGAACCGCGTACAACTCTGGAACATACTTAAGTCCATCCTCTCTTTTTATTAGGATCTCTTCAAGTGCATTACTGTAGTCCTCAACCTTCAAACACAAGTCAAGGCATCACAAAGATTTATGTTCTCATGACCATCACTCTCAATCTTTGGACACAACATCACTACTTGTGCCATCAGCATCTACACACGTTCCACAACCAAACACACGTGTGCACACACACACACGTACAATTGCACATATGCTGCCATAATCACCTTCTTTCCAATAATCAATCTATTATGCCTAGTTCCAAAGAATTCAACTGGGGGTTTTGAAATCACCAATGATTGCATTAGTCCTATAGCGATGAGCGTGCACTAAAAGCGACTGGGAAACCAATGCAGCACATCGTTAAAGGATCAAAGGAAAACTCCATCCAAATCTCTTAAGTCTGGAAGAATTGAGCCTAAGGATGGCCACAATCTTCCATTTCTTTATAAGAAACGGAGTATGTCACTATGATGTTACTCTAAGTCAAAGCAAAAGACCTCTGCTCCAACAGATATTGCCTACCTGATCCATTTTGCCACTGAAAAGACCATCTAAGATAAGGTAAGCATAGAACATCGGCCACTCGCACTCAATGTTCTCGAATCCTTGCAATTCCCACGGATCATAGTGTAATCTATTTGGATCCTAAAAACAGAAAGATAAACACACAGACCATACAGCTCAGACAAAACAGTCAATAACTTAACAGATCAACTAGATCTAAGCATATGGCAAACACTGGTAAACAAGAACTCTGAATAAAATTCAAATTAAAACTTCTGATATTTTTTAATGTTTGTATCAATCAAACAAAATCAAAATACAAAGAATATTAAGATAAGCAGCAATAAGTCATTAAAATATCAAAAGTTAATAAATATAATATGCATAATGATAGACTGCTCGACCTCTTTTGGAGTTTTGTATCCATCTCGCAGGAATCGACATAATCCATAACGACCCTAAAAATGCACAAAAACAGATCACTGAATACAATAAATTAAAAACCAAATCTCTTAAAGAATTTCCATTTCTATAATTGTACTTGTGTGTATATATTTGGTTGTCTGTCTATCTCTCCATTCGTCTATCCAATGACCCACCTCAACTTCAGGGAAGGATGGACCAAAGAATCAGTATGTTAAGTAATTAACTGTGTTATTAAAGAAACTTAGTAGTGACCTTGAGTTTTTCCAGAAGCGTATTGCGGGTCAATTCAATCAGTTCCGGGTCATCAACTGCAAATGCTGGATAGCTGATGACACTCAAAAGACCAGCATCAGTTTCCTGTCAATACAGAAAACAAATGAATCACAAAGTGTCGTTGAGAGACTGCCAATGGCATCATAAAATTAGGTGACATATTTCCAAATTTTTCGACTATTCCTATTCTGACTTTGACCAAATTATAAAACCATCAACTTAATCACATGGCAGAGCATTCTTTGAAACTAGACCATAATAAGCATAATTCCCACGGCAAGTGATTTTAGCTGAGGCTTTACAACCAGAAACAACTATAAAACCTTCACAGAAACCCATTGTGTTCTTGTTGATTAACAATTATTTATTCTAGTGACTTTAATAGCACTCACAGTGGCACATACAGCACATCTGTGCGGTGTTTAAAGGTGCCATAGTGTTTCATCACATACACACTCATCCACATTTTCGCTAAAATATATACTCGGCAGGCTTTTTCAACATTACCTTTGAATTTGATTCTCTTGGTAAAACAGAATGAAGAATTGCCTACAATGACAACGATTCAGCTTCAACTCCTCATGTACACAGTAGATTATGGAACATACACTACACAAGCAGAATAATAGAGAACCTTAGAAATGAGAAACCCACAATATACATTAAATCTAATAACGTAATAACCAGTATTAAACCAGCAATTGGCGGACACAAGTATCAAAGAATTTGCAAACTTATAAGAAATTGCCATACTTGAAATCAACCTTAACTTAACTGAAATTAATTCTCTACACAACAAAATGAATCGGAAAAACTGCCTACCATCAACACCCAGGCATTTGTCAAAATAAAGTAAGATTTCCAAATATATTTATAAAGAGTGGACCACACTTACTTCTAGCCTCACAGTCAACAAATGAGTCTCTGCCTCAGCAAGCAGTCACTCTGTTGAAGAACCCATGGCTAAATATACGTGCTGTAAAGACTAATTAAAACTGAAGTCACGATAGGCATTGATCTGTCACTTATAGAAAGAACTCATAAGCACACAGATCCTTCTGACCTGACACTGTTGTGCTTCGTCCGGCATCACATGAACGACAGATGAGGGACCGCCTCTAGCTCCAAACAGATCCAATCCATTCAAAGCTTCAAGTGCAGCCTAAAGGTCACACATGCCAATCATAAAATTCTCAGTTTTATTAAGTCACCATTACAATACTGTAATTGTATCAAGTGCTGTAACTGGCTCCAGAATTGACTGAATTAGTCACTTTGTTTAATGTTGAATCTGTAGCAGTTTAGTATGCACAAATAAATGAATTGATTGACTGATTGAGTGATTGATTGATTGCTTAATGACTCTGAACTTCAGGGATATTCAGCTGCACTTGGATGAAGAATCATTAAATCTTCAATTTGTCTCTGCCACAAACTCAGAGCATCATGAACCTTTGGAGAAGAGTAGTTTTTAGTGATGAAGGCTACTAAGCCAATAATGGGAAATAAAATGAACAAAAGGCAAATGAGATGAGAGGCCAAACTTAAGGATCACATAATGGGGCATTAACATGATAAGAAATACCTTAATGTTGATTAACAATCTAATCAGGGCATGAAGATGATGTAACGATGCAAATTGCGAACCCTGGCCATTCCAATTGAGGTTGCGTTAATCTCTGGAACACCATGGTTTGTCTTGTCTCCTCTCTCCCAGATCCCGAAATCCTACAAACAGACGACACACCAGGTGATCATCACCATCCTCATCAATATCACTAACAAAAGCAGCATATTGATCACCAGCACAACCATTGGCAACCAATGCCAACCCTTGCCAACCATTGCCAACCCTTGTCACCATTGCCATCCATTGTCACCATTGAGCAGATAGGTGAATCTCACGATATAAGATGAATAATTCTTACTGGAGTCCGGTAAGCTGATTGTATATAGAACACGAGATTCTGAATGAAGGCCACCTCGTCCAATGTGTAGATGATCTGTAGGCCTATAAAGCACAAACAATTCAACAGGATGACAATAACAATCTCTACAGCACATTACTAACATTTCTTTACCAAATCTAAGGAACAAGTTCCATGTTCCAACAACAATAATCAGAGCAGAAGTTTTGCAAAGTTTTCTTATAGGTAGCTAGATACAGACATCTATAATTTGATCTGTAATCTCTACTAGGCACATTACTCTCTCCTCTCGTTGTCTTAAGATATTATTCTTTGCAGGGCTCTTCACACTGGGAGTATCTCCGATCTGGGTACTACTGTGAGAGGCACTTTTTAAATCTGTAAATATAATACATAATGAACATAGTATCTTCCCATACATGCTTTTACAGGATGTCAAAAAACTCGAAGCATAAATAACCTAATTATACATGTACAAGAGAAAGAAGAATTTGCAACCTGTAACCTCTCAACCAAGATACATCTATGTAATAACATGGTAAACATTTATGAAGCTCCTGACTGCAAGTTCCCATCATTTACCCCGATCCATAGAAAATTGTCCATGAGTAAATAAATGGGTAGAGTGAAAAAGGATTTGGTCGATTGACCTGAGGCAGTCATCTGGGCCAACTGGAGCAGGAAGAGGGAAGTAGCATCGAGCTGGAGATGGCCCCATTCGTGATCACCGACACAGATCCTGCCAGTGCAGACACTGTACTTCGCATGCAAACAATCCTTTGGACTCTGGTTCAGCTTAAACTTCTCCACTTTGTCCATCTGCTTCATCATGCACGACAGCAGTCCACGCATCAACTTCACCACACTCTGCATGAAAAAACCCAGATAAAACACAGCAATGGTCAAACTTACAATCACTCTGTTAGATGACTGTACCGTAAGAGATAATAAAAAAAACATTTTAATCTAACAAACACCACCATATATTCTCACGTTCTCACTGCAAGTAACACAAATGAGAAACTCTCAAAGCTACTTCAATTTGTGTTCAAATGTTTAGTCTCAGAGAATCAGAAAATATCTTGCCAAAATGTCTTTCTAGCTGCACAAAAGGCACAATGATGAAGAAAAACTCAATAAAGGAAACTAAGATTCTCTGTTTCCTGCTCTAAGAAGACATTGTCCCAAATCATTTTCAAATTGACTTGATTCACTCCTTCATAGGCCAAGATATAAGAAATCAAATTTGTTCAAACAATAATAAACACTAAAGTGCAATTCTCTTTGTCAATGGGATTCATTACAATTAAAAAAAGCAATTTCTCAAACACAATTGCAATTTTACAGTATTTTACTACTACAATGTTATTACTGACCAATTCATTACTGTTATACCTGCAACAATTATTTCATATGCACATAAAACTATATTTGTTCAACCTGCAGTTACATGGCAAAACCATTGCATTGTCTTTGACTGCAAGTGTTACATAAATGTTGAAAGTGGAATTGGTCAATACCTGTTCAAGCTCATAGGCCTTAGCTCTGTCTTCATCAAGGTCAGCCTTCTTGCGGTAGGCAAGGGCCAAGCCCCAAACGGCCAGAACTGAATAGACATTGTCACGAACCCAGGCATGTGGATGATCCGAGGTAGCAGGTATAAGACCAGTAACAGGATTCTAAAACCCAACAAAGTCACTTAGAAAAAGTCTAATAGCTTAACAACAATTCTCAAAATCAAACACATGCCAAAGAGATCACTGTCAGACAATGTTCCTTCTGATTTTATTGGAGATTGTTTGGGCAAGAAAGTTTGTGTGTGCAATATTAATTAAATGATTTACACTTTTGGGCACAAGTTCGAGCTGAATGAGATGAGTTTAATTAAGATCATGTCTAAAAGTCTAGGTTATAAGCTCTGATAACCTAAGAAAAGTCACTTGTCTAAAGATACATAAGGGGATGTATCAGCTAAGGAACCAAAGTTTCTGGAGTATGGTAGGCCACAGCCACCTAGTAGACTCAATTTATTTGGTTTCATAAAAAAATTGTGTGCGCACACTAAATTCGGTAAAATATGGTTTTAGCATTGGTAATTATTTATTAATGTATATTGAACAATAAACATAAACGCAGCATAGAATGTTTAAGTTTATGAATAAAGAAGCTGGATGTGATGAAAAACTCCTGCTTAAGTAGAAGCTGGATGTGATGAAAAGAATTATGACGAAGTAGAAGCTGAGTGTGATGAAAAGAATCATGCTGAAGTAGAAGCTGGATGTGATGAAAAGAATCACACATAATAGAAGCTGGATGTGATGAGAAGACTCCTAGTTAAGAAGAACCTGGATTCATGAAAAGAATACCACAAATATAGAAGCTGGATGCATTGAAAAAAATGCATATGTAGCCTGAAATCAAGCACACGCAATAATTACCAATGCTAAAACCATATATACGCCTAACGTCAAGCACACGTAGAATAATTATTGACGCTAAAAAGATATATAGGTCTGACGTAAAGCACATGTAGAATAATTACCGATGTTAAAACCATATTTTACCCTAAATTCTTGTGTGTGCTGGCTCAATGGCCTGTATGCGCACGCACATGCGCACAGCTTAGAGGGAACTCATTGCTGCCTGAATACCACCCAGTTCCGTTGTCTGGAATGTTATTAACAACAAGGTATGACTTCTAGGTCCTAGAGCCTTATTTGATGGGTTATGCAACAGGAGTCTGGAAAAATTAAGAAAGTTTATTAAACAACAATAAACTGACTTCAATCAACAATTACTATGCTTCTTTACTTAAATTTACTACATGGCCTAAAAACTATAGTAAGACATCCATTACATGATGTGCCTTTGGATCAATTCGCTGTACCCAATTTGTAACACATCTACAGAAATGTCTGTAAAAACCCTAAAAGGTAGCACGAATTAGACTGGAACTGTAAAGGCAATTTAATTACTAGTACAGTCACCCAAGAATACGATTCAACTAGCGCACCCATATTAGCGAATGACTGCATTATTAACAAAAGTGCCTCCAAAGCATGACGCATTACCTTACACCACGATGAACGATCTTGTACATACGGTTTACGCTAGAGTACAGTTCATTCCATCATTAGTCGCACCGGGGGCAATTACCTGGTATGACAAAATGGTTTTTATGACCATTCGCCGATAGTAATCGAGCCTCACTCCAGAATTGCTTCGACTCCTCATTTTAGACGAACGAGCAGCATACACAAGACAAGAAAACGAATTAGTTTTAAGCTACACGAAATCTAACTTCACGAGCGGTAGTAAGTAGACGATCTAGGATCAGCTGAACGATGCGATCCATGAACTAACTCAGTACAATATTAGCCGTGCCATAAATTAGGCGTTTCTATTTTAAATAATTCTGTTGTAATATATATAAATAAATTCTAATTTGCTTATAATCTGTAAAACTTTGGAATCCTGTTGAAATTTATGTTACGCGAGGGGCCAGAATACGAAACTAAATCTTCACGATTTGGGTACACTTAAGGTCAAGGTCACGCTGCTTCGATTGAAAATGACGCAAAAGATGCTCAAGGAGGTTAAACCCGCCACTGCTGCAGTGCTAGGACTGTACAGTAGTGGTAGTGCTAACGCAAGCCTGGGTGATGGTCGCTGATGAGCTTTATAAAATTGTGTCACAGTATCATAAAACTGCAGTACGATAATATGCGATACAACTGTTATTTGATATTTCCCTTCTTGCAATAAGTTCAGAACACTAGTGCACACACGCCTCGACGGCGCAACGGCAGTTATAAATAGACCTAATGCAGAGCAATTAATTGTGCGCGAAGGACTTGCGTAAGGTCCCTCACAGTGATTTCTGGGACGAGGATTGAACCAGTGTTGTATGCAAGACATGAAACTCGAGACCGAGACAGTAAGGTGCCAAGACAGAGACCGTGAGGTATGCCTACCAATTAAGACCGAGACCGAGACACTAGGTTCAACACAGTACGAGACAGTGAAAGACATGTGATCCTATGTGAAATGCTGTAAAATACTATTGTCTCAGTTTTCGGGAAAAAGGTTAATTTGTAATTTCAATTTGAAACTTACTATGTATATATATAGTACTAATTCCTGCAGCACAGTTTTTATATTGCCGCGTTTTATCTTTTTCAAAATCTGTTTGTCGGCCCATCTTCTGAACAGTATAATGAAAGCCTTTTAAGACGCGTCTGAAATCTTATAGGCGATTTTAAACTAGCAAATTCAAATTAGAAAGCTGTGCATTATATACCATTACCTTGAGAAACTCGATGTTGTTCCGATCGTTTCGGTTATGGTGGTTTTACACCAATGACAAACGTCACGCCATAGCTATTGTTTATCACTAACTTCAAGTTGCGTAAAAGGAAACTTCACAATTTCAGGTTCTCTCTCAAACATTTTCCACTTTAAGATTATTGGATTGAATTCAGTGTCATACGACTCGCGCGTTAACCAGAGTTACCGTTTCTCGTAAATTCCGGTTTCAGTTTCTAGCGCAAGATTTTAAGACAGTTAGCGTGAAACTTGTCGAGACCACTTGTTCGAGACAGAACAAGACTTTCACTTCAAGACAGTTTCTATAAATTCGAGACACTACCTCGAGGCCGAGATGGAGACCGAGACAACAGGCTTCCGAGACCGAGACACTACTTCAATAAATAATTATTGTTAGGCCGTAAGCCCCTATAAACAGACCTATAGGCCCTATATAAACGCCGATGAATTTGCAAAACCAGCTCGAGCAGGCGTATTATACCTAGGCCTACGCATTATGTAAAATATTTAATAGGCCTACAGTTTGAAAATCAGTGAACAGAGTTTTATTGCAAGTGTGAAGTTAAAAACCGGTCGACATCCATATTCATTGAGCTAGGCCTATATAACGGTCAGGTCCGCTCTACACTTGGGCCTACCTGGTAGCGACCGAGACCCCAGTTGGCCATGCAATTAGTGTGCTTAATTGTTAAGGTAAATGTTTGAGCGAGAGCGTAAAGAGTCGTCGAGCTCTGTCTGAATCTACACGATCGATGTGCCGAGAGATTGGTTGATGGCGACAACTTTTCAACCAACGACGTTTTAACAGTGAATGCACTGCATGAGCACTGGTAAAAACTGTAGATCGAATGGTTCTTTTGTGTCTCTCACCTATCGGACAACGACCATGCAATTTCTAACTGATTGATTTTGCAAGCCTACGGCAGTTTAGCATAACCTATACATGTAGTGGTTATCGACTGATCCTGTCTCGTGCATTGTGATAACGGCGATATAAAAGTCACTATAGACAAGATAGAGGCCCTGCGTCTATAATACTATCTATAGTCAGATTCTTCTATGACATTTACACGATCTGACCATCTCTAAAAGAACTTTTGCCTTTAGGCCTACTTGCCTGTCTTATTGACATAGGGCCTATTTATGCGCATGCATACACATCCTGCTGGAAGGCGCGGTGTAGGCCTATAAATGCGCAGTTGAGAGTAGGCCTAGGCATATTATTATTCGATTAAAGACAATACTTCTAAGAAAGTAGCCACTGTAGTCTGCAGATCCTTATTTTGTTCGTTTCAGTTTTCATAGAAGCTTCCAAGTTTCAACAGTTCAGCTATAACTGCAATACACCTCAGGCGATCGGATCTTTAATTCTCCTTAACCCGATCATTAAAAAGTACACAAATCCTCTTGAGCCGAATGGATCAGAGTTTCACCAGAATCTCACATTTCTCCGCCACGATTTTCACCTAAATATAGATCTATGCAGGATGGTCATTTCGTTTCTTCGTCAGCAAATCTCATTCATGCGATGGTCCATTGCCAGTTGAGTTTCGTGGAAACAAACCACTGTCGATTAAAGTGAAACACACGTACCCACTAAAGTGCGATTCATGAGCATCCAGACTTTTCAAACACGATCGAAGATTTCGTTGAGATTCGGACAGACAGATAGACAGACAGGCGGATGGACAGGCGGACGGACGGACGGACAGACAGACAGATAAACACCTTGACATGCGGACATAATTAACTGTGATGGCATTGGTATAGATGCTTTCAGAATTTCTTCCTGACATTTCTATCAGTTGTCGTGCATCTATTGCTGGCTAACTGCACCAGCCTTGTTTAGTATCAGTCCACGGCTGGCAGTGATGACATTGTCAGTGGCAAATATAAAGCTGCAGTTCGTCGAAGATGGAATCATTTCGGTGGCAGTAAATTGGACTCGTTAGACGAAAGACTCTTCGTTCAGACCAGCCTACAAACAAGAGAAAGGAACATTCTTATTACGAATCAAAACACGTTTTTATCTCATCGAGTAAATCTTCAACACCTATTCAAACCTTCATCAGGATCTCCTGTAAGGATCAGGCACAAAAGGGCAAAACCAAAATGGTAAATGTCCATAGACCGATTTTAATAAGAGTAGGCCTATGACACTAGCAACAAAAGGAGTTTGGGACATAAGTAGGCCTATGCTACACATAAGCTTAGTGTTGTCTATAGTTGCCGAGCAACTTTTGTTGCGTTACCAAACGTTTCTCATAATCCAAGAAGACGATTTGCTTTTACGATCTTCGGTGGTAGTGCATGTACACTGTTGTACAGTTCGATAATAATCGATTCGGAATTCGTTTTTAGGTCGCAAGGACAAAAGGCGACGTGTTAGCCGCTGGGCCACTACAGAAGAGCATTTAATACTTTTAAAATCAGTTTTACAATAGGCCTACTTACATTCACACTGACACAGCCGCAGTATGATACCAAGCATAATTATTATGATGAACGGATGATCAAAAGTTTTTAGCAGAGTCGAATTTAATGCGGCACCCATCATGTGACCCATGCATGGGAGTTCTCCATCCCGTTATGTATACAGCTAATTTAAGCAACGCTTCCGCCTATCAAATGGATCCTTCATGGATGACTTGTCAACGATTCTATAGGACGTTTGATCACTGGACGATTGATCATTGCGGATGGTTGATCATCGGACGATTGATCACTGTTGCTGTCAATTCTTAAAATGATTTATAGGCCTATGTAGGCATACACATTGATCACCTTAATTAATAAGGCAGAAAGAAAAATGCTGTATTTACCGCTATAAAAGATAAAAATTTACCAAACAGTAGGCCTACGCCGCCTACCTCAAAGTATATAAATCGGTGATCAATCGTCCGATGATCAATCGTCCGATGATCAACCGTCCGGTGATCAACCGTCCATTGATCAATCGTCCCCATAACCTTGTCAGCCTTACGGGGTGGCGGGAATCGATCTCGCCTTCTATTGCTCTTCACGACAGTGTATAGTCTATTAGGCTATAACTCTACGGTCCCTTGCATCAGTCCGTTAATCAGTTTCGAACCACTGCTACACGCTGACCTGATAAACTGGAACGAATAGTAGAGAATTTTGTTACCTTGGTAAGGCTTTCAAACATGATAACAATTCTGCAAAAACAAAACAAGAAACGACTTATAAAACAGGAAAGACATCGCTGCCTCTTCAAAGCGAACTTTGAAATTGGCGCCCCATGGCAGGTCCCCTCCCTCTTTTATGTATTTCACATTATTCAAATACATCGAATGACAACTGAAATTTTATGTAACTAATTAATGTATTAGTCATGCGGAACAATTGTTTATATACTTAAGCTAGGTATGCGATTGTAAAAATTGCGTTTAAAAACGTCAATAAATTCATATTGCACTCTTACCCTTTACCCTGTGCTCAGTGAAACGCCAAAATTATGCGGATAAAAGGTTTTTAAGTAATAATTACGGAAACAAATTGGCACCTACTAGATATCGATTTGTGCCAAAATTGAAACCTATAAATACATTCGGAATAAACTAATTAAAATTTGAATAAAATAAAGAGCAAAAAAGAGTAAAATTTATAATATTAGCCCTCATTTTGGCGCCCACTTCCTTTGGCGCCTGGGTCGCATGACCTCTTGCCCCATACTGCAACACCTTTGAATGAAGGTGATTATCGCCACTACTTACCTGGCTCCATCTTTCGATTCGACATCCGGTGGCGTTCCATCCGAAATGTCCTTCATCCTTCCCACTTGCATCTCTTGCAATTTTTTTCCACCTCCATTCAACTGAGACCCTCCTCCTTCTCCTCTTCCTTCTTCTGCTCCTCCTCCCGCTTCTTTGCCGATTAGTTCGTCTTCCACTGACAGTTTCTTCCGCAGCCACTTCATGATTTCAAGTTCTCCCCCTGCTTCATCCTCATCAGTTGTTCCATCATCTGCATCAGCAGCCACCCGGACGCTATCCAGACTCCGATAGATGTCCCGCCGCCGCATCTGATGAAGATCGGACTGTGGTGCCACTCCTTGCGGAAATCCAGGCGAGAGGTAACGCGGTTTCTCCTTTAGAGGCTTCGGTTTCTGTGACGGTGGTAAGCCCCATCTGAGGTCTGCTCCTGTCAGCCCCAGATCAGAAGCGTGTCCTCGACCGGACTTAGGTCTGCCGGGTTTGGCCAGAGTCCTTGGCTTATTGCCAGGCGACCTTCGGATTCCTTCTTCATTCCCACGTTCTATTGAGCTCAACAGTTCAGAGATGTTCGGGGTCGAACCGATGTACCTGGGTTTCTGCGGCGGAACAGGTTTCCAAGGAGAAGGACCCAACTGTTTCGACTGCTCTTTGTTCTTGATCTCTCTCTGTTGTTTGTTGTCCTCTGTCCTCGTCGTCCTCTTGTTGTCCTCATGTCCTCTTCTGTTGTAGCTGTCCTTAGCTGCCGTTGCAGCAGATTGCACAGCACAGTCGAGGTTAGAGTAAGTCCCAGCATTCGCCTGGCTGCTGATGACGTCACTTCGTTTAGTATCGAGAACGAGCGATTCCGCCATAGAGCTCTTCCCATTGGTCATGACGTCACTGCTGTTCGTCGCTCGCAGGATCTCGTTGAGTAGGGAATCGTAGTTGCCTTCTGATAGATTGGACTGTGATGATCTAGCGGGATCGAACAACTCCGTCGTTCCTATTTCCTCGTAAGTCGTGTCCAATGGGTCGCTCCTCAGCTGGGCTTCTGCGGCGACCAAGTGAGCCAGCCCAGACATGACGTTCTTGACAAGGGCCCCTACTGCTGCCCCCTGTGGTCCAGACTGTGGTGGCCCAGGGGCGAGCGAACTTCGTCGGGCGTTTGGCCTCTGACCGTGAGCGTTCTTCATTTTCTTATTCTTGTTCTTCTTCTTCTTCTTTGTGACTCCTGGAATGATGACGCGGTCAGATTTCTTCGCCTTGACTGGATCTGATGAGGGGTCAGAGGTGACGACGGGTGACCCTCCGTGACCCCCGTCACCTGCTGTTCGATTGGACGTCGCTATCCTTCGAGGCAGAGACATGAGGAAGACCCCGATTGACCGACGTGCGCTTTTCATCTTGTTCTTGTTCTTGTTCTGCCGCAGGGCATCGTCGTCGTCATCGACCTCCTCCTCTTCCGAAACGGTCAGCAGCATCTCGGGATCGTCTAGTTGACCGGCGTCACCAGCTGCATGACCTGAGACAACAGAGACCCAGAACAAATCACAATAGAGGCACAGGGCCAATCACGTCAGGGAACCAAGATCAATCACGATTAAGTCAGTGAGTCAGTGACTGAGTCAGTGAGTGAGTCAATCAGTGAGTCAGTCAGTCAGCCAGTCAGTCAGTCAGTCAGTCAGCCGTCCGTCCGTCCGTCCATGTGTCTGTATGCGGACATAACTGCAAACTTATCTATGAATGATTTCTCACAACAATTGTTTATTGCACCCATTGTTTAAATACAACTAATAAGTATGAAACTGGTAAGAATAGATCATGAAATCACGTTGGTCAGTGACCAAAATTACTTCAATGCGGATGTCGACAAAACATGAATTGCGATTTTGGAGATGATGATGACGATGATGACGATGATAATGATGTGGTGGTGGTTGGAGTAGTGATGATGATGGTGGTGGTGGTGGCGGCGATGATGACAACGATGACAACGATGAAGGTGATGATGATAATAATGATGATGGTGGTCTAATATAAGTCCTGCTCACCCGTGGCCTGTGGTTGTTTAATAAGCGACTGGATTGACTCATCGGTAGGTAGTATCTAAAAGAAATACTCAGGATAAAAGTCAATATTTGGGTAATGTAACAACAATACTATTATATCCTTCTATCCATCATTTGAACACATAACTACGGCACTACACTTGGCTTCATTGCCACCTTCTTCGAATAGATCCTTGTACAATCTGTTGTCTCTGTCTATTGTTATCCAACTCTAACTGATTTTAAAAACTATTTCATTATCGGCCTCTGTCTTGTCTCATCCCACGTTCTCCAACCGATCCTTATACCACACAACATGTCGACTTTGGGACAATTTTCATCTTCAGTTTGAAAAAATTTCCCGATCATCCTGACATAATATAGAGCCCAGTGTTAGCAATGCAAACTAAAAAATGCACAGTCGTCCAATCAGGAAGGCAAACAGACAGATAACCAGACAGACAGACAGCCAGCTAGCGCCGATGTCTTTCATTCCTTTCGCCTATATATATCTCTATATGTGTATATATATATGTGTATATATATATCCGTCTCTCCCTCAATGTTTCCACTTTCCCTCTGTTTCTTGGACACGGGAAGACGCACCTGTACGTAGCTGCCGGGAAAGAAGCCGTGGTCGTCACCATGGTAACCGCGCCACCACCCGTTATCCTGTTTCTCAACGACAACGATGACGTCACCGGCGTCGAAGTTGATGTCACCGTCCTCCGTTGCTCGATAGGGATACAGAGCCTGAAACTCTGCCACAGTGGAGGCATATGAACATCAGAGACAGTGTTTCAATCAACGCAAACACATTACAACACGGAAAAATCTGTTAGTAGAAAGAGCAGATGTATAACGGATAATATATGCACAGGTCGTTCGTAGATCTAATAGACTAAATTCTCTAATTACTAATACTGATCTTATTTATTTACTTATTATTTATTACCGAAATTTGATATCGCCCTTCTTCCAAAAATTTTTGCTCAGAGGTGCACACACGCGCCTCATGGCGCAATTGCCGTTGTACTGCAGAGCAATTGAGCGCGAAGGATTTGCTCAAGGTCCCTACATAGTGACTCCCCAGACGAGGGTCGAACCCGCACACTCAGCGTACACTCAACGTTATGGGTGGCACAGTGGTCGATCGATTAGAGCGAAGATTCAAGGACGAACCCAAAGCCCGCTGTTTCTCTGCTAAACACTGGTGGTAAGGACCTTGACCCCTTGATTCGCCCTTATAACAGACGCTGTTGACTAAGACTCTGCCCTGGAAGTATCTTCCATCTGCCATATTTCCATGTGTCTTTCGATGGGAAGAAGCAGAAAGTTACCGATTCCTGTTTCGTAGTCGTCGTCATCATCGTCATCATCGTCGAAGTCTTCGAAGGTGTCGGTTTCGTTGTCGGACGTTACCATCGTTGGTGACGTTATTATCGTTGCCATCGTTATTCTGGGTGCAGACGTGGTTGCTTTCTTGTCGGTTTCGGATGAGATTTCCGTCTTTTCGACCATTGAAGGCGGTTTTTTCACCAAAGGAGACATCTACAGCAACACCAGCATACAGACAAATAGAGGCACACTCAGACATATGCAACCTTAGCCACGGATGAATGACTGGAGCGAGGGACTAAGTCACTAAGAAGTGGAATGGGTCGGAGCAAGGCAGAGAGAGGGGTAAAACATGGCTGCTGTGTACCTCTGATATTGTTTGCAAGAAGCTTTTGTATGGCAGGGTGGTTTACGGCGCTATATATATTGTCGTTATAATTATTATTACTACTACTATTAATAATAATAATAATATTATTACTATTATTGTTGCCATTATTATTATTATTATTATTATTAATGTTATATTTATTATTATTATTATTATTAATATATTATTAGTACTAATATTATTATCATTATTATTTTATTATTATGTTATCAACATCATCGTCATCATATCCATTGTCAACATCATCAGCGTATGAATAATAGTGGTGTTGACATATTAAAGTGACAGTAATGTAAGGATTGATGAGGAACATCATTATGGTGGTGATGATTATGACAAAAACATGTGTCTATGGAGTTGGTGGCTTACTCCTTCTCTGACGTGGGTCCTCGGGAACCACCCGATCTCGCCCGACTCCTTCTTTTCTCCTTTCATCCATCCGTCCTTCTCTTCGTCCATAAAGAAGATGACGTCGTTGACATCCAGCGACAGGTGGTTGGCTTCGTCTGAATCCATCGAGTACATGACGACGAATGTCTTGCGGTTTTCTGACAGAGAACAATGAACGAAGTTAATGACAAAACGAGTAACATGATTATACACCAAGTGACTTAAAGCGAGGGCTGGCGTTAATAACAGTCGGTTGGTTCACGCAATTGTAACCGCCTGATCAATGCCTCAGCAGAACCGCTGAGATTTGTGGCATGGCGGTATGTGGCACGGTGGCCGATTGGCTAGAGCGGTCGGTCTGTAACGCTGTGTGTGCGCTGAGTGAGAGGGGTCGACCCTCGTCCGAGGCGTCAGTCACTGTGTAGGGGCCTTGAGCAAGTCCTCCGCACACAATTGCTCTGCAGTACAACTACATTTACCACCCTGAGTTGCGTCGTCGAGGTGTGTACACGCTTTTGTGTACGACTTGTCGTGTTAAAGCGCGATGTAAAGCCGAGTTGTATTGTATTGTATTTGGGTGGCTGCTTTACTGGTCGCGCTTCTTTCTCTAGGATCAGAGGAGGAGTGCAACCGGTCTATATGCATATATATATATTATATATATATTATATATATGTTATGTATATATGCAGTATTTTGCATATTTTTACTTTGCATTTCCAGATATTTCTATGTTTATTCGCAATAAAAGAAACGTTATAATATATATATATATATGAATATATATATATATATATATATATGATTCTGATAGATCAATATACCTGTTTGACTGGGTTTCCTCGCAGTCGTTGTAATTGCATTGTCTGTATATTGGTTCTTCTTCGTCATTTCGTTCTTCTGACGCATAGGGACACCATGCAGGCCTAGCACTTTTCCGTTGGTTTTTGGCATCAGCAGGTTTCCAATCATCGCCGTCTCAGCTGTGGTTTTTCCAGGAGTCCCGTTCATCCCTCTTCCATTACTCCTCGCTTCGTCTATCATCCCAGCCTCCTTCTCTGTCTCGTCCTCTCCTCGCTCTTTGTGGTCAGTGATGTCCGTCGTTGGATCTTTATCGGCCTTTGTATTCTCGGTAATGTTCGCAGCCTCTCCAGGTTTCCTCTTCTTCCACGGCCTCTTCAGTGGCCAGTGAAGGCTCTTGGAAAAGCCATTGCTGGTACTGTCCCCCATCGCTTCCTTTTCTCTCGCTTCTTCAACCGTCTCAGACAGATTGGCGTAGACGGTAGTCAAAGACGTCGAATTGTCTACAGAACAAGAAAACTAGCAGATGCACTTAGGTTGGGTGGTCTTCTTAGAAAGCGAAATAGGTCAATACAGACCGTCTTCTTACCAATATAGAGATTGGTCAATACAGACATCATATGAGAAGAAATATGTCAATACAGACAACTTTAGTATCATATTTTGTGAGACTTGAAAAATGTTCTAAGCCAGTCCGCTCCAGTCACTCGAGGAAGATCCGACTTTGAACTGAACAAGTTGTCATAATGACCACACGCTATCCATGCAGAATAATGGCCTCAATATATTCTCCTCAGTGCGAACTCATCTGGCATGACCTCAGTGTAAGGTCAAACGACATTAATTGGTTTAGTTCTCAGGGTTTGATTAAACAATTTCGATAAAGAAAACCCACCTGTTTGATTTCCTCTGGTCTCGTTCCCGACATCTGCTGCCTCGTTCTGATCACTGTTCTCGTCGTTCAATTTCCGACCGAAAACAGAATTCTGCTAATAGATGGAAATAATTTAACAACCAAACGAAGAAATTTCAACGCTTACTTCTAACGACGGTGGTATAATAAGACCAAACGTCTAATATTATATACATATTATATATATATGTATTCACAGGTTCACATTGCGTATGTGAGTATATGAAGCAATACGTAGGCTACGTGTAGGCCTGTGCTTGACAAGGCCTGGCAGGGCCCGCGGAGATAAGATGAAAATGCAGAGACCTACACACAAGATGCATGCAAGTCAAGGATTTCAATCAGTTCAATACAATGGGATTATTGTTTTGGAATAGTCAACATTATATTGTCATAATATCTAGACCAAGTAGGCCTAAAGGTCTAACTTCCGTAAAGATTGATACGAATGAATTGGATCAGACCCAACATGTTGAGCCCTAGTTGAATCATGCTTATGCAATCCGTTAAAAATTAATATAAGTTAATGCCAAGATTAGGTGTGCCAGAATTCAATTCCGCTATGCTCGACAATTATTCATTGCACTGATTCATTTCACAGGTCACATGATTTGTAAGGACCATGGCGAACAATTAAGGTAAACGCCGGGAGGCTTATTAAATTTTTTGAACGTCACACGTCAGTCGAACGACAATGGGCATTGTTAAGCGATGCTACTACATCCGACGAATTTCAGAGTCGAATTGAAAATGGTTAAGAGTGTCGTCCTTTGTTAGACGCAAAGGACAGATGCAGACAAGTGGCAGAAATATTTCCATCTGACGAATGTATAAGCAATCGATTATCATGGGATAAAACCGACTGGAGTAACAAAGATACTAGGAATCACAAGTCACAACCCACCCTGAGCAATAGTCGAGCCTAGGCAACAGTCCACCCTGAACAACAGTCCACCCTAGGCAACAGTCCACTCAAAGCAACAGTTCATCATAAGTAACAGTTCACCCTAAGCAACAGTTCACCCTAACAGTTCACCCTAAGCAACAGTTCACCCTAACAGTTCACCCTAAGCAACATTCCTTCATTCCAGTCCACACTAAACAGTAAACATTCAGCATTGCAGCAGCTTGCACTTTGGGCTGCGTAGGTTACAACTCGCTTCGACGCAGACCAAAGCGTTTAGAAAGGCACATACGTAGTACATCAAAAAGATGGACATCCGTAGCGAACATTCGCCTGCACATAAAGGTAGGTGTTGGTGTTGTTCGCGGTGAGCTTCTGTCATAACAAGTAGATGACCCAATTTAAATATGGAGCCAGGAAGGTAGAAGCCTGTTTTAAGGTTTCATAAATGAGACATCAAGAACCGAAAAATGCAGGCAATAATAATTACATTTATTTTTATCATGATTTCCTTTTATACCGCAATCATTTCGAACACGAATATCACTCCATAATTAAGGGTCGCAATTAATACTTTCACCCAGGTAATAATTTTAAAATATGTAGGCCTATGATACTCTCATAGTCGCAGAAGTAACTAAATTCTTAAAATTTTTCTCGATTCAATTGGCTTCAGAATTGTACAATACAAAACTATATAACTGTATTTGATGCAACCCTCCTTCCCAGGGTTCAGAGGTGCATATATGATATAGTCCGAGCTGTCTAACCAATCGGTCATCGTGCTACACAATAATGAATTGGATAGTATAATTTAATATCGATTTCAAAACTTTCAAACTAAACAGGATACTGTGAACTGATCCACTCTGGTGTTTAATATATTCGTTGGGTACAACGCAGCCACACTGACCTTGTGTTTGAACTTAGATCTGTAGCAGGTGAAGATGACTATGATTAAAACGGTGATTAGCGGAATTCCAACGAGACAAACAGGAAGGGCGATTGCCAGAGGGCGCCACGATGAATTGCCTTCTGCTAAGAATTAACAATTATAGTTGGACAATAGACAAGTAGTATGTAACATGTATACGTTTAGTGGGTATGTTACTATACTGCCCTAAACGCATGTAATGCCACATTCTAGTATCCAAGAAAATGAATGAACTACGAATGGGGTATTCGAAGTTACAGGCAGAGAGGGAGAAATAGAGATAGGCCAAGAGGTAGGCATAGTGGCATATATATATATATACTATATATATATATATAAATATGCGCTTCTGAGCCAAACATTTTGGAAGAAGGGCGATATCAAATTTCAGGAATTTCAATTTATATATATATATAATTAGAGAGAGAGAGAGAGAGAGAGAGGGAGAGTCATGATGTGGCGATAGGTGGATGTATCTCTGAACATGTACGTTGGCGAATAAGAGAGAGAGAGAGAGAGAGAGAGAGAGAAAGAGAGAGAGAGAAAGAGAGAGAGAGAAAGAGAGAGAGAGAAAGAGAGAGGGACAGGAAATGACCAATGGCCACTCTCGTTTATCATTGACCTCATAACCTTCGTGCTGGTCGCTGCTCCTGGCGCCATGACGTTAAAAATACGAGCAACTGATTGTATATTATACCGACTTTACACACAGAGAAGGGGCCTTTACACTAATCATATATACAACAGATATTGACAGGTTATATATAAAATTTGTTGTATGTATGATAATAATGTAGTGTGTGTGTTTGTGTGTGTGTGTGTGTGTGTGTATGTGTGTGTGTGTGTAACTGCGTATGTGTGCATGTGGTCATAACACTGACCTGGGAATGCCATCGATGTGTCGTTTTCTCTGGCAATTGTCGTCGTCATCCTCCTCTCTTCCTCCCTCCCTCCTTCCTTCGATCCTCCCTCCCACCCTTCCTCCCTAACCCTGTTTACAGAGACCTCTGTCTGTCGATGTCTCTACGATTGGCTGCTGCTGCTGCTGCTGTAATCAATGAGGGTTAGGCTTCGAATGGAAGAGCTCTGTCGTGCATCATTCCGCAAGACAGAAATGACTCGACGTTTGTTAAATCCAAGACTTCAAAAGAGACGAAGAGAATTTAACAACAGCAACAGAGGTGAACGTACTTTCCAACGAACAGCGACAAACCTATACACAGACCCCTACACTCACACTGTCTTCTGACCCCAAGTAGAAGCAGACCGAGCTGACAGACAACGACAAATAGAGGCACAGAGGCGGTCGTTTGGTCGGTCGTTTATGGCGGCACCTGAGAGGAAAGACCCTGCCCCAAGTTCTATCGGGTGGGGCGCATGTCCAGCGGCTTCATGCTTCGCAATCTATATGGCCTACCGCAGGCCTTCATCAGAACATATAACAACCTACATATGACGAAGCTAATGTCGCTATTATTACGTATAGACCAATCGCAGAGGTGCAAGCTGCTTTTCATGCAGAACTCCCCACGTTTGACTAAAAATAACCACCTGTTTCTCCCTTTCCTTTTTCTACTGCGCTTCCTCTTCCCCTACTGAATCAAATCCGTACATACATGAAGAAAGTAATTTTCAGACTGTCCGTTGTGTCTGCCATGGTTTCTTTCGCCTCTGATCTGCAACTCTGAAATCATGCGTCGACAGACTAAAGCAATTCGATCAAGTAGGCCTAATCCGAAGTAGGGCATATATTGCCTCAGAAACGTAAAAGATTTCTTCTCTTCCTATGCCAATGTGTTTTGATTCCTCTTGTGATGTTTTTTAAACTGCTGTCATAGTAAACTGGTAAACAAGAATCAAAAACAACTTCTAGAACTTGAATCGTACATACGGATGCATTGCCCTACCTGCATATATAATAATATTATTGTGTATAGCGTGGATACTGTATACGGTCTATGCCTATGACCCGCACCTCATGTGTCCTGTCTTATGCATCGTCGACGCTAAATAATAGTCAATTGTTGTATGGGCGCTATACACAGAGGCTGTGAATGCCGACAGAGGCGAGAGAGGGACATAGAGAAGGAGACAAACATACAGACAGACAGACAGAGATATCACAATGCAGAGACACGGCGCATTTACGCTTCGCCAAATATACAGGCAGTCGACTGACTAGGAGCAATGGAACTTCCAACCGAAAATTACGAATCACGCATCTCAAATGTAGAACTCTACTATACATCACCAAGAGCCAATGAATGCAGACAGAGAGACGAAGTGTATGTAGCACATCAATGTATATATTATTATGCAGTGAGGTTAACTCTAGTGGCCTCTGTTATACGTGGTGATAGAGATATTTCCACGCGCGAGCAGACGCATGCACACACGTACAGGCGCAGACAGTAAACGAAGGCCTAAGCGTCAATACGTAGGCCCTATTTCGTATAGTTTAGTGTCGACTGAGAGAATTTCTTTCCCAAGGCAATGATGACTAGATCGATGTGCGTCTATCGTGCACACACACAGCACCACCTCAAACTCACCAACACGAAAGCATGCGGTAGTCGTGTGGATTCATAACACACAATACAATCATTATGTAAATTAGTAATCAAGCTAATTGTGTGCGCTTACACATGCATGCATGCATGTATGTATGTATGTATGTATGTATGTATGTATCCTCGCGTGTATGTTTGGATGAATAATATATATAGAGCATGGTGGATTATGAAGAGTAATGCAAAATTCAGGAGTGCCGGATCAATTGATCAAAGTTGTGCAAGAGATATTAAATCGAAAATTATCAAGTGCAATAAAGTAGACAAATGATCAAAAAATACGTTAACACGAACATAGGAGAACGACAAAAAATGTATTTGATGCCTATAACTATTTAAACGTGTGTAGGACATCTGCCCCCGAACAAAAGTCTCCCCGGACAAAAGTCCCCCCCCAACTAGGACAATTCCTCCCCCCCCCCAGTGTAGACCATAAGCTCGCCCAAATTTTTTATATATGCAGGTTTGTATGTGTGTACATATGATGCATGGTTGTATGCACAATATCACAATATGTATGTGTGCATGGATGTGTCCATGTCGGATAAGTGTTACTAAACCTGTAAAATATCTATTTTTAGCGGGTTGACATATTGCTTTGGTTCCAATACCTGCAAAATTTGTTGACGAATGAAGAAGCCAATTTGATACCACGTCATATATAATAGCTGCTGTAAATAATGAGTGTTTTTATGCGACATTCAAAGATTCAGAACTGGACTCACTTTGTCTCCTATACGAAACGATAATTAGTTGCTTGTTTTCATATATTTTACACATTGGCAGTTAAATATATAACTTGTCATCATCCGTTCATACTTCACACTAGGGGGGCAATTCTCTGGAGGGCAAATGTCCTACTCAAAATGAGAGGGGGGGTTTATCCGGGGGTAAATGTCGGTTCCACATTTAAACAACGCCGAGGCAGGAATCAAACTAAATGTATGGACGGTGCAGAATCTCCTATATATATATATATATTCTATTTACGGATGTATAAAGCGCCTCACGCAGTAGAACATATAATCAGAAGCGCTTCCAGTGCGAAGGAACCCTGGAGAAAAGAAATGCCTTAAGAGAACGAGCAGAAACAGTTGTGCTACCAGATAGGATGGTAGCACCAGTCCCAGCAGGAAGGCTGTTCCATAACGAAGGGCCAACAGAGGCATAGGCACGATGCTGAGCTGGGACAGTTCTAGACCGAGGTACTAGAAGATCCTGACGGTCTAAAGAGCGGAGAGGAAGTCCAGAAGTAGCCTGATAAGATCACAAAGATAGCTTGGAGCTTGACCAAACAACGTTTTGAATGTAAGAAAGTGAATTTTGAACTGAATCCTATCAGTTAGGGGAAGCCAATGAAAATATTCGGTCATGAAAGTAGAAATATGTGAGAAACGAGGAAGACGGGCGATCAGACGAACAGCTGCATTGAGTACAGACTGGAGCGTAGTGAGGCGGAGTTTTGGTAGGCCGATGAGTAATGAGTTACAGTTGTCAATGCGGGAACAGACGAAGGCATGAACTATGGCTGACAAAATTGTTAAGGACACGGATCGTTGGATAGCACGTGGTCGCCGCAAATGATGAAAGCTGGACCGAGAGGGATTGGAGATTTGTGCAGAGAAAGATAGAGTACTGCCTAAAATAACACCCAGATTGCGGACATTTATCGAGAAAGTAAACTGAGGGAACCTCTTGGCAAGTACAGCACAATAAAGTTTAAGCAGCTAATGGCGGGTGCCCAACCAGATCAATTGAGTCTTGGAAGAGTTTAGTGAAAGACGATTTGAGGACATCCAGCAGTTGAGATCAGCAAAGAGAGATTCAATAGATTTGCACAGAGCAAGCTGGGTGGAAGAGTAGCCAATCACGAAGATCTGGACATCATCAGCGCAGAGGTATTTATATAGATATATATATATATTGATGAAATTGGACTCTTTACCAGAAGTCGATCAAAGCCACAAGATATCAAGACACAGATTGGCGAAACAAGTATATAGGCCTAGACGATTCGGCCAAATGATCGTCCCAGAGAAAACCAACATTAAAAGGACCAATGAGATATCGATATTAGCATCGCAATCAAGGGAGAAGCTATTGAACAATTAAAAAATTCGTCTATTTAGGAGGGCTAATAAACGCAGGTAGGAAGCAAACCGAAGGTAATAATAATAAAATATTTGTTTATTGATATATACATGGAATGTCACACCGCAAACCATTACAATACTTTAGTTACGTAGTACCATTGTCTAATTCAATCGAGTTTCAGATAATATTATAATAAATTATAATACATTTGAGAATTCACTGGGGATTCTATCTAAGAGTTCTGTATAGGACTCGATGGATGAAGTTCTTGTCATCCTTAACAGGCAGTGAGAATTTGGACCTACAAAGGAGAAATGGACACAGTTCACCAATACATCGAGATTGTTTCAGTTTGCTGATTGTGTATCGCCGATACTTATATTTGTCATGATCTGTGATACTCGATACAATACTTTTCTCCGCTAAAATGTACAGTTTATCATGCGCTTGAATAAATCGTGAGTGGCAATCCACAATATCGCATCGCTTCGAAAACCACCTCATTCAGTAATATAGGCCTAATCTTTTGACGCGGATGGAAAGAATTCGTGAATAGGGAATTGACCAAAGTAGGCCTGTATCCTTTCTGCCCTCAGCGGTAGAAGTGGCTTGCTTCATTAACGTAGGAGTGTTTGGAAAGTAAGTTGACGTTGAAATGAATAGGCCTGCGGAAAAAAAGAAAGTCAGCGCAATGTTCAAACAACTTGCCTGAAGGCTACTTCAACTACATTGCTACTGGCCCATACGATCGCGTTGGAAATTCCCTAAAATTGTTGGTGCATGAATTGTGGTGGAAGTGAATTGAGCAAGCCTATCGTAAGTAGACAGGGCAGGACCTTTTGGCAAAAGTAGCCTATTGGTATCAGCGTTGCAGCATTTTTTATTAGGAAGCATTGGTATTGCTATTGCCAATACTTTTTTCAATATTGTTAGCAGCCCTGTCAAAACTCACTAGCCAAAACTGTCACTAGAACGCCCAAGCATCAGCACATCACTTCTATCCTCAAATCGCTTCATTGGCTTATAATCAAAGAGCGAATCCACTTCAAAATCCTATCACTGACCTACAACTACCAACCAAATAATCTTCGCGAGCTCTTCAGCATATATACTGCCAATCCGTTCCATTCTATCCTCCTCCTCCTCCTGCTTCAGTCTTCTTCGATCCTCGGGTACATCTCGAGTTCTCCAACCGAGCCGTATCAATCACTGCACCACGTCACTGGAGCGCCTGACTTCCGCACCAGAGCAGGACGTTTTGGCGCAGAACGCTTTGGCGCAGTTATATAATGCAATAGTAATAACTTATGAAGCACGATAGGTGAAGATAATTATGCTAAACTGGGAACTAGAATGATGAAAAGAATCACGCTTAAATAGAAGCTGGATGGGTATGAGAATTCAACTCATGGTGGGACCACTTTAGTCACAATCTTTTCATCAATTCTGCTTCCAGCTAAACGTCATTATTTTCCCCAACTTCCATTTAGGCATAATTCTTTTCATCAATCAGGCGTCCATTTAGGAATGATATATATTTTCATCAATTCAGCTTCCATTTAAGTATGATATTTTCATCAGTCAAGCTTCCATTTAAGCATGATTATTTTCATCAATCCAGTGTCCATTTAAGCATGAATCTTTTTACCGATCCCTCTTCTTCTACCGGCGCTCCCGAGGCCTAACCTGATTTGCCGTGGAGAATAATTTAGGATACTATAATGGTAAATTGCCGTATAATATACTTTTTCAATATATGTTTATATACAATATTATTGTATCAGAAATCTGCGTCAAAACGTCCTGCACCAAAACGTCCTGTTTCAAGACGTCCTGCATCAAAACGTCCTGCGCCAAAACGTCACGAACCGCTTCCACACTTATTCGGTACCTCCACCATCATTGCCTGTCATCCAACATTATCTCTCTTAGACTCCTCTATTCATCACCCTCGGGCATTCCATTCTAAAGTTACTCTTACCCAGACTCACCTAATCGCCTACTTTCCAATTCTCGACCAAAATGGCAACGATCTTAACAGCTACTCTGCCTCATCTGAACTCTTGAAACCGGACTCTGACGGCTTCACTTGCCTCGGACTACCCTTTGAACAACCCCACTGATTCGATGCAGCACTGGTGAATAAGAAAGCTGCCCTACACTTTGATTTCACGTGGTGCTTTATAAGTTTTGAGATTACGATTGACAGATTGGTCACAAATCGAGCATCGCAGTTTAGGACACAACGACTGACATACAAGTAGGCCTAGTCTTTCTAAGCTTATTGTACAAAGATACGCACTTCACAGTGTGTTCAAACAATGACTAATTCAACTAATTGAACTCGATAAATTTTGCATAACTATCTACAATCACGTATAGGCCTCACTATATACATACATGTATATGCATACTATACTGTATACATACACATATACATGCATGCATGCATGCATGCATGCATGCATACATACATACATACATATACATACATACATACATACATTCATACATACATACATACATACATACATGCATGCATGCATGCATACATACATACATACATACATACTACATACATACATACATACATACATACATGCATGCATGCATACATACATACATACATACATTCATACATACATACATGCATATATACATACATATGTATATATATATATACCTGTGCATTATAGATTATGTGATTGCACTCACGCTACTTGCGTGTAATATTATACCTGGGATGAAGGTATGTGTAGCTATTTGCAGTTGTCTGACTAGCGTAACTCTTAATCTGCTCAATTTCGTGCAGCTCGCCTACTGTCTAGCATAACTGTCTGATCTAATCTGCTCATTTGACCCATTCATTGCGTTAATCTATCAGTGCAAAGATCTTCAGTCGATAATGGAGACTTAAAGAACCGGATATAGAGCACTCAGCACCGTGCAAAATAATAATTACCAAAACAAGTATGTAGCGCATTTACATCTTTAACAAGAAACCAATAAAACGCCAAACTGACAGCTTACAGGCAAGTTATTTAAATGATATCCACGATGAATATCATTGTCCCTAATTAAGTGAACGTTTTTGTTTACGTTCACTTTGTTAGATTATAATTATTAGCTCATCACGAGCGACTGCTTCTGTATAATACCCATGTCTGTGTACACAAATATCTCCCAGCTTAGTATTTGGTATCAAACTTGGTCGTATATCAAAGTCGTCTGACCATATATTTTGAATTCTGCTAAAAGTGGTATGGCTTTATTTATTGGTAGTTAATAGCAGAATGTCTCATCAAGCTCTCAATCGGTGTAATTGGAGGGAAATCATTAGCATTAATCCTCAACAGCATCAGCAGCAGCAGCAAGACCCAGTCCGTCCATCTTAATAAATGGGTCGGTCGGAAGAGGGCAAACTATCACCGCAACTAATTACACATTGTCGCATCACACCAATTAATTGCGTCCCTGTATACGCCTACTGATCCTCATCAACAGCTCTTCCCGTCCCAGTTCTCTTCTAAATCCCGGTGGAAATCCTCTGGAAATTCTTCCGCAAATTGCTGCCCAGCTGTCTTCTCTATTCCCTCCTTCAGTGCTTGTGACGGATAATTTTGACGCCCATCGGAATTGCTAAACAGAGTATGGTTATTATTTCGTTGAGTTACTGACTCAGTCTAAGATTCGGAGAGATGGTCCCCGTTGGAATGATAGCCGCAGAGTATAAAGAGGCGGATGTGGCGGCAGAAGAGTAACAGTTCCAAGTGGAGATGATCGCATATACACAGTGCTATAGGTGTTCATGGCTCTATCTTAAATGTCCAACGATGCACACACACACATACGTATACATACGTACCTACATACAAATACACATACATACTTGCTCACTTAATCACTCGCATGCGTGTATATGTATGCATACGGTGTCATCAAGAACTTTGTACGACTTGCTGTAGGCAGGAAGTCACTCCTTGA
Organism: Bimastos eiseni; assembly: GCA_959347315.1. Classification (NCBI taxonomy): domain Eukaryota; kingdom Metazoa; phylum Annelida; class Clitellata; order Crassiclitellata; family Lumbricidae; genus Bimastos; species Bimastos eiseni. Next base: position 18,579,186 of record OY365815.1, read on the forward strand.
GGATACACCATCTGGAAACAATTTAAGGAACTAAGTTTATGGAAAAATTGCGACGAAGTGGATGACTTCATTGAACCAAACGAAGTGGAAGGAGAGATTCAGCGAAATGTAGAGAAGATGATCATCTAAGTAGAATCTGAGTGAATGAAAAGAACCTGGAATTCATGCTTTGCGTTCGTATAATATCTCTATCTCTTTGCTGAGCTTAATTGTTACGCAGCATACTGAAGAGGTCACCAGAATCATCATTAAAATCATGGTATCTAGTAGCCTATACTAAGGCGATTCTCACATGATTATGATGATCAATCTATATAGGCAATGATAGACACGCATACATTATATATATATATCATATATTATTCTTGCGATCATAAATGGGCTGCTATACCTTTGACGACATGTAAATATAAATACTGCCATTGGTAGCGCAACGTGGAGTCTAAAGAATTCTTATTTGGACGGTTTTCTTCAGATACCATTCTCCTTGATAACTATTCTACTTATGCCACTTAAGAGCTTCTCTTGAAAAGGCACTAAACATTAATACCAACTATAAAGACCCATGCGAAATATGTTGTAAAAGTTTATAAGGGGTAGCAAAGGGCGCTAAGCGAATAGCCAGATATCGTTCGTTTCAGAAGAACGTGTAGAAGGATGTGTTGGTGTTAAAGTAGATGTCTTTCACGGTTGCGAGATGATGGCACTTCATTGGCATTTCGATGTTGAGCTGTTTAGCCTTCGTTGTAGTTGTCTGTCGTTTCGACACAAAGCGAGGTCACGCAGCAGTCAATTCGAGTCACCTGCCTCCTCCTCCTCCGCCAATGGCCAATCAGCACCTGTTCTGCCAACCACCTGTTCGACCGTCGAAATGCCTCGGCTATTAGGCAGCACACACATCCACCTCTTGACGGTCCTTGCCAACCGCCAGACGACAGCCTCAGGCGCTTATGGATCTGTTCAACACGTCGAAGTGAGTCCAGTATGACGACTTCTTGTTGTGGCTGTCGTTTGTGGCATTGACGACGTACTTTATAACACTACCGTCATCATCATCATCATCATCATCATCATCATCATCATCATCATCATCATCATCATCATCATCATCATCATCATCATCATCAT
>OY365815.1:18580513-18590513 GCA_959347315.1 Bimastos eiseni
CTCCTCCTCCTCATCATGTGTTTGTGTTGATTCCTGGTCAGAATGAATCAACGACCAGGAACGTGTTGTCAGGTCGGAAAGGCAGCGTAGACCACAGTAAAGACTTGCAATTTGTAGCATTTTAGACGATTCTGTGCCTTACTATAATACAGCCTGCTGTTTGCATTATGCATAGTTGGTGAAATTGGAAAAGGAACGGAGGAATGGTTCAAAGGAAGACAATTCTCGTCATCTCAAATCGTCGTCTGAGAGGGACGTGGAAAAGGAGAGGAACGAAAGGGAGGAGGAAGACAAAGAGGAGGAGGAGGAGGAGGAGGAGGAAGATGAGGAAGAAGAGAGGAGTGGTCGCCGATTCAATTCCGCTGATGCCTTCGACAGAGTTTTTGAAATCCTAACACAAACATGCAAGTAAACCATAGCACTTAAAATTATATTTCGAACAGAACATCACATCAATTTTGAATTTGTAATGAAGTTGTAAAAACATACAATAATCACTATTTAAATATAATATAATGGTGTCATAACATAAAACTTTTCCACAGTAATATTAATAATTTTGAGCTACAGGCAATCAGAGGAACTCGAAATAGCAACATGCACGGCATATCACTATGCTAATTATTGCTGGTAATACTGACTACGTAAATATTTTCTCAATGCTTGTTGCCGTTGATTTAAAAACGTAATATAAATCCTCTAAAGTTTCTCGGCGTCTTCAACAGCTACGTTAGGGACACCAGCTTATTCACCGGCGCTATACCAACTCAAGTCCGCAATAGCCAAGCATGTCGTTGTGTTCCGATGATTGGTGAAATACGAAGAGGTCGAGACGAGGCGATATCATGGTGTTACGGTTGTAGTTCGGTGATGACGGCGGTCATGTGGTGGCGCAGGAGTAGAATCTGAATAGGATGACTTAAGTGTAGGTGATAGATACAATTATGCCTGTGTAATAGATTCGCCAGAAGTTATTTGGCAACAGGGATTATATGGTGGTGCTTGGGAGTTTTAGTGACTGCGCATGCAGAAGAATTCTAGATTGTTTGCAGGCGTTTTATTTGTGAGAAAGGGAATTACAGTGTAATCGAGTTTGAAACGAATATTATTTCGTTAGCATTAGCATTAGCACTGAACTCAGCATACTAGTATAATCACTGTAATGCATTAAACCCTATATAAGTTCTGAACTAAGACTAACAAAATGAACGCAACTACTGTTTAAATTACTTTAGATTTCAGATACTGCGAAGGCACTGGAGTAGTTTGCTCCATTCATCTGGACGAGCAAATCCAATCGAAAATTTTCTAGTATTATGTAGAAACTGCATAATTATTACGGTCAACGAACCCAACTATTGACACTCAATGGAAGAATATTTTTATGACTTTACTCTACATAGGTTATGTGAAGTTTGACATTCTGTGGCGCTGTTCATGCTGCTTCTGTCTGCAAAGCAGATGAATAACTGCACGCATCTTAAGAACTTGGTTTTGATTCTGTATTTCAGGGTTCATGAGTTCAGCGATTGTGGCTCTTCTAGCGATGATTATAATAGGTACGAAGACAGTTTCATTCAATCATTAATTTATTCATTCATTCATTTATTCATTCATTCATTTTACTCATTCATTCTTTATATTCATTCAATTTTAATTAATTCAGTCAATCAGTCAGCGTATACTTTAATTTAACTTATACTTTAACTTATTTAAGTCTAACACTAAAAAAACTAGACTAGCATGAATAGGGCCTAATAAAGCATTCGGTGACTAACGTGAAGTTCATGCAGATAGGAAACCATTAATTTTAAGTTAATTGCTCTATTAGCTAGTTACCACGTTGATCAAGCAGCTGCGCATAAGGGCCTTTACATTAAGTGTATATTAATAGTTATATCCCTCTCAGAGCATGGTCGTTTGGATCGGGCCTCACATACAGAATGGGCATCAAATTTATGAAATATTTTTACTTATTGGACATAATGCAGAATCGGGCTTTCTCAGTCGTGGGACCTACCATCTGGAATGGACTTCCCATAGAGCTGCGTCTCCTGCCTAAGAACTCATCATCTTCATTTTACGCCTCTTTTAAAACTCTCCTGTTCAGCCGAGGGTTAGGCCGGTAGCGCCTCTGAGTAGATATCTTGAAGGGGCGCTAAATCAAGTATTTTTGGATTGATTGATTGATAATATTTGTTTATGTTACTGTATTAAGTCCAGTGTAGAATTATAACCTGCATTCTTTGAAATTGAGGCATCGTAACTTTCAATGGAACTTACCTCTCAGAATCTGTATAGGTTATGTTAATAGATTTCTTGATGACTTTCCTCTTGGTAACTTAGACCAAAATTGGATAGCATTGGATTGTGCACAGAGAGACCGGAAGTGGCCTTGATGGTGCCTCCTCTCCTGAGTGCAAGCAGTTGATTTATTATTAGGGAGTGTGGTGTCGGACTATGTATGCCGTCCGTCTGAGAAAAAACTCTAGTCTAGAGGGCAAATAAAGAAGGTAGAATATAAGCTAAAGAAAAGTGGATGGGTGGGGAAAGTTTGAAGAGGATAATTAAAAGTAGAAAAGCGTTAAACTGGCGCTCTGATGCTGTAGTCGTTGGACGCTATAGGAACCTTGAACGCATCTTCGAGAGAGCTCCATATATGCTGGACTGCTGGAGCTCTGCGCTAGGCGATTGAGTGGCGCTTTAGAAATTTAGAGATTACTAGTACGATTACGACGCATAGGTCTCATCCGACAACAAAGCGAGGCGTAGCCCTTTCTCTGGATTGTTGTATTTCCATTTGAAGCTCGTCTTACGCATCACATCGCTGTCGTTTTGAGACTGGCATGACAAGGATTGAATGTGCAGGTGTCACCTCAGTTGCGCAGCAAAGGGTGTTAAGCAGGTGATAATCGTATACACATGCATGCATTTGCTGTAGGTCTGAAGCATCTGGACGACTGTCCTGCCCAACCAAACTTACCGATCTACTTGTTGGTCGGTGGAAGCTTCGGTCTCGTTCTCTTCATCTCGTTCGTCTATCGCAAGAAGCGATTGGAGCGTGACGACGGCGCCATCGCTGTTTTGGATGATGCTCTGACAACGCGCTCGAGTTCGTTTCGCTTGACGGAGTCCGTGGTCGTCGTCTTCCTCAGTCTGTGGTTCCTGTGTGGAAACTTCTGGCTGTGGACGATTCGACCGACACCACCTCCGTTCCTGCTGACGGTCGATGAACCGAGCCACTGGTGCCACTCCACGGTCTACTTGTTCAGTTTGACGCAGATCGTTACCTGTCATTGCGTCCTCTTGGCATCAACCATCTTTATCGCTTCGGTTCACATGAGTAGCAGCAGATGCATCCGACCAACGCCCGTCTAAGGAATCCTCTGGTCTCACACAGACTGAAGCAGACCGAGGGAAAGATACAGAGACACATAGACAGAGGAACATAAAAAAAGATTTCAAGGCAAACGAGGTTAATAGTTAGCAAACTGCAATCAACTATCCAAAATAATCTGTTTAGGCCGTATCGGAGCTAATTGTTTGTAACGCACTTATAGGCTTGACATTTAAATAAATGACCCCTATGTTGTTTGTCTTATGGTTTACTTAGTAATTTTATTGTCTACACTAAATGGTTTGATTGTTTGTTAATTAGGCGCTTGCTCGATTACTTACTTATTTGCTCGGTTAATTACTAATTTACTTTCTTATACTTGATTGTTTAGTCAATCGATTGCATTATTAGTTGCTCACGTGATTGTTTTCTTAACTGCTTGCTCTGTTGTACCGCTAAACTGCTTTGCTTTCTGACGTACATACAAAGGCGAGGTGATCACAACGTTCATCGTTATCTATCGATAGATTTGAAACGAAGTAGTTTATGACCTATGGAAAGCGATAAGAATCGGATATCGATCAGTTTACTGTTGCGATTGAGTGTCCTCCTTCTCCTTCTCCTCCGCCAATGGTTAAATCCTCTTGTCAAGACTCACCGTAAGGACATGTACAAGGCCATTGTTTTGTACAAGGCCATTGTTTTTGGTTGAGATAAATTCATCGTGGTCGCCCATTTATATAGCGCCGAATGAAATTCTCAGGAGGAGGAGGAGGGATTGTTGAAGGATCCATGCCTGGGAATTGCAACATATTCATTCATTCTGACCGTGTCGTGCATTGATCATTAGATAAAGCGACTGTAGGTCAATCGATCTGCCCTATTCTTCTCTGGCCTTAAAACTTCTGTTTGAGAGCGCTTCTGAGTATAGATGGCCTCGAAGGGGCGCTGTATAAAACTGCTGCAATAGAAATAATAATAATAATAATAATAATAATAATAATAATAGTAATAATGACATAAAAACAATAATAATAATATTTAGGGCGAAATCTGGGTGATTTGTTAATTGAGTTGAAGGGGGCCCCCCATTGACTCAAAAATAAAGTCCTGCTAAAGTCCGATCCTGAGGAACAATGTGCATTTCTACTTCAGTTCCCTCGGCCATATCATAATCTGTGCTTTCTTCGGATGCTTTTCGCGTTGACATCAGTGCCTTAATCATTAGAAGCACAAAGGAAGATTGGACAGACAGTTGTACCTGTCAAAACATCATCGTTGCCAATTAATGGCAACAGCAGCAGCAGCAGCAACTCTGATGACGGACACATGGTCCTCTTCCATCATCTTTATATATATGTCTCATGAATATCACGAAGTCATTTCGCCTATCTACAACTTATTACAATTACCCCAACATCCTTAGTCTCGCTGTTTATTTACAATTATAGGCCTACTAATCCGCTCCTCATGTCTTCCAAAAAAACACGTTGAATATCCATCTTTGCGCAAGTCCGTCAGGTTCTTGATAATTAATCGGCCCGTCGTACAAACTCACCAACACTGCAGCCATTAAATCTTTTGCACACGTCTTATGAGTCTGGAGATTACGATTACGATTACATTACGATTACCTTCAAAACTGATGACAGTCATTCGGATAGAAATCCTGTCCTCAATCCTCCTCTTTCTCTTGCCTCTCACGTCGTTCCAATTTTAAAAGTTTTGTTTGTCTTTAGCTGTTTCCCATGCACTTGTCTATTGACCTTGAGTGGAAGCTGACTTTATATGACTTGCGATTTTGTTTTGACTGAGCACGTGTGAATAAACTGATTCCCGCCTTCTTTTTGAATTCCATCGCAGACGACCACGAATGTTTCGCCAGATTCAACCGCGGAAAATTTCTACTGACCATCTGGAAAAAATTGTCTCAAAATTCGCTTTTAATCAATTCAATAGCAAGACGTATGTTCATAACAGTGGCCAGGAACACTATTTTTCTCTTGTCACTATTACTGTCACCAAAGGTAACACGAATAATTTAATGGTTAGTGCATTGGTTGCGGTACTACAATTGACTGGGATTCAAAGGGCAGACGCAGACAGAATCAGCGTTCTGTTTAATTATGGTCGACAATTAGCACAGCTAAAAATAATTAGATGGCAATCGACGTAGGGCCTATAAGATGTGATACTATTTCATACATGGCATATATAAAATACATGTTCGTTGAGTGACTTATTTTGTCAGGTTTGTTATCTTTCGTAGCTACAATGGAACCAAGTCAGGTAGTGAAAAACAACAAATCCAGAGACAAGGTGGTACGGAATGGGTAGGCTTGGTCACTTGGGTGGGTTATGGGTGTGTATGGGTGTATGAGTGGGGTGTTTCTGTGGCAGAGTTGAATGGACGTTTCTGTCGACTGAAGTGATACTCGATGACAAGATGTCCTACAATAGTAGAATCAATTACTGTTGATCAAGCGATCCAGTGAAGAAGGTCGATCGCTGATAAGTAAAGATATAACAGCGACTTGGCGATGGTAGCTTTGGCAAACTGCAACGGGCCAATCGCAGTCATTGGGCGGAGTCGAGGTGCCACCGCAATTCAACGGTGAGTCTCTGTTAAAAAGGTGAAACGGAGGATCAAGGCTGCACTGACATCGGTCAAGAGAAGAAAGAGAAGAAGTAGAAGAAGAAGTCGAGAATCGTCTTCATCGTTCTACTCATCTCTCTCAGGAGCTGGTTTGGAAGGAACGATGACATCGCATTCCTTTAAAGTGGGTCTTACAACCCTCGTCTGCATCTTGGCGCTTTTCAGTGCAGGTCAGTCTTCTAAACATTTGGTCAGTTGGTCAGTAGACCAGTTGATCAGTAAGCCGATGCAAAGAATCGGCTAACCTCGGTCATCTGTGATCGCCGATCTCTTCGCTCGACTTTGTGGTTTCACATGCGCGAACTGCTACCAGACAGAATAGAATTTATCAATTGTGTGACCAGTGTTTGGAATAGCCTTCCATCTGACCTGTATTGCACTTCTCAAGACTTTTCTATTTGGCCGTGCCTATGTCGGGAGCGCCGATGAATTGTTATCTTAAAAAGGCGCTATAGAAACCAAATAGATAAATCTATAGATCTATACCAAGTATTCATGTCCGTTTAAGTAAGGGGTCCTATAGTGTGCAATTGAACATGCGATTCTTTTGTTCCGCTTCTAAGTAATTGACACGTAAAAATTAATTTTTAGTTTCATGTTGATTTATGTTGTAGTTATCGATGCGAAGGAAATTCTGCAGGAGGAGGAGGAAGCAGCTGATGGGCTGCGGCGACTGAAGCCAGTGCCTCAGCTACCGATCGATAAGTCATCCATTAAGAGGTCTTTTCCAAAGGCAGCCGCCAAGGCTCCTTTGAATGGTGTCACTCCTCTCATCCTTAACGATCTACCAATCAACGTGGCCGTCTACGAGGGAAATAACGTGACGCTGACCTGTGCGGCCGTTAGCGACGGCAACTACCGTATCCAATGGTGGGAGTTCGCCTACGATGCGGGAGGTAGCATCATCAGCGACGGTAATCAGATTGTGTCCAGTAGCCCAGAGGCATCCAGGTACACGATTGTCCAGCCGACGCCAGATACATTCAACCTCCACATCCGGGACGTGAAGTGGGAAGATGCGGGTGGCTACCTGTGCGAAGACGTCTATAATGGACCTCCGACGACCTACAGAGCAACAGCACAGCTCATCGTCATCGGTAAGTGGCCTAGCAGCACCAGCAGCTGAAAGAAAGCAGACCGAACCAGTGATATACTACTTAAGACTAAGTTAAGAGTTACGGACAGAAGTTGGTTCGTCCAACATTCTATACATATAGGCCTACCTAACATGCAAACGATATAAACTCAAACTCCGTCTCATAGCAGTCCGTGAGAGTTTGACCAACTTTAGTAGACCGTTATATGCTATGCAAACTGTTAACTAAGTTTGGTTCAACGGACCTGCATGACGCACGTTGTCTATAAACATTTTACGAATATTCCATTCCAAAAATAGCCCAATTATTGCTACCGCTACTACTACTTCCACTTTCACTTCTAATATAGTAGCTACTTCCACTACTTCCTCCACCTTTTCCTCTTCCGCTACTAATACTTCCACTTCTAATGTAGTAGCTACTCCCTCTACTTCCTCCACTTTTTCCTCTTCCACTACTACTACTTCCACTTCCATTCCTGCTGCTGCCACTAACTCCCACAACTAGTACACCTGCTTTTGCTGCTGTTGCTACTGATGTCGAGATACCCGCATCATTTGTCATCGGTGTAGGTTGCTTTTGTGTGTTCAGAGAATACTCCGAACTGTACAACAACGTTGGCTGAAGACGGAGTCGTCATCGAGGGCCAGTATTACACGGCCGAGTGTTCGTTGTCGTACAACGGGGACATCGTTCCCATCCAGACGTGGACCGGACCTGACAAGTTTAACGTCGGTTCCTCTCAGGTTCCCAATTCCATCTGGTCCGGTGTCAGCTGGATTGCCAATCGGACGATGGATACGAGGTTCTTCACGTGCCTACACAACTTCACCGACAACTTCGATCCAGCCACCGAGGAAGACAGCGACCACGTTCCTGATTGGAGCTTCACATATCAGACCAACCAAATGTTTGTCTATTGTAAGTATAAATTACTGAAGACGTTTATCAGTGATCTCGTTAAAAGCCTCATCTCTACTCACGCGTTTCTTATCATCGCAAAGAAAATTCTGTTGAACAGAAATCATTTATCACTTGTCCATAAATCGAACTCACCTTTTTCTGTCTTCAGATCGAGAAGTCCATCCATACTAATTATAAACAATCGATCAAGTGAACTACTTCGCCTCTCACCTTATCCTCAACCTGTTTAACTTAATAAGGGATCGAATCTGTGTTAAATGATGCTTGGAGCGACGTCGATTGATTGCATAATAACGTATGCACACAGGAAGATAATGCAGTGCGGGCGTTTATAAGCGCGAGCATGTGCTGTGAATGAAGCGCTTCATACGGAGTCAAGTGTTGCAAATCAATAAATGAATGAATCAATGAATCAATGAATCAATGACTCAATGAATGAATCAATGAATTAATTAATTAATTAATCAATGAATCAATGAATCAACCAATCAATCAATGAATCAATGACTCAATGAATGAATGAATGAGTGAATGAAATGAATCAATGAATCGATCAATTGATCAATCAATCAATCAATCAATGCAGCTTGAAACAGCGCCTCTTCAATAAATCTACTCAGAGGACTCCCAGTTCAACTACGGTCAAAGAGGACAGATTTACAAAGAGAGTAAAAGGAATATGAAGAGTTCTTAGGTCAGAGCCTGAGATCCAGAGAAAGTCCATTCCAAGTGGTAGGGCACACCACAGAAAAGGCACGATGTTGCAACATATAACAGTGCATACGAGAATGGAACACTGAGAAGGGCCTGCGCATAGTGCATAGTGTGTGTGTGTGTCTGCGTTTGTGTGTGTGCGGGCGTTAGTGTGTGTGTATGGCTGTCTGTGTTGTTTGCAGGGGGACCGACGAACATGTATGCTACACCGATCAAAGAGTACTACGAAGTGGGTGACGTGTTGACCTGCTATGCCGATGCCTTTCCCACTCCTGAGTACGATTGGTTCAACACACGCACCAATGAGCTGTTCGGCAGCCAAGGATTCGTCATCACTGAGAACCTGGTTGGGACGACGCAACAGATGCGATGTCAGGCTAGGAACAACATCCAGGGATTCATCTACTCTAACAACCTCTTCGTTAACGTCACCGTTCTAGGTTTGTCTGTCTGTCTGTTCCTCTATTTGCCTGCCTGTTTCATTGAACAGTCGCATAGTTCCACTGTCTGATTATAATTATATAAAGTTAGCCATTGCTTTAAAGTTAATACTTCTGAGTGAGCGTGAGTTTCCTTTGCATTCCATGACGCGTTACAAGAGTTTGGAGTCCTTGGACTGGGCTAGGTGTTCGGCTTTCGTATCCGTATCGTAGTACAGACTAGACTAGACTAAAATGGAATATAACTGGATAGAATAATAGCAGAATATAAAAACGAGATAATCAGATCATATCACGTCACACCATAGGCCTATATCATATGATAATATATCTGATCGTATAAGATTACATTATGTGTATTATACCAAATCAAGTCAACAGATAAAAAGATCGTAATAATTATAATATCGTATCATATCCTATCATATAATTTATATCATGTCAGACATAAATTAGCGTAGATCGGGTCAGGTCGTATCATTTGCATGGTCAGATGGTTCAGATAAGGTCAGACCGCCGTTGTTGTTGTTGTCGTTCTGTAGACTATACGACTCGCGCGGCCACCTCCTTCCCTCCAACGACGACCGTTCCAGCGGTGGGTGTCTGCACCGACCTCAGCGGTCGGTGGGAGTCGACGGAGGAGATAAAAGCGTCGCTCTGCCTGACCGTCGACCAAACGGCCAACGGACACACGATCGGTCTCTTCCGCAACGACACGGACACCTTCTGGATCGAAGTCGTCGGACGAACGCAGGTCGACAACTACGAACAGATCGGGTTCGCTGGAATCTGGCCAGGGTTCGTCGGGGTCAGCGGATTCGTCGGTTAGTCT
>OY365815.1:18593013-18780513 GCA_959347315.1 Bimastos eiseni
TGATCTGGAATTCAAGCCCCCACATAAGCAGAAATTTGGTTCGAGATGTTTGCTTATCAGTGCCCCTTCCAACGCAACCATTTTGAGTAGATTGACTGTACTTCGTCTGTGGGAAGCTGAAACGGCTAGGGAAACGATTGTGGGTTTCCGCCCCTATAAGCTGAGGCTGGGAAAATGAAGTCGGTAACACTTCCACCCATGTGTTCTTCGATTAATTATTTATTATCCAACCGATAATATCTGTTGTTCTTCCACATTCCATTCCAGAGATAATCCAACAGAATCGAGGTAAACTCATACAGTTAAGTCACACCTCCTATAGTTCTAGAAAACATCAATGAATTAAGAAACTTAGCACTATCTCGAGTCATATCGCACCGAGTCTAGAACCAATTGCTGTAAGAGATCCAAAGGAACGAAATCCCACTAGATACTATTAGCTACATGCAAATAGGCCTACGTATGAAAAGAAAGTTAGAGTCAAATACGACTGCTACGATGCAGAACCCTGATCGAATAATGGAATATGATGTCCCGATGAGAAATAAATCGTTATTGTCTATTTAGAAACTATATAGAAACCTAGGGCGCTATGTACAAAATCTTTGGTGTGACAGCTCTTTTTCTTTAAAATTTACTTTTCTTTATTGAATCATATGTCTTTCGTATTTTTGTTTTATACCAGAATAGCTTGACGCAGTCCACTCGTGTCATGTGAAATGTCATAACACAACAAAACATGACATAGCATAATAAGAAAGTCTTAAGTTGCTTAGAAGAAGACCAGTAGATCTATACACGTATGCAAGGACCTATGGAAATTTTAGCCCTTTTGGAGATCACGTCCATCCATCTCCGGGATATTTAAAATGAAATGGGACTCGGTTGTTGAATTATCCCAGTTAGGTGCTGATAGCAAACCTCATGACATCAATCAAATCTACGCACAACGTTACATAATAATTACACTCAGTTATAATAAACTGAACTGATTAGCGGACTGTAACGTACAACAATCTACAGATCGTAGGCCTAAGTCAGTCTACCTTATCTAGGCCTATTGTAAGCAAATGTAATATTCATCCATAGCACAAAGTTCACTGTAGAAAATTACACCGCATTTGACCTAAGGACCGACCTGACGGGAATCTAAGAGGGTCTTATCCGGAGTAGAATAGGTCCTTGACCGAACAAAATGGACTTCTCACTATGCTCAGTCGACAGTCAAAAGGGTGTCTTTGTGCTCAGGCAAATGGATGACTAATAACCATACTTCACTTGCCCTTCACGACAAAGTCTACTCTCTTTTACTTAATACTCAAAGGTTTCTACAAGCTCGTGTACAATAATCGTAATCTCCAAATTCCTTAAAGCGACACGCGAAGGTCAAACGCAGGCTACCAGCTTATTCACGAACGCTGTATCATGCACAGAGGTTGTCCGAAGGAAAGTCCGCAGAGGGTCCGAGTCCGGTATCCTGAGAGTCAGAGGATGCAGAGTTGCAGTCAAAGCGAGTGCTGTTTAGGACGAGAATTGGAAGGTGGTTGATCAGGCGAATCGGGGTTCAAGAGTTCTTGAAATGGCGGGACTCTGGTTTCGAGCGGAAAGACCGATGGGTGATGGATAGAAGAGCCTGAGGCAGATGATGGTGAGTGATTGGTAATGAAGACTGAGGAAAGCGCGAATTTCGGGTGGCAGATCGCTCAAGAGACGTGGCGTAATGTTGGATATGGATCGGTTTGAACTTGAAGGGCTTGAGGTCAGAAGTGACAGGAGTAGAGAAGCGCTGAGACGGGAGGAGTAGGATCGGGTTGAGCGGATTGGCTGCAGGATGGTGAAGAATTCGCGAAGATACTTGAACTGGGAGTATTGCAAGGAGCTGCAAGTTAGCGATAGGACTTTAAAATGGATTCGTTCTGGGATTTGGGGCCAGTAGAGGGATTTGAGGATATGAGTATTATGATGATGGGATGGGATGGCATTCTGGTGACTATTCTGTCAAGTAAGTTTTGAATAAGCTGCAGAAGCTTGAGCTGTATGGATTCATGGTTGAAAAAATAGCAAATGTAATATCAAATGTGATATCTATCTGACCAATTTAACACTTTCAACAACAGTGCAGACAACGATGAGTCGACGGTTATTGAAGCTTTATCTGCCTATCGATACATTATTCAATGACTGAAGCGAACAGCAAATCGAGCGAGGAATCCCCATCACCAGATCCTGCATTGTCTCCTTGAAGTAAAACATCTAGCGTTCAATATGTGAGCTAAACACTAACTTACATCTCTGTGTACACTGTCCTACCAGCTGCACGCCTCTACAGTTGCGACTCATAATCAACCACACATGAAAGGATCCTTTAAAGTGTCTTTAAAGGATCCTTTAATTCGCGTGTCGCTCGTCGTTAAAGAGTCAAACAATTAGAGCTCAACGCTGTGGATGAGTGGTAGCTTAGGAGGATCGTGTGGTGGAGTGGAGGCTCCTCTGGATCTCATACTCAAGCCATAGGAGCAATATCGAATCAAAATAACATTGATGGCACCGGTCTCTGTCGCTCACTAAAGATGGACATGTTGCGTAGGCTCTAAGACCACTTTTCCCTATTTTTCCCTATTATTCTACTTTTCATGATTGAACTCTGTAATAGTCTGTTGCTTGTCTGGCGGGATTAATAAAACACGTTGGTTATGGTTATGAACAACAACATCCTCCCCTTCGAGGAATTTGAGCAAAATACGCGATATAGACATGTCGCAATGAACTACAGTCAAGGAGAGTTAATATTGCATGAAGACAGGCTAATACAACCACATGAATATGAATGGAGGCCCAGGTCAGAATTTTGTGACGTAAGATCGTAGACACGGTCACGCCAAGCTGAGATAATCACTAGACAGAGATATAACCCAAGGACAGGAAATATCTTAAGCACGTGTCCGAAGTACGAAACTTGCTCGAGATATGTCCTGAACTAACTTGTTATGACTAATTTTTCTAGGCGTTACATGGTTGTAATTAATTATTAACCATAGGATCTGACGCGATCAGATTCTCATTGAAAAATGAGTAAGGTCGAGGCCATAATTACACGGTCGCTACATAAACATGGTCATAATGCATAGATTGACATCGAGTATCTTCAAAAGGGTGTGCCCCAGTTGAGCAAAGGATACCCAGATCTCACGTAAGGTGGATAAGTTCCTTTTGCTAGACGAATCTTCACTTATCATCATTCGGTTAGGGCTAGGGTTAAGGTCAGAATTAAGGTTTTGGTAAGGAATATGGCCAGGGCAAGGTCTATGGCTAAGGCTATGGGGTTGAGGTTTAGGCTAGATACATGTATGGCTAGGTAGTACGCGCAAACTGTCTACGATCAAACGTCGAAAGCCATCGTCGTCCTCCCTAGACCCCTCGATTGTATTTCCACCAATCTCAGAGTGAATGAACTAAAGAGAGCTGTAGTAGCAGCGGTAAGACAACATTGGAAATAAGACAGTGATTGATGTCGTAGCAACAGGATCTGTCTGCTCGTAAGATTCACTCTCCTGCAGCGTTGTTTATATAATCAGATTAAACAATCAGACGTACGGGTGCGAACGTCTGGAGTACGCAGAGACATCAAGTATACAAGCAACAACCTGTTTGTGCTTGATTCCAAGTCCTTCGATCGATCCACCTCCCATTATCAATGCCTATCACCATCTTGTGAAATCTTTGTCGAGCAAGTGGCACGGCGGCAGATTGGTTGACGATGTCACTCAAGCTCTTGGTGATATCTGTGTCGCCGATATCAGATGTCGCCACTAGATTGACAACTCAGACAAGAGACGATATTTTATCAGCAGACGACAATCGGTTGCTAGGCAACAAGAACACAAAAGATTGCGAAGGACAATCCATCAGATAAGTACTTGACATGCACGTGTCATTCATTCTTATTGAAAGATGATTGACATAACGGGCGTGGACCAGCGATCAATTGAGTGAGTTAGCAGTTTTAAGTTTCTTCAGTATATTATAGAAAGACGGTTTTTATTTTACTGTTCTAACAAGTGTTTCTCAAATGGATGACGTCGAAGGTCGCAACAGTGACACATTGTTGAGGTGGCATTCCAGGCCAAGTGCCAATTTATTCCAAATTTGTAAACGCTTCAGTGATTAAGTCTATAAAAATGTTTGTTGACGCAAACATGTTGCAAATAGGTATGTTGCATGCGTACAGAGAGAGAGACAGAGAGAGACAGAGAGAGAGACAGAGAGAGAGATAGAGAGAGAGAGAGAGAGAGAGAGAGAGAGAGAGAGAAAGGGAGAGACAGAAAGGGAGAGAGAGACAGAGAGACAGAGAGAGAAGTCAACCTCTGAATGATCCGTGCGTGACAGCTGTCAATCAATGTTCAGCTGCCTCTGTCAATCATTCGTCAGTGTGTAACTTATTGTGGGGATCGCCTCTGAAATAGATCGGAAAACGAAAGCACACTAGACCAAGGGACCAACTGACCGACCGACAGAGTCTAAGGAGGAAGACAAACAGAAGAGTTTGGTAGCCATTTACAGTGCGCCAGTATGAACACGAGCCCGTTAATCGCCCTTCTGTTCGGTGAGTGAATTTCATTGTGCCGTATGCTTAGTCTTGATCGGCGCCCAGTGATCAGTGAGAAAATCCGAATTGAAATTGTAATCGGAATTAAGTAGTTGTATAAAGCGACGCTCAAGAAGCAAGCTAAACAGAGTCGCTTTTTTTTGCTAGTCTATGATTATACAATACAATACAACTCGGCCTTTATAACGCGCTTTATCACGACAAGTCGTGCTCTAAAGCGCGCAAACGTCTCGACGACGCAGCTGCAGTTGTACTGCAGAGCAATTGTGTGCCAAGAACTTGCTGAAGATCCCTGCACCGTGACTCACCGGACTAGTGTCGAATCCGCTCACTCAGCGCACACTGAACGTTACGGGCTGACCGCTCTAACCGCTCGGCCACCATGCCACACGGTATAACTTTGTATGTCATTAAGAGCCAGACTTAAGAGATAGAAAGTTAAAGCTGTTGCAGCAGAGGACGAACTGTGAGGTAGCAGCCGTCGTTTGTCTGCTACAGACTAGGGCCTATATATGTGACGAAGTCTCTGGTGCCACATGTATATTCACAGGCGCTGTTTTTGAACAAACTATCCCTCTTTTGAAACGTAAAGACTTTCCAATTCTACTGATTACGTCGTAGTATAATCAAATATTGATGTAGCGCCGTGTAATATCTGTGTCTGGCTTCACAGTCTGGATTGGGAGCTGCGCTGCCGGGCGCTCTGCGAGACCCGGTGGTCTGGCGTTGGCTGCGGGTCCTCTGAACGTAGCTGATTACGTTGGATCGACAGTGACCTTGACCTGTTCGACGACCGACTCAGCCGGATATCATGTCGTCTGGACGGAGTTCGCTTCGACGCCAGGTGGCGCCTTGATAAGCGACAATGAGGCAGTCATTCCAGGTCATCCTAATGCCGCTCGTTACCAGATCGTCCACGACACTCCTTACCAGTTCGACCTCGTCATCTCCGACGTCGTTCTGAGTGATGGAGGGACCTACCTCTGCGAAGACCAGAACGCTGTGTCGCCGGAAAAGACCCGAGCACAGGCGGAGTTCATCGTCTTCGGTAGGCCAATAGCCCTATGATGTGCTTTTATATGATTCTGTCCATCCTGATAATTCACTCAATGCACTCATCTGAATCGATTAAACCGATAAGTTCGTCTGTAGCCGCGATAAAACAACAACCTGTTTTATAAATTATGAATGACTTGATAAATTATATTATTTCATATAAAAGTGTGTCATAGCTTAATGAGATGGGCCATCGACATGCATTAGGCCTACATGTGTTCAGAAATGTTATATTATGTGCCAAGTCGGATTGGACATTGCAACAGACCATGCTTTATTTGCAAACAAGTAAATTTGTATAAACCTGTGATATGGTAGATGCAGGTTGCCCTGTTTTTTAAGTACTTGCAACTGTAAGGGGCCGTTCACATATTATATAACGCTCAAGGGGTAGGTGGGTGGGTTCCGGTTTTGTTAGCTTTATATTGTGTAGGGTGGGAGGGGTAGGTTGAGGGTTTTGTTATATAACAAACTTTTTTCAGCTTATGCTATTTTGCCTGTTTGTTTGCCAATTGGAAATTCCATGTACTACGGACCTTCATTGTTTAATCGAAGTTCACAATACGTTGTGAACCAAAACTAGCACCGTTAGCTGCCACCTGGCGAATTGATTTGATGTTCTTAGTTATTATTTTATAAATCCACTTTTAACAATTTGCTGTTTACAATTTTAACAATTTCATGTGCATAGCTCTAAACGCTCTATAATTCAATTCTGTGTGCTTTGTTTTGATTCTGATTAAAATTAAAATTAGTTCACTTGAAATGATTATTTTGGTAGGTACTATCATGATGTTTGATTTTATTTTCTATAGTATGTGTAAATAGTCTATGTTTGCTTAAATACCCATTTGCAGTTGTAGTATGCACTCTGTATACATCATACGCTATTAAATAAGTAGAGTTGTATCGCGAACTTATCGATAAATACCTGATAGTGCAATATTAAACCAATCCATGGGCAGGGGTGGGTCAAAAATTGGGATTTATGCTCATGTACAGCCTTGCCTAATATTTCAAATCTCTACAAGTCAAAGTAAAAACATGGGTTTTTCTGGACCCTCTTTTATCTGGTAGAGGGCGCAATCGTTCCATTTCCTCAAGAGATTTTTGATTGTAAACATATCATTGATGATGTAAACTTTCGGAGCTGCAGCTCGTCAAGGAGAACTCGTTCAAGTGGTTAAACGAAATTTAAGTTTTTTGTACTTTTGTCATTTCTTTTCAATTTTTCAGTTATGTCCGTCACAATTTGATGGGCCTATATTGCGTTGTCATGCAAGCCTGAAATGTGTGACAAATTTCAGTGTTGTAGGTTGAGGGGAACATACCTAAAAAAAAGAGTTGAAAGATGGGTCGTCCAGATAGGGAGGTCCGGAGGCAAACAGCTCCTATTTCAGGTAGGGGGATACTGTTTGAGGCATAAGGGGAAATGTCTTGACTTCCTGACACTTGGGACCAGAGGTTTTGCCTCCATCACTCAGAGGGATTGACGCTCCTCTGTGACAGGCTGTGTCCGACGATCCGTCCTTGACAAACTTTACGCAAGCCAAGTTAAATAAAAGAGGGTAAAATCAAGTCACTTTCGGTTTGTGAACGTGAACCATCCTGCATGGAGGGCATGTGGCCACTCTTATGGCTATAATTTCTTCCTATTATTCCAGAGACTGATCCGAACTGTACGACGACGGTTGGTTCGACTGGAGTCGTCCTGGAAAATCAATTGCACACGATGGAATGCGCTGTCAACTTCCAGGGCAACGTTCCACCTACGATGACCTGGACTGGTCCGCAGCCGTTCGAGGTCGCAAGCGTCGTGGGAGACAATAGCCTCTGGAGTGCCCTCTCCTTCGTCGTCAGTCGGTCAATGAACGGAGGCACATTCCAGTGTCTGACGAACTTCACCGCAGAGTCGTTCGCCCAGCCACCGCCGGACGGAGCCACCAACCCACCCGATTATTCATACCTATACACCTTTCCTCAGCTCTTCGTCAGCTGTAAGTAGGCCCACATTAAGTCTGGGAAGACATCTCCTAATAGTAATCGTAACTTCTGAAGCGCTACACGAAAGCCTAGCACGGCGCACCGTGAATTCACGAGCGCTGAGTCGAGTGAAGGTATCGTTTAAAGGGTACAGTCAGAAGGAGGTCGGGGTCAGATTCCCTGAGGCAGAGGCTGAAAACTTCCTCCACTGCAGTTTACCTTCTCTGCTAGAGTAGGTGACCTAAGTGTCACAATCGACTACTCTCTTACTTACTCTGAACATATCACCAACCTCATTCACTCCTCCTGCATTCAACTCCAGCGTCTTAGGGTCATTCGCAAATCTGTCTCCTCATGATCCACCTTGACACTTCTATTGCTTGTAACCAGAGCACAGCCTTGGCAGTCGTACAAGTAACCAGTGCATGAGGCAATTTATGCCCCAAATGAATTCTCGGAAGGGCAACAATTCTGGCAGCCTTGTGGCAGAGCAACGACTGTCGCAACGGTTGGGTAACGGTTTTTTACGCCAGAGCATTTGCACTGACTTCCTCTGCTTCTGCATCGTCGCCACTAGCCATAGAGTCCGAGGGGCAGAGCAGCTGTTAAGGTGGGTGTCGTTTAGGATTAGAAGCATCTAATTTAGTCGAATCTGATCTTGAAATTATTTTATATAGCGTTGCTACCGTAACCCATGTGACATTAATTTGTGACCACATGTAAAGTATAGAAGCACATGCTAAGAGCATTTATAATGCGCTTTAGACAGAGCGGTGATTGATAACGTCTTCAGCACAGAAGAAGCCAGACAACAAAAAACGATGCGAAAATGGATGGGACATAAACGAAATCACTTGACTTGCAAAGCGGGAAGAACAAGGCATCGTGATTCAGGGTCTTCGTCTGGAGACCGATTGACAACGGGAACGAAGAGCCGTTCAGGTGGATGGCGTCGTTAGGGAATCCGTTTAGGATAGAGTCGAAGGTGATTCGCTGAAATAGGAAGTCAAAGCATTGAATCCACTGAATCCATTGAATCCACTGAATCCATTGAATCCACTGTGGCTCTAGTGGATCAGCTTTGCATGTATGTGTGCACACTGCTCGCGGTATTAACTGGCCAGGCAAATGGAGAGAGACAGAGGCAGAGAGAGACAGATATATATATATATATATATATATTTATATTTAAAGAGAGAGAAACCGAGACAGAGACAGAGAGAGAGTGACAGAGACAGAACCAAAGAGGGAGAGAGAGAGAGAATAAGAGAGAGAGACAGACAGAGACAGAGACAGAGAGACAGAGAGAGAAAGTGACAGAGACAGAAAGATGACAGAGACAGAGACAGAGACAGAGACGGAGAGAGACAAAATGAGAGAGAGAGAGACAAAGAGAGAGACGAAAAGACAGAGAGACCGAATGTGCAGTATTGTGTACGTGTGTGTGTGTGTGTGTGGGTGTGTGTGTGTGTGTGGGTGTGTGTGTGTGTGTGTGTGTGTGTGTTTATTGTTTTCGGTGGTGTGGTGCAGGGGGTCCGAAGGACATGTATATTGCTCCTGACAAGCAGTACTACGACGTTGGAGACGTTGTGACGTGCTACGCCGATGCCAATCCGCCAGCCACCTTCCAGTGGCAGAACATGAGGACCCTCGTGATTACCCCCGGAGCCTCGTTCACCGTCACGGAGGACTTCGAGGGGCTGACGACGACGATGAGGTGCCAGGCACAGAACGCAATCCAGGAGGTCATCTACTCTGGAAACCTCTTCACAGACATCACCGTTCTAAGTTCGCACTCGTTTCTACTATTGTTGTTATTAAACGCAAATACGTAATAACTATGGGTATCAGAGCTGCGATCCCAGGGGTCGAGAGGGACAAGACCCCTCACCTTTTGTAGAGAGGGGACACGTCATACGTTCGTCCCCCACATTTCTTACCCCTCTCATTGGGTGTTTCCCACCTCACAATCGAGATCACCGCCTCTGATGGGTATCATTCGATGGCGCTGAGAAATTATGAGTGAATAACAAAAGCTTCTGTAAAAGTGCTCAAGGTCCTTGGACAGTACCCACCTAGGCCATATACATGGGAGGATCGAATCCGCAGCCTTCGTGTTATAAGGTGGCGATCGCTGTAGCAATCAGCAACCGCGCGTCGCTCTTTCTATGAGACTGATTATCTGTCTCTAAGTCTCTCTGTGTGCGTTTAATTGGACCCCTTTCTATGCTTGCCAGACCTGAAGCATCATACATGAAGCGACTACACAGCAGTTGCGCTATGTTTGCGCATGCGTGTGTATGTGTGCTTATTCGTGTGTGTTTGACTTATGTGTTTATGTGTGTTTATTCGTGTTTATTCTATTCTATTCTGTTCTATTTACGGATTTATAAAGCGCCTCTCACAGTACAACCTATTCAGAGGCGCTCCCAGTGCGAAAAACCCCTAAAGAAAAGTCTTAAGAGAACGAGCAGAAACAGTTGTGCTACTAGATAAGATTGCAGCACGAGTCACAGCAGGAAGGCTGTTCCATAGTGAAGGGCCAACAGAGGCATTGGCACGATGCTGAGCTGTGGCAGTTCTAGACTGCAGTACTAAAAGATCGTGACGGTCTAAAGAACGGAGAGGACGTCCGGTGGTGGCTGAGATAGGTTTCCTGCTAAGTTTACATAGATAGAGTGGAGCTTGACCCAACAATGCTTTGAATGTAAGAAAGAGAACTTTGAAATGAATTCTATCAGTCAAGGGAAGCCAATGAAGATGTTGAGTCATGAAAGTAGAAATATGTGAGAAACGTGGAAGATGGGCGATCAAACGAGCAGCTGCATTGAGTACAGACTGGAGCGGAGTGAGGCGGAGTTTTGGTAGGCCGATGAGTAATGAGTTACAGTAGTCAATGCGGGAGCAGATGAAGGCATGAACCATGGTCGAAAAAATGGTCGAAGACACAGATCGTCGGATGGCGCGTAGTCGCCGCAAATGATAGAAGCTGGACCGAGAGAGATTAGAGATTTGTGCAGAGAAGGATAGAGTACTGTCCAGAGTGACGCCCATATTGCGGACATTTGTAGAGAAACTAAACTGAGGGAACCGCTTGGCAAGTAAAACGTAATAAAGTTTAAGCAGCTGCTGGCAGGTGCCCGACCGGATCAATTGAGTCTTGGAAGAATTGAGTGAGAGACGGTTTGAGGACATCCAACAGTTGAGATCAGCAGAGAGTGATTCAATAGATTGGCAAAGAGCAAGTTGGTTGGAAGTGGAGCCATGCACGAAGGCCTGAACATCATCAGCGTAGAGGTGACCAGACGTCGATTGCTTTTCAAAAAGGCGAGGAATATCAGCTGTAAACATGATATATATGTGTTTGTGTAGGTTTAGGTGTGTGTTTGGGTGTGCTTATTTGTGTATGTTTGACTGTGTTTATGTGTTTGTGTGTGTTTAGTCGTATTTAGGTGTTTGTGTAGGTTTATGTGTGTGTTTGTGTGTGTTTAGGTGTGTCTAGGTGAGTGTTTGTGTGTATGTTTAGGTGTATATGTGTTTGTGTGTGCCTATAGGTGTGTATTTAGGTGTACTTAGGTGTGTTTAGGTGGGTGTTTATATATTATATATACATGTATATATATATATATGTATAATATATATGTGTGGGTGTGTGTGCTTGTGTGTGACTCCGTGTGTAACTCTGTGTGTGTGTGTATCGTCGTGCGGGTATGTCTGTCTCTCTTTCACAATGAATGTTAAACATTAGACTATTTATGCACCAAATAAATGTTGTTTAGATAGTCGTTGCTTCTGAAATGCGTCTGTTATACCTGCAGTCAGAAGAGGCTTTGCGTTGTCATCCAATTATCTGGTTTAAATCTGACTTTGTTGAAGCTGCACCGTTCTCTGCTCTTTTTCACTTCTCTTTTCTCTGTGTATGTTTATGCAGGGACAACGACGCCTGCACCAACGACGACAACGACTACCCCCACCACTACAACTTCGACCACAACTCCCCAATCGTCAACGATAACGACATCACCTTCTTCAAGACCCAGCACCATGACCACCTCCTCCGTTACAACTCCTACTTCGTCCGGGTCAAGCACCGTACCTCCTCCCAACGAGTCGTGTGACGACCTGACGGGCAGGTGGCAGGCCAATAGCCCGACGGCCACTCTTTGTCTGGACGTGATTAATCCGGCCAATGGAGAGGTGGCTGGGATTCTGAGAGAAGGAGTGGAGTCCATGTACTTCGAAATAGATGGTCGAGCGTCGACGGATTTCATGGAAATCGTCGGATGGTCGGGACTCAGGCCTGGCTCCACTTCCGTCGTCAGCTACGTCGGTACGACTCACAATCGTAATCGTAAACTCCAAATTTCTAAAGCTCCACTTGAAAGCCAAGGCAGGGCACAAGCCTATTCACGAGCGCTGAAGTGCAATCATTATTGTCATTCACCGCTTAGACCTATTTATCATCAGTCGGCCAGCCAGTCGGTCAGTCACTCAGTCAGTCAATCAATCAGTAAGTCAATGGTTGGCTGTTTAATTATAGTACCAGTATATAGGCCTAGGTCTATTATATAGCTACTGCGTTTGAACAAAGAGACAATTGTTGACTAATTACTTGCTACGACTTGTGCTAGCAAACTACTTGAGATCTCATCTTGTTTACAATACTTGCTATGACTTGCGTTGGTTAGCCAATCTGCTATGAGTCTATCAAGACTTGCGTTGGGTATTAATGGGTAACTAGTCTACATGTAAATTTTATGGCTTGGGTTTGTCGACTGCATGTACTTGCTACTTGCAGCGAACAGTCGAGCGATGTTGAACCGTTTCGTAGTGTATAGACCTACCGTAACGGAAGTGACCCGTTCCAATGATGTTATCTTACAAAAATAGAGCCTATGAATAATTATAATGAATAATGTTTTAACGTTATCTGTGGAATAATTGATAGGCGAATGTCACAGATGCAATGGGTCGGAAGTCCTAATAGCTAATCCGCTCAGTCGCTCGTTCGAGTTTAGTCTAGAGTGCGGAGTGTCAGGTCAACTGTACGGAGGCCAGACTTATGAGTTCCGTCGCCAGGGGAGCTCGTGCTCTGGAGACACATTCAAAGTCTGGAAACCAACGCACATCAGCAAACGACTAGGTCAGTCAGTCAGTCAGTCAGTCAGTCAGTCAGTCAGTCAGTCAGTCAGTCAGTCAGTCAGTCAGTCAGTCAGTCAGTCAGTCAGTCAGTCAGTCAGTCAGCAGTTGGTCGTTCGTTCTTTCATTCGTACATTCAGTCTGTATAATCTGAAAGTAGTTCTTTGAAACCATAATTGATCAATTTATCGAGCCCACATTCAGTCGTTAATCGCGATTTCATTCATTCATCCATTCATCCAACCATCCATCCATCCGTCAAACGATCGTTCAATCACTTGGCCAATCAGTCAACAATCTCATCACCACTCATTACTGGCATTGTCAGTTGATAGTCTCAAGATCTAACTTAAGAACTGCTGTTCAAATGGTTTTTTGTTAAAGGCATTGTCCTTCAGTGAACGACTGCAGCTACAAAAACGAAGAAGACAAATACAACTCAATCATCGTCCATCATCAACCTTTGATTATACATCAGTTTTCCTCGTTAACCTCCTTATCCCCTCTCTCACTATTTCTTCCTTCTGGAGCCAGGTTTCTTTTTAATTCCATCAAATTCCCATTTCCTCAACCAATCTCTGGGCTTTCCCACAATCATCTGCCATCGTCTATCACTCCTCTTGCCATTCATCTTTAATTGAAGTTTCAGCCTATGGCCCCTAAACAAATCTTTACATCAGCCACCGTCCAATTTCTCACACTCTCAGCTCTATATTCAGTGGCTCCCACGTATCGTCTTCTCAACTGAATTCTGTTCACATGCCACCCTCAAACTATACTCCAATCAAGCGATTCGCCTAATCGGCTAAAGATCAAAACGAACAGCAACAGCCAGGAGCACAACGTAGAGCCTAAACTATTTAGCCTAGTTTCAGTATCAAATAGGCCTAACAATGAGCAACACGTAAAGCCATGACTGTCACTCTTTCTGCATTGCATTATTTGATGATATGTATAATTGTATATGAACTATTCTCAAAACGTCTGCAGTATGCACTGAATGATAATATATAAATTTCATTTTCTGTTAATGTCCAAACAACAAATAAAAACTATTAATATTTTGCTATATTTCTTTGAGAGGAGATAATAAATCCTGAGGAACTTCCCCTCATAGGTGTCTAGATCAAACATGGACACACACACACGCACACGCGCACGCGCACGCACACGCGCACACGCACACACACACACACACACACACACACAATATTGTCAATATCATCAATATTGTGATAAAACGTAGTAGAATAAAACAACAGTTTACATAAGAATTTATATAAGAACAGTTCATATAAGAATTCAGTTTAATCAACAACAAGTTATGAATACCATGTGACAAATACTGTAGCAAATAAACCGGGTCACATATCAAAATACATATCCTACAATAATTATTCACGTATCAATACTTATATAATTTAATATCATACATATTATGCCATAAAGACTTCACAAGTTAGCGATGAATAATCTCTTTGTAAATCTCTAAAACTACTGAAAAATTGAAATACTGACAAGTAATTAAAATAATCAAAACATCTGGTGTCTTCAAACATAATATCTAGCAACAATTTCCTTCATCTGCATGACCTCAAAGGTCATGCAGTAAATCACAGAATCAATCAATTGATTTATCAAGATTGTCAACGTTACAATACCAACGAGAAAATGCAACCAAACACACAAAAGCATCGTATCGTATCCCAGCGTGAAATAAGAAAGCCTTCAGGCAACGAAGAAATGAGGATGGGAGCCCAATTAGAAGCTTGTTATGGATAATGAGGGTAGGTCATTCCACAGAAAGGGCCCATGATGGCAAAGGCACGGTGTGGAGTTATAGCAGTCCTTGCCTGTGAAACAAGAAAATCAAGTCAATCCGCAGAACAGAGAAGGCGCACAGCAGACAAGAGGTTTTTGCACTAACTAGCATAAACATTTAGGGGCTTTACCCTGTTGAGTTCTAAGGACAAAGAGGTGCAACTGAGTCAAATGAAAGTCATTGCAACTATGACGAATAGACAAGTCTTAGAATAAATCCTACAAATATCGATCTGCAAGAGATCAAGAGATAGCAAAACTCACCCAGTAACCAAAGGTTTGTCAAACTACAGGATTACCATAATCCTCAATTTATTGATCCATCCAAGCATCAAAATAAGTCAGGTAGAACCATGTTTACATTTCACAATGAATGTTAAATGTGGCGACAATAGGGGGACCAGAAGGGATCAAAGTCCCACTAATTAGGGTCCCCGAAATAACAGCTAGAAAATGTGAATACTTGTAAAAACGTAATTTCAGTTACTAATAATAAATAACAGCTCACAGAGTAATCAAGAACACCCAGACAAATTGACAGATCATCTGACTTGAGAGCTAAGCAACAAACTTTGCAATTTACTATACGAAAATGAATATCAGCATTCAATTTCAATAGGTAACAATTGAAAGCAGCAAAAATGATGACTAGTCGAGAGACAAACATATCAATTGAGACGACATCAGAATGTGAGCTAAATATTCAGCAGGAATCAAGGTAATTACACGGAAACATGGAGCAAGTGAAGGTGGAAAAGTCCAGGTGGTTATCTCTAAAAGGTCCACAGCCAGGATCGACTCTGTGATCAACAAGCCACAAGTGCACCAGTTTTAGGTAGGTTTATTAGTAATCAACTGAAAATCCTTAGGTAAGATTACAAGATACTGTGATACAAGGCCTCCTATGCCATTTAGAGGTAATGGACCACGGTTTGTTAGGCCACTGGCACACAGCGGTACAGTGCCATACAGATAATCGGCGGGTGTCAGCATCGAGCCTTTTCTCTCTGTCTCTGCTCATCCTAAGTTTTCTGTGCTGGACATGGGTTGCTAAGAGGGACAGTGGGGAAGAAGGGACCATCAGGAGGGACAATGGGGAAGGTGGGACAATGGGGAAGGAGCGACAATGGGGAAGGACGGCAGGGTGGAGAAGTTGACTCAGGTGATCCAAGGTCTATGATCAATTGGTTATTGTTGTTGGTGATGAAGCCATGATCAATAAATCATAGTTACCATTATCAACATTCGCAAATGTCATTTGCATGCCATTACTGTTGTCCTCCAATTAACTGCTGCATAAAAATGATGGTGACAGTATGTTTGTATTTATTGTATAAGGCCATTTATATGGTGCTTTACAAAAACCTCATAAAGTTGCTAAAGACCACTGGGTGATAATGGCGATGTTCTGCTTCATCACAAAATGATTTATTCATTGGTCCTGCTTAGCCTAATTCACTGCTGAACAAAGAGTATCGTTGCTGGTATCAATGTTAGTGACTGTGGTGATGATTTATAAGCAATTGCTCTGTAACCAATAATCACCAATTCACCATAAAAAGTAAATGACCCGAGTCGACCTCCACCACCTGTCCCTCCTTCCCCAGCGTCCATCCCTCCCCAGGGTCCCTCCTAGCTACTCATGTCCAGTAAAGATGACTTCGAATGAGCAGAGAAAATTAGCAGAGGACCACC
This sequence comes from Bimastos eiseni, assembly GCA_959347315.1. Lineage (NCBI taxonomy): Eukaryota > Metazoa > Annelida > Clitellata > Crassiclitellata > Lumbricidae > Bimastos > Bimastos eiseni. The sequence continues at coordinate 18,609,314 of OY365815.1, forward strand.
TCCAAAACCTGCCCATTATCTGCATGACAAGAGTTAAGGCACTCATCCCAATTGACAAAGCTTCTGCAAAATTCAAGAGCAAAATATGCAAAAGGACAAACAAGCTACAACTGCAGTGATCCCATTCAAGAGTTCTGAGGTGGAACTGGCAAGGCACATTAGTAAGAGGTGGTAGGCACAGAAACAATCATTGAGGATAAATCGGAGCCAACAGATCAGAAGCCACCTATGCGATCAACTATGAAGTTGACGAAAATTGAAAACTATAAGCCTATAAAAGAAATCAACTGTTTCTGATATGCTATGAACAAAAGCAATTCGTCTACAACTGGCAAAACTGTAGAGAAAAGCTCAGATCTAGTTGTGCATAAGACATTCAACACTTCAAAATAAAATGTAACACAAAACCTGCAGTAAGCTTAAAAAATAATGCAATCCACTGCCTCAATGAGCACAAGAATTCCGGCTGCTGAAATCAGATCAACAGGTGGTCCTCAAGATCACAACCTCTGCCCAGAGAAAGACACATGATTAACACTACACGTGGATGCTGGCGGCATCGTTGGCAGAGTCAATGGTCATGCACCGTGTGATCTTTGACCTGTTTGCATCCACATCCGTGTTCCATACATTCGGACGTCTTCTTGCGTCTTCTTCGCCTCTCCTCGCTCGTCAGAGGAGGCAAAATCTTGAAAAAGAATGAAAGCAGAATCACCTCTTCCCAGGCCATCTTTTGGATTTTTTAAAAGCACACGATGATGCAAGAAATTCAGGAAACTTTAGAAAACAATAATCACTTATTAATTGTTACTAATTATTATTACTAGTATTACTACAGTAAGTAAGTATGGTATATTCCCTATTCAACCAGCTGACAAAGATGGCCATTGGTGAATTGGTGAACCTACATAGGAGGTTAAATATTGGATTGAATGAGGTATTGAGTGACTGACCAGAGGACACGGTCTGTACGTGTCGACTGCGTCTATGTCGAACGTCTTGTATTCGACTTGGCAACCGTATGCAACCGGAGTCAGTCGAATCAGAGTATGCAACGGAACTCTTATGTATGGCAACTCATCTGACAAAACCCAACAAACAAAACAGTACCACTAAAGTGACAATCACACAGACACATTGTCCTTGACACTCAAGCAGACTGGGCATCCATCACAAGCTGTAAGTCTCACGGCCACAGACAAATTTCCTCCCACTCCCCATACATCGCTAGAAGCCACAATTTACAACCAAAATACATAATTTAACTAACTGCAGCTAGAGATGACAACAACTTTGTTTCTAGAAATTTACATCGGTCACTAATGCTGCCCCAAAATTAACTCTATGTTGTCAAAACGTTCACACTAACAACCTAACAAAGAGGGGTTTGGTATGACTAACTGGCTGGACCCAATTGAATTAATCATTACTAGATGCCTGAATTAATGGATGACATGAATGACTTCTGAGAACTATTCCTTTACCTAGGCTATGGTCAAGGAAGTAGGCAAGCAGACAGCGGGCAATTGCCTGGTGACACACGACCAGCACATTCTCCTTCCTCTCCAACTCCATAATCACCGGTTCTAGTCGAGTAACGAGGTCCTGGTAGGACTGCAAGATCATTCAATCATGGATTCAAATAAATTAATCGCTTGATCAATCAAATGCTACCGAGCAAACTCAAGAATTATTTTAACATCAAGTAAATTGAAAGATGCAGACAAATTGGTGTCACAATGTCTTCAAACAATTTTCTCATGTTGCATAAAGACTGACTGACTAACTGACTGACTGTCTGACTGACTAACTGACTGACTAACCGAATGACTGTCTGACTGACTAACTGACTGACTAACTGAAGGACTGACTAACTGACTAACAGAATGACTGTCTGACTGACTAACTGACTGACTGACTAACAGAATGACTGTTTTACTGACTAACTGACTGACTAACTGAAGGACTGACTGAAGGACTGACTAACTGACTGACTAACAGAATGACTGTCTGACTGACTGACTGACTGACTAACTGAAGGACTGACTGACTGACTAACAGAATGACTGTCTGACTGACTAACTGACTGACTGACTAACAGAATGACTGACTAACTGACTGACTGAATGACTGACTGACTGTGTGACTGACTAACTGAAGGACTAACTGAAGGACTGACTAACTGAATGACTGACTAACTGTCTGACTGACTAACTAACTGAATGACTAACTGACTGACTGACTGACTGAATAACTGACTGAATGAATGACTGAATTACTGACTGACTGACTGACCGAATGAATGAATGAATGACAACTGACTGACTGACTGACCAACCGAGTGACTGACCGACCGACTGACTGACCTCTCCCCCTGGATACCGATAATGGTATTTGTCTTTGTCTCTAGCTACAAAATCTTCAGGAAACTTCTCCTCAATTTCCTTGTACGTTAGCCCTTCACAGACTCCCTGAAACATCAACAGAAATAAACTAGGTAAGCATGTACCATTCATTTGCATCTGACACACAAAACAAGCATTACATTGTACAATGATCAACACTTTTTTTAAATAAGCAATAACATGAGCAGATTATAACAGTAATGATCCTCCCACTAAAGACTGGATATTACCCCGTTACTTGTAGTCAATCCCAGACCTTACAGACATGAAGTAATGGCCCACTGATAGGCTGTTCTAGTTCTTTGGTCTTGGAGACATTCATCTTCAGTTAATTTAGGGTGGCCCACAGCTTAGTATTGTCACATTCTGTATTGAGTCCAATGCTTGCAGTTTTAGGATTCAGCAGACTCATGTAATTTGCATATTTACACAAGTGGTTGTCCTCACATGAGTTGCAGAGAGCTGCGATGAATGAAAAGAAAAGAACTGACCCAAACAATTGCATATTACTTCGGGTGATTGGAAAACAGTTGGTCAGTTTTGTCTCTAATTTAACAGCCTGTATTTGATCACTCAAAAGTTATCAAACCAAAATTAAAGAAGATGTTATGAGGAATGTTGATAGCCTTCAGTTTCTGATGGAGTAGAATGGCTTTTAAAGAAATAAGCAGACACTGAAAGTGTCATAATAGAGAAGTTCAGTTTTTTGGTGTAAGAAATAGACAATAGTACACACACATGCTTCTACTAGGACAAAAAGCAAACTGATCAAACAAAACATGCTGAGGAATAGTGGAGGAATAAGAAAAGTTCAAGATGTTAGGAGATTCACATGAGGAAATGCAAAACCAATTCAACGCGTACAACAATTAACTTCAATTCAATGTCTATGTGCAAAAATCTTAACCAAGTGCATTCCCTCATGTAACTGTATTTAGTACAAGTTAGAGACCCAACCCATCATGACCCTCACATATAACTACAGATGGGGAGAGGTTAAGAACTGACAGCATCGATTTCGTTGAGTGCTTTCCAGTGTTCCTTTGGCGCGTCAATTCCGGCCGCTGTTTGGATCGTTCTTCGCAGGAGACTCGTCCAGACAAGAAGATCTTTCAGCTGAAGACTGTTGACAAACTCGGACAGATCAGATGCATACTGACAAAGAGACAGACGGACACATACAACCACGAAGACAACAGACACACCATAGTCATCCAATGCTCAAGTTAACGAATTCACATCAACAAATGCAGAATTCTATATCCGGATTTTCCACAAAACTTCAACTTCAGAAAAAATACATGGTATTAGAATTAAACAGAAGCAAAGGAATCAATATATCAATTAATGATTTTAATGAGTCAAAGGTAAGAGAGTAGACAACATCAGATAAAGATATTTGCAAAATATTTGCCCAGTACTTGCCTTCTTGCAAGTACTTTTGAGTTGAAGTATTTAATATAATACGATATCTTCATCCGATTTCAAACTCACAAACCACAGCATGATTACAAGTACAGTTTAAACAGACGACGAGTTATTACAGTTCAACTGTTGGCAGCCATGCAAGGCATCATCTAGTTTAACCAATATCTCTGCCTAGCAAAAGAAGACTAGTCAGATTTATAATCTAAAGATTAGAAAAGTGGCTTTCCATATATCAAATAAAATAACCAAATAATGAAGGACAAAACTGGATTCCTAGAGCGCAAGACATATCCTTGTATTCGTACCAATCGTCCGCGTTCTGATAGATTTCCGTCTCCACCAATTTTGCCTTCGTAGTTCAAGGAAGACTCTCCATGCTGTAGCAAATCAGCAAATGCACCAATATTCAACCAAGAGACACCACCAGAGGAAATGTAATAAATGTATAGCATAGTATTTATCAATTTATATAGCACCACTCACAGCAGTAGCTATTCAGTAGCAGTCGCAGTGTGAAGACACCGAGTAGAAAAAGGCATCGAGGAGGGACAGTGATGTAGGAAGAGACTGAGAAAGAATGGTAACACATAAAGATGAGGGAAGGAATTTTCATAGAGAGGGTCCAATGGTAGCAAAAGACCTCGTCTTTAATACACAACCAAAGGAAGTGGAGTTCAGGAGGTCATTCTTGTCTGGTTAGGAAAACAATTCTTCAGCAGAGTAATGTAATGTAATGGAGCAATTATATGGTGCCATTCAAATCAGAGGTACTTATGACTCAACACAAAGCTAAACAGAAAAAAGGAAAGTCTTCAGCGCTTACAGAAGGCAGCAGGAGAGAGAGAGAGAACAGCTCATTCCGAAGCAATTGCGTGCGAAGGACTTGCTCAAGGTCCCTACACAGTGACGCCCCGGATGAGGGTCGAACTCGCTCACTCAGCGCACAGCGAGCGTTACGGGCCGACCGCTAACCAATCAGCCACCATGTCAGCCACCATGTCACATGTCATGGGTCTGAACTTCCTCCAAGTCAGTCTCTCTTAGGTACCTCGAGCAAATAGTCACACCACTGTTGCATGCATCAAATTCAGAATCACAGACTTTATGCGTCTAATAAATTGACAGCAATAACAACAACGACGGCGGCGGCGATGACGACAATGACAACAACAACTACAATAATAGCAAAATGAATATTGTTTAGAAATGCAAGCAGCTATTCTTTGTGTCAAACCAAGTTCCCTCTGCTATTTAGACAAAATAACTCCATGCACTAACTTATTTATGCTCTTTCAGCTTATGGTTTCAAAATCATATTAATGAATAAAGACAAAGGTTAACATTGTTCTTACCCTGGTGAGGTAAATGGTTCGAGGCAAGACATGAATATTCATAAGATAATATACAATACGGCTTTGAATGTGACCTAAAAAAACAAAAAGCACTGCTTCATATGTTTCATGAGTCCAACTCACAGAAAAAAACATACTTGTTACTAAGCAACCTGGAACATATAAAAACAACTTTATTGCAATGAATCGAGCGATGAATGAATCACCAACTAATTCTGACACCAGATGCAGGCTACAATGAGTTACTAAGAAAATTGCACACAAAAATGAAGGAAAAGTCAGTGGTCAGAAATGGAAAATTCCTACTAATACAACTAGATTTCTTGGTTTGTGTTTTCGCTAATACCAAGACATTTAGTAAGGCGAGCAATCAATCTGGCTGCAGCATTGAGAACTGACTGGATAGGGGACAAGCAGACCTTGGGAGACTTATATAATGAAAGAATTGCAATAGTCAATTCTAGAAACAAAAGCACGAACTATTTAGTTCAAGGTGAATGAGAAGACAAGTCTGCGAATGCTCCTTAGAAACTGGAGTTTCCAAGTAGGAAGAGTGTGTGAGGTTAGTGATATATGTTCAGAGAAGGTAAGAGAGCTGTCCAGTGCAACACTTAGGTCACATACATTTAGCAGAGAAGGTAAACTGGGGAAGTTTTCAGCAAGAAACAAAAGAATAAGTTTCAGGAGCTGTTGGACAGTGCCAAAAACATACGAGTTGAGTTTTTGGACTAATTGAGAGAGAGGTCAGGAAATGGTAATGGCGTCTCTGTCAGTCCAACATATGTAAACTGTGGATAATTATAACGCAATCACTCTAAGGAAACGTTTCACATCTGCACATAGTTAAGTGATAGTCACTAACATCACACTCAATCAGAACATGACACTCCACATGATAAGAGACTGTGACCCAATGCACCACTGAAACTCATACTGAAGTGGAAGCCAATGCATAAGAAGAGCTACTAACCTTGGACTTTGTTGACAAGAAACTTCTGTCCCTGGTTAAAGATCTTGATGAACGAACGATCCTTGTCGAGCTCCTCATTCAGACCCTCGTACTGCTTCTCGTAATTCATGATTCGACGCCGGAAATCCTCAATTGCCTCCTCTTTATTTGTCGTCATCACATAATCTGGACTCATCACCTTCACTTGCTTAATTAATCAATCAACATATAACCCTTTAACGACCAGCGTGTACTAAAGTGTAAGACATAATCAATAACGCTGGTCGTTAAAGGGTTAAGCAAATTGACCCATCACTCACTGCGTATTATCATAATTCAGCTTTAAACTAAACGTCTTGAGTAATTGGCAGACATTTTTTACTCATATTTGCACTTTCATCAGCATTTTTAATTAATGTGCATATCCTGGATACCAGACAGGCAGACAAAAGTTTTAGAAGCATTAAAAAAATCAAATGAAATATCTACACCTGAATATGAACTGCATAAAATACAAACATCTGCTCCTGAATAAACCTAGATAAAACTATTTTACTAAGATTTATCTCTTTAGAATTACCTCCAATGCAGCATATCAGAGAACACACCAGTTCAAATGACAGCAAATTAGCAAAAGAGAGCTTTTCAATTGCAAGGAAAAACAACACACCCTAATGTTTTCATCGATAATTTCTTGATCATCACAAAGTGACTCGATGAAGAAAAGATGGAAACTGCTCTTGTTGCTCAAATAATCAACGATCATCTGTCTGCGAGCCCGATTTGAGTTGGTTGCATCGTAAACCTAGAACAAAATTGGTCCATTTAACATGAATTTAGCATTAATAGATATCTGATGGCTTGAGCACACGTAGAGAGACTGCCGGCAGAACAAACATCAAAATGACATCAAAGTATTCAATGATAATTAGAGTTCTTAACAAAAAATTAATTGCTCAACAGTGCATTCTAGACATAAATCAAACTAAAACTATGATTCTGAGATTATTCAATCAGTGATGTGGATCTCAAATGAATAAGTCTTTCCATAATGAGCTAACTACCAACCCATGATGTGAACAAGTGAGAGAGAAGTGAGCAGACTCACTGCAACTTCTCCTCCACATTTCAACCAGTTGCACATGTCCTCCAAAGCATCTTTTGCAGCCTGCCTTCAAAGAGAAACCAAATAACACTGCTATGTACAATGAAGCAACATAAAAGCAACTGTTGAACGATCAGACCAATAATCATTCCAATCAGAGCTTTCGACCAACCAGCCACACATACACGTAGGTCACTTTATTTAGAATTAATTTGGATAAGTGGTGAATGCAAATCTGCACAATATACCAGATGGTTTTGAGAGTTTCATTGTAGATATTGCATGGATATTCTAATGCCCAAAACATACATGCACAGAAACATACTCTCTGATTTTGACGGCTTCTGTGTTGTCCGGTCGAAAGAAGTCAGATGAACTGGTGAAGAGATCCACGGCTGCCATCCTCCGATATTCACCGACGTTGAACACTGAGTATATATATATATATAAACACAAACAACATCAGCAGAGGCCCTAGGCATCATCAATGTATGCAAGTGACGCATGTATGCCTTTCATGTTTGTCTATTTATGAATAGCATTTTATGTATGTGTGTGTGTGTGTGTGTGTGTGTGTAGGTATGTATGTGTGTATGTATGTATGTATGTATGTATGTATGTATGTATGCATGCATGTATGTATGTATTTATGCATGTATGTATGTATGTATGTATGTATGTATGAATGCATGAGATGTACGTAAACAACTCCCTCTTGTGAAAGAATCCATAAACATCAATAATATCCCAATTCGATGTGTTAGTTTCGCAGAGTTCCCTGAAATTCTAGTCCATCAGCATCTCTCATGGAATGAACATATTATCTATACAGCTTCTATAATAGCAAAAAACATAGGAATAATCTCTCAAGAGTAGCATATCTCTTGCCAAGTAAATCTTTCATAACCTTTACAATACAATGATCCACCCCTACCCCACCTAAGATAATATCACATGGGTTTTGAGCCACAACTCTAGAATGAATAGACCATTTAAGAACATTATTCGGATAATCTTGTGCTGCAATGCACACAGAAGATACATGCCCATTAACAAGTTTAATAGGACCAAAATTCTTAATATTATCCAATAAAAGGCACAACAGACGAATATATAAATTCTTCAACTACAAACTCCCTCCATGCTTCAATAATGACTTCACTTGAGTCTCGTCGATTAATCCCAAAAAACAGTTCGGTTCATAGCTTCCGACCAATTCTATGTCATACTAAATCTAGGCAATTTGCATTGAAACATAATATAGTAGTCTATTAATATGGAATGCAACCCTATTAGATATTTGGCTGTCTAGGTCACTTAATACCTTAAAAATCAACTCTAAATGTTAGAAGTGAACATGTCACTCCTGATATGTGAGGTGCATGAGTGTATAGTTAACTTATTAAATATTTCTGTTCTTCTCTCAAACTCCCATGTACCAATGGGTACCCATACCAATTACCCAACTGCTTACACTCTACGAACATCATGAGATACAGACAGTCATACAATTTGGTGTAATCAAGACTATCATAATCTAATAACTCGATGTCTTCTGCACTGTTATTTCACCAATACTCTAGCTATCGCCTGCGGAGGATCATTCTAAAAGGCCTCACTCAACACAATCCACCCACACCTTTTTAATTCTCCAGTTGGTTAAGTTTATCAGAAAATATATATAGTTATCTTATTAGAAAATCGCTTTATTTTGTTAGGATATTAGTTATCAGTGGGCACTCAGAAGCCCAGATATTCGTCTTAAGGTTTGCTGTGAATCCAATATGCAATGCTTTGCCACCATAACAAATTACTTTCAAAGAGTGATGAGCTACCACGTGATGGCCAGGTTTTAACAGCACTTGTAGCCTCTACTTGTATAGCCACTGATCTGAGACCACAATCCCACTAGTACTTGACTATGCTAGCATTAGATGAAAACACAAGTACTGTAACTTATCCCAGGAATACTATTGCACATAGGTCTAGTACTTCCAACAAATGTGGGAACATGTAAGACAATGGCATGTTCAAGTGCTTGAAAAAGTTCTGCTTTACATTACGCTGTACAATGACTATAGCTCTTCAAGTCAGCTGAAGCAAATCAACAGTGCTGTGTTTTCTTCAGACAGCTGTGTACTTAGCCAGCTGTGTATTCAGACAGCTGTGTATTCAGACAGCTGTGTATTCAAACAGCTGTGTACTTAGCCAGCTATGTATTCAGACAACTGTGTATTCAGACAGCTGTGTACTTAGCCAACTGTGTATTCGGACAGCTGTGTATTCAGACAGCTGTGTACTTAGCCAGCTGTGTACTTAGCCAGCTGTGTATTCAGACATCTGTGTATTCAGACAGCTGTGTACTTAGCCAGCTGTGTATTCGGACAGCTGTGTATTCAGACAGCTGTGTATTCAGACAATTGTGCACTCAAGACAGCTATTTGCAATAGTTGATGCCGGTGGTATGCACATGATGCCATTTTTAATCGATGATGATGATGAAGCTCATGAATATTATCGATTTATTTACATAAGACATTCTATTTAAATTAAAATAAACTCATAAATTAGAAACAGCTTTAATAACTTATAAAGTGCTTTATTTGCAGTGTACAGTATATTTCAGTACTTAGTGTTATTGATACAGTAACTTGAGGGCAGGATTGTCAGTCTACTACTGCACACTACTGCACAATGGCACAATCAAAAACCTCAAATATGGCATTAAACAGATGAATGTGCTCTCCCACCCAAAGACAATTCATCCACAGATCATTATATAAAAATAATTACTGGTATGTTGTTATTTCTGGCTACTTTTTTTGTTCACTGTCAGTCATGTTAGTAGTTCTGTGTTATTGTAAGATTTCTTTCTTTCTAAATCAACGAATATCATTGTCGTCATCGTCGTCATCATTATCATCTTCCTTCTCCATAGACTTATAAACTGATCAACCGACTGCTCCTCTCTTACCTTTCGTGTCCAGGCCAACCCAGTTAAGATATCGAGTCAGTTTCTTGGCCATGTAAGTCTTTCCTCGTGCTGGCAAGCCAACCATGACAATAGCGCACGGAGCGATCGTCATGTTTGCGATATTCGGACACATTGCTAAAGAAGAAAATGAAGATATCATCAGCCAATGAAAGAAAAAGAACGGGAAGTAGAATAGTCTAATGTCTCTTCCAGAAATTGCAAATGCTGAACACATAATTTTTAGTATTGTAATCAAACGAATCAAGATTTCAAGTCACTAGAATGAAATAGAATTGCAATGTAATGTAACAGAACACCTATATTGCTAAGAGCCTCTCAGAGATGAGTGTACATACACAGCTACTAATCAGATGGAACAAGTTAAAGTAAAACATGGTTATTTGGGACCCTCTTTTATCTGGTATATGGTGCAATCGTTCCATTTCCTTAAGAGATTTTGATTACATATCATTGATGATGTAAACTTGCCAGAGTGGAGCTTGTCAAGAAGGACTCATTCGAGTGGTTAAACGATATATAATTTTTTGCATTTATGTCATTTTTTCTCAATTTTTGAGTTATGTCTGTAAACTTTTGACACATTGCATTGTCATGCAAGCCTGAAATGAGTGCAAAATTTCAGCTCTGTAGGTCAACGGGAACATACCTGAAAAGGAGATGATAGATGTTCAACGGACAATCCATCCGTGACAAACACTACGCAAGCCGAGTTAAATAAAAGAGGGTAAAAATGTGTTTATATCACTTTTCCAAACTGTAACCAGGCAGTAGACTTATACACTAGCATTAGATGGATTGCTGACACATAGTGAACCCCTGGGCCCCACAACTACATAAGTCCTGATACCAAATGCACTTGGACCCACTTCAAAGTAATTAAGGCTTCACATTTGCTGCTTTTAACTCGGCCTGAATATAGTTTGTCAACCTAGATGAATACATTAGTCTACTAATTGGCATATTTGTCATTGTGGTGCCATTTGTCATTGTGGTGCCATTTGTCATCGTGGTGCCATTTGTCATTGCGGTGCCATTTGTCATGTGGTGGCGACAATCATTTCCTTAAAGAGTTTTAGTAAAATTGGATTTCTATCACTCCAATGAAAGTCAGCACGATCGATGATAAGCCTAGAGCTAGAGTCAACACAAAGAAATCCACCTTAGAGGCAAAGATTACCACAGCCAGCCATGCCATTGCAAGTTAAGCATCTTCCCCTGGATGGAATAAGAGAAGGTACTACAGCAGCTCTGCTAAAATCAACACCTGCTTAGGTTTGCTAGTGAAACATGGTCATGTTGTTCAGAAAATCCAAGTCAACTTACTAACTGAATCACATGAATGCAACATCAAAAACTGACAACCAGTAATGACAGCAAAAACATCAACTGTACTTGAAATCATCTAGAACATTAGCCAAAATACTATGCATTCCCCGTTGCACTGTCAGTTTACAGCTGTTTTAATTGCCCCATGATAACAATTACAATATCTGCAGCAAGCTGAAAGAGACACCAGTGGTGGGTCCATGCACAAGTATGAAACCAGCCAACAGATTCCTGTTGACAGCTTACATAATTTTTATCGCACAGTTGTTCAGTGTTCAGACTCTCTAGGCCAAGTTGCTACATGTCCCTGACTCCCTACAGAATCATCACAAATTCAGTCATATTCTGATTTATGTTCATGTTCACTATTTTCGCTGTGGCAGAAACAAGACCACAACACACAACATTGCAACAGCTTAGGAAGTTTTTATTTTGCCAACTTACATAAATTTATATGTTCTCAGTCATTACGCCCATTCGACAGGCAGCCTTAGTTGGCCCAGACAGCTGATGTTCCATGAAGAGCCCACCAAACTAATAATCACTCCTACCAACCATGCTTGCCATTGCTCAACTTCATTATTAAATTTGTCAGCCCCAGGTCATCCAGAATGAAATTTAAACAAATTTAGCAATCATCTATATAACGTAATGGTCGCCCTACATGGCTAGCCAGCATCATGCATTCATGCTATTTCTGTAATCATACAGTGTTGTTGTCATTTTGAACAATAAACGAAATTATTATTATTATTATCTGTGTCATGAATTGGTAAATATGAATATCAGCTTTTGGCATATGAACAACTCACGTGGAAAGAGAAATGGTAAATCCATTGTCAAGCTGGATGACGTTTGCTAAATGATGCCTAATGAAACCAAGGAGAATGACCGTTCAGCACAAAACAGCGAATGAGATCTGACCAAAGCGTTTCAGTCAAAGCATCAGATGTTCAAGTCATGTCCATGCATGCCTTGTTTAAATTATGCAAAAGATTAACGAATAGCTCACAGTCACAGGCATCAAAGCGTTCGCAAGGTCATGACACAGTGGCAGAGGTGACAAGTCAGGCAATTAGCTAGACCGTGACTAATTGTATTCCCTCATTAATCACGTTTGGATTTCATTAACAAATTGTCTGTCTGTCTATGAAGAAGCTCCTGGATGAATGATGATTAATTAGGAAATCTAAAATTCTAATTTTTAAACATCTACCAGCATTAGCATGATCAATCTGATGGTAAACCTCTGGATTACTTAACTTGAAATTAATTTGAAGTTAAGTAATCAAAATTCATAACTTTTTAACAACTTTTGGTAAATAATATTTTGAGATTGCTCAGCACTGCCTTTTTCACATTTCACCCAATGAGTTCAGAAGAGTGAACAACCAAAGCATCTTCTGTTAATAATTTTCTAACAAAGTTTTACTTGGACGTAGACAGGATCACAGGTTAAAAGAGAGTGAGCGGGTTCAACCTTCATCCAAGACGTGAGTCACTGTGTAGGGACCTTGAGAAAGTCCTTTGCGCACAATTGCTCTGTTGTACAACTGCAATTGCACTGTCGAGGCGCGTGTACTTCTGAGCAAAACATGTTGGAAGACGGGCGATAAAAAATTTCAAGAATATCAAAAGTTAAGATTTTACGCTCTGCTTATGCACATTTGTAGCTAATGACAGTTACATACCATGCTTGGCAACATGCACCAATAATGTCTGATTATTTGTCATATATAATTGCATAGGAAATCCACATGAAGATCGATTTCGCCAATAAGTGATGGGAAACTATTGGAAAATTTGACACCTGACAACAAAACACCTGACAGCAAACTTTCGTTCGTTACAAAATATATAAATTTGGAAAATAATAATACAGGAATGGGATTGACCACAGATGCCAAACAAACTACTAGTGTATTTCCATGAAATGAAAGGCGAATGTGGCATTTCGCGGACTCAGCCTTGAACTTGTTATGAGACACGAAGAAGTAACTTTTCCAGATTTGGGCTAAGTCTGACCTTCCTCTCTTCAATAACTTTCACCTCTTCCTCCACCGCCGCCTGCGCTCGAATGCATGCAAGACAGAGAAGTCAGAGAGAATTTGGCTCACTTTTCAGTTGAATATCGTCGACCATGGACTGTTTCCTTGTGTTAGACGACATGACGTCTCTTCCCCACACCCTCCCTCCGACATTAAAACTCTTTTACCAGCGACAACGAACCCCAAACCTTTGGTTCAATAATCATTCTTACGAACACGAGGGCATCAGTAACTGTTATCTGCCACAGCTGATCGACCGACGCAGCATCTGTCGACCGATAGCATAAGTCGGAGTCATTGCCTCAATGGTCTGGCTCATCTAGCGCAATCACTTTCCTGCCTTCGTCTTCCATGTGCACTAAATGTGCACTAAATGAGTCTAAATCACGAGTCCGTCCAGCTCCGCATGCAACTGCATTTGTGCATGCACATTTTGAGGCACCCAAAAATAATAGTGCCCCGTGTGAAATAGTTTTTCGTTGGATCCCAAAATGCGTCCATGCCAAGGTTCCAACGCGATCAATTAATTCTAAAACGAGCTGGTCTCTATTAGGCCTATACTAGAAAAACGTGAGCGTGTACATTTGAGTCTTTCTCTTCATTTTCTTCAATACCAGTAAGTCTTGCATTCAAAATGCGTAATCGATTTGAATTTGATATAGGTTACCAAAGGGTTATAATAATAAACCTAGTGGGCTACTGTTACAGGCGGCACAGGCCTAATGTTTTATCGATCTTACACGGATCCGTTCGGTGTTGCATGACTATTTCTGAAATTTACATTCACTACGTACTGTATATGAAATATTTATTTTCAAAACTGTTACCTAAATTAACGCGTAATAAGTTCAAGATAATTGCTTGTAATGTTATGCCATCTGTTCCCGACGTAGGCATCCACGTGGTTCATCTTATACATCCTTACTAACTAGAGGCATTTAGAAGTATAGTTGTCATTGGCTCAAATAATGTGTCGTGTACTTTGATTGGTTTAATTATGTGTCGCATTGGTCTATATTTGCATCGCGCTAAACTGCAGAGGCTGCAGTCTGCTTGTATCATACTGAAGAGAACGGGCGGCTTCAAAGTCAGTCTGCGATTTAGGTGTTAAGACAAGAGGTAGTAGGCCTACGTTTATTGTTTGCAGCGATGACGAAAGTCAAGATTCACGTTATTTACTGGTATGCAGCGACACTAATTCTTTATTGGTCAGTTGTGAGAACTTAATTAGTTGCAGTAGGCCTAATAGAACGAAACTTTGAGAATGTACATTGTACATGCGTGTGCTATAGTGAACGTGCGGGAAGCTCTTCTCCAGCTTTCCTAACTGTCGTCGACTCCTTGACATGACTAATTTTACATGTTAATGGATTACATTTCTCAGTTTTCTGTACCAAGTAGTATGTTCCAATATCTTACGTTACATTTTAACTGAGTTGTTAGCCTGTTGCACATTATTCGGTCGTCTACTCTTTGTTGACTTTTTATCATTTATAACCAGCAGCCACCCATCCTCCTCTCCATTTTCAAATGCTTGACATATAATGTCAGTTCTTATCCTCCTCGTCACTGAGTTGTGAGCCTTGGATGCCTGACGGCCTTACCATGTTCAGTCTCAGACTCTCACCCTCTTCCACGACCTATATCTACTGTTCACACCCAGACATCATAACCTCGCTGTTTTTGTCACCACATCCTAAAACAATTACCATTCTTTATGACACTCGGATGTGAAAGACCATACCAACACCGGAATCAATATTGTTTCTTCATCATGTTTATCCTACTTTTAAAGTGACATGCATCTAAATCCCTGTCCAATCATTGCTCCACTTCCAATTGTCCTTCACCTCCTTCTATTGTTGCTGCCACTCCCTTCCTCCTCTGCCTCCAGCTGTTCCTGCTGCACAGCCTCCATCTGCTGCTGCAGCATCTGTTGTTGCTGCTCCTCATCCTCCACGACTTCATACATAATCTCAGGACTCAGAGAAAAACATTATTATTTGTACTATGCACCTCAAACATCCAGTCACTAGGCCTACTAAAGTCTACAGTATACACTCTACAGAAATTATGAGGCTGTCGGGACCTGATTTTTCTGGACTCTGTGTCTTCTAAGTGGTGATATCTATGTAGTGTGACTGTAACATGTGTGGCCATGCTGGAGTGAGGGTTCTCTTTCTACGACACACTTTCTAGTCTCTTCTGATTCACTTGTTACCAATTCTAAATTACTTAGTCTAGATTCAGATCTTCTTAGGCATCCAACTATCTTTGAGTTATAGCCTCAAGCCAGTCTCTTTGTCTGTTCTGATGTCATTATCTCGAGATCTAATCTGTCTCTTGTGGTAGCCATCACTCGTCAGTTTAACTGTTTCAGTCTATAGAATTTCGGTCTGTCCTTCATCTATCATATACCCAGTTGGGCTGAGATAATTTATAACATCGAGTCTGTTCTACTTCAGCAATGGGTTCCTTACATGATTCTCCAAACTGAAGTCCATTGACCACTGTTTCTGCTTGCTGGTTAGAGTCCAGAGTTATTTCAGTCATAGAGTATCAAATACTTGAAAAAAAGCATACTTACTTTGCTAAGTCTATGACAGTGGTAAATGTTAGGATATCTTCTAGGTTAATTCATGCTTCCCATGCCATTAAATATCTTGAGGTAAAGTTAGGTTTTCAGTTAATGGAAAGGTTCCTCATTTATGCTAGACTTCCCATCAAAGTGTGTTATTGTTCGTAGGCCTACACCTGACTAGGTGAAATAGTGATCTCTTACTATGACTGTAGGACAAGCATGAATTTAATTTTTTTATGCTGATAATAAGAGATGCACTGAAGTTATTATATGATGATACCAGTTATTTGCTAAGTTATGTGCTGTATAGTATTGTGTTTAATTTTGTAGTGATGTATGAGGTTACGGTCCACAGGTAATTCAACTTTGGTGTCTCTGTTTTCGTGGGGTATATTTAGTTGTTTTTGGCCATTTAAATGCTGAATCATTTTTATGATTTAGATACTAGGTGAAGTTTTCTGCCATTCAGGGAAATCACAGTGCTTCCAATGTAAATCAAATTCAATTTTCCTTGGGGTGATCACACTGAGAGCACTTATGAATTGCTAGTACTGTAAGAAGCACTTTATAAATTAGGCACTCACTGCTCAGCTCATTTGGATGACTATGCATGTGTACTACCTTGACCTTAATAATTATAATCGCAAGATCAAATTGAAGAATTTATCATAGGTTTATGATTTGAAAGAAAATGAGCCAAAAATATACAACACAAGATCATAAAGTGATTTGATAAAGTTGGATGGTCTCGACCATATACATTAGTCTCATTCTTGACATACATACAATTTACAAATTAGAGGCACGAAATATAAATGTTCAGTTGACTTGACTGAGACTACATTGACATTGCTATGTGAAATGACTGACCCCACAATCCATAGTAAATATTTTTTAGGGGTCCCATCCTTATCCTTCCTTGAGTTTCTTTTTTCCTTGGGGTGATCACACTGAGAGCACTTATGAATTGCTAGTACTGTAAGAAGCACTTTATAAATTATCAGATATAGTATGATTGCTGTGTGATGAGTAGCAACAGAAGTACATCATTTTAGCAATATTGGCTATAGATTATTGTTGAAACGTTTTTTATATGTATGTGTATTTGGTGGGGTACTGCATCTTTCTTGTTATTTCTTATTTTACTTTCTATTTATTGTAAAATTATAATAGTAAATTCTACATATTCCATTTTGGGGAAAATTTATTCCATGGCATTTCATTGTCCCGGAAAAGGATGTGTCTGAGACCCAGGACATTTTGATCTATTCCAGAACAGTCCCAGCCAATCCGGCTCATGTGGTCAATTGTCATTCTACTTGATACCTGTACTTTATACATTATGCTTAATGTAGGTTAGTGCAATAGCACATATTGTAGAGCATGTGAAACATACTATATATTGTTTGATAATATGTTATCATCTGAAGCATTTTATAACTTTTTTCTATGTTTACTTTCAGTTCCGTAAACTCAAAGAGGAACTTGATGCACTCTTTGGTGGAGACATAGAAATGGTTTGTTGTTTTCTCAATTCTTTTAATTTGCCAGATTGTTAACAGTGACCACAAACACATATTAACACGGTATTCCAGTTACGTGGCAGTTTGAATGCTTTCATTCTGATATCACTGTGAGCTTCTACTTACTGTGCCTCGACTTTGCAAGTAGTTGAAGACTATTCTCTTCAATCATGGTTTTGTTGTTATGAGTTGTCTTGAAAAGGTGCTATGTAAATAACCATGTAACCTTTCAATTATACTGATAAGTAATTTTTATAATGATGCTGCTGATAATTTATATAGCATCATAATTAGTAAGATACTTCTGACATACTTTTCAGTGTCAGTTATCAGTGCAAGAATTAAATCCTAGCGACAACTTGCTCTTGTTATGATTTTGTATAAAACTAAAACTAAATTTTGTTCTTTGTCAATGTTTGGTGTAATTGGCAGAAGTTATGTTCTTTTTTCATTTAAAGTTCCTGGGAAATTCTTTGCGAATTTTTAGTCTGGCAATCACGACTTTTAAAGCCATTTGAATTCCCACTGTTGAAGTCTGTTTGGGAAGCCATCAGTAGATGTATATGTTTCATGCAGCTGATTGTTAGCTTTTTATAAATTTAATAGCGTGTAACTGTGTATGCTATATGTGCTGCTTTGACATTTTATTCAACAGACTGGAGAAGGCACGCCTATGCAAACTGGTTTCTTTGAAGTTCAGATTGTTGGAGGCAAACTTCTTCATTCAAAAAAGGTTGGCAGCCAATTAGAACTCTCGCTTCTGTGTGCTCTCGAGTCTTGCTGGTCAGTGGCTGTATTTGCATCCTGGCTGTTGTTGTTCATCTATAATTCTTAGCACTCTTCATATTTGTTAAGTGACTATGTGCCTTGAATTGGAATGGGCCTGTTTCCTAATTAGGTCAATAGATGCTACAAGCAATTCACCAAACCCCATAACTGTAAACTTCCCCAAAAGATGACTGAGACTATACATATCTTGAATGTTACATAAGTAATAGATATAAATAAATATATATGTGGTATGTGTGCCTTTTGCCTGGACATACAAGAACTGATGATGCTTTGTCTTTGCTTAGAATGGCGAAGAGCTCGTGGATACGAAGGCCAAGATGGACAAAATCATACACGGAGTCCATGACGCCCTGGCTGCGGCCAAGAGTTAACGATGGGTTGTAATCCGCCATGAGGAATTAGCAGCAGGACAGTGTGCAGGTCTGTTTGCCTGTCTGTGTGTGCAGTTTTTGGATATATATATATATATATATATATATGACTAAGTCGTTAGTTAGCATGCAATACTTGATGACATGGTATTGATATATTTTGTTGTATGGATGCAATGTTTTTTAAACATTGTGCTTGCTGTATTTCCTCATCAAGCTTGCAATATCACAGCAATATTGCTTTTCTGCAGGAATGTGTGAATTCTTAATTAACAAATAAGTGAGCAATGGCAGATCATTTCTGTATACATTCTTCTGTTTTTCTGGCTACGTTGGTTTTGAATTGTGTTTTCAGTTGACAATAATTGTCTGTTTGTGTCCTTAGCCTCTGGTTTGTGGCCATGTCGTTGTGATGGTCTGCAGATGATGAAGTGATTCCTAAATTCCATGGATCATTTTGGACGGACTGAAGCTCCTTGTGACAACAATGGCCTCTACTGGATGTGTGTGCACTGCCTGTCTGTCTATCTTTATTAACATATGCATTTCTTTTTCTGTACGACTGCCCATTCATCTTTAATGCAGTATGTCTGAGTCAGGACAATTTACATGACGAGTTTCTAAAGTCTGACTAAGCTTGTAAAATGTTTGTACTCTTGACAAAATGTCCTTCGTTTAAGCTGCCAATTTATAGAAAATCTTACATGATTTATAATTTGAATTTCTTGAAAATACTTTTATTGTGTGGGTATATATCTTGTGGAAAGAAATTACAAAAAGAAAATTTTATTGGACTGTATCATTAACAAACCTTGGGGTGATATGTGATATCAAGTGGAAATAATTGTTTACTTTTTCTGCATTGAAATGTGTTGATGTGCTGATATGGGAGACTTGCTTCATTTAATTCAAATTTTTACATTAATTTCTTTCAAATGTTTTGTTGCAGATTTTGAGTACTTTCTATATATCTTGAGATCAGGATATCTTTATTTACTGGTTGCATGATGTAATCCATTGAAGAAATTTTAGCTTATTCATTATGTGAAATGCTTTGCCAAAACAGGTCAATGTCATAAATTTAAATTGTGTCGAATTCTTTGCATAAAAGTATTTAATCTGTATGATATATTTCAGCTTATTCACTGTGTGATAAGATATGCCAAAACATATCAAGCGTTGAAGTCCTAAATTTGAATTGTGTCCAACTATCAAATTCAGCTGGATTTGAAATCGCCGCCTAAAGAAAAGACCCGTTTCGTAAAGCGTTCTGTTACAATAATTAATCATTAATTGACCCCATGATGGCGTTTAAACGTATGCCCACTGTCAGGCGGGAATTAATGGGCCTCCGGGGTGGAGGCGATGAGACGAGACACCAGGATGACATCAAACCGACTATGGCATGTCCTTGAAGGCTTGAATTGACCAAGACACAGCTCATCTTGCTTGGCATTCATAAGCAGCTAGGTTAGATAGACATTAGGTCCCTTGCATAAAATATCTGCACCGAACCTTCTAGTCCGAGACCTAGGGGTGACCCAAGATCAGGAGCTCACCTCTGTCCATCATATCTATCTACTCTGTCGTTTACCAGCATAAGCATTGGCAACTTTAGGTGATATCCCTGTGGTTGCCAGACGTCCAGCAAAAAAAGGACATGTGTCTGTCCACTGCCTGGCAGCTGTAAAGCTAAGAAAGCCTCGTGACAGTTTTTTCCGACTTTACACGTGTGTGTGTTGTCCATAAGTTCGCATAAAGGCTAAAGGAACCAACGGTCCAATTTACAAATTTGTTTATTTTTATTGCAGGCTTTGCAACTCTAGTTTTTGCTAACGTTTCTAGTCCATGATCTGAGTGATAAGCTACTATGATCTATGGATTGTCCATAAAGTGATAATATTGTTTTTCAATGTTACTTCATTTCTTGGTCACTTGAGTAATGGACTTCCCGTGGCGCTACATTTCATACCAATACGTCTATCTGCCGGTTCTGCCACATTCTTTTCTGGCCTCAAGACTTCTGTTTGACCTGGGCTTACCTTACGTCCAGCCGTATACGTTAAACGTAGGTCATTACTTGCGACAATCACATTACATTGACGCAACTGGCACAACAGAATGCACAACCACAAACTTCATTATCAATACCATTTTGTTTCTGTGCCAGAACCACTATTATTTAAAAAAATTCAATCAACGTTCACGGCTAATTTACCGATAATATAATTTAACATAGTAGTGAATTGGGTTTGAGTGGTGCTCTTGAAGTTTGGATATTTCGATTGTGATTTGGCAATTTTTTGATTGTCCATAATTATTATAATGTTCCTGCAATGCGATTGCAAGCTGTTCGATAAAACACTGACTTACTTACTTAATTCATCACTCATGATATTATATAAATTTATAATCTTTTGTCATTTTCCTCCTACAACTATGGCGGCGCGCTTGTGATTTCAATCATTTTGACCTACCTAAAATGTGATGTTATATCTCTGGCAAATTTTAAAAATAATGCACGGGAGCCTGGATGATACTTCAGCTGCATTTTTGGATCTAATTTTTAAGGTACGAGTGCAATCTTCTATCAATGAAGATCTTGCATTCGTAATCAGTGTGGATTATACTTGAATGAATGACTAACCTGAGATTAAAGTGCCATATGTCAATGTTTTGAAACGTGGTGTTTCTGCGGGGAACGGACATTTGCTGCCCCCCCGACATTTGCTGCCCCCCCGACATTTGCCACCCCGGACATTTGCCCCCGGACAATTGCCCCCCCCCCATTTTGGGTAGGACATTTGCTCCCGGACAATTCCCCCTAGTGTGAAGTAAGAACGGAAGATGACAAGTTATATATTTAACTGCCATTATCTAAGATATATGAAAACAAGCAACTAATTATCGTGTCGTACAGGAGTCAAAGTGTGTCCAGTTCTGAATCTTTATTTATCTTGCTGGATGCATAAATGCTGCATACAGTGTGTGACACGCCTAATAAGCGGTGAAGGTCAGCTAGTAAGCAGCTGCATTTGGTTAGCAAACCGTCAGTGACTTGCGATAATCATTTCCCGTTAATATGAGTGAGAGTGGGGGAATACCTCTATATAGATGTTAATCTCAGATTATAAGAGGTGAAGGCCAGCTAGTAGGTATTCTTACAGTTGGTTAACAATCAGTGACACGTGATAATCGTGGGTGAAGACCCCTATAGATGAAAATCTCAGAAATGTGTGCCTATAAAATGTCAACAAACTTTGCAGGTTTTGGAACCAAACACAAAGAGTAATTAACAGGTTTTGAAACCAAAGCATTATGTCAACCCTCTAAAAATAGATATTTAACAGGTTTAGTAACACGTAGCTGACATGGACACATCCATGCACACATACATAATGTGCATACAATCATGCTTCATATGAACACACAGGCAATTTTCTTTCATATTATTGCCGAGTTTTTGGCCTCAGAAGATACCTTAATCACATTCGCAGGAAATAGAAAGTTATAGTTGCCAACTGAAGGATGAATTGCTGGGCTAACTGACCATTTAAGTAAGGTATTTGTTCCAGATGGTGGATGAAACTAAGCTAAAAGCATGTGTGCAGAAAGCCTTACAAGAGGGAGGTTGGCAGAGCTTCAGAGATCTCTGGATCATTTGGTATAGGCATGGATGCGGTAGTCAAGTTTGGATTGCAGCTATTAAAGCAGGTTGCTGAGTGCAAAGGAATTGTTATGGAAATGTTGCACTTCAAGCCTAAAGAGTGAAAATTGGTGTAATGACTTATGGTTTATGTGTGCAATGTAAACATTGCTGCATCATGAATATGTAAATGCTGCAATATTGTTGATGTTCATGCCTATTGGTAAATCACAACTGGGAAATGTTGTAGGCCCAGTTTGATCTCAGCACCACCTATTCAGGGCAACAACACCCATGCAGTCAAGCACCAATTGATAGTAAAGATGTTATTAAACTAAGAAAGATAGGGATCAACTTAAACAACTGTATGTTTTTTCCACACACTCAACCACGAAGCTTCTAGTACTTATATCAATGTCCTACGAAACAAAGCAATGACTGAAATATGGTGATGAAAAGTGATATCTTAAGTTGTATTACAATCAACTTAACCCAAAGAGGACATTCTGTATGAGGAGTTGTGGTTACTGAGAGGTATTGCAGTGTTTCTCAACTGCTACATTTATCATCTGGAGTAAGCACTAAAATTTATTTTAAAATGCCCTGAAACTCCAGTCATTTCTAGTAATAAGAGCCATTGCTATATACCAAGTGCTTTTGTTTTTAGGTCTCCTTGCTGGAAAGAGTAGAAGATTTGAAGGAAGCATTAGCTGAATGTCTGAAGAACAATATCGCAGATATTAATCGATCTCGAATACAAGCTTCAATCACAACTTTTACTAATGTTCTTCAGGTTTTGGATTATCTTCTGAAATTGATGCATCATTGTGTTACTTAAATCACCATTTGTTATGCTATTTAATTTTTCTGTTTAGCTACTTGGCAGTTAGATATATAACAAACAAAAAAAAAAAAAGAGTTCTTAGGGGAATCACCTTCTTTTAACTAACAATATTCAAATTTTTAGTCAAAATTGCCAAGGTTGTTTCTGGGAGCAAACATTGTGTCATGTTGATTGCCCTCTAAATAATAATGCATTTTCTAGATTGTACTGTATAAGGCCGAAATTACTATTGAAATAATGAAAAAAACTGTGACCTTTGCCAGCAACTTTCAAACTGCAGTTTTATTATATCACCGGGTAAATGAATCGAATGCTGGCATGCCATCAGCAAAGGTGAAGTCAGTACCAACAGGGTGTGCTAAGTGCCTTTGCAATAAATTACTCGTAAGTTCGCTTGCTGGGTCCGAGACAGAGCCCAAGCGACAATGCAGTTGGAAGCATTTGATGACAAATGGAGCTTGTTTTGAGATAATGTCCTAATCAAAATTGTGAATTTATATTTGTTCTCATTTCGCTTAGCAACACTTGGCGTGGCACCAATGGTATGCGTACGACCATTTGAAATCCTCTGTTTCTTGCAATATGAATATGTTGTAGGAGGTTGTTGCTTCATTTGCTCGGGATAAATCCAGTTCTGATGGTTTGTCAGAGGAAATAAAACGAGAAGGATTGATTTGCAGTCAAGAGGATTCTGGGAGAATTGAATTGGTGGCTATTTCTCCTGCACGGCCAGTCAGAGAAACTGTAGATGCACAATTTGTACAGATAACGGCGGATAGCGATGTAGTAAGTAGCACTGTAATCGTCTTTGTAATTTATATAGCACCACCTCAATAGAGGCTCATCAGAGATGCTCTTGACCTGACTATGCCAAATCACTATCTAAAATAATGATGGCTTTCAAATGCTTGGAAGAAATGAGAAAGGTTTGAAAGAAAGATGCACTAATTCTGTGTGGTTGTATCGCCTAATTGCTATACATATGAATCTATTCCCACAGTTATTGTAATTCTTATTGCTGATTATGATTATTTTGTGGCTGTACATTCTTTTGTTCTTCTTGTCTGTGTGTCTTGCAGGCTGTTCAATAAAGTGCACACATACTTACTTACTGAAGACCAAGTAGTTCATTACAGATATTGCTATGCAATCTATGACAGGAAGATTGTCTGACCACAGCAGATTAAAATTGTGTGCTTGCTAATTGGTTTATTTACAAATATTGTCCATTTGCAGTCTTTTCAGCAAACTGAACTCTATCGGAAAAAGCCATTGCGAATCATTTGTGCATCTTTGCCACTTAATATTATCAACTTGTTTAACTGAATTTCTTATTCAGCTTGCAAATGCTCCTTATTATAAGTTGTTCACTCTGATTGCCTTGTGTTCTGTTGTTTGCATTATTGAACGCTTGTACAGCTATAGTAGCTGAAGCAGGAGCTATGCTATATGTGCTGTTTGATTTCTAATACTGATAAATAAACCTTTGTTTATAAATGACTGGCTAGGAATTGGCCACTGTCTGTATGTTCTTCATTCAGTTGATCAGACGACTGTCTGTCTGTAGGTGAATCGAAGAATCTCGGCTTTCATAGAAAAACAACGAATCCGCATCAACCTAACAAACATTCAGGAATTCTGTGGAGCTGAACACAATGCAGGTCGGCAACAATCGAATTGAAGTTGACCCACGAATGTCATTTCTCTTCCAATTCTTTGTGTTTTAGTACATCTTGAGTTATTGTGTATATGGTTAATGCTGGAGCTGTATTGAATGTTGTTCCAGCCCAAATATTGCTTGAATTTTTTTTTTATTCAAATGAATCGTCTTGGCAAACATTGAGAGACTATTTCCAACAAATAACAGTGAGATGTAGACCAGAGGCCATCGAGTATAATTATGATGTTGTTGGGACTTGATGCATGATTGAAGACCTGTGCAAATAAAGCTTATGTTTATTACTTGTTTGAGCAGGAATTTATCTAATTAGGAATTTATCTAGTTAGGAATTTATCTAGTTAATGGGGTAAAACATACAAATGTAAGTTTTCCTGGTAATGGCTCAACCTATTGGGGTGTTGTAGCAGGCAGAGTGGAGTGTCCTCTGATCATCTGTGTGGGTGACAGCTGGACCTGCTGCACAAATACACCTTTTGAAAGGGATGTGGATGACTATCAAAGAAGTGTACGATTGAATTGTTATGCGATTTAATGTTGGAACGCGGAAGAATTTACAGAGAATTAAGATTCTAGAAGTTTTGTTGGAATAAACTAGGCTTATGCTATATGTTATCAGGTAACTTAAAGGTTTAGATTATTTTTTGAAGAGAAGTTGTTCCTTAGATTATTTTTGGCTGTGAAGTCTGTTTTTGGTTGTAGATGACAGTTGTGCTCGCGTGGATGCTGTCTTTGTGCCAAGACCAGGGAGTAAGAGTCACATACTAGGTATGCAATGCATGACGATCATTCATTCATTCATTTTAACATATCACTCCTCAAGTAGAAATCAGTCTTAGGCAACTTGTTAGACAAAGGTGCATTATTCCTTGGCTGCAGTTGCATCTCTGAAAGGAGTGTGTTCCAAGATCATTGGTGGAGGTGCTTACAACAGAAGATTGAGTTGGGAAGCCAGTGCAAAGAATCATGTATATAGTCCAAGAACTGAGTTTATTTAGAAAAGCACTGAATGAAGTGCACAGCAGAGCAAAGAACCCGGTCAGATGGGCTATCGGTGCTCGTGGCAGGCTAACCAGATCAGTACAGCAATGGTCTAGTTGGCTGGTGACAAAGGCTTGGAATATGGTAGCTGCAGCATTATGAGATAGTTAAAATACCTGCCAGTGTAACATTGTGTGTTTGAATTACTGAACTGCACTTCTGAGTTAGTTCTGAGGAGCATCATTTGGTGGACGTGTCTTTATGATGGGCAGGTTCTGTCTACATTCAGTTTAAGAATAGGTTTAATAGGCTTATTTCTGTAAGGAGTTGTTTGCTAAATGGATTCATTTCAGTTAGAAAAGTTGTGAATCACTGCGGACCACAGACAAGAGATTCCACGGCACAGTCAACAGACATGGCATTGATTTCCAGAGGTAGAGGACGCCAGTCAGATGAACCGACAAACTCTGGTCTTGAGGAACGCATTAGCAACATGGAGGCATATCTGTGCATCTATTCAGGTACCTTTGTCGTAAAGAACTTTATATAATACAATAATACATTGCAATTGTAATTTGATATTGCCCTTCTTACAATCGGCTCAGAAGTGCACACATGCCTCAACGGCGTGCTTGCAGATATATTGCAGAGCAGTCCCTACACGGTGACTCTTCGGATGAAGGTCGAACCCGCACTCTCCATATTATAAGCCGACCGCTCTAACCAATCGGCCATCCGTTGGTTAGAAATATATGGGTTCATACTCTTGAAAGGTGCTTAAAATGCATGTGAATTTACTTATAATTATCATTATTTTTTTTAGTTTAATAAATATTAGCCAAAACTTACATAGAATGAGAATCCATAAAGCCTGGAGTAAACAAAGACAGGGAGAAATCCATGCAATTGTCTGTCCAATCACATGGTAGCAAGTGTGTTTACCAGTTAATGCAGCTAAGAATATTCAGAAATCCTCAGTTGGTTTGAAGTTTTAAAATTCATCAACAGCAGTTGAATGACAATGACTCCTTATTTTAAAATTCCAACTGATTCATTCAACAACCATCATAGGATGGAAGACTTTGGCTAACTGGTTGATAGGTACTAGCTGCATTGTATGCTGCATATAGTCACCTAATGAAAGAGCTCAACATTGCTTATGTGCCACTGTTAGCAACATGTGCCAAACTGCCACCGCAGTCATTTATGAACTGCATAGAAACTAAGAGTGTCTTGTGCTAGTTTTGTAACTGGAATAAAAGACAGGTGGAGTTCTTGCTGTAGGTGGTCCAGTTCCAAAGGACCTTTACCAGAGGGTGCAGGTCTTGGAGAACAGGGTACTACATCTGGAGAGCATTTCACCTGAATACCTTTATCAGGTAAATTATTCCATGTTCTGATGAGTGCTGTTATTCAGCTGATTTCTTTCATTTATCTGGAGGTTGAACTGAAAACTTCTAATCAGCCAAATGCTTTTGCTGAGTAGCTATGTACAGTTTGCTAATGGCATTGCAAGCATTCCTTATGTTGCAACTATGTGACATATATTAATAAAAATGCTGAGAATAGGGAGGGTCAATTTCTTTTTTTGAGATCTCTTGTTGTCACTTCTTTTTTTGGCCTCACCTCAATTGCATTGATTTTAGTATTTCACATCATCACCAAAGTCTCAGTCGGGTCATTTCTTGCCTGTTTGCTCTGCCCTTCCTAATCTATGACCTGTATCATACTTTATGTGCATTTTTTGTTTAATGACAAGCTGCATTGGTTTTCCAGTCACCTTTAGTACACTCTCATGGCAAAAATTTCATATTATTCTCAAATGCATAATTTGTAAATTCTATTGTACCATACAGGAAACCTTTGCTAAACTTATCTCATGAGAGGCTTTTAGATGGAGTTGACTCTGTTAGCTCAATGGACAATTGGACATAGCTATTTTTCATCTGAGTCTCATAATGACCTTCTTGAGTTAATGATTGGATTGTGGTCACATGGTTGCAATAAGAGTCACATAAATGGCTAAAAAATTAAGTGATTGCCACATACTGTTTGTGTTGGATTGTTTCCAGTTGTCAGCTGGATCATATTTCTTTCCTCTGTAGTTTCCAATGATGAAGAGGAAAAGACTGAGCTCCACTCGCCTTCCAATATCAGACACTCAGTTCATCACATGATAAAGCAAGCATGATGGATGACCGCCGTGTGGTTGGTTCGTATCTAGTGTAAAATCGTGTTCAGTTAAGATGATTATAAAGTTCTTACGAATTACATAACAGAAAGCTGCTAACTTTGTATATTTTGTAATTTAGATCTGAGGACTTGTATACTGCTGCTTGTACTCACTGGTATGCTTCAATCAAAGTGACACAATAGTCTGCTATGGTATTCTCTGTTGGGGAGGTGTCACTGGCATGCAAGGCTGTTAATATTGAGATAAAGTATCACATTGCTTGGTGTTGAGATAAAGTATAGCAATACTTGGTATCGCCAATAATTTTTTCAAAATCACAGCAATACCAGCTGTGAAAATCTTACTAACAACTAATATAGTGACAGGGTTGTTTATTTGGTCAGCTACATCTGCTATTAGTATGAGTGTGTAAAATTGACTGCTGAGTTTGAGTGTGAGTTGAATTCATTTGGGTGTGGTTCTTATTTCAGACCATTTGGTCATGTACCAACTTTTGAAAGGGAGGTGATTGGTTGCTCATCCTCTTCCACTGTTTCTCTATGTAGAAGAGAGACCTTACATTTGACACTTGTGATATGTGAATACAAACACTGGAGAGAAGCAACTGATGGACTGCGGCAACTGACTGATCTCTGTCAATTGAAATGAGTGACTGTCGCTTTAACTGAAGTTTCATACAATGGCTTAACTGAAAATAGACATGAAATAACAATTTGATGCCTTCATTTACCTGAAGAACAACTTGACAGCTTGTAACTACTCGAATACATGAATAAATGTTGTTTAGTTCTGGGATTAGAGCTTCAAAACTGATTTCTACTGATTTCATATTGTGGAGTCTACTAGACACCAGAGTCTAAAACCTATTAAAGAGGAGTTGTCTAATAAAAGCTTGTCTTGTGCTGCAGTTATTTCAGTTATATAGGCACTGGTTTAGCATTTTAGAATGTGATCCTGGGATCCCTGGACCTTTTTGCAAAAATAGAAATTCTGATTTCTGGGATTACAAAATTTGGATTTTTGGATTACAATTATTAGATACACTAATTCTTCCTTGATATAAACTGTAATAACCAGATAGCCTAAAATTGACCAACAAGTATGGACTTTTGCTGCTTTGCTCTCAAGGAAGGAGCTACAACCAGTGATTCCAGTAACTCCGGAATTCATGAAGCCCAAAGAAAATGGGTGAGTCTTTGGACACCATGCCCATCCATTTTTGGAGTCCTGTAGGGCCATGTAGTAACTGAGATAATTCAAAACTTCTGATAATCAATGTCCTATCAAAGATTGTTTTAAATTCTGCAGTCAAAAGTAAGAATTACTAATGAACAGAAGCTGTGGTTAGAACATATTGAATTCAACTGCATGTTGCCTTAATAGAGTCGGCCTATGCTAAAAGCCCATTAAAATATTTATTATATTTAATAAAAGTTAATCATCAACTTCCAGTCCCTATATGTCAGTTACTCGCAACATAATTGTGACAAAGTGACAAGATGTGTGTGTGTGGACTGGTTAGTTCTTTTACTAATATTTCGTAATGACAATGAATAAAGTACATAATAATATGTAAGAAACAACATGCTGTAATTTTCACATTTGTTGTCATCATTTCTTTATACTCTGGTTGCGGTTCTAGACTTTACAAACAGAGGCCCCCTCAGGGACTATGGAACCCGATGGAGGGGCCAGCTCGATGCCTGGCTTCTTTAAGGCTGAAAGTGGAGTACAATTTGGAGGACCACTGACCCAGCTGGCCTTGGCCTTTCCAGGCACCTCTCTTTAGAGTGGCCACTGCTGCCAAGCGCATCAGCGCTATGTTGTCCAATCATTGGTGATCTTTCTCAGAATATACCTACTTTATACAGCACAAAGACTGCTACGCTATCCATCTTCGTAACGACAACTTGTAATAATTGTGGCACTCTATTCTACAGTTGCAACAACCTGAATGCTGTCTGCCGTATGGAAATATGATACAAGTTTTCTGGAAGCAGGACATTCGACATGTAGTTTTAGTTCAAGATCGTTTAAACAACCTTTCATATATCTAGGCTGTCATTAAAACTATAGACAGATAAAAGAAAGTGCTTGCTACAGATCAACTCTAAGCGCATTTTCGGGTTAAAAGGTGGAGATACGCGGATACTTCTCAGGCGACGTAGTTGTGCCAGTCTATGATTTTAACATAATTATGTGGTTTTATAATCTTGCTCCGTTTTGCTTTCAACTACATCTTTAAAGATAGGCCTATTAACCTCATTGGTACGAACCAATGTCTATGGTACGAACCTCTGATCTTAGTGTATATATCTATGGTACGAACCAGCGGTGGGGTTAAATATAGATTCTCTATTGCACGAGGCTTTCGTTTGCGGAGCTGTGTGTTGGAACTTGTTCTCTCTTCGTTCGAATCTTCGTCGGTTAGTCAACAGACGGAAAATATAGGATCTGACTAGAAACGGAAACGGAAGAAGATGAGTGCGTCGTCTGCCGTTACCCCTCTGTTGACGAGAGTTGTTGCAGCGTCTGTGTCTATCGTACGTCGGGCGGAGGATATCGTTCGTAACATATTGAAAACAGGCGACCTCAAGATCGTCCAGAAGGCAGGTCATCATTTAGCGCATGATTTTTGAATTAGCCTTAATTCCCACTCACTTAATTTGACATTCACCCGTGTATATAAGTTATGCCCCTAGGTCTTCAATCTAGCACGCCGTATCGTAGGCCTAGACGTATACGCGTCACGGAGCTTGCCATACTCTGGAAGGGAGTTTAAGAGCTACCAAGCAGTGAGCACGCATGTAATCTGATCTGGACACTTCCATAGCGCCATTACTCCAAAATAATTGTAGTTTCAAAATGAATCCACTCTTCACAATTGGAACAACAACTGAGAAAGGCGTGATTACATCTGACATAGTGCATGATAGTATAAACAGCACCATTACTAACTTTTGTGAAACCATGCAGATTGGACAAGTTGATGGATTTAGCTGAAGATGTGAGTGACTTCTGACACTGTGTCAATGACGACAGCCAATAGATGATATGCAAGAGTCTTTTGAGTTGACTCTTGGTACGACGATGGCACAATTTTCAAGCAAGCAAGTTGTACGTAAGCGGCAAAGGCGATAATCAGTTTGTGATTATTATGAGGATTGTTTCGTTTCATTGTCTGTAGGAATGCGTGATTGCGCAGTCAAGTCTTCTCCAGATGCATCCACACATAATTCACTTGCATTAATTAAAAAATGAAGGAAATTAATTGGCTTAAGTGGAATTGAATTTCTGACAGGTGGCAGGCTCTGTGACTTGTTTTAGTCAGTCATATGGGGAATGTGCTTAATTAATAGTCTGGCAGATTTTTCTCACTTCGAAGTGATCAAAGTTCTTGTGTATAGAGTGGATGAATTGAGGGCATGTTAATACAATCATGCATGTATGTTTGTATGCATGAG
Source organism: Bimastos eiseni (assembly GCA_959347315.1). NCBI lineage: Eukaryota > Metazoa > Annelida > Clitellata > Crassiclitellata > Lumbricidae > Bimastos > Bimastos eiseni. The sequence continues at coordinate 18,640,996 of OY365815.1, forward strand.
TCTATGTTTGTATGTATGCATGCTTGTATGTATGTGTGCTATGATCACTAGTTTTGATGGCTTATTAATGAAGTAGTTTGGGTTCAGGTCTGTGAATATGACAAGGACTATGAATGAGTGTGTTTGTCATTGACCCTGGTATTCCATTGTTCTGTCTCTTCAGTCAGAGTTCAATAGATAGGATCATCTGGCCACACACACACACACACACACACCACACTTTGTCCTCCTCGTACACACGATACAACTGTGTATTGTTTTTGCATTGTGTCTGTATTATGATATATGTTGTATAGGCTATATAGCATGGCCTTGTCCTGTGGCCACCTGACCTCACCTAATCTTGACCTCAGACATATTTAGAGCTATTCAGACTTTTTGTCATTTGAACTAACAGCCTTTGCAGTCTGTCTGCTTGTCTATCTGTCTGTTGGTCTGTCTGCTTCTCTATCTGTATGTTGGTCTGTCTGCTTGCCTGTTTGTCTGTTGGTCTGTTTGTCTGTCTGCTTGTCCATCTGTTTGTCTGTTTATATGTCTGCTTGTCTATCTGTCTGTTGGTTTGTCTGTCTGTCTGTCTAGTTTCGAAGTGAACCTGTCTTTCCTCAATCACAAGTTACTGCTTTGTATGTGCTTGCTAAGGACATCTTAATGATGGAACTGGACTCATATTTTCCACATTAGTAAATTTGTGCCTGTACACATTGGGAATATAATTGTTCATTACTGTGAAGAATTCATCAAAGGCACCTGTCAGTAAGTGGCTTCATGAGAATTGCTATCAACATTATTCACTGAGGGAATGTCAGTGATATTAAAGGATGTTTCATAAAAATAATATATGAATGATGGTTGAAATGGATGAAACATTAACCTTGGTTTCACCCATAGCCATGTTTGTTTCCATGCCAAAGTGTATTGGATCACAATATACTATGGTTGAAGACTTGGCTTTGTGTTTGAGTGTTGTTGATTTTTGACTGCAGGGGTTCAATGATCTACAGACGGAGGCCGATCGTAGCGCACAGCGATGCATCATTGCCTCACTACTAAAACAGTTTCCAAAAGTCTCTGTGTATGGAGAAGAGGTATTTTCTATAATAGCTTTCCAAAAGACTGGCTATGGCTTAATTGTCTTCTACTTATTTTTAGTCAATTAAAGTTGAATATCTGATGCTAGGATAATCTGTTGCTTGGCAGTTGTATCTTTTACTGGATTTAGAGGAAGGGACAATAAAACAGGCAGAGATAATAATGATTATAATAGTGACACAATTTCTATGCAGTTACAACGGCTCCTATTGTAGTCTCTGTCAATCTGATGATCATTATCTGTAAAGGTCAGTTGAGTGATAATTGCAGAGCTGACTGTAAATGCAGAGCTGTTCATTTCATTCTCATCTAGTGCTGTGATAAAACATACATTCTGAGCACCCATTTGTCATAAGAAAAAAGCCAGGCCACTTGCTAAGATGATTGGACATGCACTTTGACCTGACATTGGCTAATGAAACCTTGAACATCTTCACTCTTTGACAAGCTCAGTTAATAGTCATTAGAATTCAATGTTTTTACTAAAACAATGCAATATTTTTTAATTCACCAAAAGTTTTTCAAGCTGATATTATAGACACACCTGTAAGAAACTGTATGCAGTTAATCATTATGTAAGTACTGGTTGTGTTTGTTGCTGAAGGATTTGAATCCATTGGATGCAGTCGACAGTTCATATATTGTCACAGATACTGATGCAGAGGTTCTGGAGAAAGCGTCGACTCTTCCGAAAGAACTACAATCTGTCGCAGTCGAAGATGTAATCTCTTGTTCCTTCAATTGTTCTCTATTCTGAGCAATTCCTCTTTTTCCTCATTCTTATAATTGTCTACCACCTCTTGCTGTCCTCCTCTTGCTCTCTCTCTCACTCTGTCTCTATCTCTCCCTCTGTTTTTTCTGTCTCTCTTTGTCTTTCTCTGCCTATCAATGTGAAGGTTGTAGCAGCAGCTTGATGTTGTAAGTTGCATTGCTGTGACGAAATTGCCACTGGTCCCATATTGCAATGTAGTAATTGTGAGTGAACAAGTGAATGTGTCGGTGTCCTAGTCAATTATACAAGTATTTCGATTCTGATTATCATGAGTCTGAGCTTATGATCTCTGTCTGTGTTGTCTGACACTGACGACGATTGAATCTGTACAGAAGATATTATTGTATCTTTGTTCATTCCATACTTACATTGGCATAACATGATACAGTACAAAATACGTCTATGTGTGTACAAAGGTCAATTCCGGGTTGAATATACTATTGTTGAATGTTTGTTTTCTCACTGCTGATAATGGAGTCTGTGAAGAAGATGCTAACGGCTGCTGCTTCATTCTTTTCCAGATCTGTATCTGGGTTGATCCGCTTGATGGAACGGCTGAATTTACAGAAGGTAGGGGATATCAATTTTTTTGCAGGAATAGGAGAAGGAGGAGGAGGAGGAGGACCATCACCTGATGCGTTGAGCATTGTTACCGTAATGCTATAAAAGTTTAATATTTAGTAATGCTATTGGTAGATTTGATATTATTTTCCCTCAGGTACATCATCATAATCATCATCATGATTATTTTTATTATTAGTAAAGAGGTATGAAGGGGTTATGGATGTTGTACGCATGGATGGCGATCCAGGGAGTTCGAGGGGGACAAGTCCCCCCACCTTTTACAGAGTGGGTACATGTTATACGGTTGTCTCACCCACATTTTCTACTCCTCTCATTGGGTGTCCCCCACCTGTCAAATGAGATCGCTGCCTGTGGTTGTACGTTTCATTAGCCAATGTCATGTTTACTGATAGCAATGAGAGTTAGTGAGCTGATTAAATGATTCACTGATTTATTGATCTGATCGATTTGATTCACTGATTATTGGTCTTATTCTCTATTATTGAGTTATTGATGTTGATTCAATGATTTTTTTAATGTGTCTTATGATCTAATGCTGAATAACTTGAATTGATTCACAAGAATCGATTCATTTGTATTGATTTGTGTATTTGCTAGTATGGCTTAACTGATTCATTGATTGCCACCAATTTCGTATCTGTTGTTGTTTGAGGGTTGTTGGACCATGTGACTGTCCTGGTTGGCATCGCAGTGAAAGGAAAGGCTGTGGCCGGAATTATCTCTCAGCCCTATTACAACTATGAGGCTGGACAAGGCGTACCTCTTGGCAGAATCATCTGGGGCATTGTCGGTCTTGGTATGTTTAGTTCACGCTTCTTCCTCCTATTAGTCCTCCTTCTCCTTTTCCTCCTCCTCTTCCTCCCCTGTCACTTCTCTTCCTCCTCCTCCTCCTCCTATCACTCCTCTTCCTCCTTCTCCTATCACTCCTCCTCCTTCTCCTCTTCCTCCTCTTCTATTACTCCTCCTCCTCCTCCTATCACTCCTCCTCCTCCTATCACTCCTCCTCCTCCTCCTCCTCCTATCACTCCTCTTCTCCTCCTATCACTCCTCTTCCTCCTTCTCCTATCACTCCTCCTCCTTCTCCTCTTCCTCCTCTTCTATTACTCCTCCTCCTCCTCCTCCTATCACTCCTCCTCCTCCTCCTATCACTCCTCTTCCTCCTTCTCCTATCACTCCTCCTCCTTCTCCTCTTCCTCCTCTTCTATTACTCCTCCTCCTCCTATCACTCCTCCTCCTCCTATCACTCCTCGTCCTCCTCCTCCTCCTCCTCCTATCACTCCTCTTCTCCTCATATCACTCCTCTTCCTCTTCTCCTATCACTCCTCCTTTTTATCCTTCTCCTCCTCCTCCTGTAACTCCTCCTCTTCCTTCTCTTTTATTCCTGCTTATACTGTCTTATTTTAATGACTTCTAATATGTCTTTACCATATTCCAATGGTTGACCAAAGGTCATGTCAAGTTAAATCAACATAAAAAGTCCAGTTGGTCTGGGAAATCCAAAGTCAGGCCACAGTGGGTGAACAAGTAAGTTGCCAATCGCTATCTTCCATATTCTCTTCACCTATTACTCCTACTCCTCTTTCTCCTCCATCTCACCTATTACTCCTGCTCATCTTCAGCCTCTGTATCCATGTCTTGATCTTCCTTCTTCACCTCACTCGTCTTCAGTACTTGCTCCTTGACACTTTCAACTTCGCTTTTGTTTGTGTTTGTCGGTTGCTATAAAGGAGAGACTGTTTGCATTTGGTTTGTGCCTGTGGGTCGCTCCACAGGAATTGCATTTAAGATCTAAGTGCTTTGATGATAGGTGCATTTGGTTTGACACGGCAGCAGCCGCCTGTGGACAAACGAATCATAACGACGACTAGATCACACATGACTTCAGCAGTTTCTGAGGCCATCAAAGCATGTGAACCTACTGACATCCTTCAGGTCGGAGGAGCTGGTCATAAGGTCAGTACCCCTATCATAACTGCAGTCATCCCTGTCATAAGGTCAGTCATCCCTGTCAGTCATCCCTGTCATGTTGTCAGTCATTCCTGTCATATGGTCAGTCATTCCTGTCATAAGGGCAGCCATCTCTGCTCTCAGCTTTCCCTGCTCTCAATGGATTAAATCGCAGAACTGGTGGTAGATTGCAAACTGCGGTGGACCATAATTTATGTCATTGAATGATATATAATTGATTTAGCAGTGTGATGATAGCAATGATGGTGGTGATGAACTGATGATGATGGTTGTGGTGATGATGGGTTGGTTACATGTTACCACTTTAATGACAATCATACATTAGGATGACTCAAACATTGCTTGTAATGCAAAGTAACATTGTTTAGGCTAGCGTAAAGGGCAACATTGCTTGGTTTCTTTTGCTATTTAAACTTCCTAAGTAAACTTCCGAATCACACATACATACAATTGTGGCCACTGGTTACCATCTGTCTACATCTATCCATTCATATTTCATTAGCAATTGATGAAGGGGTTGTTGGTGCAATGAATGCCTTTACTAAGGTGTATTGTGTTACTGTCATTTGCTCCATGTCATCTGAAGTGGTGTCTGCTGCTGAGACGAGGACCACAAAGATAAATAAACTTCATTTTTGAACCGCAAAGGTAAAACAATTCATTTTAGAACCGCGGCGGTAAAACAATTCATTTTTGAACCACAAAGATAAAAGCTTCATTTTTTTCTCTTTCAGGTGCTGCTGTTGATTGAAGGAAAGGCGCACGCCTATCTCTTTGCCAGTCCAGGGTGCAAGAAGTGGGACACGTGTGCTCCAGAGGCCATACTCCATGCAGTGGGAGGCAAACTGACGGACGTGAATGGTCGGACATATGAATACCACTCCGGTGTCGAAAAGAAGAACCAGCACGGGACTCTGGCCACTGCGTTGACGGAGGAGCACGACTGGTACCTCGAGAGAATGAGTCCAGCACATTGACGGAAAGGGATCTGTGGTCTGTGAGCGGCAGACCGCACCTGCGCTAGTGAAGAAATATTTTCGTGTCCGTCCGTCCGGCTGTTGTTGCATGCCTTCAGAATCTACGATGCCTTAAATTCGGAGAAGTCTTCCTTCTCTATGCGTTGTCTGTTTTTATTGTCTTGTTACGTGTTTCAATATTCAACAGTCATTCAGTTCATAATTACTGAAATCTTACTGAAATGTTTTTTAAATGTTATCGTCTTTTCAGCATAGGCACTTGAACCACATAGGTACCTGGTTATTGTATTTGATGCACAGTAATTAGGAATACATATCACATTTGTTAAATTAGTAATTAAGAATACATATCACGATTTGTTAATTATATGTACTCATTTGTTATAATTTGATGTAGATTTGAGCGTATGGTGTTTAGGATGTTATAATTAACTGACTTCCCATGGGTAGCCACAGTACGGATTTTTTTAAAGGGTTTTAGACGTTGCGGTTGGCTTAAGTTTTTGGAGTAAGGTGTTGTCTGATCTGCGTGTCCTCAGTTGATTCTTTGTGCCTTCTGCGGTTTGAGTCTGTCTGTTGGTCTGTCTGCTTGCCTGTCTATATGTCTGCTTATATATCTGTCTGTTGGTCTGTTTATGCCCGAGTTCAAATATTTTAAATTTCTGTTGTCATACAGTTTCTTGCCGAAATTCATCTATTGATATTGATATTATTCAAAATATGTTAGTAACATGTTAGTAGTGGAGTGACTGGTTAGGTTATAGTGGTGTGTGTGATGGAAGTGGTTTTTACGAATGTCAGACTGTATTTGTGTAGTTTATGATGATATGATGTCAATAATAATGATGATGATTATGTGAGAGTGTTGATGATGGCAGTCTTGAGTACAAGCTTCATAGGACTCCTGTAGAGGTATAGATTAAAAATGGACGTAAACACACTGACAATTAGGGCTGCCGCTAACAAGTAGTTTTGGAGTCGAGTACCTGGTCGAGTAGCTTAGCGAGTGCTCGAGTACTCATTAGTACCGGAAGTGCTTAATACAAGCTGCATGACTTCTGCTATACACCATCCTATAGACTATAGATTGACTAAGTAGACAATGACATTGGTTTTAACTAAAACTCCTGCACACCAATAAAGTTAATATCCCCAATGTAACACCTGAATGGCTACTGAACAGCCAAAGAAACAGAAAATTTCTTTTGTTACACAAAAAAATGAAATATAGGCGTCTGAAAGCCTTCTGGAACCGGAAATTGCAATTTTTAGACCGGAAATGGAAGCATGCGAGTATTCGAGTACAAAAAAACTACTCGAGTAATTTTAGGAGTCGAGTACTCACGAGTACTCTGGTACTCGCGGCAGCCTTACTGACATTGCATGATCAAATTGCTTATCGACCTGACTTCATCTGAGTATTAGCTATTTGACAAATACTGATCTGATTATTTGACTTTGATTTGGTGCCCCATCGCTTGATATCTTTTGCATTAGATGCAGTCATGACAGAAGTGGTCATTAAAATACTAAAATTACACAGACGGGATGGGAAACTAAAGGACCCTGTGAGGTGACACATCTGTAAAAAATTCATTATCATGCCGTAGCACACAAACATTGACGGTGGGAGCAATTGTTTGGACTCTCTTGTTAAAGTAGTTAGTTGCATTGTGAAAGGAAAATTAAACAATAAGCTTCAGAACAAGCTGCTTTTAACTATTCCATTTAAATCTGTGCCAAGATCTAGCCTAATGGAAATAGTTTCATTTCAAGAGAAGCTCTGCTAAGTTGACGTTTGCAGTGGACTATGAAACGTCCTGAATATCACTGGCGGATGTTGTGCTGTGGGAACAAACAAGGTCATGGCATATCGGGGCGGCACAGAGCACATTTCAAAGGCAACACATTCCAGAGGGCGAGCGCGGATGATGTCCTTACCCGCATGGTAGGACAACATGCCCGTCGGGCGCAGTTAGTAGGTAGGGAGGCCTGGCGTGACAGCGGTGATGGGGTTTCCGCCCGCATGGTGGGACACCACACCTGTCATACGCAGCTGACCTTCACATTCGTACAAAGGTATGCGATGTAAACTCCTTCGAAAATTTGACAACTAGTCGGTGAGCCTTGTTTCATATGTTTCATATATTAACATATTCTAATATAATCATATCTCACCCGCCATCTGTGATTCTCCCATCAATGAATTGTGCCCGTGCTTAACAATCACCTCGTGATTTTTTACCTAAACCAAAAACTTGTTTGAGAGAGTGCTACTAGATAGATATACGGACTAAAATATCAGATTGAATTATATGCTAGGCTTAAATGTAGGCGTATCACCGAGAGACAGACAGATGGATGGAGAGACACAGACAGGCAGAGAGAGAGAGATGGATTCCAGAGGCGAGACATTCCAAAACTTGCGACAATGCAAATTGATGGCAAAAAGAAAACTTTCAATTTTCAGATCAAATTATCAGTCATTACTACAACTTTGATTAATTATTCTAACTATATACTAGTAATATAATTGATCAACTGTCTATTTATGATGATATACCTATTCGATTATTTAGAAATAAAATAATCTGACAAGAATTCTAACATGAGATATAGTGGACAAGAAAGGTAGTTTGAATTAAATAACAAATTAGTGAATATTTTTATATAAAGATCTAGAGTGGGGATAAATTGAGAGCTGTGTTTTGGGTTGGAGTCTGGGAACGAATGACTGAGAAAAGAAACGATCTTCCATACGCCAGCATATCACTTCGCTAAACGATATTGCCACTCCAGAGCCGTTGAACAATTCTGCATTGAAGAGGTTTATTAATTTTCTTCAGTGTTATTCAGGCGCTGACGTCGATGTTCGCATTCTGATGCTCGCATTCTGATGTTCGCATTCTGATGCTCGCATTCTGATGTTCGCATTCTGATGCTCGCATTCTGATGTTCGCATTCTGGTGTTCGGAACGACTGGAAATATGATCCCTTTGTGGCAAAATGAGCATTGGTTTGTCGACGGCGCTTTTAAAGTTTATCCCTACACCATTCTCTTAGATAATACCAATTCGACCTATCCATCATCATCATCAATAATCCTGGGCACAACGCCCGTAGATGTCCGATGCCCACTTCGTCGTGACTTTCCACTGTTGTTAGTCCTGTGCAATATATATGTGCCAGTTCTTGAATCGGCTTATTTCCCCATTCCCTATATCGTCTAACCATTTTTCTATCCCCTAGTCTTCTTGTTGCTCCCAGAGGAAACAGCACGCGAGTGTTTGCGGAAAATTTTTCAGTTACATCCTGGTCATCCTGCTGGCATCATGGCAGATTTTGCGACGGCATGTGCAACCCTGCAGCACGGTTAGCAGGATGCTCCTTCCAGCTAGGCCAATATGTTTGTTGCGAAAAGTACAAGAATGCCAGTTAGCTCGTCGCGATGACCAAAAGTGTTCGCATGCATGTGAAAATGTTTTTAACCCTCAGCTTTGTAACAGTTGAGTATATATGCCGCAGCTGCTTCTGATGAGCCGGTAGCAATTTACACAAATTAATGATTACCGGGAAGACAAAGAATTAAGAGATTGTGACACATAGCGACCATGCACAGGATAGTTTGCCACGCACCAATAATAATTCGATTGAGGCACGGCGTGGTATCGGTAATTTCAACAGACACTGTCATCAATTTGTCTACAAGCTCATTGAACACTTTCTCAAGGATCAGGATCACGTTGAGATAATGATCGAACGCTTTTGAGCAGAATTTAAGTGGGCTAGGCCTTCGTCAGACTCAATCGATCGACGCCTGCAACATGGTAGCTTTGGATCCAAATTACCGCAATCACACGTAATAGTCTATTAACAGTTCGAAACCCGGATTATGCCTACATAACAAACATTAATTTGTAAAGTAAAATTTAACCAAATTAATGACGCAAAGAGCTTCATTGCTGTTTAATTAAAACTATCCAAGTCTTTATTCCGTGTCTCTTGAGTAACGGCGCGCTTTTATCCTGCGCCGCAGCCGGTTAACGACGGGATACCCAAACGGCGAGACTAGCAAGTTAGCAACACGCCAAACTTCACAGCATGCACTCCCTCACAGATGGTAGAAGACTATCTGCTTGCGTGCCTCCCTCTCCCATCTCGTGTGGAGATGACGTTCTACGCAGCCGGCAGTTGGTCAATGCGTCATCTCAGTCAAATGGTCAGCACTCAGCACCAATCCTAAGGTTCCTCCTCACTGCCCAACATAGGTTAAACTGAGAATCCACTGTAATGGAAATGTCATTGATGGCCAGTTCCACACAACAAACGTACAGGCGTCATCAAAAAATCGATGAGAAACACGTGAAAGAGAGAACTAACATCTCGAATCCATACTAGGTAGTAATTTTTAATTTCTAATATTATTAGAAATTACAAATTAAGAGCAAAATCATCCAGGAGTAGACGACAGGCAAAAAGAAAGTCATTCGACCACATCGGCCACGGCTCATGCGTGGCCTGGTTACCTAGAAATTTTCATCAAACGCAGCGTCGTTAGATTTCAATTGAACCATCCCCTCTTCTGAAATAAGTAGCAAAGTTCGAAGTGCTTCAGGAGAAAATCGTGTGTTCTAGGACTATCTGCGCTCTCTCACAAACTTAATGTTATGCTAGTTCCGATTATAACATTTGAAATGTAGCCACTAGAACAATGCTAATAGGCCTATCATCCGAGGCATTCATTAACAGAGGGTAAAGTACGCTACTTGTTAATCAATAGTGTTTTCTACCGTGGACATACTCATTTGAATGCATGTTTTCTTAGTGCGAACTCAAATTATTCACAGCAGGATCGCAGTAGGCGATACCCACTGTTACTCAGGAAACAGAACTCACCATATACAATTGTGGCGGACAGGCCACAAGGCTTGAATGAATGATTTATTTAAATAATCGGCTCGCCATAGCGTTATTTTACGTATATTTTTTTCAGTGTTGCGTATAGGAAGGAAGACCGATCGGCGGTTTTTAATTGAGTGCATAGCTTGCAGACCCATGAATTGGCTTGAGTATAGCCTGACATACGGTGTATCGCTATATATGTGGAGCAGTGGTTCGTACTGCTTCATACGTAGAGTGGTTCTCGTACCGCTCCAGGGATCGTTGAGTGTTGCCATATAAATACGACCTCTAGTGACAGCCGCTCTCGCGGTCAGGCCGGTGCTGCTTTTCGCTGATCTGGTGGGGTGGGCCCCTCTGCCGTCGATCGCAAGACGGACCGTGCCCTGATCGTAGGAGTCAGCAGGCTGACAGAGAAAGACCGATCGTGAGAAATGCTCACAGGTCTGGGTACCGTTCGAGAGTGCGTAAAGACCCGATCGAGAGAAATAAATGAATGAATGACAGTTCTGTTCGGAAATACGGGGAAGATGGTGACCCCGTTGGTGGCCGTGAGTGATACAGACTGGGTGAGTCCCAGAAGGGACCGACGCAGATATCGAGAGAGGCCTAGGCGGCCGACAGAGAGATAGACTGGGAAAAATCCCCGACCGTGCAGGCCGTGGGAGTTCTAGTGGCCGAGAAATATTCTTGTTGGCTATCTAGATCGGTCATAGTTACTCCTCACGAATACCAGCAGGTTGTCGGATACGTGACCCCGTCGGTGGCCGTGAGAAATAGAGATCGGGTAAAGCCCCGAGCAACCGAACGCTATATCGAGACAGATTATGGCGACTGTTGAGACACTTTACGGGAAGAATTCCCCAGTGTACACGTTGGTTAAAAGACGGGGAGGGCGACCCCGTGAAGCCGTTGGAAACAGACTGAGAGCTACCGAAGAAGCCGTTGACAAATACTGGAAAACATGAATATATTCGATAAATACGGGGAGGGTGACCCCATTGGTGCGTTCGATACAGGGAAAGTTCCCTTTGGCGCCGAAAACCTGATCAATTGCGGGCGTCTCTGCGTATTCTTTTCCATTTACGGTTTTCCGTAAATATCTATACTTGGCTACCTAGCGTGGTCATACTTACTCCTCCCGTTTACCAGCAATCTGTTGATTTGCGTTTCTGATCGCAATGTCTTAGGTCGCGGTTTCCCCGCGTATCTTTACTCGAGTTACTAAACGTAATATCTGTACTTGCGGTGTCCCCACAGTATGTCTTCTTTATTGTCTTACGGTCTTTCGGTAAATCTTCTTGTTGGCTACTTATGTCGGTCACACTTACTCCTCTCGTTTTCCAGAAATCTATTCACTTGTGTGTCTAGTTGCAATATCTGGGCTCGCGGTTTCCCCGCGACGCGTCTACTAATTTCTTCTTGTAGATCTAACTACATAATTTCTTTTCGAGGACTTCCTCGAAAGATCTGCCAGTGGTTCGTTCCAGTGTATAAGAGACAGAGTACAATTGCTTCAGAGAAAGCGATTATAATAATACAGGTGTGTGAAACATAGAGGTAACGTGGTGACACTTACCTCAGGTGCCTGTGAGAGAATCGAGTCTGAGAAACGAGAGTTGGTGCATTACCGTTGGTCAGAGCTCTAGGTGACGAGTATCTAGATGATCCTACCATGGGAGGAATAAGCGCAGTCGATGAGAGTTACAGACATGTGAGAGTCTGGGTGATCGGATACTAAAGTATATGACAGATGCAAGCAGGCCGAGAAATATACTTGTTGGCTACCTAGTTCGGTCATAGCTACTCCTGCCAGTTGCCGCAGGTTGTCGGAGACATGAAAATTCGGGTGGCCGCAAGAGATACAAGCCGAGTAGATTCCCGCAGTAGCAGCTGTACAAACCGAGAGAGCTGCCGGTGAAGCGTTGGCACATACGGGGAAAGTTCCCCATTGGATACGTTCGATAGAAATATCGGGGAAATTCCCGAAAGACCCGCTGGAATAACACGTAGAGGGTGAACACGTTAGAAGAGCACGTGACAAACAAGAGAAAACACTGGTGCCGACTAATACCTTCAGGTTACAAGTAAGGTAACTCTTCTTGATGGCTTTATGGTCGTTCGATAGGTACTCTTGTTTGTTACCTACGTTGGTCATAGTTACTCCTCCCGGTTTCCCGAGTATCAGAATATATTACGGTGTCGGCGGACAATTACCAACGCAGAGGACGGTCAATCGTGTGCATAATAACTTATGCGTGTGAGGCCGGTATGCCGCACACGGAAATTGACCAAGAAGCACGTGAAAGTCGAAAACCCAGGTTAGAGATAACAAGTAGACCAGTAGACGAAGAATTGATTGATGCGTAAATATTACTGTTGGCTACCTACGTTGGTCATAGATACTCCTTACGTTTTCCCGAAGTGTATCTACTTGCGTGTCTGATCGAAGTGATCGATACGAGTACGTTTGGGTAATCGGGTACCCAGGTGAATACATGGTTGTTTGTCGTCACACACAGTTCTGAGAACTGACTAAAGTGCGAGGTCGGGCCCCCTCGTGCGTAGGTCGGATCGAAGATCTGTGTGCAGATAGCGAAGGTTATAGACAGAAAACCTTCACTATCAGTGTCCGTGAATACCATGCCAGTGTCATTTTTATCGAAGCAGAATATATCAGTGTTGGTGGGTAACTGCTGACACAGAGGACGGGAACTTAGTTCGTCAATTGTGCATGACAAAATATACTTGTGCGGCCGTTTATGCCATATACGGAAATAGACCGAGAAAGATACGTGTTGAGCAGAAGGCGTGATAGATAAGTGTCGGAGATGACATGACTAAGAGCTGTGCGACTTGTAGTGTCTAGGACGACCGAGTTTAAAGAGTTGAGAACAGTAATGTCTAGGAGTACAAGACGTTGAATTTAGCTACCGATAATTGTATAGGCCGAAATGGCTTATGAACTTGTTTCAAATATGTCTGAACCTCGTAACTTAAGAGAACGTTTGGTGTCCCTATTTGGCGATAGTTTCAGAGTCACAAGTTGCTGAACGGTACGACATCAGGTAGAGGAAAACGAGGCTAGTAGCTTGGAAGGTATGCAAGGCGAGGAAGACTCCTGCCGGTATGATTATGAACCCTGTTTTGAGTACGGCCATCCTCAGAACGTTGCCCATCCGGCGACCGCGGAATAGGCAGAGTCAGACCTCGTGACTAATTCAAACAGTGTTATCTTTCTTGGAGAAGAGGCCCATCTTTAATCTTTACTGGTGAGAGCGAACATCCTGGTAGATATAGAGAGTAACCATTTGGCATTGAGATTTGATAAGAAAGTGACTCGGGTGACTCCAGGCGTGTCAGCGAGCTGGGGTCGACACCGTCCGTTAGCGCTAGGCAGGCGCTCGGGCGGCAGAACGCCACACAATTATGGCGCTTATCTTCAGCCCTGCATGAGTAAATTCATGACTATAGGCCTATATAATTGGTGATAACAGATAGACCTAGTCGTGTCTGTCTGTGCCTGCTTGTGTCTATACAAGTGAAGTCATAATTTGTCCTTCACAGAAAATATAGACAGCTGCGCAGTCTTCTGTAATTTAAATGCCGCAACGCATTATAGTGCAACAATTCGTCATATACAACTGCATATAACTATGTTTGCAATAAAATATGCTCGCCAGCTTGGCCCAAGAGTCTGGAATAATATTCCAGAAATATAAAATATTCACGAGTTTAGGAAAAAACTACGTGCTCATATGTCAAATAATTTTGCCTAACTAATGACTGGGTCTGTGGCTGCAACGACTGACCGACCAACGACTGATTTATCTCCGCTGATTCAACCCTATTGACGTTCCTATAACTACATAGTATGAATGGCTAAGATGTCCATTTTGAGTGTCCCTTTTGAGTGTTCTTTTTGAGTTTCTTTTTGAATTAAGTTATTTTAAATTTGTTTTGTACAATTGCATAGGGCCGATAACTATGTCTATATGCTATTTGCTTCTTCTTGTCTGTTAAGTACGTTGTACCTTATTTAGGCTACTAGATAAAATCGTTGACCTTATTCCTCTCTGTCTAACTACCAGGTGTAAAGAGTTTGGCACTACAGGGCCTAGGTCCTTCTTGGGGATTATCCTCCCTGTTGATCTTTTTTGAACATTTTGTTTTGATTCTACATATCTGTAAGTTGAGGTCAATAAAAAGAATTTGTCATTGTCAGTGTCCTTCAGTCATTATGCATAATGTAGACTACTTTCATAGGTTTACTGAACTGAAGCACTTATAGACAAGACTACAAACATAGCATGAGCTCTATACGTGGAAGTGGAACCACTTACAGTCTCGCGTCAGTTATATACGTACTTACCTACTGACTTATATTGATACTAACATAAGTGTAAGTGCTTGTATTATGACTACTACTGCTCCTCGGTTGCAATCTTGAAGTTGCGTATGCATAAACACAACAACCAAGCAAAAGGCAAAAATCAGGAACACATACACAACATTCATACGCAAATAAATAATACGATACACGGATGCATGCATGCATTGACACATACATGCATTGACACATACATGCATAACATACATACATAAACATACATAAATACATACACACATACATAAAATCCTAAATACATGCATGATGCACACTCGCACCTATAGGCATACGCACATACATACACACATTATACACAAAAATACATTTATGGATGCATATATGCACGAACAATCGTACATACCTAGATAATAACATGCACACATACTTACACGCATTTTATGCACGCATCAGCCCACATGCACACATGCATGCATACATAGACGGGCATTTATGTGGGAATAAATTGACAATTATTGCTGATAATTACACCAACCGTAGTTATTTTGCACGCTGAACCATAATTTTTATTATCAAAGGATGAGTTGAGAAGATGTAAATGCAACAATTAAATTACATCCTTGTTCTCTAAAGTATACCCAACTGCTGACTGCTGCTATTACCTACCATATGCCTTGACTGCAGCTGCGTTGCTTCTACATTTTTACACAATATTGACATAATATTAGATATATATATATATATATATAATTGTAGATATTTATAATGCACCTGTCGAATCAGAATGGGTTGTCCGTGTGAGCCAAAATTCACGTGAGTGCTCAATTGGTCAAGACGGTTTTTCCAAGTCTTTGGCCACATTGACTTAGCCTATATAAAAAGGCACAACAACATTTACCTTAAACTTGTGCTGACATATTATAGACATATTATAGAGGTAAGTTCAAGCGTTCAGGCACGAATAATGTTTTATTTGTTACCATGGTAGGCCTACAACGATTTTGAATTCCATGACATTTTTACGACTGCTATGATTCATTTTTGGTAGCAATAAAAATAATTATTATTACAATAAAAATAATAGTGTTAATAATAATTATTATTGTTTTGGTTAAGGCCTAATTTCAAACTGACAAGCCACAGTAGGCCTATGATTGCAAATATAGTGGACCTTATGAACACACGAACAAGTTATTACAGGAGACGAATTTATCTTTCGGCTACCCTTGCAAGTCGCCCATTGCGCTATTGCCCACATCACAATTTGATTACTGATTTTGGGAATTTGTTCTAGTCAACTTTGGTTGCAATCGCTTAAGAAGCGTTTACAAAATTACTAAACTCAATGAATGCACCTCCATTGCTCGTCTGCTGTCTTTCAGGAAACGATGATGATGATGCGTTCGCTGTGTTTCTTTATGCTGCTCACTCTGAGAGTCTCAGATGCTGGAAAGCTGCTCTACAAGCTTCAGCAGGCCACCGTGGAAGAAACGCTGTGTCCAGACAAAGCATCGAAATGCCCTGCCACGGCTACTTGCTGTCAGCTGGAAAACAACTAGTGGGGATGTTGTCCCTTTGTTCAGGTAAATCAAAAGGCTCTGCAGCAAAATGTGCTGCAATGTAATGCAGCATAAGGTACGTGTACTTAAGCCATAAGCCTAAGTTATTGAAGCTATATCTTTTTAATCTAGGCCTACAAGATATTTAAGCTAAAGCATATTTTGGGCTATTAGATATTTAAGCTATAACTTATTTAAGCTAACAGCTATTAAAGCTGTTTAGGCCTATAAGACATTTCAGCTATCAGATATGTAAACTATAAGATATTTAAACTATAAGTTAATTAAGCCATGAGCTAAATAAGCTATAACCCCAGGATATTTTGAGTATAAGACATTTGAGCTATTTTCTTATTAATTAAATTTGTAACGCGCACAAGGTCACATCGAAATGTGAATCTGAGGCGCGGATATATATAGTCAGTCGCCCTTTCCGTTTTATGCTGTCTTGCTTGATTCGCCTCTTGTCTTACCAGATTTCGCCCCTCGCTTTTCAACCGCATTCACACTTTGAATTCGGCAAAGTCTGTTGTCCTACAAGCCTAAATATCGATCTAAAACTGCGGAATTGACATTGGTTTATATATCATTTTATGTACACATTTTCTCTGTGGGCTGATTTCTTTTTGATATATCTCTTATTTTCTCTAATATTTCCTCTTTTGGAATGCATTTTGAAGATAGCCTACTCTTGCAAAATACCTATTAAGAGTACCCTACAAAAATGTGTTTTGCATTTTCATCACACTTTCAAACGTATTATGTCCATCACTGCTAAATGTTTCATTTAAAAACCATCAAGACATTCAGCGTGGAAGCCGATGTGAACTAACTGTATGGTGCTTATAGGTGACGTTGTGGCATTGCAATGTAGGAGTGTGAAACTAAATGCGCAGAATGTGAAAACTGCCTAGCAGACTATATATTCTGAAGATCAACTCACCGCTAATCAGTCGTCGAAATTACGACCTTAATTGCGCTGGTTCCCTATTAGGCTAAACAGATCGGGAGAGGCAGAAGAGGCGGCATCAACTTTGGGCCTCAGTATTCATAGGTAGAGCAATCGCGGGTCTCTAAATTTTCTCTTAAAATGCACCTCTTCTGAATCTGTCTGCACCAAAATCATATATAAAGCCCTCGCAAGTTAATTGCGGGCCTTGCCCGGTTCCTAAAAATGGCCTGGGCCTCTGCGAATTTCTACTCTGCCCTCTCCTCTTGGCGGGCTTGTGGAATGAAACGCTGTTTCGGCCAGGTCTTTTCTAGAAAAGTGATGTAATTATCTAATTATGCGTGGGTTCAAATCGTCCGAACTGTCATATGACTGGCACGCATTCACAGCTAAATAACTGAACGCAAGAATCACCAGTGCCGGCCTTAAACAATTTTGTGCTATAGGCAAGGATAGAAATTCCGCCCTTACTGGGTTCAGTTTTCTAAGAAAAATCTTTAATTTCTATTTATTTTGAAGTATAAATCTAAAATATGAAAATGTGAAATTTTTATAATTTTATTACAAGTCTTCAACACAAATTTTTAAATTTTGACAACTTTATAAAAGTTAAGAGTTTTCAATAGGCCTATAGGTAGTTGATTTTAAGAAGCCTTTTTTGCTTTAAAAAGTAATGAAAAAGAAATGTTTGAAATGGTATGTTTATAAAACACTAAAAGTATTTATTAGTTGATTTCATGAAAAATATGCTTTTCTAGCTTTTGCAGAAGCAAACTCTTGAATTATTTCGGTCATATCCAACTCTTCTGCAATCGTGCTCTCTATAGATATGGTAGCTAAATCAACCAAACGATCCTGAGACATGGTAGAACGAAGATATGTTTTTATGAGTTTGAGCTTCGAAAAGCTTCTCTCTGCACTCGCAACTGTTATCGGGAGTGTAAGCAAAATTCGCAATGCCACGTACACGTTTGGAAAAAGAGCAACCAAGCCCATTCCACATGGATAGTCTAATATAACTCTGGGGCTTGATTTTTCAGTAATTCTTCTTGATAAAGCAAATAACTCATCGCACAGTTCTGTTGCATTAATGTCTGCTGAATCCTCGTTTTCAGATGTTAAAGCTACTTGAAGGTCCATGCAATCTTTGAAAACTTCTTTTTTATCACATTTCTCCAGTTTTTTAATGTCATACAAAAATCCAAATAAGTCACTGTGAGATGTTAACTGCATAAATCGATCATTAACTGATTGAATTGCGGTATCCAATATCTGGTTAAAAAAATTTTCTCTAAAATTCTTTTCTGGCTCAAGAATTGGATCGTCTGGAACTTCATAGTCAAATTGTCTCTTTCTTCGTCGAGATCTTATCTGTATTTCCTTAGGGAAAGTGCACTCAATACCAAATTCTTCTGCCAATGATTTAGCTGTTGTAATTGCTTTAGCAAAACCTTCATCTGTTCTGTAATTTTGGAGCATAGTTTTAGTTCCATTCAATTGTTGAATTGATTTTTTTAAATCAAGATCTTTTTCTTGAAATGTTTTGCTAGATATATTGATCTCAAATAAAATATCATACCAAATCACTAATGAACAAACAAATTTGAAATCGAGCATTTTTTGTGCAATTCCCTTAGCTTCTGCACGTGACTGGGTTCCATGTTGTCCAGTAAGTGAAACGTCATCAGCAATTGAAACGAGTGCATCGTAAATTTCAACTGTTTGGTATCGAATTACCTTCACAGCATTAACTCGACTTTCCCAACGTGTTGCGCATAACGTTTTAACAGTTAAACCTGCAGCTTCTTTGTTTTTGACATGTTCTAACAATACATTCCAGCGATGTGTTGATGCAGAAAAAAAGTGTATATATTTTGAATTAAATCAAAAAAACGTTACTTCCAAACGTTACTTCTTCACTGCTTCCAAACAACAGTTTACGGCATCATTAACTACCAAATTCAATGAATGTGCATTGCACGGGACAAAAAAGGCTGTTCGATTTAGCTCTCTAACTCTTGCTTGGACACCATTATGTATTCCCCGCATGTTCGCTCCATTATCGTAGCCTTGTCCCCTCATATCATCTAGACAAATTCCAGAATCTGATAGTTCTTTAAGTAAAATTTCCACCATACTTGCAACTGTAGATTTTTCAAGTTCTACGAATCCAATAAAATGTTCATTGATAGAAACTTCTGAAGGTTTGTCAGTAGTTGCTTCATTTGCTGTAACAAATCTAACAATCATTGTCATCTGTTCTTTATGACTGACGTCTGGTGTGCAATCGAGAATTATAGAGTAATATTTTGCATTTGCTAAATCATTTATCACTTTCTGTTTTACCTTTTTACTCAAAAGTTGAATAATCTCATTCTGAATATTTGTTCCTAAATAATGGTCATGAATTTCATCTGATTTTATACGTCTTATATGTTCTTTCATTATCGGATCAAATTCAGCAATAACTTCAACAAATTTCAAAAAGTTACCATTATGAGGCATATATAACCGATCAGACTGCCCTCTCAAGGGTAAATTTTGAACTCCATGTACTCTGACCAAAGATATTATTCTTTCTAATACGTCTTTCCAATGTTTTGCTTCACGATTTATAAGGCGCTGATTCAGGTCATCAATAGTTTTATTATTTGCAATACTCATTTTTAGTTCTTTCCAATCATGATAACTACTTAAATGATCTGGTGATTTTTCATGCTACTGCAATATACTTGACATATTTTTCCAGTCACAACTGCCATGTGTTGCTAAGGCAGATTTACTCCTGTTATGTACTTTGCAGCAAAAACAATATACCTTATCCACTGACGTGGAATACATCAGCCTTGGCCTTTTTAAAGTTTCTCCGTTAGCCAGTTTGCGTGTATAGTGGTAATTAGAAAATTGTCTTCCACTTTCATCTTTTGGATAACCAGACTCTAATTTGATCTGCTTTGGATCATGCTGAATAAAAAACAACGAATATTATCATTTATATCTGGCCATTTACCAGGATCCTCCATTATATCTGAATCTAATTTTGTTAAATTCAAACTTGCATTCCCATGTTCATAAGTAGGATCTTCAATTTCTTGCACTGCCTGAGCTTCTGCCATTTCAATGACATCAATGTCGTCAATCTCGTCTTTTGTTGAAAATATCTGAGGAATGAATTGAGACTGTGAAACCTCTGCTGAAGAACACGGCATGTTGCAATCAACATCACTTACATTTGATTCCGATGGTGATATGTTCTTCCTAATGGTTACTTCGTTAGAAACTGAGTTATTTGACAGTTCTGACTCTTCATCACTACTACGCAATTCATTCTGTTTTGGTAAAAATTTAAAAATAGATCCTTTCTGTGATTCTATGAACGATTTTTTTGCATTCCTTTTCTTCATATACTGTGCTCCAGATAAACGGGCGCGCTTTCCTGTGTTAGCCTTGCCCATGATGGGCAAAAACTGTAAAATTAGAAAATACATGAATGAAACTGTAACTAATTTTCGATTTTATTTTTATTATTTAATAAATATTAACTATATTATTTATTTTCCGATATTTTCCATGAAATTAAAATATTAAAAAATAAAGAAATAGTGATACCTACATAAGAAAGCAGACTGTCAGACCCAGACAGACATCTTTGAACGGAAGTGACCAAAATATTGGTGTAATAAGTTAAGTTAGAGTGTTAAACCACGTGTCACGTGACTTTAACAAATTAAATTTGCCGCCGCCATTCTGAGCGATTTCGAGCATAACGGTACACTTATTTTATTCTACACTTCTTCAAATTCAATTTTTTCTTAACTGATGAAATTATAGGGCGCGAGTGGCATCATAAAAAGTGATATTAGTAGCACAAAGCACAACAAATAATTTTCATAACTTAAAAAATATTTTTAAATTTTAACTTTTCATAATTATATTTTTCATAATTTTGCCGCCCCCGGAATAATGCCGCTCTAGGCAGCCGCCTATGTCGCCTATGCCTAAAGCAGGCGCTGAGAATCACCTCCCACATAAGTGAACACTGTATTCGCAACATAATCTAATGTTTCAGTCATAAGAAAGAAGAAATTGAAAACGATGCCCGTGGAACAGAAGTTCAGGATAGTATTCAGGAAGATTAACAAAAGGCAAATTAGAATGCGGATAGCATTAACGCAGCAGCTCAAGAAATTAGTTCGTCAACAAGTTTCAGCTAATTTTAATTGTTTGCATAGACTTAGAGAAGTCTCTAAATTTGATACCACTTAACAAATGGCAGCCACCAGGCTACCTAAAAGGCGCTACTCTGGGCTAAAACGTCTTGATCAGAGTTGTCTACGGGTCGGGTCAACCCGCGGGTCGGGTCAGGTCACGGATATCTGTAGAGCTGTAGATTAGGATGGTCGGGTCGGGTCTAGACCCGGGCGGGTCGGATTGGGTCGGGTCCTAAACCCGGACCCATTTCGACCCACCAATTTTTTGCGGAGCTTAATTTTCAACTCAGTGTTATTCATAATGTTAAACAGTTACAATCAAATAAATTGAATATGGCGATGGAATTCATTATCTCAAAAACGTAGGGCAACACCGGATTTGTTCCTTTTTACACCGAACTCGGCTCCAGCTGTGGTATGGAATAATCTCTCATGAATTTTTGAAAAAAACTAAAGGTCAGCAGATTTATTACAAGCGTGTGAGTTAACTCATGATTCATTATAATAAAATATTATAGCGATCGCTCTTTATGGGTCTGACACGTAACTGGACTAGACACGATGAGATATGTCAAATAAAGCAGTGATACGTGTTATGATATAGATAAGCAGCGCATAGGCATTTAGTAGTCTTGGTTGCATGCCCTCAATACCTCGAGTGGTAAGCCTTATATTTTATGTCTCACGAATATCAGAGAAGAACTTTATAGGCAAATAGGCAATATATGATGGACCAAAACACAATGATGGCATCTTTCACAGGCTGCATTTTACAGGCTGCATTTTTGACGTAGATTAGGCCTATGTTAACACAACTAAAGTGCACACAGCGTCAATATGTCTTATATGCCATCTTAAAGCACTTAAGCTTCACTGACAAACATCCGTGTAACATAAGTGTGGATCTCAAAACCCGTGCATGCTATTATACAGGCTATTACTAGGGCGTTGACGATAATGTTATAACAAAAAGGTGGCTAGTTATTTGTCTAACATTAGGACATTGCTTTGGATTATAAACTAAACATGGTTAAACAATTTATAGACTTAATAATTTATGTATGCTTCTTAGCTTCTTAGTAACAATGGGCATTACATTACAGGTATATCTGTAACCTTCGAGTACCTAACGATGTCGTACCACTCTATATATAACGTAGCTAAGATGTTGAATGTTTATCTTGCCTGTCTTTTTCGATCTCACTACTTACCTTGTTGAGACGTTAAATAGCTCCATAATCTTAGATAAATAATCTTAGATAGGCCTATCTTTTGTGCGAACCAGACATTAACTATCAAAACATCCACGATAGACTGGAATATAAACTGAACTTCCCTTTTTTAAAAGAAAGAAAATCCTTGTTTAATTTTCCGACTGTCTTAGGCGGCAGCTGACTCTCCTGTGTACCATTAGTACATCTCAGGCGAATCATTCCTTATGCGGTGTGTGTGCCCGGCCGGTGGTGGGATCTATTAAATTTGTAATTTGTGAAGTGTATAATAGCGTGTACCACCCTGCCTGTAATCCTTGCCCCACGGAGGAAGGGTGTCTTTGGAAATGCTACCTTTGTACCATGAGTATACCCTCCCCATGGGATTATAAAGCTGAGAGTGCATCCTCTGACGATGAAGAGCCAGACGTAATTGAAGCAAATAAAGCAGCGCAACAAAATTTCAAGGGATTGTTAGACATAGGCCTTGAATTAGAAGTGTTTTCTAATGAGCAAGATTCGCGTACTCTCCTTAATAATATTGACACTGATCCGGACCATAATTACTTCATAAACCCTCAATGGTCAAGCCCGTATACAACTTTAAATATAAGCCAAGTACAGAATGTTGAATCAAATACAGAATTTTCAGTCATTCACATTAACTGTAGAAGTATGATTCATAAATTGCAAGAGATCCAAGATATCCTGTATTCTTCTTCTGCTGCTATTATGGCGCTCTCTGAAACATGGTTAGACTCTTATAACGAGGATACAATATGCATACCGGGATACAAGTTTCAGCATAGATCTAGGATTGGCGCGCGAGGCGGAGGTGTCGGGTTCTTAATTAGAGACAATTTAAAATACGCGCTTTGTAGCCCCACTGGTTCTAAAGTTCATGTCATCTAAGAAAGCCTATTTATACGTGTTCACTTAAGCAAGCGTTCTCCTCTGCTGGGAGTAGTGTATAGGCCCCCGGGTCTAAGCATGAAAGACTTTAACACCGATACTGAAGAACTACTGACTCAGGCTACTAGAACTGCCAAAGAGGTCATACTTCTAGGTGATTTCAATATAGATCTATTAAAAGTAAATGACCACACAGAGACCAACGAGTTCTATAACTGCTTAACATCCCACTATTTTATACCAACCATTAATTGGGACCTGTTGCGAGAAACATGTGGCAGAGGTGATCCAAATGAGGCTTATGAAATATTTATAAAAAAGAACAAGGATCTTTATGATAAATCCTTTCCAAGCAGTCTTCATTCTTATCATGGCAAACATAAATATAAAGCAGCCATGGATGACTCCAGGATTATATAAAAACAAAAAATAGGCTCTATTGGAAATATTTGAAATTGTCCAGTGAACTTAATATGAAGAAATTTACTACATTTCGGAATAAATTTAAGTCTATTAGATTAATGCAGAAAAGAACTATTACGCCATGGAATTCTGTAAATACAAAGACGATTTAAAAAGACAGGAAACTCATTAGAACAATTATGAAGCAGAGGGGAAATGATTCCGTAATTCAATCATTGAAAATTAATGGATCAAGCACGGAGGACGCTGAAATCATGGCAAATGGCCTTAATATGTATTTTGTAAGCATTGCTGACTCCCTTGCCAGAGACCTGCCGGACCCTCCTCTACCTTTTGAGAATTTCCTACAGGCACCAACGCAAAATTCGATGGGCTCCTTCTGACTTCAGCTGAAGAAGTCATGAATATAAGCCGAGATATTCGACTTACTCATAGTAAGGGGATTGACGATATTGACCCGTATATTGTCATCCCTAGCATATATCACTCATTGCTGATGTTTTGGCTGACCTTATCAATTGCTCCTTCATGAGTGGGGTGGTCCCCCAATCGCTAAAGATTGCTAAAGTAGTTCCAATTTTTAAAAAAGGAGAAAAGGATATTCCTGCTAATTATAGATCCATATTGGTTCTACCTTTCTTCTCCAAATTTTATGAAAAAATAATGTACGACAGACTTAATAATTATGTGAAATCCTCCAATATCATCTATAAATCGCAGCATGGCTTCCAATCGGGGCATTCCCCTTATATGGCTTTATTAAGTATGGAGGATATGAACTCAAAAGAAATCTCTATTGGTATATTTCTCGACCTCGCGAAAGCGTTTGATACTGTAAACCATAACATCCTGCTAAAAAATTAGAAAAGTATGGTATCAGAGGTGCCCAATTAAATTGGTTTCATAGTTGTTTTGATAGCCGCTCCCAACGCGTTATCAGCAATGGCCACCTATCTGATAGTGCTATTATTACTTATGGTGTTCCACAGGGCTCCAACTTAGGACCGCTCCTTTTCCTTCTTTATATAAACGACTTAGCCAACGTGTCTTCAATTTTATTCTTTATACTGTTTGCAGATGATACTAATATGTTTCTTTCGCATAAATCATTGGATAAACTTCTTGATAATATGAACTTGGAGCTATCAAAAGTAGCCGATTGGTTTTGCGCCAATGAGCTCACGATCAACCTGGATAAGACAAATTTCATTCTTTACAGTTCTAATAGGTAAATTTGACCAAAGGATCTAAACCTAAGTCTTCACATAAAAGGCACACCGATTGATCAGGTTGAATCCGCCAAGTTCTTTGGGGTATATGTCGACCACCATCTATCCTGGGCTGTACATATATATCATATTGCTAATAAAATAGCAAAAAATATTGGTATATTATCCAGAGTTTCCCGCATTATCCCTAATTCCATTAAGCTCCATTTTACACCATACCTTGATTTATCCATACTTAACCTATTGTAATTTAATTTGGTCCTCAAATTATAAGTTAAGGCTCACTAAACTAGTGGTGCTACAAAAAAGGGCGATACGTTTGGTTGCGGATGCCCATAGAGTTGCACATACTCACCCATTATTTAAAGATTTGCAGCTTCTAAAATTAGATAAAATAAGAATTCTTCAAATAGGTATATTTTTTTACCGCTATGAGCGCGGTCTACTCCCATCAGTGTTCCTAAATTATTTCTCCGTGGGCTCCGATACCCATGCCTACTGCACAAGGAACTCCCGCGCTTACCGCTATGATAGAGCCCGAACAAATCTCCGTAAATTCAGTCTCAAACCTTCAGGTCCGCAGGTCTGGAACGCTATTTCGCTTGAAATCCGTTCGTCCATCAACCCTTACACGCTTAAAAATAATTTGCATACTTTTTTAATAAATGAAATGGCTCGATGATATGATTTCTACAACTGTCAAACGGGGCAGTTGGTCGCTCGCTCGCTTTTGGTCCACCACCCGTCGTCCGGGCTCACAAAACGCTTTAGTTAAGTTAATTTTTTAAGATTCTGTTTGGTCCTGAGGGTTAGTTGGTAACATGTTTGCGTTTATGACTGCCTAATTGTTTCGATGATCCTAGCCCTCTCGAGTTAGAATAAGGACTGATATTGATTGACGTATATCTTATTACTTTTTCCTCTTGTTAATTTCAGCTACTTGGGTGTCCCTGCTAGCGGGATTTCGATCCCTTTTGGGGTGCCTTTTGTAGCCTATAGTTTATAATCTGTACTGTTTGTTAACTGCATGTACCGTCTGCTATGGCTGCAATAAACGAGATTGAATTGAATTGAATAGTTATATAATAATCATGTGTATAATTTTGGTCAAATTTGACAGTTTTAAATTAGTTGTGCATGAATCTAAGTAGTTCTATAGCTCATATAGTTCCACAAAAGCGCTAATCGCAAACGTAACAGACGATAACATTCTGAAACTACGAAAAATCATACTCACGCACCACCCATTATCTCTCTCTCTCTCCATTATTAGGACTTGACACTATACTGCCTCCAGAAAGGATGGCTATACTCTGATCTTAATATCGACGGTGTCTTGTTTTTCCCCAGGCAACGTGCTGCTCCGACAACGTACACTGTTGTCCAAGCGACCACTCGTGCAACCCTGTTAAAGGGGAATGCGTGAAAACCATTAACAACGTCACCACTCCCTGGGCGAAGAAGGAGGAGGCTGCATTCAGCTCTGAGAAGACGAATCCCAGCAGCAATAGCCTCGTCTGTCCTGATCATGTTTCAGTATGTGCAGGCACAGCCAGTTGCTGTCGTACACAAAGCGGGACATTCAACTGTTGCGGGTATCCAAACGTAAGACACGAAGCTCTAACATCTTCGTCATCGTCGTCATCATCATCATCGTCGTCATCATCGCCATCGCCATCACCATCGTCATCATCATCGTCATCGTCATCATCATCGTCATCATCATCGTCATCGTCATCATCATCGTCATCATCATCATCAGCAGCAGCAGCAGCAACCTAGTAGTTTTCTGTTATCCAGTAACTTTTTCTTTCATATTAGTTCTATTTAATTTATTTACTGCGTTGAGCTGCATTTGAGTGCGAAATCGAATGCATGAAATTTCAAAATTATCTCGAAGACTGAGTACTGAAGCCTGACGCACTTATAATCAACCATCGAATTTACGACCTTAATTGCAACGGTTCCCCTCAAAGAGATCTCGGGAATATCTGTCTCTGTGAGTTCTCTTTCAGAAAAGTGAAATAATTTGCTAATGACTGCAGGTGCGTTTGGTTCAAGAGCGTGACACCGCTCGAGTCGTAATTATGTATGCCATTGTATGTAAACATTCATAATTAATTGACCATGTTATACAATTACTGAATGCAAGGATGCCACTGCTATTTTTGAAGCGCAATGATAGAAAGGATTGAGACAGATGGCTGTGGAGTAGAAGTGCGTGACAGTCCTTATTATGTGAAAGGGAAAATGAGAGGAAGACGATGGTATCCTAAGCCATCCAGACCAATGTAACGCCACTGGAGTCAACTCGACATATTTCGGTCAGATGATTCCAATTCAGTTAAGAGACTGGTGGTTATTTCGGCCTTCGATGAATCGAACGAACCTAGCGTTATAAAATGTCTTGCCTCGACGTCAGTCCTAGACTCATATGTCACACAACAGGATGAAACAATAGGATGAAAACCAGGATGGAACAATAAGATGAAACAACAGGATGAAACAATAGGATGAAACAATAGAATGAAACAACAGGATGAACCAATAGGGTCAAACAATAAGATCAAACAATATAATCAAACAACGGGATCAAATAATAGGACCAAGCAATAGAATTAAAAAATAGGATCAAGCCTATCGGTCAACAATGTTTTGGTCACAGAAGTAGCTGCCAAATTGTGTCTTACAAAGCATTAGGAAGATTTGGATATGCAAACATGGAATGTTCTTCTAATACGGAAGATCCTCTGAAGAGCTTCTTTCCTCCTAACGTTCGTTCAAAATAGCACATAATGGCTGAGGTGGTCTTTTTTTGTGACGTTAAACTTTGCGCCCATCATGTACTGTAATATTTAGTAACAACATTACTCACGTTTGCTATTTGCAAAATGTTACTTACCAAAATGAATAGGAAAGCTAGGATATATATCAGTATAAATTTGAATCTCTTCTCCTCGCATTTCTGTATCTTCCATTTCTCCATGATCTGGCGTTGATTTGGTCTTTGTAAACATCGCTTTTGCATATCACCGACCATTGACTTCTGTCTTGCGTATAAACACATTGGCGCTATATGAGTTTTCTGATTATTCAAATGTTATAGATACACATTGTCTAATGAATACTGAATAGTCAGATTTCTTGTAGGATGTTTGCTGTGCGGATGGACTCAGTTGTTGTCCGCGCTGCACTATCTGTGACCTTGTGAACAGAAAGTGTATTAGCGGCTTTCAAACAACCGACTGGGCGTCGCTAACTCCATCGGAGTCATCTGTTACGACGGCTTCTATGAAAATTCCGGCTAATGAGGTCACTGCCAGCGACTCCAAAGAACAGCTGCTATCTGACCCGCTAAGCGTTGTCTGGTGTGACCTTTCGCACTACTGCAACGATGGATATACCTGTTGCTGGCTGCCCAGCGGCCAGTGGGGGTGCTGTCCTCTACCAAATGTAAGCTCAATTATTAACTCCATGCAATAGTAGGCCTATATGATATTAGGGAGCAAATAATATGACAAAAACTAGGAGATGCTAAAATGACTGACTGTGGACGATCAAAGTAGCTAGGATTGAATAATAAACCAGTAAATATTTTTAATAATAAAAAAAATTCATCATTACCTGCTCTTCTTTTCGACAGTTATAATTCAATAGCTAAATTATAATGTGGCTAATAATGTCAATATATATAGATAGAAGATAGATATTTAGATAGAAAATAATATAAATAAAGGTCTTGAAACATACCTGTGAAGAGTAGGCTGCAGATAGAGGGGTGTAGCGGGTTATCAGTTGCCTTGCCTTACCTGTGCTGATTGATCTTCTGTGGTGATATTGCCTTCACGAGTTGAATCACTTGTGTTGAAATTGATAGCAGCCATACTATGCGCATTCTTGTAGATGCCATACGAAAGTTGGAATGGAATCAACCTACCCATGAACTTTGTTTTTGTAGGCCGTGTGTTGTCTAGGTAGCAATTACTGCTGCCCCTTTGGGAAAAGATGCTCCAGCCCTCCAGGCGCGTGTTTCTAACTGCCTCTGGATCATTCGGTGACAGCACGCGAACGACCTGGGCGTAGTTCATTGCGAGAAATTTTTGTATTACTGCAATTCGTTTCCTTTATAGTGTGGCTTAAGATGATAACTTGCTAGTATTTGTAGTAAAGGCTAAACCATTATGCAGTTCTTGAAACACAGGACTTCAAGATGAAAGTGTGATAAGTTAAATTCTGAACACCACTTAGATAGAAATATGTTGCAGTCTCGACTGTAAAATTTACAGAGAGGAATAAAAGTGACTAAGTAGCACAGAAAGGTTGCATAAAATGTTACAAAACACAGTCTGATAGAAAAATTGCTTAGATTTCATCTGATTATTATATACCATTAATACAATTATTATTATTATTATCATTATGCTGTTATCGCCCATGTGGGCGAGCTAAGTGAGTGGTGGCAATGTCCCGAAGAGGCAGGCGGCGTTCCCACGCTGAAGAACAACCGAGATACGTTGGAACAGAAATGACGTCTCCATCGTGGGTTGTGGGTTGCAGCACTCGTTCGACTACCCAACTCTGAGATGAACTGCAGTCCTTCACTGCTCCAAGCGCCGCCGGATTCCAAGGAGATGGCTACGAAGTCGTGGGTGTTGGTTATGGTGGAATACTTGGCGATAATAATAATATAAAAAATAATAATAATGCTTACATTTCACATTGAAATTGCTATGTGCCCTTAGGCTCGCTATTCATAGATATGCATTCGTAATTAGCCTCTACAGTAATTTTTTTAGCCTCACTGCTTTGATATTAGTCGGATGTCTTTCTTACCATTATACGCTGTCAAATGGTTAGTGGACTTTTAGTATAGAATTGTGTAACAACATTTTATTCACTTAATAGAGCATCGATTTAATTTGTTTTTGTATTTTTGCTGAATGACGTAATCCAAAACTACAGAAATAAACGCGCTGTACTCAGACTTTATTGAACATTGGTAGATACCACATGAATTTAGTTAGATCATGTTAGGTACATTTGTATGCTCAGGTAATGTATAAGGTAAGACAATGAATGGGATCGCGCGTCTTTATAGATGGCGTAATCTGAGTGAAGAGCTAAATTATAATGTCTCCGAATAAATTTATTATAATGGCTCAATATCACGTAGCCTATATATTTCGCTATGCTGCAGTCTATGTTTTTTCAAGGCAAGACGTCGATATATATTATATTAATAATATTATCATTATTGATCAGCACTTCTATTGCGCCAGTGTCTCATGCCAAGTGCATCAATCGATGGCGCATCAAATCCACACCGCGATCAGGTCAATTCTAGGAGGTCAGAAAAATATAATATCTTCGTTTAATTTTTAATTTAACAAACCGCTCTGTGATAACACGTCCAGTATGAATAGATAATGACAATTTATTATTACAGGAGTCGAGTTTAACTGTATGGCAGCTATGCAAGGCTTCCAAAGCACCATCACGTAATACATATGATTTACCCAACGCCATGGCATAGCACAGCATAGTATAGCAGAGTCAGCCTTCGGAGATACGGGAATCGAAATCGCTTCCTTTGCTCTGAACGCCAATGTCCTAGCCCTTACTCTCTGGACCCAACCCTCGCGCCCCCAACGATGTACCCACTTAAAACGCTAGAGGGCTTTGCATGTTCGCAACTACATTGGGTGACGAGAAAGCTTGGAAGGCTGATGATTGGATGGATTGTAATACCTTTGGGGCGCCAAGTAGAGGAGACTGGAGCGGTGATATTGATAGAGGAACCGAGAATAGGGAGATTGTATGGTATACAATTCAATTTCAATGTTAAGGGATAATTTTAGAACGACAACTGATATATACTCTTACTCGATTCAGAACTGACATTTAAGTCATTTGCAATAGAAGCACGAGATGAAGTGAAGCTTCACTCCTAATGAGATCACGCGTCACAATTGCAAGTTTCATGAGTGAAGGCGAAAAATGCATCAGATGCAATGACTGCGCTTTACAGGATACAGCCTATTTTAAGGAGATCTGCTTGTCCCTCGCTACTAGAATACTTTCCTTATTTTCAGTCGGTGGTCAATCCTCGTAGACCCGTCTTACTATTTTCCTATATGGGACAGTTCAACTTAGGTTACTGAACTTTTGAAATGTTCAGTAGGTCTAAAACACTTTAAAAGTTTGGCTGGTTGCTGTTGAGCGACACCGTGTCGTATAAAAAGATAATTTTTGTCATTCTCCTCCTCTATCAGGACTTGGGACTAGCACAGAGTACACAGCAGGTTACATGCTACAACACGATCATGATGAGGGCCTCAATTAAAACGACAATCATAGGCTAGAAGCAAAATATTGAAGTTTAATAACGAATTTAGAAGTGGAACCTATATACCAGACACTTCTAAAGTCAATCGTTTAAATGTAATTTGTCAAAATTATGAAAGATTAGTCAGTATGCCTAGGCCAATCTATATATAGGCATAGTAAATGTTCCGTTTCTGGATATGTGTGTGACACTATGTTAGTGTTGCATCAGTGTTGACAATACAAGTCATTTGACTGAATAGGGTTGCATGCAGTTGTCGTCTCCGTCGATAATCCGTCCATTCCGCTTTGGCTGCGTGGGCTGAGAACCGGGGGTTAAACGCAGCATCCTAAGAGCCCTGGACAGCAACCGGTCTGAAAGACAATAGACAGAAATGCACGCCTTATATTTTATATTTTTTATTTCTTTATTTTGAAATTTGATATCGTCCTTCTTCCAACATTCTTTGCTCAGAAGTGCACACGACTGGACGGCGCAATTGCAGTTGTAGTGTGCAGCAATTGTGCGCGAAGTAATTGCTCAAGGTCATTACATAGTGACGCCTCGTACGCGGGTCGAACCTGCTCACTCAGCGCACACCGAGCGTTACGGGCCGGGGAACGGACAAACCTTCCCCCCGGACAAAAAACCCCTCAGAGAAAAACACCTCAAAGTAGGACAAAAACCCCTTTTAAGAATAACGTGTTTTACTGTTACAGAACCTTCGTCTAATGGGTTTAATGCGACTGTTCTTTATATATATGTACATGTATATATATATATATACTTCTATGTGTCTATGTGTGTGTGCGCAAGTGCATTCATGCATGTATATGTATATGCAAATTGTGCATATAATCATATGTATGCATGTATACATTCATGCAATTAGTGGTAAATGCAGCTAAATCGTGTTACGGGTAACAAAATAGTTCACATGTATACCTGGGTCAGACTATATCTTGACCTCTGGTTTGTTTTTTGACCATGTTGCTTCTTTGCCTCTATAGAGTTAGTTGCACTACTTTAACCCTCCGAACCAGAGCTAAATGAACACCGTGCTCAGGCTGATCTTCTTCTAAGTATGGTTGCATGAATGCGATATAGCCGTAAAACCAGAAACCAGTCAGCCATGCATGAAATCACAAACCAGTCAAGCAGAGAGGTAAAGATCACAGAAAGCAGCATGCACTAAAATGCAGGTCGTAACTAAAACATTCGAGGAATGCAGAGTTGCGCAGATAGTTTAGTTAGTAAAATTAGTGTGTAATTAGCAATACATGCCTCGAGGCAGCAAGTATAACGTCCGATCTCGCTTTTGCAGCAGTGAAATTGGGTTCCAGGACATTGGGTACCATCTGGACAGACCTCATCCGACGGTGCGGCGGCTTCGTTGGATCTGACAGAGGCTGACAGTTTCTTGGTCCAGGGCATCGTTTTGTCGACTGTGGCATGAACGCATTGCCCTCTGCTGGCGTCACAGTAATAGCTTTGTGGACAACAGTGTATATTGTCGGAACAACAGGTTGCCTAACACCAGCAGTACACAATAATAAAACAAACGCTGAAAACAATAGTCGAATCAGCCGCGCAAGATATTCTGCTGAGACTTGTTGACTCAAATTTTAACTTAAAGAATAACCCAACTATGGTATTTAACATAATTTATGGCATTTTCAAAACCAATCATCCTTTACTAATAAACAAAAAACCTGCAACGACTTCAATCGGAGCTTAACTAGCAACCATATGAATTAGTTTTATGACAACTTTCCGTTTCAACTCGGCACTTTTAAGACGTGTAATCAAGAGAAGACCTGCATTGTTTTCAGCTTATTTGTTGAATGTCAGCTCCTCTGCCACCTATTGTAATTGTAATTACCATAATTTGTATAGCGCCGTCAGTAGCATGCTACTTCTAAGGTGCTTTTCATGACATTTCGCTCCAGATTATAGTACTAATTCTCAATATTACAATGAAACTACGATTTTATCTGTTTTTTGAAGGCAGGGAGGGTTTTGGTTTCCTGGATGGCTACAGAGAGACTGTTCCAGGCACATGGGCCAGCGACCCGAAAAACCCGATCGCTCGTCTTGGTTCTTGGGACAAGAACATCGGTAGATTTGAATGATCACAGTCGCGACCCTGCTGAGTTCATCTGATACTGGTCTGATGTGGTCTGCAAGATAACGTGGCGCACAGTTGTTCAGGCATTTGTGCATCTATCAGTTTATCAGTTTATTAGGTCTATAACTATCTGGTATCTCAGGCGACCGGAGTCGGATCTTCCATTGGCAAACTCTAGACAACTCCGCTGACACCACGCTTGTGAATAAGTTAGTGCACTGCGATTAGCTTTAAGGAAACGCTTAAGCTATTCCGAGTTTACGATTAGGCTTACGATCATATACACTCATACTGTCATAAAATGCTAAGATACAATTGACTTCTTAATAGCTATATTTAGTCCCTTCTAAATATTTGGTTATCACCGCTGAAGTTTAATCGGTGCTTACATCCGGATAAGGACAGCATCCCCATTGACCACTGGTCAGCTGACAGCAAGTAGAGTCGCCAGGGCATTGCGTGGTCTCATCTGGACAGATGATGATCTCAGTCTTCGTCTGACTGACCGCGTAAACCAACTTTCCGGCATCAGTGACACCAGATCTCAGCGTCAGCATCAGCAGCATAAACGAAAACGTCATCATGGTCTATCACAACGGAGACAAGGGGAAAACGTTAAATTATAATGACTTGTCACAGTTTGAGATTGAAACGACTGTCAATTCTTACCCTCAGACCATCAAATGCCTGCTGCCTCTTCCTTCTCTGATGAACCTACTTACTGACATACCTACTGAACGGCAATATATATATATATACATATATATATATACATATATATATATTGCACCCCTTCCAACGCTGCTCGACGCATATCATCCTTGTCATGGATGCGTCGTTATTACACACACACACACACACGCTGCTCGTCAGTCATAGCAAAACCATGGAGCAATGAAAAACCTCTCCGGGAAAATTTTGTAGTGCTGAGTGTAGCCACTTACCTAAAAGAGCACAACCCTAAGCCCTGACCCAACCTCCATATGGAACTTGGAGAGCAGATCTGTCATCTATCTAGAATATCACCAAGATTTAATTTGTAATTTTGTAGGACTTACGAGTTTTCTGTGATGTTTGTAATTGATAATGCATATCGGAATCACGTTTTCAAAACCTGATTCAACTGCTTGTATGCCCCCTCAGAGACCCCAACCCCATTTTTTTATGGGCGATGGGCACTCATTCCAGTCATTGCTGGAAGATGTTGCTACTGGCCCGCCATGATCCATCACAAAAATGAGATGCCTTCCGTGGAAGCATAGGCCTACAATATAATCCTACAGTTAACTAATGGTGACATATTAATTATTTATTTATTACCGAAAATTGATACCGCCCTTCTTCCAGCATTTCTTGCTCAGAAGTGCACAGACACGCCTCGACGGTGCAATTGCAGTTGTACTGCAGAGCAATTGTGTGCGAAGGACTTGCTCAAGGTTCCTACACAGTGACGCGAGAGTCGAACCCGCGCGCTCAGCACACACTGAACGTTACGGGCTGACCGCTCTAACCAAGCGGCCACCGTGCCACACGATGAGTATGAGTGCTATGCTGGACGTAATCCTATATAGGCCTAAACTGCATAACTGTAAAATAGCAAATTAAGGATCTCAGTGCGGCAGCCTGAAAATGATATGGGTTAAATTACAATGTTAAACAACCGCGTCCCATGAGATCTCGACCTCTGTACTCTGGCCGGTTGCATGGTCTATTTAACCAGCATAGAAGACCGGAACCGATTATGCGTGACTGAAGCGCGAGGTGAGATGCCACGGAGTGCAGACACGCTTGGCTGAGCAGCTAGGGCGGCAAAGCAGAAGTGGTCTTGCTGCAGAGGCGTAAGATCAAAACCGGACCAGTGCATCACTAAGCAGGTCTCTGAGATCAATGCAATTGGCAGTTGTACATACAATAAATGTGTCTCTATAAATATACAACGTAAACTTTGTACTGCCTAAGCCTAAAGTATGCATCAGCATAAACACAGGCAATGTATTAAGGCATACACCGCACAATTATGAATACTAACATGTGTCTAGATTTAAAGTGTGCTGCATAACTGAACTATTTGCATAAATGTAAGCTGACCATGCAAGTGTGAGAGAAAAACAAGTGCTTTATAACAAAACAATTCGATGATCTGAACATTGAGTGAAACAAAATGCTGATCTCACGTTTTAGTTACTCGAAAGTTGATAACCTTCATTTGTCATTGTTTCATTCGTCGTTTTTTAAGCAAAATAAAAGCATGAAACAAACTGAATTTCTATTATTGTCATCTGGAGAGAGATTACCTAATTTCTCTGAAATGTATTTTACATTGTGGTAAGTTACGTAAGTACGATTCAACTTAATGTCGAGTTGGTCGTATAAGGAATAACTCTGCCAGCAAGGTCAACACTGGAGCAAGAAGGGGAAGTGAAGGGGAAGGAAAGAGAAAGTCAAGGGTAAGAGAAGGGCAATGGGGAAGAGAATGTAAAGAGATGGAAAAGAGTGGCGTAAGAGCGTTGTCGTTGGGCGACACTCAGGCAATCGATTCAGTGTAATTATAAATTAATAATCACCACTTCAACATGAACTAATTAAAGGCTTTCGTTGTGCTGGCCGATATGGATTTGCTCTTAATGGTAACCTAAGTGCTACAAGTGGGCAAGTAATATGCTTCAAACTAGAAGATACGCCACGTGGTGAGCGCACGCACACACGTTTAGCCATATCAACCATAATATAGTGCAGATGTGTAATGGCACAAATCCGTCGATATGAATAGTCTGCTGAAGAGGAAGCAAGGAATAGGTATACACGCTGACAGTCATTGGAGAAGTTAAGAGTAAGATCCTCACAGACATGCGTGTACTCTGCATTATAGGTCGATCCTTTGCTAGCCTGTTATTATCTCACACAACAGTACTGGAGCAAATGAGAAGGAAGTTTTATGAACGCATAATTTATTTCTCCTCAGTCTCCTGTCTTTTTACGATGAAAATATATTATCCCTAAAGTACCCCGCGTTTGAAGTAAGCTAATTAAAACATGCTCATAATAACGAGGTCGAAGGTTTCAAAAGGCGATATATAAAAGCCAGAAGAGTTGGTTGACTCACGTATCTGAAGCTGGTTGTTGTCTTGGATATATCTATGGCTGGATGTTTCTGAGCGGGAACGCCTTCACGAGAGCTGACGGAGACGGTGACAGGGAGTGAACAGGCCGCAGTCGATCCTTTTATAATGAACGCGCCATCAGCATTTCTCTGTCTAGTCTGTTTCAGACCAGTTTCTCCGCGTAGTTTCTCGACTTACTAATGACCATTGTGGTTTTTCATCGATTAACATTCCTTTCGACAAAGCAACTTCCTGTTCGATGTTTTCATACGACAGTGCGAGTGGATTGCTTCCAAAGGTCTTATTTCGGGCTAGCACAGTCCATACACGGGGAGGGTCGAGACCACATGTTTGCTTGGTATCTGTACCGGAGTCCCCCGTGATTCATTAAAAGAGCCCCAGGCCATACAAATGCTCTAATGCACACCGTGCACATTGAAATTTACATAAATTATGGCGGAAAATGTGCCAATGGAGCTTTGCTTGAACACTCAAACACTCGGGACAGCCTGCAGAACCGCGCGCATATGCACACGGCAGCATCAGAGGCGTCACTTCCCTACGTTTCACTCTCAAGTCGTTTCTCGCCTATAGGGCCTTCACCTAACGTGAATATGGGCTGCCAGCCTGTCACGGTCCCCTAAATATATTCATCCCAATATCATCATTTTATTAATTAATCAAAATTAATTAAATCAGAGAACAGGACATGCGAGTGGCTGCATTTTAGCAACAGATGACGACCGATTCTAGTTAACCGACTGTAATAATACTTAACGGCCTTTTACCAGACGACATTATAATCAGTCACTTTTTTGCACGTTCTAAGTTTCGCTTTGGGCGCCGTGGACAAAAAACTTGATTAATTGACACTAATTAATCAAACGGATCACGTATTAATTATTGAATCGTTTTGTCCACATTTGCATGACAGGACAATAAGTTGTTGATTTCAAACACTAGACCTATCTATGTTGTACAAATTTTGCTTTCCGCGAAAATATAATATGGAAAATATAATAAAACTTCAGACAGTTCTCGTTTTACATTTATTGGTGAACAATGCACCTACAGGCGAAAGAAGTGGGCCCCTAATAGTTTCCAATCAGACTCCATATATTACCTCCCTACGCCGATGTGCTTGCCCATAGCTAAAGGTGTATGAATATTTTTATGATAGCAAAGGAAGATCGACAGACCTAGCAATAAATAATATTATGGCATCCCTAACCATCAGTCCTACGACTCCTACATGGAAAGGAATGCGATTTGGCATTTGCGTCGGTATGCAGAAGTAAACCAAGGTCGAATTGCGAGAATTTCAACAATTTAAATTACTGCAGGTTTCTTGGTTATCGAATCTTTAGATTGCAAAGCGCTAGAGCTATATTGCATCAGGACTTTTGTTTTTCCTAGACTTCTTCAGTTACACTTTGTAATATAATTTTATAATTAAGCGCTCAACTTGAGATCCTTAACGCTTAATTGTGCGGTCATAGATTTGTTTGCTACTTCTGTTCTTCCGTAGAATGTAGTCTATAGGTTGAATATTGGCGTAACATTATGATAGCTTCAGTTACACTTTGTAATATAATTTTATAATTAGGCGCTCAACTTGAGATCCTTAACGCTTAATTGTGCGGTCATCGATTTGTTTGCTACTTCTGTTCTTCCGTAGAATGTAGTCTATAGGTTGAATATTGGCGTAACATTATGATAGCATTCGACTATGATGGCATATCGATAATAACCAAACTACTATACAATCAATCAAGTCTTTTGACTATGGCAGAACAAGCACAACACACTATACATGCAACTCTTTATAGAAACAAAAGACATACAAGTAGGTCTATATATACGAAGGCCTACTGTTCAACAAAATAACAGGATAAACTTACAACTTCCAGAATAGGTATTGAAAATGTGGCTTTTGGATAGTGAACATTTTCCATAATGTAAACCTTAAAGCCCATCGAGTTGGTTAATGCCTTGGAAGTTATCGCAGTTGATGCTTTTGGAATTCGTTTCTGAAGAGTGGATTTTTGTTCAGCCAGGACGTGTTGAATCTGTTAGCTAGTCTGAGAGAAAAATTAAGGAAGGGTTTATGATTTAACTACAACATAGTATTTTAGTTCATGGCAGAAATGAAACCGTTTTGTTCAAAGTGAAGTCACTGAACGGAACACAATGAACCGTTCAGTTTTCCTTGTTGACAATGGCTTCAGTCGACTCCGTGGCAGCAATGGTTTTCCATTCAGCGGTCTCAAAACCCGGAATGCAAGCGAAGACACGGGCATCACAGACGGAACAACGAGGACAACAATGGTAGCCATCGGCACAACAGACATTCTGAAAAACAGTTAAAATCATTTATTACAGGCCTAGATTATGTAAACAAGCAGCATTTTAGCGAGTTGGCGCCCTATGCAAAATTATTTTATGAGGCCATATTACTGCAGTATCTGTTCAAATGACCATTTGAAAATACTTTAAGTTATTAAGTAGTTTATTTGAAAATAATTTTCCTGTTTTGTCGGCAAAATCTGCAATAATATTTTCATCACGAAAATTACGAAGCTCCTTCCTGTTCAATCGATACAGTTTTAGGGGCCCCAAAGTCTCCGGGATTGGCCTACTATGCGAACGCATACGCTGCGTAGACTATGTCTAAAAATCACCCTGATGATAATATATTAAAATAAAAAAATAAAAAAATATATTACGAGCCACAGACATCAAATTTGATTTTATTGATCCATCCACCTAACACGTAGGTCATCTAAAATACTTCGATCAAGTTTTTAGGCATGTATGATCCATTTCTTAAGCATCCATTAACGATTGGGTTTCTCGCAATAACAATATTGTAATAGGACATTTATAAAGCACCATACAAGAGATACCAAAGAAGAGAATGATCTCTCCAAGAAAACATGAGTTGTTGCGGCAAATGCAATTAGATTCTAAAATGATGCCTTGTTCCAAATAGGCTGCCTGTTCAATTCAAGTATACCCATAGGGCGTACCGTTAATTAATGATAGTATAATGCACTCACACGTATCGAGAAAGACGACGCATAAAGTCATTGTACAAAAATGCACAAAGTCAAAAAGCAAAACGAAGACACGAAAGGAATGGATTAGCTCACATTTGGGTAGTTGCAACATCTGTATGATCCGGTGAAAGTCCTGCAGCAAGCACTGGCTCCAATGCAGGTAGTGCCATCAGGACAGATTAGGTTCTCTGGCGAGGCAGCATCCGTAGAACTGACTGGGGCTGACAGTTTCTTGGCCCAGGGAATCGTTTCGTTGTTAACGGCCTGGATACAATGCTGCTTCAAGCCATCGCACGAATAGCCTTGTGGGCAACAGTGAACGTTGTCGGAACAGCAGGTTGCCTATAAGACACACTTCGTTACAGTGTAAATTATAAACTACGCCACTGTTTGCACTCTGACAGCGTCAGTCCCAAGCCTGGATAAAGATGGAGGGCGAAGCCAATGATCAATGTTATCACACAGGGTCGTTTAACAGACCCTACTACTACTCTAAATTACATATGTCACATACAACATAACGGGACACATTCGTTACAAGAGTATGTTACAAGCAACAAAAGTTATGAACATATACTTGCAAGTGTTTGAGCACGAAATAGTCGGTTTTTAAATAATGACACAAATGAAAGGCTTTGAATTTTAGCAAGTGAGGGAATTAGTTTGAAGAACTTCTGTAGAAACGCAAACTGGTCGAGCAAACTGGAATCCGTTTCGCCATTGAACTACACTCTGTAGCTGATCTGCTTTACATTACATTACACGAAGCGGAGTAATTGCTTACTCGTCATGTGTAGGTTAATTAGTAGGTTGGCCATCCTAGAACGTCAATTTTGAGGCCGGGAGTTCGGGTCCTTTCTACGATTAAAACTTCTCCAGATATTCATCCACAAACTCCCTCAGAGAAACTTTGCTATGAAGCAGATGTAGCGTCTCAAAATATTTGTTTGGAGGATCACACGCCCACGCCAAGTATTTAGAAAACTGGTGACCCTTTCCCCATCAGCTGAGACTGAGAAAATGAAGTCGTTAACACTTTATAATGCCTACAGCTGCCTCTTGGTCATGGAATTAACGACAAATTGTCTAGTACTTTATTTTAATTTATTTGATAGACAATATACTCACGCTAGTAAACGGGCAACACCCCCAGTTATCGCCCAGTTTACAGCAGGTGTGACCAGCGGAACACTTTGAGATGCCATTGGGACACACGATGCCCTCAGATGCCAGGATCGGTTCGTAGGTCAATTTCCCGGCATCTCCCACTCCCACCATCAATGCCAACAGCAGAACCGGAAAAAACATTTTCTGTTGACACAGAAAAATACATAGAATAATACTCTACAGAAAATAATACTCTCATGAAGATTTTACAAAATTCTTACATAATATTAGGAACAATATTAGTACATGTACAATTGTACATTGTCCCTGTAGAGACAGCCGAAAAGTAGACTCACTGAAGATAAAGACTTGTTTTTAAATAAATTATCGAAAACATTAATTATAATGTAGCAACAATTGAAACACGTAAAGCTGAACAAATAGGCCAAAATAGATTAAATACGACTTGTCAATCCCAGACGATTATTCAACAGGAAAGCCGGTGTCAGAGAAATTAATTCGATGAGACCCACAATGTCCCACATGAAGTAGAAGTTCTTCTGATGCTATAGTCACTTTCTAATCTAACATTCCTTATCTACCTGTCACTGTAGAACATCGAACGAATGCTTTACAATGTTGTCCGATAGTAAATTACTTACAAAAATACATAGGATGGGCACAGAAACAACCAATCTCCGTTGATGCAAACTTGGTGGGATGGAGCGGATAACTACCACCCGATTAAAGTCTATACTGATAGGCCAGTATACAAAGACAAATGTTGCATACACATCAACCCCTCTTATCAGATCCTACATTTTGTGAAGTGTGTGCAAACAACCTTATTTG
The DNA here is from genome assembly GCA_959347315.1 of Bimastos eiseni. Taxonomy (NCBI): domain Eukaryota; kingdom Metazoa; phylum Annelida; class Clitellata; order Crassiclitellata; family Lumbricidae; genus Bimastos; species Bimastos eiseni. The sequence goes on from OY365815.1 coordinate 18,682,700, forward strand.
GATTAGAGGGATCCGCGGTTAATTATCGGACAACCTTTGCCCGCTGGGGGACAATTTAATATTAATTAGTTGAAGACGGCAAGACAAAGTCAAGGTAGAAAATAGCAGGTGTAAGGTGATAGTTGTTGGCTGACTACGTTAGTACTAGAGGTCTACGGTTTGTATACTTTTGCTACCCAACCAGTACCCGTAACCCAGGACCGTTTCCCGCACCCGTGCCTACCCAAAATTACTACCCGACCCGTACCCGCAACGTCATCTGCACGCCTTCTTGATTCTTGATGTCGGCGGAAGCAGTATAGGAGAAGGAAGAAAAGGAGAAAGAAAACTAGTAGGGAACAAACGCAGGAGAAGGGAAGAGGAAAAGTAGCTGGAGGGAGAGGAGGAGGAAGAGGAGGAACAGCGAAAGTTACAAGAGCAGAAACAGAAGGAGGAAGAAGAGAACGACGGAAGATGGTGGAGGGGAAGAGGAGGAGTCTAGGAGAAGATGCTTGAATATGGTGCACTCGGATTTCGGATGTGCCGTTTAGTTTATATAATTAAGTCTTTGATGATTCAATATTCGCCTATATATATATATAGGTGAATATTGTAACTATGGCGCTATGTAACTCACGACGAAGTCGTGTATGAATAAAGCAGGCTCATACGAGGGCACACCCAGTAAAAAATAGGTCTATAGAGACCTGTCCCCCTATAATGTAGCCTACTAAATAGCATCAACCAGTTGCTTAGAGTAGAACAGCTTGAGCTTACTTACATGACCTGAATCAATTCGAGCGATTACTTCAGATGAATGGTGACTCGACCGATGTCTACAACCGACCGATGTGCACTGGCAACTGATGACGACAGATATGCGCATAGGCCCTTAAATGTTCTTTGGTTTGTGCTCTCCGGTTCATTCTGTTTTCTATTCAGGTTCACATGATGATCACATGATGATGGCTCACAGTTGGACTAGGAATATGCATCAGGTCTCACTAACAGGTGCGCTTATGAAGTTTAAACGGCCTTGACAGTCCCAGTCAAGCCATCGTCTGTGGTCGACAAATCATGAGACTCGGACTTCCGCATCAGAGATGGGTGACATAATTTATGAAGTTTAAACGGCCTTGACAGTCCCAGTCAAGCCATCGTCTGTGGTCGACAAATCATGAGACTCGGACTTCCGCATCAGAGATGGGTGACATAATTTATGAAGTTTAAACGGCCTTGACAGTCCCAGTCAAGCCATCGTCTGTGGTCGACAAATCATGAGACTCGGACTTCCGCATCAGAGATGGGTGACATAATTTATGTAGCCATCAGTCATACAAATATGAGGAGAAAGGGACATTGGGGTGGGCATGAGGGCATAATTTATGTAGCCAGCAATCATAAAAAATATGAGGAAGGAGGGAAATTGAGAGGGAATGAGGGCGAAAGGAAGGTAGACAGATAGGCAGCTAAGCAATGCGTATGGCCTACAAAATTTGCCATGGATACATCAAAACAAACGGTCAGACGGATGAGTGGTGCAGTAGCACACACGCACACACGCACACGCGCCCATACAAAATAAACAAACACAAGCAGGGCCTACACACACACAGACACAAAATCACACATACATACACACATACATATATCTACATACTAACATTAACGTTATCGTCCAATGTTCTAGCATAAAATTATATATTTATATATATACATATAATTGTATGTGCATATAAAATTTTCCAATCCGGTGAGTGAAGCTTTATATAATATATGTGATATTTGAGTCTATTTATTATGATGCTCGAACCTGGTGAGTCAAGTTCTTTATTTAGATAACTAGTCAGCTGGGGACCTGTATGTATAAAGTCCTTACAATGGTCAGGCAACCGTTTGCCAGTATGATTGGGCGAACAAGGTTCTTGTAAGCACTTGAATAGAATCATGTTATTCAAAGGATTCAAGTAGCAACTGGCGGACGTGTGTAACTGCCACGGGATCATTCGGTGACAACACGCGAAAGACCAGCGCACAGTTCAATGCGAGAAATGTTCCTATTACTACAATTCGTTTCCTCTACTGTTTGGCTTAAGATGATGACTTGATAGTATTTGCAGTGAAGGCCTAACCATTAAGCAGTTCTTATAACATAGAAAGTGTTATAAGTTGAATGCTGAACTCTACTTAGATAGAAATATGTTGCAGTCTCGACCGTAAAATTTACAGAGAGGAATAATAGTGACGAGTAGTGAGAAGAATCATGATTAGAAACACAGAAGGGTTGCATAAAACTTTAATAAAACATAGTCTGAGAGAAAATTATTAGAAAAATATTTTGTATGAGATGAAATTACCCCTAGGCAATACTACTAATACTGATACTACTTCCATTATTGCCACTACTAGCCTGTACTAGTATACTGCTACAATTGCTGCTCCGAATACGTATACAGATTATAATGATAACACTAATAATATTAACAAAAATAATAATAGTGATATTAATAATACTTATAATTTCACATTGATTTCACATTCATATTGATATTGCTGTTGCCCGTACTTATATATATATATATTCATAATTATATGCTTCGTAATTCGCTTTTGCAGTTATTTTGTTTTACTTGACTGCTTTTGATATTATTCGGATGTCTTTCTTACAGTTATATGCTGTCAGATGGTTAATAAACTTATCGTATAGCATTGTACACTAATTTATTCACTTAAATGAACATCGTTTAAATTTGTTTTTGTGCTTTTCTTTAGCGATGTATTCCATAACTAAAGAAACAAATGCACTGTACTCAGACTTTCTTGAACATTGGTAAATATCACACAAACATAGTCGGATCAAGTGATGTATGCTACGGTAATGTAGTGTAAGACAATGGTTTCGCGAGCCTTGATGAAAGGCGTAATCTGGAACCCTATCCCCTAATGACGATTTATCTGTAATGCCTCTGGGGTTACAAGTAGAGGAGACTGAAGCGGTGATATTGATAGAGGAATTGAGAATTTATGCAAATTAGATGGTAGAGTTCAATTTAGATGTTGAGGATTGATTTTAGAACGATAACTTATAAACTCTTTTTCGATTTATAACTGACATTTAAGTCATGAATAATGCAATCGCGAGGTGAAGCTTCATTCTTAATGAGATCACGCGTCGCAATTGCAAGGATTAGCAGTTTTCACGTGTGGCTGCGCTTTGCAGAAAATGAGGATCTGCTCGTCCGTCGCTACTAGGGCACTTTCCTTAGTTTCAGTCGGCGATCAATTCTCATAGACAAGTTTTACTATTTTCCTATCTTAAACAGCTACAATATAGGTTACTAAACTTTTGAAATGGTCAGCAAAGCAGTTTTGATGGTTGCTGTTAAGCGACGCTGTGTCGTAGAAAAAGATGACTTATGTCGTTCTCTGCTTTATCACGACTTGGGGCTGGCACAGAATACACAGAGAGCGAGAGAGGTTTTAGTAAGCGAAGACGTATGAAATTATCCAGAAGTACATGTTGCCTCACGATCATACGGTGAAATGTCGCTGGACCAAGATTAGAAGCGAACTTCTAACAATTTTTTGTTACGCGCTTTCGTGCAAGATTCATTTTGTTTAGGCGCGTTATAAATGACAGTTTAATAATAGTAATATTAGTTTTAAAAGATGTCATTCCTCGAGAAATCGAAGAACTATAAGTTTCAAACAAATTTTACTTCTGATAATTTATTGGTTATCTCTACTGAAAATTAGCATGTCATAATTATAAGATAACTTCATTAAAGTTTCTTACATATATATGGTTCAGCCTACATGTAAAAGCTCTAAATGATATTTCTAGGATAAACTGGACATTTGCTAACAGCCTTAAGTTTGAAAATCAGATAATAGAATATGTCTTTTTAACTGGAATAGCCTGGGTACCGAGAAAACAATCACCTTTGAGGCTTTGACGTTGGGTTAACAAAGTTATTTGACCTTTGTTAGAACCTGTGAAATTGATTTGACTGCGTGTATACATAACAACCGACTGTTTAAGGCCTCGATTAAAATGACAATTTTGGACTAAAAAGCAAAATATTGCATGAAGTTAAATTACGAGCTGAGAGAAGTGGAACCTACCAGACGCTTCTAATGTCAATCGTTTAAATGTAATTCGTTAAAATGATGAAATGGCAGTCAGTAGGCCTAGGCCTAGTAAATATTGCATTTCTGAATATCTGCATCATGACACTATGTTAGTAGGTTATGTTAGTACTGCATTAGTGTTGCCGATACAATATGACTGAATAGTATTGCATACGATGGCTTCTCCGTCAGAAGAGTCCAGTCGCCTTTGGCTGCACAAGCTGTTAACCTGGGGTTAAAGACAGCACCCTGAGGTCCCTGAGCATCACCCGGTCTAAAAGACAATAAACAGAATTGCATGACTTGTGCGTTTAATATTACATGCATGGATTTATGTGTGCTTCTGTATAAACGTGTATGTATTTGCATTTATATATGCATATAATTATACATATATATATGTGTGTGTGTGTGTTTGTGTGTGCAGTCATATACGTATGTATGTGTGCATGTATGTGTGTGTGAATGTATGTGTGCACGTGTGCATGCATGTATGTATGTGCATGTATGCCTCGCACCTCCCACCTCTAAGTAGTTTCCCTTGAAGAGGCGCTATATAAATTATTGAAATGAATGAATAAATGAATGCATGTATGTATGCGTGCATGCGTGTATGTATGTATATTATGGTAGAACTTCAGCGCTTGTCACGATTAAGTCGTACTTCGGGTATCAAATAGTTCACAGGCGTTCACAGTTATGTCTGGCTCAGACTGTACACATCCAGACCTCTGACTTGTTGTTGGCCCTAGTTGCTTGTTTGCCTCTTGAGTCAGTTGCACTACTCTATTGCTCCAATACAAAACGCTGAATAAAGAGGCAAGTCTAACTAGTCTCTAGTCTCGAGATCTGAAGAACTACGCAGATAGCTATTAAGTAAAATTGATGTGAAATTTGAAACGCGTACATATGCGAGAAAGCAGCAGGTATAACGTTCGAAGACGGTCTTGCAGCAACGAGATATGGGTCCAAAACATTGGGTACCATCTGGACAGACATCATTCGACGGTGGGACGGCTTCGTTGGATCTGACAGAGGCTGGCAGTTTCTTGGTCCAGGCCATCGTTTTGTTGACTGTGGCGTGAACACAGCGCCCTACGCTGGCGTCACAGGAATAGTCTTTTGGACAGCAGTGCACATTGTCGGAACAACAGGTTGCCTAAAACCAGCATTAGAAAATGTATGAAACAAACGCTGAAAACATTAGTAGAATGAGGTTTATAGCATTTCTGCTGCATGTCTGCGAGCTATAGGCCTACCCTAGAGTGTTATAGTCGCATTCTTGGCGCAGTCCGCGAATACTTGATATAAAGAAGCATGGAATTCTGTACGAAACAAGGCGTTTATAATCGTTCTACTCAAACGGAACATGTATTACAACCAACAGCCGCCCAAGATATTCTGCTTAAACTATTTTGACTAAAATTCTAAAGAACGATCTACTTTGGTGCTCAATTTATGGAATTCTAAGAATCAGTCACCCTTTTACTAATACACGATATACCTACAACGACTACGAATCAAATAAAATTAGCTAGCAACCATATAGATAAGTTTTTATGAGGACTTTCCGTTTCAACTCTACACTTTTGAGACGTTTTAAAGAAACCCTGTATTTATATTCAGACAAACTTGCAAAATTTGAGCTCTTCTCTCATCTCTTTAGTTTTTCTGACAACCGGATGCTGATACCACGAAACGTTTGTGAACAAGATAGTGCCCAGCCATTAGCTTTAAAGAAATGGTTAAAATATTCCGACGCATACGATTATGCTTTCGATTATATAAACTCATATAATGCTAAGATAAAATTGACTTCTTAATATATTTGTAATATATTTAGCCTCTTCTAAATAATTATGTGGATATCATGGTCTGTCACAACGCAGACAAGGAGAACACGTTAAATTATTGGCGACACAAAAGTTCGTTCACCGTTTTCAAAATGCGTTTTCCCCGTAAGGGCTTCATATATATTTCTGATATTCTGACTTTGTCATTGCATACATAATTCAAATGAAAGATACTAGTACACATTTGGTCTTGATACGTTCTGTAGTTGCCATTATATATTACAAAATTGTAAGGATTTGTAAGAAATTGTAAGGACCAGTTTCCCGAGAAAAAACTGCCAAGCGGTACAGTTTGTTCATTATAAAATTACTGCAGCACAAAATGATCAAAGCCTAGGGGTCTTGTCATGAGTTAATACAGATCTGCTTCTAAATATTCGGTTATCACCACTGAATGTTAATCGGTTGCTTACATCCGGATAATGACAACATCCCCACTGACCACTGGTCATAGGACAGCAAGTGGAGTTGCTAGGGCATTGCATGGTCTCATCTGGACAGATGATCATCTCAGTCGTCGTCTGACTGACCGCGTAAACCAACTTCCCGGCATCAGTGACACCAGATCTCAACGTCAACATCAGCAGCAGAAACGAAACCGTCATCATGGTCTAACACCACACAGACAAGAGAAATTGCTTTTAGATTATTATGATCTATCACAGTTTGACATAGAAACCACTGTGAATTCTTACCTTCGAACCATCATATACCTGCTTCCTCCTTCTCTTCTTCCTCTTCCTTCTCTTCTTCCTCTTCCTCCACTTCCTCTTCTTCCTCTTTGTCTTCCTCTTTTTCTTCCACTTTTTCTTCCTTTTCTTCTTCCTCTTCTTCTTCTTCCTCCTCCTCCTCCTCTTCTTCTTCCTTCTTCAACTTCCGAGAATATCTATGGATGATGCATAGGCAGTGAAAATGATCTTTCAGTAATATTTTCCGAAGCTCAATTTCAAAGCCTATCAACCGCGTCCCACGAGATCCCAAACTCTGTGCTCTTCTGACCTGTTGCATAGTTTATAACCACTATAGAAGCTCTGAACCGGCGATGCGTGACTGGCCGTGACTAGCCGTAGCGAGGCAGACACCTAAACCGCGAGGTGAGGCGCCACGGAGAGCGGACACTCTCATCCAAGAAGTGAGATAGGCGCCGCATTAGGCCTTGCTTTGACGTGAAATCAACAACATCACTAAGTAAACCTCAGGCTAATGCAATGGGGAAGTTATACATAAAAGAAATGTGTCACTAATCGCTAGTATAATCAACGTAAAACTGTATAAACTGTATACACGTAATGATTGCATCAAATGCATATAGAGATTCAATGTGAACAGACATACCCTGTATAATTATTCTAAATGTTAACATGTCTAAATTTCGCGCCTTTGCTCAACAGAATCACGAAAGAAAGACTGTTACATATGTTTAATCAAAACAGCAATGGAACATCTTGCACAACTAAATTTGTTAATTGGTACTTTAGTCTACTACTCGATAACGCTTGTGTCTTAGTGGCATTCTCTTTATCAATTCACCGTCTACTCTTGCAGGATTATTTTCACCGATAAGCAAAATCATTTTTGCTAACCGAGCCTATAAATACTTAAGCTAGTTTTCATTCAAGATGCCTTTTTCATAAACAATTTTTAAAATTATTTGTATATACTGGTTAATCGATCAACGAGCTAATGTAATCATTCAAAGTGGAAAATATATCAACAGTACAGTCTTATACGTAGACTACTATGCGTGCGCGTCAAAACCTCGCAGCAAAATAATTATGTTCGTCTAATGCGCGCGCCGTCAAAAGAAGCTGCGTCCGCCTTGTCCTTTAAGGCTGTTAAAACTCATTCATAATTATATACATGCAGGCCTTAAAATATTAGGCCTATATGGATATAATTATGAATCTCTATTTATGATGTTTAATATAATGAGACGCCCTGCTGTAAAGTTAAGTTCTGCACCTTTTAACCGGAGGTTCGCAGGATTGAATCATCTACATCAGGCCACACTACGCAGCGACAATGTACTATTAATCTGCGATGAAAACAACGGGAAACCATCTCATGAGTGGCTAAAAGCCAATGGACCTGTCCAGGGGCGGCGATCTCAAGGGGGTTGAGGGGACAAGCCTCCCACCTTTTACGGAGAGGGGACAAATCATACGTGTGTCCCCCATATTTCCTACCCATCTCACTGGGTACCCCCCGCCACCTGTCAAACGAGATCGCCGCCACTTGACCTGCCCTCTGGCAGATATATCTCATCATCGTAATGTAACAGCGCTCCATATCAAATTTGGTTGCAAAGTAACTAGGGTAGATAAATTTAGTTTCATTTCATTCGATGATCTGAACGTTGTGTTATCCACAATGCCGAATTCAGATTTAAATTTATCCTGTCTTAACGGAAAACGTTCACAATCGGAGTACATTAACTTTACTTATCATTGTCCCATTCATTCGCTTTTTGTATCAAACTTAAAGCATGAAACAAATAATTTAAAATGTGGTACTGTGATCTGGAGAGTGAGTTATTTATTATAAATGTATTTAACATCGTGGTTAAGTTACGTAAGATATCGTACAGGTAGGACGTATGGACGGTTTTGGAGATATCGTACGATTCCACCTAATTTCGATTTGATCGTACAACGAGCAGCGGCCCTTAGTGTAGTGGTGAACACACTGGCAAGCAGCGCTGAGAAATAGAGTTAGAGACCAGTATCCCCTACGGTTGACTTCTTTCATTCTTTCGCAAGGTGGCGGCGTTTGTTAAAAATGAAGATGTATAGCGTAATGGGCGCCCTGCGTGGACGCCAACGGTTACCTTCGACTCCTGTAATAACTCGTCATCATTCGCTAATACTGAACATGTAATCATACTACGGTCTATCAGTTTCAAATCAAACAAAGATAGTTATTATTGTTAACAACTCTGCTAACAAGTTCAGCATTGGACTGTGAAGGGAAAGATAAGTGAAAGAGAAAGGACGAGAAAGAGAAGGAAAGAGAAAGAGAACGGTCAAATTCGACTTCTGTAATAACTCGTCATCATTCGCTCATACTGAACATGTAATCATACTGCAGTCTGTCAGTTTGAAATTAAACGAAGTTTATTATTATTATTATTATTATTATTATTATTATTATTATTATCGTTATTATTATTATTATTATTATTATTTATATTATTTTTAACAACTCTGCTAGCAAATCAACATTGGACTGAGAAGGGAAGGAGAAGGGAATGAGAAAGAAAAGGGAATGAGAAAGAGAAGGAAAGAGAACGAGAAGGAAAAGAGCGCAGTAGTTGGCAGACAATCAAGCATTAAATTCAGTGTAATTATAAACCAATTACCACAGCTTCAAAACAATCCATATGGCTATGTTGTTACTAGTAGCAGCAATATCACGAGTAAGCAAAATAAAGCACTGAAAGCTGGAAGCGCAACCAGTGGCGGGTGCACTCACACACGTAAAGCCATATAACCCATTATTATAGTGCAAAATTAATGTGAAATGGCGCAAATCAGTCGATAGTACTAAGCTGCTAAAGAGGAAGTAAGAAAGATTTCTACATGGTGACTGTCACTGAAGAAGCTGAGGCCCTCACAGACCTACTACTGTGCATTGTTGTAGTAGGTCGACTACTTGCCAGTCAGTTACTACCTCACATAAAAGTTCCGGAGAAAATTAGAAGGAAGTAAATGAGTTAGGAACACAACATCTACTGTTACCATGTTTTGATGAAAAATAAATATTGATCCGATAATGACCAGTGCTTGATGTAAACAAATATAGAACTGAAAACAGGCCAATATAATAACGACGTGGAAAATCGCAAAAGGCGCCATATAAAGTCACACGATTTGGTTGACTCACGTATCTGAAGCTGATTGTTGTCTTCGATGTCTCTATAGCTGGATGTCTCTGAGAGGGAACGTTTTCACGAGAGCTGACGGAGACGGTGACAGAGAGTGAACAGACCACAATCGATCCTTTTATAATGAACGCGCCCTGCGTTTCTCTTTCTATTCTGGTTCAAACCAGTTTCTCCGCATATTTGCCTAACTATTATAATGACCATTGTGGTTTGTCATCGATTTATTTCCTTTCGATAAAGCAACTTCCTGTTCGATGTTTTCAAACGACAGTGCGAGTGGATCGCCTGCAGGTGATGGCTTATTTCGCAGTCCCTAAAATCTGGCTATACGGTCCATAAACGGGATGTTACTGGTGAGGCCCCCATTCAAATGGACAACAGCGGAGAAGGATGTCACCAGATGAATTAATTGAAGATTTAGGAGGGTCGAGTCCACAGGTTTGCGGAGTCTGCCTGATTCCTACGTATCGGTGCCGCAGTCCCTCCAGTGAGTTATCAGAAGAGAGCTAGGCTTTAAAATGCTCTGATGCATAATTTTATATGCCTACTCCGCCACTGTTTGGACCTTAACAGTGCCAGTCCCAAGCCTGGAGAAAGGAGGAGGGCGACACCAAATCATCTTCGATATGGAACGGTGTCGTTAAAAATCAGCATCGATAGGCCAGCTCGTTGGTGCAGACATGACTATGACTATGACTAATAAACTTCTATAGCGCCGCCATAATTACGCACAGGGCATCAACCGACGGCGCACCAAAACAAATTGAAAATTCGGTCAAATCCAATAGGTCAGTCCTAAGAGACATACAGTCCATACAGTTCACATACAGCCGTTATAGAAAACCAGTGCACATTGAAATTTACATATGGCAAAAATCCTGATGTTTGCCTTGACCACTCAGACACGCGGACAGTTACTGAAGGAACCGTGTGTGTATGCAGCTGGCAGTATCAGAGGTTCAACCCCTCGCGTTTCAACCTCCGGTCGATTCAATTCTAGGGCTTTCCCCTACTGAAGGCCTACATGTATATGGGCTGTGACATTGTGAAAAAACTTGATTGATTGATTGACATTAATTAATCAAACGAATCGCAAATAAATGACTCACTGGGGATCTCGGCGTTGCACGGGTGAGACAGGTTTTTCGGCCATGTATGTAAATAAATAGTGTTTATATACATCCTGTATAGACACTGATGCGTACACAGTACATACCCACCTGACCGACTGTGCAAAAGATGGCCAACTACTGTATGAATGCTACCTGTACGATAGCTCCCAAATCGTCCATTCATTCATGACGGTGTAAAAGAAGAAGAGGTGTGGCAGACAGACATGTCGGCAAATGTGTAGGAGGTGTTTCGTCGACTCGCTTCTGGCGACTGAAAAGGAAACTTTCCTTGGGAGGGTCCTGAGACATGTCTATCGCCCTGCAGACCAGGAAGACGGCGTCCGCGGGGTTCACAAACCCCTGCACTGCGTGTCCCGGGTGTTCCCCGAGCCAATGGTGAAGGTTTCGAGTCAATAGCTCTAAAGCTGTGCAAATGCATAGCCGGACAAACGCACAAAATCTCTTCTTTATATACATATATACATATATATATGTATATATATTGCCTCGCTTTGTCTATTGCTGATTAAGGGAAAATAATAGAAGAAAACCACTTCAACAGTTCTCGTTTTAATTTATAATTATGTGAATACACTTGCAGAGGTGAAAGAATTAATGGTTTCGAATCAGACATATCTATTCCCTCAGAGATTACGCTGATGTGATTTCTCCTAGCTACAGGTCTATGAATAATTTTACGAATACAAGGGACCATCGATATAATTATTATGGCAGCCTCTAGTTTATCAGGCCAACATCGAAGGAAATGCATTTGGCAGTCGCTTCAGTACGCAGAAATAGAACAAGGTTGTATAGTGACACTGAGCGACTTATAAACAATTTACACGGTTTCTTGGTTCCTGCACCTTTCGGTTGACAAGTTTTCGCCTTATAGTGAGTCGCAGGACCCTCAGGGATTCAGCTTCTATAGCTACACTTTACAATACAATTTTATAAACATGCACTTTATTTTAGCTTGCTCTGTTGCTGATGGTGACCTGATGCTTACTTCATGAAGCTGTAGAAGTGTGGCTATAGCCTGAAATCTGCCTAACTTTACGATGACATTCGGCAGTGATCGCATAAAGATAATAACCAGACAATTGAACAATTAATCACATATTTTAACCATGGCATAGTAAGCACTAAAGACTACAAGCTACTCTCTAGGAACTGAAGATCAACATATACATACAGTTTAACTAAATATTAGGATGAATTTAAAAGTCCAGGATATGCATTGATTATGTGACTGCATGGTTATTGAAAGTTATCGAATTTGATGCAATTGGAATTCGTTTTTATGAGGAGTAGTTTGTTCTGCCACGACGCGTTGAATTTTTTTTCCGGATCCTAGAAAAATCGAATGTTAAACGAAATAAAAGCCTTCAACAGATTGCTTTAGTTCATGGCAGAAACGAAACCGTTTTGTTCAAAGTGAAGTCACTGAACGGAATCCAATGAATGGTTGAACTCCTTCCATTCAGTTTTCTTTGTTGACAATGGTCTCAGTCGAATACGTGGCTTCAACGGTTTTACAATCAGCGATCTCAAAGCCCGGAATGCAAGCGAAGACACGGGCATCACAGACGGAACAACGAGGACAACAATGGTAGCCATCGGCACAACAGACATTCTGAAATCATTTGACATTGGTCATTACAGGCTCGTATCATGCTAAGCAGGACCGCCTTTACTAATTTGGGGCCCTACGCAAAATTATTTTATTGGGCCCTGTTACATTCACTCACACCAATTGAGAAAAAACGACACATAAAGCACAATTTATGCAAATGCACAAAACCGAGCATGTCATGGAAGAAATCGAGGAGCTCACGCGTGGGTAATTGCAGCACATGTACGATCCGGTGAAGGTCCTGCAGCAAGCACTTGCTCCAAGGCAACGAGTTCCATCCGGACAGATCATGTTCTCTGGCAAGGCAGCGTCCGTTGAACTGACTGGGGCTGACAGTTTTTTGGCCCAGGGAATCGTTTCGTTGTTAACGGCCTGGATACACTGCTGCTTCAAGCCATCACACGAATAGCCTTGTGGGCAACAGTGAGCGCTGTCGGATTAACATGTTGCCTATGTGAGCCAAACGTCGTTACAATGTAAATAACGGGACACAATCGTTACAAGAGTGTGTCGGTGGTGTCCATAAATGACATAGCGCAATTTTGAACAACTTTTTTAGCCCTTCGTCACGCGTCGTCACAAATGTCATGACCCCTCAAAAATGACGTCACAATGCTCTCCCCGAAAAACCAGATGTCCAGAATGTAATGCAAATTTTCATATAATTATCAAAAAAGTAACTATGATTTTTAAAATTCTTGAAAATATATAGTAGAACGAAGAAAAATGTAAAAAGTGAGGTTAAAGGCCTAATTATTAAAATTTTATACATTCCTCAAGATGAAGGGCTCTGGCAGAATCACTATAATTATTAAATAAATGCTTAATAACAATAACTTGAAACAATCCAAACTTTATGCCTCTCCATTCTCCAACGGTGAAGCAAAATGCTCCTTCATGGAATAATTAATGTCCAATCCATACACTCTCCATTTTCTTCGCTATATTGCCAACGTGCAGCGACTGTATGTGGCCAGTGCATTTGGGTGGGATAATTGATTCCTGCTTGTGTGCTACAGAATGGCTGCCTCACTTCCAAAGCCCCAAATTGATACCGAGTGTAAAGCAAGCAACTCAAAAAATTGGGAATGCAATAATCATAATAAGTGTTGTTAAATTGCAGTGACAATTACTGTTAGTAATGGGAAATTTGTTGAATTGAGTAAATTTCTTTAAACAAAGTTACGCATTCTGTTGTTTAATGTGACGATGTGACGTCACATTTCGTCGACACTCTCCCCTCGTCACACATCGTCACAACTCTGTGATCCTCCCCTAGGGCGCGTTACGTCATTTATGGACGGCTCCTTACCAGAGTATATAGCAACAAATTGTCTAGGTTAGGAATACTTGCAGCATAACCGGAAAAACCATTTTCTGTTGACAAAGAAAACACACAGAATACAACTCGTCAGGAGAGAATAATGTCATAAATATTAACGATAATGTTACTTAAAAGTAAAGGTGCTTTTTATATTAAAATCAACATATCGTAATCGTGAAAATAGGCTACTGGTGATCGACCGGTTCAAGAAGGCCGAAGCTAGAAACAGAAGTAGTTTTTGAGGGATGAGGACATAATTTATGCAGCCATCAATGCTGAGTCATATGAGGAAGGAAGGTAATTGGGAGGGAATGAGGGCGAAAGGGAAGTACATAGATAGACAGCCGAGCAATGGGTATGGCCTAAAAAATCTGCTTTGGATACATTAGACCAACACGGCGTGTCAGACGATTGAGTGGTGTAGAAGCACATATGCACAAGCTCCCATACAAACATTCAAGTACACACAAATTCACACGTGCACACAAAACCATATACATGTATATACATGTATATGTATACACATACTGTCACCCAATGTTCTAGCATCAAATTATATATATATATATAATGCATGTATATAAAATGTTCGAATCTGATTGGTGAAGCATTAAGTCTGTGTATTATGATGTTTGAACCTGGTGAGTCAAGCTCTGTTGTTCAGATAACTAGTGGGAACGTGTATGTATTTGGTCCTTGCGATGAGTAGGGAACCGTTTGACAGTATGATTGGGCGAACAAGGTTCTTTTGAACACTTAAACATGAACATGTTATTGAAAGATTCAAACAGCAATAACTATGGTCTGTGTTAAACTGTGTTGAAAAACCTCGGAAAAGGAAAACTTAGATTCAAGCAACCCTTAGGATGACTCACTCTTTTGTCTTATTAGTATAAGATCGTTTGATTCGCAGTTCTTACTGTAGCATCGATTTCGGCGTATATAGGCATACACGTCTGCAGCGCTTTTCGACCTTTATCAATTCATTTGTTGCGTCATATAAATAGAAAATTCTTACCAATATGGGCGCTTCTATATCGACATTATTTCACATCTAATCAAAACCTAAAGCGAAAACTTTGCTCATTTACATTTGAGTTGACTTCACAAGCAAAAGATTTATGGCAAACCAGTCGACATAGCTGGTAGCGTTTAGATTGTTGGATAACTCTTTCGGCCATTGCAGCCTTTCACTTGTAAAATTTACAAAAGTAACATATTCGATCATTTAATGATTGAATCTGTTGCTTTTTGGAGCTTGCATATGGGTTACATAGCGCTGACAGGAACGTTTTATTTCACATTTGTACTCATTTATGAACTACGGCCATCATTTCGATGAGCACTTCATGGGTAGGCCTACTTAACAAGTGCTTTATAAAGAGTCATTATGCAAAATACACACACCAAATAAAATTCTGGTCGATAAATTCAACTGCCTCCATCCACGCTACGAGCTTAGTTTAATTCTATCTCACTAGGTCATAAGACTAATACGTCTAGCATTTCATAGATTTTCTTGTGAGTCATCCACTTAATAAAGTCCTCAGTAATGCGTATGCCCTGTTTCTAGTAAAAATTCACTACGTGCTTATCTTATTGTACGTATCTGTTGCTTTTTCTGGCGAGTTATTTTCTTGCATATCATCCTAGAATACGAAGTAGAGCCACTGAAGATGGATAAGGAAAAGAAGGAAAGAAGCAAAGGCAGAGGCAAAGGGGTCAAGATAGGCAGAGGGAGGCGGCAAAGCGGAGATAGAGAGAGAGAGAGACAGAGAGAAGAAGATGAAGCAGAAGAAGAAGCCTATAGATTGTCAATGACAGTAGGCCTAACTGAGATTGGGATAAGCAGGAGTGGAGGACATAGCGAAATAGTGATGAGACAATAACATATTTATACTGGTGTTTTATTTTGACTATGGTAACAAGCAAACACTCACATTCGCATATAACTATATTCAATTTTTTTAAAATAAACTGATAAACATGCATAGTTATATACCATAGTTGAGTAAGCTCATGTAAATGTAATCGCCGTGCGTATAATAAACGCACTCCAATACGTGTTTGCGTATGGACATCGGTTGGTTTGGTAATAAAGCATTGCAAAGCAACACGGCCAGCGAATCAAAAGTCGGCTGTGAAGACTCTATTGAAGGCAGGTATAGTACACGTACGTAGCCAAGCTAGGTATTATACTTATATTAGCTATAGAGGTGCATCATAATAATCAGCCGTGTGCACGCTTTCAGCATTCTGATGCTTTTAGAAGACTTACCCATTCAATTTGTTGTTTAAATCAGATGGTAGCTTACTGTTGTCCAATTACATTTCGCTGTGGATCTATAAACAGAAGAGTAGTGTATATATGTGACATAGAGTCTATAGACTACTCTGCTTACATGTATATGAGCCTTACGCAATTAAGATAAGTTTATAATGCGCTAATGTTAGATAAGTAGATGCATTGTAGGTTATAACGGGTCAAAGGCATCAGGTAATGATAGTCTTTATTAGCTGCTTCTATTTCGATCCAAGTAATTACAACCATCAGAGACTGAAAATGTCTCCAATTGAATATTGTCATTTATTTAAGTAAACTTCAATACAAATTCGCTCGTGTTTTCAACAAAACATTATACCATTACTGTAGCCTGCTTACAATCCAAAATTATACAATGCAAAATATACAATGCCACGCAATGGAAGACACGACGTTGTCGTTTTCACAGAGCTGTATTAAATTAAAGTTGACTGAATGAATTTCACTTTAAATAGTCTCACTTTATCTCACTAAATATCTCACAATCTAACTCACATCAAGATTGAGCGCCCGACCGACGATGTCTTGGGCGAACTTTTGCATCAATTGTCACATAATAAAGCTGTATATCTGAGGTAGTTGAACCATTAAATCTACTGCTTAACATAAATAATATATAACTAAACCCACGATAGCTAGGTTCATTATTGTTCACATGGTTGCGATACCATCTTAGTCAAGCTGGTGAATCAGTACGTTTAAGATACGAATTAAGTGAACTGTAAATATCTATCGTGCATATATATATATATATATATATATATATATGAGAACTTATAATTTCCAAATTCTATACACTCTTCTAGTCGAGGTCTAACTACATTCGCCATAGAACCTAAATACATATATGTGCATATCAATTTTTAAACTATTCACCTGAATTAAAGTCAGTGCTGTAAATTCACGCGAGTCTCAGATGTCTGGCTTACAATCTTGCGATTAGGTTTCACAGACGAAACCTTCTAACAAGTTTTTCATGCACTGAGCAGTTCCTTCATACAGAGATAATGAGCCAATTAAGTGATCAATCAGATTTTTATGCTCTGAATTTTTATTGATATGATCTTTCTCAGACCAAATAAGTGAACGCGATGCCAACCGGAACTAGGAGGGCATTCTCAAATGTCCCTCCATACTTATTGGACGACACCAATAGGCCGCTCTTCTGCGCACCAGACTATGCCATGACCTCTCTTTTGCAGTGCACCAGACTATGCATGACATGACTTGTCTTTTGCAGCTTCGATTCCCACTACGACTGCTAGATTCAGGATGCTAGCTATAGACAGACGGAGACCGTAAAGCATTGGTAGTTGTCTAACTTCGTCTGACATTGTCCTGAATCATATCACTGTCCTAATACTAGAATCATATTGATATTCGTGGAAAACGAACAGTGATCTGAAGTGTGTCCCTAAACGATCAAAACAGCAGTAAGAACTTGACATGGAACCAAAGACTGGAACCACGTAGACACACCTACAGGAAAGATAACTGCGAGCTATTAAATCGTGGTGGCGGTGGTAATAATAGTGCTGACAATATTACTGTCTTCACGACGACGACGACGATGATGATTTTATGATTTTGACAGTGTCAATGATCATGATAATGGTGATGTTGATGATGACGATGATGATAATGATGATGATGACGATACTGCTGTCGCGGCTGGTAATGATGCATGTTTTGATTGTGACAATGTCGATGACCCTGCAGGACACTGCCTCTGAATGGTATTGTTCATAGATAAGTTGTTGCCTGCTTTTACTTTATACCTTGCCCGAACGCGAGGACCTTAAGAGGTTGGCAACTAGATCATTTTGACTTTGAGGACCTGGGAGATGGTCTCCCTGTCGTTTGCGTAGACCAGATAGACGTCGCCTTCCACCGTGAACGTCTCCCAGTCAGACGACGGAAGCGTTTCCATGTAGTGAGCGGGTACAAACTTTTCCACGCCCTGCCATCGATAGATGACGCTTCTTGTGGTGGTCGATGGTAGCCACGACCCATATCGTCCTGCCCCTTCGACCGCTGTTCCCGACCGACCCCCATGCGGTCCGAGTAGCCTCCCTCGCTGGGAGTTCGATACAACGATGTAGTGGTCGTCACCGATGGAAAACGCCTCCCAGTCCAATGCACTGTCGGAAAGCAAACCAAGTGAAACATCCTTCCATATACATCTTATATATGCATCCATTCGGACAATAATATGACGCGTTTAAGGAATCCTAACCCTAACCCTGACCTCTAACCCTAACCCTAACCCCTAACCCCTAACTCCTAACCCTAACCCGAACCCTAACCCCAACCCTTACCCTAACCCCCTAACCCTAACCCCTAACCCAAGCCCTAACCCTAACCCCCACATCAGACCCTTACAGGGTCTGATGTGGTAATAATATGCTTTCATAGTGGTGAACGTCTTCCAGTACAGACTATTAAAGGGAACTCTTACATGGAATCAACCTATTAAATCAGCTCATTATCAGATCACATCAAACATAATTACTTTTTTTATCGTAATGAGTTATTAAGGTAAATCAGTTGCTATCCTATATAGGATGTACAAAATTGGCGAATGTCAGACAATCTTGCCGGTAACTCCCATTTTACATTCTTCTGTAACTGCAGAACTGTCGATAATTTATGTGATATTTATATTTGTCAATCTAAACGACTCAAATACATTTAATACGCAACATGAGAGCAAGCAACCTGTGGGTTACAATGTCCTGGTACTTGGCGAAGACTTTCCTAGATTTGTTGAAGACATAGATGGATGAATTCGTGACGTAGGGGTCGTCTCTGTCCAATCCCATCGTATTGGCAACAGCCAAATAGAAGTCGTTCTTGATGGAAAAGAATTCCCAGTCGCTCGCTCCACTTGTCTAAGCCAATGCGTAAAACATATAAAATAAAAACTCTCTGTTAAAGCCATATTTTATGTTAACTTTATCAAATACTACATTGACTCAAGGACGAGAGTGTACTAAATGCGATTGGGAAACAATGCAGCTCGTCGTTGATGACGACGACGATGATGATGGTGGTGGTGGTGGTGGTGGTGATGATGATGATGATGTTGATGATGATGATGATGATGATGATGATGATGATGATGATGATGATGATGATGATGATGACTATGACGATATTAATCAAATAACGGACCTCAATCGTCTGGAAATGAATGAACTCCTCGTTCTGCCAGAGTAGGATGACTGATCTGGAGAATGAGTTGACGTCAATTGCAGATCGGAAGCAGGAGCTGGCCAGTGCCAGGAAGTGATATTCGTCCAGCTGGAAATGCGTCCAGTCGTAGGCGCCGACCGTCGGAATGTCCTGGAAAGACACGAACTGACTCATCGTCTCGTTCCACTGATAGACGACAGAGTTGACGCTGCAATTCGAACCTGAAAGAAAGCAATGAAGTAAAAATATTACTAACATGATCCAAGGTCATTACAAACAGAACTGGTGAAAACCAATAGAAAATGACCATAACTCAGTCAAATGCTGTTTCAATTTTGGTGATTCTGCGCAACGGCAGTTTCCCATAATTTTTACCATTCTAGCGTGAAATGACCTTGAGTCAAACCAAGGCTAAAAGCCAACCTATTATTCTGCCACTTTTAAGTGTTTAACTAATTCCATTTAAAATACAAAAATAAATGCATATAAACACAATGAACGTAATTAATATGTTTTTGTAAGTCGAGCCTTCTCATGTGCTTGATCCCTGGTGTCGAAATAAAGCTGTGCCACCAGTCTATAATTATAATAAGAATAAATTGGACTTAGTTTCTGGCTGTTGGTTGAATAATACAAATGGCGCAACAAATTTATTACAATTAGTCTAAATTTAGATCTAAAGAATACTTTAGAAATTACAGCGATGCAAACGCATGGAGAATACAATCGTCATCGCCCGATATGATAGCATTCGTTTGAGAGACAGTACCAATGGCGTAGTTGGCGACGGCCAGAAAGTGTTTTCCGTCCATTTGGAAGTATTCGATGTCCCTGGCTGTCCACGTCACCAATTCCTGGTGGAGCTGGAAGCGCCGATGGCGCTTGTTCCAGATGTAGACGACAGATTTGGACGGACGGTCACTACGAGATCCGAGATTGGCAACAGCAAGATAAGACTGCGCAACATAAAATAACATCGTCGTCGTCGTCATCATCAATAAAATAACGGCTTCATGTGTCATCTCGTTTCCATCGTCGTTGTTTTATCCTGTTCATTGCCGTTGCTATGGCATCACATTCCCAGCTGTTACGCTGAGAACATTTTTAATGGCTAAAAGTGTAATAATGGCTATATAAATGATCTCATACGACGCAATCATTATAATTAGCATCAATATCTTTGCAACGCTAAAATTATATAATCACATTATTGAAAACTGTAGAATCATATTATCCATCATCGTTTTCGCCATCTTAGCAGTCGTCATGACAGCCACGCACCACCTGCATCAGCGCCGACAGAATGGTCATAGCCAGCCGTCATGGACTGAAGCGAGACAGACGAACCTTGTCAACCCGCTTTCTGTCGCTCCAGCAAACAGACCAACATTCAAATTTTGCCTAACTATCGATTGACTTTTTAGCTGTATTTCTAATCTAGAGAAGCAACTACGATTTCATTTAACATTTCTTATTACTTTCAACCAAAAATATCATCCAACACAAATTGCAATTATCAACGAGAACAGCACACAATGCTAGAACTCTAAAAGGTCTAAACCGAACGCACGACAACTAAAATTGCTAGTCAGCAGCTCTCTACAAATTTCGCGCGCAATCTGACATCAGCGCAGGAGCGATACAGTCGAATACAGCAGCTGCGGCTAGCTTCTACAAATCGATCGTCGCTACGCTCATAGTCTGAATTAAACATATCCTGACTAACATGTACATAATAGCAATTAATACAACTTAAACTTTGTATTGTCCAAATAACGTTCACAAACCTGTTTTCCAATCTGGAAATGTTCCCAGCTCTGTGCGCCGAGTGTGTACAGACTCTGATAGACTGTGAAACGGTTCTTATCCCAGCGGAAGATCGTCGACTGCTGCTTCCTCAATTCGCGGCTGTCGTAGCTGGCCGTTGCCAAGAAGATACCCTCATCTGGAATACGGAATACGGTCAGGTCAAGGGTCGGAGCAGCGGTCACGAGGTCCTGATGCCAGACGACGTAATCCATTCGCGGCGAAAACAAATGATCTGCAATTTAACAACAATATAATTAAGAACAGAAAAACTGAAAAGCAATCTAGCATTTTATTAGGATGATCTAATTAGGAACACGAGGCAGAGAATAAGTGCAGACCAGATCTATAGACAAAACTATATAAGTTCAGGACATTTCGACGGTCGGCGCCTACGAATATAGGTAAACCAAAATGCAGTTATCAGTTAGTGAAATGTTTCAAAGTTAGAAACTTTGATGTGCAACCGGAAATAATGTCGATGCTAAAGGCGTACGCAGAGATGCTTCACAGAACAGCTACCACCATTAGGTAAAAAGAAAATAAAGAATTAAAATCACACAGACAAACGATTGCAAAGCTGACAAATTTGTATCAATATATCAATTTGTATAAATATATCAATTTGTATCAATATATCAATTTGTATTAATATATCCTATCATTTCAAGAGTCATCAGTCAGCGTATGGAATTGTCTTTTCTAGATCCGAGATTACAGCTCATCTACACCTACATCAAAGGGATAAATTATACATTGATGTTTAATGAAGACGCAGATTTCATCTTCTACTTTGGACAATCGCTGTTTCATCAGCAGAGAGCGTGACTGTGATGCTGAGGACAGATGCATCAACAGCAGACGCCGCAGCACCATCAATAGTAACAATCGTGACAATTGCTTCAGCAACCTCGGCTTTTTATGAGCGACCCGTCACCATTGAAGCCCTGCATCGAATGCACATTGATCGCCTGTCTGTTATCACGATCTTTCGGACACAGAATTAAGAAGCCCCATCAAATATTTCACGCACTTCCCGGCACACTACGATGGCACCTTCCAATGATATGATCGAATGATATAATTTCATGACGTCATCTAATAATATCATCTCATGATACCATTTAATGATGTCATCTTATGATAAGATCTAATGATATTATCCCATAATATCATCTAGTGATGTAATCTCATGATACCACTAGTCATGACATCTCATGATACCAGCTAATGATATCATCTCATGATACCGTTTGATTATGCCTTTGTGTTAATACTCTCAGTCATTTTTCCTATGATATTATTCTTGACGATATCCTTGAAAGATATTCCTCATTTATTGTCTGCGACAAAAGACCATTCACCGCATGATGGTCTCCAGTGGTATGCTGATGCAAAATTCTGAGGCAATGTCCACCCTTGTCTCTTGTCTTACATGCTGCTTCTTCTACATGATGTTATCCGGAGAATAATTACACTTTAAGACAAATTACACTTAACTCCTTAAATTAATATCGCAAATATGATGATAAAAGAGTCTCCAAAGCGTTAAACCGTTCCTCGTACACAAAATTAAACCTGCTAAACACCTCTTCTAATGAGCCATGTTGTAGCACCCTAAAGGAGCCATACAAAAAGGTCGTAATAGTATTATATGCCTGTGTATATTTAGGTGAGATGATCTACCGTTTGGGACGATGATCTGCTGCCAGATGCCACTGAAGCAGACCTGGAGACTGCGTCTGTGAACGTCGTAGGCTATTTTTCCAGTGTCCAACCAAGTGCAGGTGGCATCCGGATAAAACGGAGAACTAATGCCTATCTCAACAAAACCACAACATCTCCTGTCAGCCTTGTGCACACATAAGAATACCGTGAAAAATGCCGGTGTGATTGATGTTAGTAACAATGGCAGAAGAAACGGGTCTACTATGTTCAACGACTCGTGGCGAGCAATTAATCCACTAGCGACTTGCGCAATTAACACCGACAACACTGAATTTACTATTCAATAATAGTAATAAATAAGTAGGAGCGGTAGTACTAATAAAACAAACAAAAAGGGTTTCGCAATATAAGAGAAAATTCAAATAAACCAAGAAATTGGATGATTAGGCCCTGTATTATTTCGATTAGAGCAATTTATAAGCGTGAGTGCAGGTTCCCAAGGGATAAGACTATAGACTGCGGTACTGTGTGGTAGGGATGGTCAATAAAATGCGAATATTTGGCTTCCATCAGTAGGAAGTTTCGAGGACTTATAAACGGCATTCATAGCTCAATGAGGATTGCTAAATTATAAGGCCGTTCTACTGCACTGGCCTTTTAGCCTTCGCCCATCGAAAGTGTGTTTAATACGTACGGTGATGTTCCTCCCTAGTGTCTAAACAAACCGAAGGCGTGAGTAAAATGTCAGAAACTAGCCAGATGTCACGTTTATAATTCATTGTAGACGTAATCATCAATTTGTAATCCCAGTATGTAGTAATAGTTAAGACCTGTCATATCCTTCCGCATACGAAAAACAGAACCGCTGTTGTTTCATTGGAGATTAAAAGCGAATGAAATGATTTACCGTCTTTAGGGCCAGGAACGTTTGACTCTGGTAAGTCGAGTTCTGGAAGAGCATGAGATTTGGATCTGCAGGCCAGCGATGATATGTCGGACCCAGGAAGAAGAATCAGGTCTTTGATTAAACCCTACAAACACAAACCTACTTAAAGGCGCTCAAGGATGACATTTACAAAACATCTGACAAGAATATAACGCCAGCCAGCGCACTGCAGCGTTCGAGAACAGACGGATAATTACAGCAATAAAAGAAGAAATCTTTTGTCTCATATCCCAGCCAACTGTAAATTAAACGAAACCTGTTGCATCAAGAATTGATTGAATGGCCAGCTCGTTTCTTCTCGGGCGACCTTAGACTGTGAAATTACACACTAGCACGAAACCTAGCACGCTTTCCAGGGGAAGTCATTATGATTATTCGATAGCAGTATACGCTCAACAGACAACTAACGCACGGGTTGAGACTGATGCTGCATGCTAGTTTATTCACCAGCTATGTGAACTTTGATAAAAAAATTCGAGCCAAACGAGTGAATCTCTCTCAAAGCAAATTACAGACGATTTAGATATGATAAAAATTTGAGTGCATAATTTTTACGTAGCGCAACTATGTTTAGATATGTGGTCGACACAATAGTCAAGCATACTGTGAAGAATCCTCTCTTGAGACTGTTGCAATTAGCGATGTGTAGGTTGTCCTCCTTAGCGTTGATCAGAGATGGAAACCGTCGTCTCAGGCGACGATACTTCCGCTTACCGCAGTCCACTCTCAGTCCTATCCTTTCAGAAGTCACGACGAGCACAATGGTATGCCAGGCACCGTCGAAGGCCCCCTGAACGCTCTTGAATTCAGTCATCCTTCGACGCTTTCCCGATCGCTCCACGTAGTCCACCTGAAGTCGACCTTTGCGGAGCTGGACGCCGACCTTGACCTTGGTAGTTCCAGCGGCAATGAGAGCGAAGATGCACTCGTTGCGTCTGCGAGTGACCTTGGACATCTTCAGGGTCATGAGGACGGAGAATTCCTCAGGAAAGAAGTCGCACTGGGTGAAGAGGGAGGCCGCCGGGAAGCTGTAGGTCTGGACTCCCGGCTGGAATCGGAAGGCGTGAACTCCTCCCGCCTCGTCGTAGACTATTTCGATGCCAGCTGGCAGACGATTTCGGTCTGGAACGAGATACTGCAGCAAAGACAGCGGCTTCAACTCTAAAAGAAGCATCAGCTGATTGGCATGAAATCCAGAATGAGAAACGAATTATGAGACATCATGCAATCATGTGCTATTTATACAAAGCATTAACTGATTTCGATTAGACAGATAACGCCTGTCATGAGGCACACAAGATTATGATAATTGTTTTGTACTTAATGATTTTGAT
The DNA here is from genome assembly GCA_959347315.1 of Bimastos eiseni. Taxonomy (NCBI): domain Eukaryota; kingdom Metazoa; phylum Annelida; class Clitellata; order Crassiclitellata; family Lumbricidae; genus Bimastos; species Bimastos eiseni. Next base: position 18,707,890 of record OY365815.1, read on the forward strand.
GGCCATCACTTTGAAGCAACTGTATCAACTAAGCCTGCCTTGAATTGATTGCTGCAAGAGCTCTAGTACAGAGAGTAGTCTTTACTCAGTATTTCATTGACAAACATCTCCCAAATTAAATTTCACGTAGGTCTACGTCAGAAGCCTTACCTTCACTTCAGGAATGATATTGACAAAGTTATTCGGAAATATAGGCAGCTGCAGAGAGTTGAGATAATATATAAACTGTTTCCGTGTTGAAAACTCACCAGCTAGCATTGAACTAGTTTACACGCAATTGAATACTAGGTTCATTAATAGCAGCAAAATGTGGTCGATGACACGAAACTGTGGGTAGGCTTTCCTAGAATTGAAACCTTCCTCATACACCCTTGTGTTTTCTAGAAACTGTCCCTCCTCTTAAAGTCAAAGTTCTGCGTTTTCATAAGTTGTACCCTGATACTGAGACAGTGTAAGACGAATATTCAACCCAGATGCTGTGATAGGCAAATTTCTGGTACGAATCTTTAATTACGAATTGATATGTTCCTGTCGTTACGCCATCTGGCTCGACTGCAGGCGTGTCTAACCACGGCCAGCGTGTCCACGTGTATCAACAAAGCCTATCTCGGCCGGCGATATACCTACACGGTTTGTGGGTCAATTTGATTGATCCTGACATGTGGAAGAAATGTCTGCAATTCAAATTTCGTAGAGAATTAGTTTTCTTTCAGTTTTATCGAATTAATTTGCTGTCGACTTCTGTCGACCATTGCTCAGCGGGTTCTGGTATGCATTCAACACTAACTCCCCAGTTTCTTCTCCACTCCCTCATCACGTTATCGCTTCGACCCTACCTCAGCAGGTCTACCGGCGCGGTCAATAGTCAGCGGTGGGTGATGTAGTGATCAGTGGACGGTAGGTAGAGAGCAAAGTGTCAGCCGTTCTGTCCCTAGACAGTGTTCATTTGGGCTGAACAAGAGAAAAGCGAGAAAGCGAACGACAATCAACTGTTAATTGCTCTCTCCTAACCTGCTATTAGCTCGTCAAACGTCGACTGTATTTACACCACAGTCGATTATTCTGCTGTTATTCTTTTGTCCGCTTTTATCCCGCAGCGCTATTTGTGTGTGTATAGTGGAGTCACTCCCAGATGTGTTGCCTTGTATGTCCTGCTGTTTGTGCATCTATCATCCTATTATCCTCAGTATACTCTCACATTTTGATGCGGCTATTAGCTCATGTGACCACAAATCTATTTCATCGAGGTCTATGCTTTACTTTCAGTTATTTTATGTGATTTCTCTTCTTCCTCTAAAGCTCTGACGCGCTTATTTCCTCAGTAAAATTAATTATTTCAAAGTTAGCTATAGATCCATCTCTATTCTCCAATCTGTTTAAGAGCTCAGTTATTCAATTAAAGACTTATTCTTAGCTTTTTTGATGTTAATTATTAACTTATGATCAAATGATAAAAAGAAAACTTCGAATGGTTTTCTGAAAAGTTTTTATTTCTTCACGTATGTGTGTTACAGCAGTGATTCTTAAACTTTTTGATGCCAGGAACCAGCAATGACTTTTGAACAATTGTTGCGGACCACTACCATCAAACGTGAGAACACGTTGGTGTAGGCCCCCTATGTAGTAAAATCTAAGTGGACAAACAAGCGCCGAATACGCGAATCCTCAAACGATTTGGTAGCATGGAGGAAAGTTCGTGGTCCGCGGATCACGACTTTTAGAACCACTGTGTTACAGTGCTCCTATTTGAGTAGCCATTCAAGATGGTTACAGACGCAAGTAAAAGTGCGAATATGTATTGAATGTACAATCACATCATATCATATCAGTTTATACCATTGCAGCCTTTCGGCCTTTACATGCTGGTACCAGCTTCAAGCATATAATAGTACTCACGCGATACAACTATTTGGTCAGTCTTACATAAATAAGCTTACCTTGTCAATATGTTGGGCAATAGTAGGTAAGCCGGTTTAATTTGCTTTACATTGCTTTTTTTAAAGGCCAACTAATGACAAATGATGTTGGAAGACCATTACAAGAGAAGAGCTGATTGCTCGAGCAGAATGGACGCTTTTCAGAAATCGCTGTTTTTCAATCGCTGCCTTCCTCATCTCTGGTAACTTCTTCGTGAGAACAAGTACCTACTATTACTTTGCCAGAGAGGAAATTCATTCATTCATGCTGCATTTCGTTAATATGAACGGTCAATTCTTATTTTTAACTGATGGAGGCTTACCGTATATATAGTTCGTTACTTATGTTTAATAGTACATAATATGCATTTGTATGTTTATAATAATCTGCGTCTGTTCAATACCGGTGGTCTATTTAAAATTGACATGTAATCGGTGTATTAATGCATAATTCATGAATGCACTAGGGTCCACAATGTTTTGAATGAATGCCTGTAAGATGCAAACAAAGCTTACTTTCTAACTAACTTAATACTGGCCAGTTGTGGTAATTTTAATCGTTGTCGCAATGTAACTGTTGCCTGCAACCTCACCTGTGCATGGGCGAGAAAACTGAGCCGTGATTCCACCTAAGTAGAAACTGGTGATGAGAAGAGCAGGCAGTGAACACGACATCTGGCGTCGGAGCGATTTCATCGTTCCAAAACTCCACATCATCATCAGTCGTTCTACGCCGCATCTTTAATCACCATGGCAACATTCTCCTGCTGGTAACGTTAGCATTAGAAATTAATGAAATAATCAGGTCTTCGTCAGCCTCTTCGTTAAGGAGATGATCGATGAATTTCTTGAAATACCTGCCATTCGTGTGCAACTATTCATCTCTTAGGACGAAATTCAATGTCGATTTAAGTGTGGGAATTAGAACATGCGACTTCAACACAAAAACAAATTAACACACAAACCAGGTATAAACACATAAGAACGCTTCTGATATAGCCTCAAAGTGTCTTATTATGTGAAAATTAAAAAGCAATACTGTACGCAGTCATTGCCAACAAAATTAGAAAAGGTAATCGTAAACTTCAAAAATCAATAATCGTATTCTTATATAACATAGTCCTGTTTTTCTTGATTCCATCATTGCCGTGTTGCAAAGAGCCAGCGAATCATGACCGCCTTAGGAAAGTTGGGGGCATCCTCGTTCATACAAGCAAAGTTTATTCATATGCCCATTCTGTCGGCTATTACGCATCTGATATACTGCATACTGCCTGATAGAAATACAGACGTAGGACCTATATATTCACAAACTTATCATGACGACTTCAAAGGAGCCGACAGCTAATAGATATTATATGTATTCACTAACAGCCTCTTTAATTGTAGGACTGCGCTGAGGCAATAGGCTGTTGGGTCGAAGCCATTGAAAGGTCGTGTAGACGCAGGTTTGTCATGGTGCATGCGCCATTTACGATTGCAAACCCTATAATCAAGAAATGACTTCGTATTTAGCGACGTATATGATGTCGTCATTGCCCGTAGTAAGAAATAAATCTTCGAATGACTTTCTCCTGATTCGACGTATGATCTTTGCAATGCATCATCATCAACAACAGTTAACCTCAAAACGTTCATCTATGCACAGTAACATACATAGGCCTACATTGCATACATGAATGCGTATGTAAATACAGTAGTTTGTTTAGACATATATGCAGGCCTAAGCCTACAAAGGCATGTACGATTGACCTCTTAAAGTAAAACCATCAGATATAAGATTGTGTGGCTTGAAGCGCTGAGAAAGGCACATAATATTTATCCCCACAGCTGACTCGGAATTTGTTAAAATCGGATTCGATTAGTCGAAATGTCCCTTTGATTCTATTTCGATACCCATAGTTAACAGGTCGACACATGCTTTATTATTACTTCCGCATATGGTTGAAGTAACCGCTTAACCACAAACCATCTCATCACCTCGAGAGCAATGTAGCTAATTATTTTATCTGTTTGCTGTTAGTGCCGAGCGTATAATATATACACGCCTCTACGAATATGCCTGATTGTGTACTGACTTGTCTGTTGATGTGTTATAGGAGCTTGTTTTATGTCATATGAAAAGAGTTAGTTTAAAATACTGAAGTTCATCTTCACGGCCAATATAACTGTTCAAGGAAATCTGCAATAGCATGGTTGGCCTACTAATCGGACAGGAAGCGTATTCCGTTAATGTTAGGACTCACCTTCTAGAACTGCTGGATAGCGAGATTCCGGCGCTTCCAAAGGTGCTCTGTAAATATCAATTTATACGTCACTTGAAGTGTCACAAGACACACAGCGATTTCATTCACATAGTCATTCAGACGACGTAAGAATATCAATGGCCTCTCACTAGATTAGTAATAGACACTCTCACCGCGTCTGTCTATGTAGAACCGATCGTCTATTTTCATTCATCGGGTGATCCGAGACTCACTCGGGTGTGAAAGGGCAGCAAATTCAATCTCAAATGTCAAATCACGAGATTCTCTGGAAACTCAGTTTCTCGATGATCTTAATAGGACGAGATTGAAAGAGAAGGAAACGCATCCAACGGTTAATTTTCGATTACGCACATAATGAGGTGATCCATAGAGACGTCCAATCATGAAAGCAAATCGGACGATTTATCAAACGAATGTTTTCTATTTAGCCGTAAATGCAACACAGGTCGACTGGAGCGACTTCTTCGGGTCAAATGACGCCGACTATCAACGAATTTAACGAAGATAACTCAACGCACAGATTATAAGCACATCAAAGTCACAAAATGACGCAAATACAAAGACTGCAAAAACTTAGAATAATTTGATACATTAGAATTCCATATAAATATAATTTGTACCGCCGCAGAATTACAAACTATAATGCCTACCAAACTACCTACCTATCTAATTAACTACATACATGCATATATATATTTTTATGTATCATACGTATGTTTGCATGTGTGCATGTATGTATACACACATGTATGTATGACTGCGTGTATGGATGTATGTATGTTTTTATGTATATATGTACGTATATATTTATGGATCATTTATGTACATACATACATACATACATATATACATACATACATACACACATACATGCATACATACATACATACATACATATGTACATAAGTACATACGTACATGCGTACATATGATATATACATACATACATACGCACGTACATACGTACGTACATAGCTACATACGTGCATACATACATACATACATATATACATTTATGGATCAAGCGAACATATGTACATACACACATATAATACATACATACATACGTACATACCTACATACACGCATACATAAATACATACATACATACATACATACATACATACATATATACATTTATGGATCAAGCGAACGCCGGATGATTTTTGCCGCATCAACGCTCTACCTCTACAATTCGCATGTTTATTGACTGGGATCAGGAGGTAGAAATAAGATATCTATTAATTTAAACGTTCAGTTATTAGTCGCAGATAGGATATATTAATTATTTTCAGATGAAGGAAGAAACAATTCAGTCTGTTTTAATGATTATTTGATTGTTTTACATGATTATTCTGCTACGTTGTTCGTCATTAATTCACTCACCTGAAATGTAATGTCTCTTATGCGTAGCAGAGAAGTCGATTTCTTGGTTTAGTCTTCGTAAGCAATTTCACTCCCTTTTTAAATCAGATCCTGACTGCTTGACAGTCAGTCGTTGCTTTTGAGCGGTCAGCAATACGAATGGAAGGATGTTCTGTGTCGATGTTATATCCAACGCTCTTAGCGACGCGTCTTGTGGTCGAAGATGGTTATTGCTTTTCTAGTCAGACGAACAGACGAAGAGACGAAGAGACAGAAGGGCGAGGCAGACGAGGACGGATAGACGGACGGACAGAGTATCCGTAGGATGCGGTGAAGGTGTGCCATAAACGCCGTCAGCAGACCGGACTCAAAGCCCATCGAAACGCCATTGGCTATCGTCTTAAACGCAGTCGTCGATTTCTGGCCAATGACAGTCCGTATGGGCAACTGGACTATCTGACGCTACTGAGATATCACCACTCCGGTATTGCTCGCTCTCCGACAGTGCCAGTCCCAAGCCTGGATATAGGACGCGAGCTTCCTATTTCTATTCAACCCTTGTTATCACACAGTGTCGATAAATTTGAACTAAGTAAGTTAGGCTTTCGACTGAAACCGTTCTACGTTTACAGTGGATAGCAACTTAGCAACTGAGACTTATTCAACCTTACACTGGGATAATCTGTGTAATAAAATAGTTCTGATACATTGGATCTAGCTTTTTGAAATTGTGTCGGATCAATGGCCTACTGTATCACAGAGTTGTCTACGGGTTGGGTCGACTCCTTAGTCGGGTCGGGTCAAGAATATCTGTAGAATAGGTCGGTTTGGTCAAGATCCTGGTGGCTCGGTTTGTGTCGGGTTCCAGACCGGGACCCATTTCAACCCACCAATGTTTTGCAGAGCTCAATTATCAACTCTGTGCTTTTCATATTGATTCGCTATGGTTTGCATCTTCTGTGCATGCGTTCATTGGCAAGAGATCCTCGAGGCACCTGAGTGTGAAAAGAACAGCAGAAGACACCCCAAGGATATGTCAAAGCCCATTGAACCTGATACGCGCAATTGATTTCTGAGACAAGTAAAATAATCGGACGCTTTTTAAGTACCCGATTCTTTGACTCAGAAGTCAATCACGCAAATTGATGCTACCCCATCGGTGATTTTCGTGAATAGACATAATTAATATATATACACGTAATATATATATATACAAGAGCTCTGTTGCTCTACCATGGGCGTGCAGGGACGACGTGCTCTCCGCTCTTCTACGCAGGTTAAACTCCTTGTTCCCCACGCGCAAACTACTATTAGACAGCATCGCGCTTTCTCTGTTGTTGGCTCAATGGCATGGAATTCGCTATCAGTATCGTTGCGTCTTATGCCTATGGTTCATTCAGATGCATTTTACAGTAGCCTTAAGACGTTTCTTTTCAACCGGGGTTGAGTCGGGAGCGCTCCTGAGTAGTAACCTTGAAGGGGCGCTATATGAGTTTTTGCAATGAATGCAATGAATATAATATGAGAGAGAAAGTGATATAGGGATTGACCTACATAGAGCGATAAAATTGTAAATGTCTCGTCTTCTCCATCTATAGCGGCCACAAATTTTGATTATGGCCTCGACCCATCGAATTTTGCATTGAAAGCCTTAATGGAGTGTTTACCACCGCTCGCCCGTGTGAATGGATGCCCAACCTTTTAGGGTCCGTGTGTAAGAGCAGTAGGCCTACAAGCCCGATATTAAAATGTCTTACATAAGCCAGCATCGCTTTAGCGAACCGCGATCCAAATCCGACCTATAAGTGTTAATCAGTCACAATCAAATAAATTGAATTTGTTTAAGGAATTAGCGCGAAAACTAAAGGCAACACCGGATTTGTTCCTTTTTACACCAAACTCCGCTCAAGTTGTCGTATGGAATAATTTCTCATGAATTTATGATAAAACGAAAGGTCAGCGGATTAATTATTACAAGCGTGTGAGTTAGATGAGTAGCCAACGCTGGGACATGCGGTTCGGACTCTTATGTACTTAATGATATCCGAAATTACTTTGCATATATTTGTGGAAAAAGTAAGTTTACATTAAAAATAAATGGAATAAAGGAGGGGTATCTTCCCTGGTATGCCCTGATAAATCAATATTATTATCATACATGGTGGTCTGGCTGTGTTGCGTTTTTACGACAATAGAATTTTACGATAAATACTATTAGTGAAACAAGCGCTAAAGACGGGTTGGATTGGGTAGGGTCATGCACGTCAGAGGTCGGGTCGGGTCGAATTAGATATCGGGCTCAGAAGGCGGGTCTGGTTGGGTCGTATACGATGAAATATGATGACCTAAAAAACCTAAACATCTAGGCCATAACCATTTTGATATAACCTAGATTTATTCCAACCCTGTTTTAGCCCTATATAAATTGGATAGGAGGATTTGAAAACTATAAACGCAATTGCGAAGACTTTGTTGCCCTGTAATTGACGACGACTTTAACACAACAAAGACGATGATAATGATGACGCTGAGAATTAGCAGAGAAAGAATGAGGGAGGGAGGAGCGGATAATGGCTACGACGATGACGATGACGATATGTAAATATTATATATATAATAATATTTCTATATTATATATATAATAATCCCACGGAAATCCTGAATTATATATACTATATAAATTATATATATATATATGCTCACAATAGGATCCTCCGGGCGAATGACTGTACCCGCTGTGAATTTATGATAAGGAGGCTATGTTAGAGTATGAATCGCTTATGATATTCTTGGTCTCTTGTGATTAACTCAACTCTTTTGCTACTTAACTTTTTTGTGTGTACGGAGTGTGTTAAATTTTGCTATTGTATATGCCGTGGGATTTCAGGCGTTCTTACTAAAGAAAATCCTTACTTACTTACTTACTTAATTATCTATCACGAGACTGGTCATTTAGTTGACCATGACCATTGAGACGACGACGCAGCAGGCATCACTACTTGATAATGAAACGTCAATGCTTTTATGACGTCATTCTCGATAATTTCGATTAATGCTTTGGATTACGCCAGTTTGAGCTTTTATTAGGAGTCGAGCTTGCGTACACGTAATTAGTTCGATTATTAATTTCGTCGAAATTAGAAGATTTCCCTAATTGACCGAAGTTTTTTCTGCATGTTTAACACGAGGTATCACCAGTGACCCGTTGTGAAATCTGTCGTTGTCGATCGTCACTGTTGTTCACCGCATTCTAATCATTTCGTGGTACGTCTTTCAGACATCTCGTTTCAGTTTAGTTTTGCTTATCTGGATGAAACTTTCTAAAAAAAGACTTCTCACGGTGGAAATAATAATCACTTCAGTTATACCTGTTGAAGGGTGTTAAGAATCAAGCGAGTTAGATTGTACACATTCCCGTATCGAATATATTGGAAGTAGCATCGTCGCTAAGATTTATTAATGGTAGTAGTCGATACTGTTTTACAACATCTTCACAATCAACTACAACTAAGAAGATAGTGTCGCCCTCCTTCTTTATCCCGGCCTGCGACAGGTACTACCAGAATACGGCAGTAGTGAAGTTCAGACTTAGCATTTGTCAAAAATTTGTCAGACATAGAGCGGTTTAGGTGAAGTGAGATAGACTTACATTGGCAGCTGTGTTGAATATCCTTGCCTTATCTTAACCCCATGATACTGCGATATATTACGGACTCAGCTCAGATGAGGTCCGCATAGTCGCTCGGTCTAGTTCAGAAACACAGCCTGAGGAATGCTAACACCTGCAGCTCGGAACATAATTCGAAGCTTTTCTTCTGCTATAGACATCTCAGCTAGGAAACGAGTCGACTCACCCTATTATAAGCTTATACGCCGTTGATGGAAAGCTCAGACGGCAAATACTTTCACCGTACCTCATAAATCGATCATACGAAAATAAAGTAAGCTTGGCTAAAATTTAAATCTTCTTGGTGGTGAAAGAAATGTCTCTAATGACCTCGTGTCATGTAAATCCGCGCCGACTGCGACTTGAAAATGAATGCTTGGACTTATCACCCAACTCACGCCACAAAGTCAGTAGGGTAAGATGGTTCAACAAAAGAAGCACAGCTAAACAGCAACTGCGACCAGGATCTTGAAATCGTAGACAAATGGAGAAATTGAAGTTAAATTTTTGCATTTTTACGAGTCCCATTTAAACAGGGTAAGTCACGAACGCAGGGAGACTGCAGAAGCGCTACGCATTATAGTTACGCCACTGATCAGGGCTCAGCAACTCTGAGAGAGTTAGAATGACTTAAATATTTGGCGCTTTGTGAGAGAGAAAAATTGCAGGCTCTATTGCATTCAATTACTGCATTTAGCTGCACGAAATAGTTTGCGTATTACAACGTCCCTTTGAAAATCGCTTGAGTAGGACTTCATCATTCTATGCTGGCACACAATAAATTTGAACATGCCCACATGTTGCTTTTTAGGTGCCTAACTGCCTCATGCGCATTTCCTATGCATACACAAAATGTTTACAGCCATAATTAGATGCTTAGATATGTGCAGACAAACCTATACACAAATGCATACATTTCCTATCTATATCCACATATAATCATAGGAATATGTGCATGTTTATACATACATATTAATACATTATATAGGTACATACATATATATATAGGTATACATACGTACACTGATGCTTGGAAATAGCATCGTGTATATATGTATATATACATATATTATATATATATATATATCTCTCTGAAAAGAACATAGCAATTACCACGTGAAAGGATTGAAAGCAAGACATTCAGCTAGGAAAATCCACTGCAGGCATATAAAACATCTCAGCTATTGAACCCATTTTGATGACAGTAGGATGGACAAGGCACAGGCCTTCCCTCCGACTCCACACTACTTTTTGGCTGCTGGATCCAATTTATTTTCAGTTGACAGAAAACGCCAGGCAGATGAAGGTAATGAATGAATGCGCAGAGAAAGGCATTGCTTTAATTCAGACATTAAACTTTTCAATACGAAAAGACGAGAATCAAAGACAACAGGCCCTACCTTCTTAAAGTTGTCTTTCCTTATCTAAAAGTAATTTGACTCGAAGTTTCTCTTGAAAAATATTCCTAAATAGACTTATTATAATATTATTTTATTAACAAGTTACTTACTGAACTTTAAGCACTAAAGAGTGATTCTCATTCGGTTTTCATATTAAACGGCTTTTGGTCAAAATATGACTTACTTAATCCGAGGAAATTTCGCAGCTGCAGCATTCATCATTTAAAATTGAGCCGACTTCAGTCATTCTCCTAAAACGTAAAAATGGTCAAAACATTCCTTAAACTGAATTCACAGAAATAAATATTACCCATAATTATAAAAATCAATGTCGTCCTTTTGTGTTTGTATCGCTCTTATGTGTACGTTTACATGCATCTGCACCTGCATACACACATACTTAAAGATGCAGACGTTCTTTTATATATATATGTGGCACGGTGGCCGATCGGTTAGAGCGATCAGCCCGTAAAGTTCAGCGAGTGGGGGTTTGACTCTCCTCTAAGGAGTCACTGTGTAGGGACCTTGAGCAAGTCCTTCGCGCACAATTGCTCTGCAGTACAACTGCAATTGCGTCGTCCAGGCGTGTGTATGCACTTCTGATAAAAAATGTTGGAAGTAGGGCGGTATCAAATTTCGGTAATAAATGAAATAAATAGATAAATATGTATGCACATTGTACACACACCTACATATGCATTAATAGTTTCATACATAAACGTAGGGGCCTACATGCACGCGCACAAACATTCATGCAAACATTATTAAGTGAATGGCATCATCCAACACTGCATTATAAACGTGTTTCCAATGTCTTTGTCTCTCAATACAGTGTTTTCCGTGAAGATGCCGACAGGTGTTTACCGTTCCCTAGTGATGTTCTTCTGCCTCCTCGGTATTGCTCCCTTGAGCATTGCGGGTCCTGCAGCTGCAGCACCAGCCCCAAGATCTTCGGCTGCAAAGATGGCTGTAGACAGGACTGCTGGAGGCGACGGAGGAGAGCCAGATGCCAACTCGGCAACATTATCAGTTGATGCTGATGGAAAGATGGAAGAGCGGAATATAGAAAAAGTGATAAACCCAGGAGAAGAATCGGTAAAAGACGAAGACTTGAAGACACGCAATAGAACAGCAGCACCGAATGACGATGCTACGGCGCAGGAGAAGAAGAAGAAAAACGACGATTTCCGAAGGACACGAAGATATGCGGAGGATGAGGAGGAGGAGGATGAGATGTCACTGGCGGAGGAAGATGAAATGCTGAAGCGGGAACAGGACAATTTCAGAAGGATGCGAAGAAATGAAGAGGAGACCGCATCGCTGGAGGAGAGAGAGGAAAGGCTGATGAACAAACCGATGAAGCGAAACATCGACGAGAACGAAGCCGAGGCCGAGACGGAGAGGGAGGCAGAGGTCAACAGAGACAGTCGGGACTTTGGCAGCCAGGGCCTGAAGGGCAGGCGGGTGGCGAGAAAGGTGGTTCGCAGAGGATTCGATTACACTCCGATCGTCGAATACAAGGGAGAGGAGCAGTACGAAGAAGCGAGACTGAGACGAGGTAGCGACATGAAGACGCCGGCGGGAGGGAAAGCAACCAGGAAGGACAGGCTGAAACGAGACGATGAAGAGGACGAAGAAGAAGAAGAAGACGAGGACGAGGAGGACGAGGAGGAGGAGGAGGGAGAAGAGGAGGAGCAGGAGCAGGAGCTGCTCGATGAGCTGAAGAGGAGGAGAACCAACGAGCAGAAGCAGCATCGAAGTAGTCAAGGTCGCTTCAGAAAGCGTCAGCCTTCTCTTGACGCCGAGGAAGGAGTGCGTGGCAGACGCCTTGAAGACACCTCGCTCGCACGAAGATATCCGGGCGACGAAGGCTCAATGAGAAGATACTATCGTGATGACGAAGGCGAAGAGGAAGACGAAGATGATGCCAGCAAGAAGGATTTTCGTCAGAGAAGATATCAAGCCGACGACGATACCTATTATCGGATCGGACGAGAACGCAACTTTGAACGTCAACAGAGACGTTTCAATAACGACAGACGACGGGACAGCCGAAACGAACACCGAGCAAGGCTCTGGAGGCATGCAGGTGACGACAGTAACGGTGGTGGAGAGGAGGTGGTTGCTCGGACAGTTGGACGGGATGATGGGGCATACAATGACTACCTGACCAGAGCCATGAGATATGCAGACGAGGGAGATTACGACAAAGCGGAAAAGATGCTTAGGTTTGCCGATGAAGATAGCAAAGTTATTGCGGAACGAGGAGTGAGGTATACCGGTGATGAAAGCAAGGAACTGATGGCACGAAGCACGAGGCGTGGAAAAGATGATGAAGGTAAGGAGGTATCGACACGAAAGACGAGGAGTGAAGATGAAGATTATGAGGATGAAGAAGACGAACTGGCGCGAAATATGAGGCGTTCGGACGATGGTAAAGCTACCCGTGACCGACGCTTTATACGCTTGGACGATAATGGCAGTGATTTAGTTCTACGAAGGGTGAGATATGCCGGTGACGATGACTCGGTTTCTTCATCACGTGCGGAGAGGTCTTCAGGCTATGAAGCCGATACAGAAGGCCGTCGAATCACGAGATACCCCAAAGATTACGTCCACCGAAGCACGAGACGAACAAACGACGAAGCATCGGAAGGCATGGGCCAAACACGCAGCGCAAAACAGACGACTGAGGATGTTAGAGAGTCCAAGGAAATGAGGCGCGCAAGGGATGACCGCAATTATGACGTAGCACGACCAATGAGGTATGCCAAGGATGATAGGAGAGACGACGTAGCACGAGCCATGAGGTACGCCAAGGATGACAGCAGGGATGAACTAGACCGAGACATGAGGTATGTAAACGACAACATAAATGTACTAGGGCGATCCGGGAGGTATGCAATAGATGAGAGCAGAGAGGACCTAACACGAGAGTCTAGGTACGCAACAGACTACGCCAAAGGAGACGAACAAGCGAGAGGTTTGAGGAATGCAGTTAAGGAAGAAGAGGATGGGAAGCAACGAAGCATCAGGTACTTACGAGACGACAGAAAGGCGAGGCAATTTGACGCACCATCGGAGTTGTCTTCATCGTCCGAGACAGCTCGCAAGAACAGGTACGTCGAAGACAGCGTACAGAAAGGCGAAGAAGCAAACGAACGACACAGGCGAATTTTCGGTATCCTTGACGACTATATACCCGGATGGAAGCGGTCGCTAAGCGACGAAACAGGGTCAGCAACAAAAACTGACGTCATCAGCCGCAAGAAGCGATTCGTGCCTGAATTCGATGCGAATGGGAAGCGCTTATACTCGTTCAGCTACGATCATAAGCGTCCGATTGAGAAGGACATCGCTCAGGTGAATCGAAGGCAGACGAAAGCTGAAGCAACGAAAAGACAGGCTGCACAGCAGAGTACCGGCTCTAGGAAGCGCCAAAGACGCAAACCAGGAGTCCAGACTAAAGGTTCAGCGAAGGTTAACCGGAAGCAGAAAGCGACGAGAAGTCGGAGAAAGTAAACCGAAAGGCGGTGACCATCAACGAGCAACCGACGAGACTCGCTAGAATGTCGGCCGCTGCTGAACTCATCGAATTTTGAACGATTTTCAAAGTTAATGAACTTTATCTGTTTGAAGAATGTTCTGCGCAGGTTTTTATAACCGAGTTGATTTTTCAGCGTTAAATATTAATCTTTTTTAAATCTTTTGATGTGAACATTGTTGCGATGCATCGAACAGAAGTGTGTTGGTTGAGTTAGTCTTCGTAGCTTCCAAGCAAAACGTAATTCTTCTTTCTTTCACGAAATCACTTAGTAATCTGCTTCACTAGCTCATTATTTTGCCATCCACAATTAAGACAAAAATGGTTTAAAACCATTTTGTTTCATTTCGGTTTCGTGTTGGCAAGTAGTGCTTGATTGGATGTTACCAACAACATCAGTAACCCAGGAAAGTTTTTCTTCAAAAGGATTGCGAACCAATCCCGGATCGTTTTCGGTCATTTACATTAGGCGTATACAGGGCGTGTTTTGTGGTGAATTTCAAAACGATTGATTCATTAAGACTTGTCTCCCTTAGTGACGTAGGATTGACATTATCATAGACTGATAAAACACGACATGGGATGAAAACATACACACCCACAGACTGACGAAACAGAGTTTGCATGTCGAGGCTGGGCTATCTACAATTTGCATAGCGCCATTGTGAACAAGAACAACCACGTTATACGAACTCTGGTATTAATATAGACGCCAACCAATCTTTATCTTGGCATTACACACCAACTCACAACCCTTGTATATTATACAAGTAGGCCCTAAGCTACAACAGTCTTCTCCACATAACGGTCTAGAAAGTTGGGAAATTGAGCACGATGTTCTGAATCAGTTAAGATTCTAAAGAACCTTTGGAGCTATAGCGATTCAAAACAAAATACGGCTTGAAACCAAAGCACATGCGCTGCAGTTTCGATGTAAAAAGCAGAGCATTCAACGATGCAGGTCTTAAAGCGCACGTATAGGTCCTACAGATGTGATGTGCTACTTACAGGCAACGCAAAATTACGAAATTTAGAAAAAGGAACACAAAAGGTTTATTTGTTTTTGTAACTTTCGTCCGTATGATGAATAAAACCTAAAACGATTGAACAACTGAATTCATGATCAATTACCACTAACTAGGTATTCCGTTTCACAACTTAAGGATCCGGTAACATACACGTAGGCCAATATAGTATCCTTGACGAAGTAAAAGCCAAACCCTACCACGGAGGTCAATGTCATTTGTACTGTATGAAAGAGAGGTCAATTGCCACAGGCCACAGGCAATTGACTTCAGAGACAACCGCATCTGACGACGTTGAAATTCCTCAGAGTTCCGAAGATGACGTGCATCTTATCATCGTAATAGACGACATCTAGGTCTGCGTACTCGACGGGAGCGCAGCACGGTCCGGTGGTCTTGCGGTCGGCAATGGCAGCCGCCAGACCCGGGGTTAACAGGCGGACGTCCGTCGGTACCCCCGAGCATTGTCCATCGCAGTAGGACAGCTGGAAGGACTGTGGAGAGATCATCCAGCGCAACCCGATCGCATGGAAGTCCACTTTCATCGTTCGTCGACAGCAGTGGACCGTTGCTTCGTTGCATTCCTCTTCCACCGTTGATGCACTTCCATCTGATGGGTAATCGACGTCATCCTCAATCTCGGAATCGGATGACGGAGTTCTTCGTCGTCGACGAGAGATCAGACTCGGTTCGATATTCATCTCCAGGTAAGGAAGCTGTCAATAAAAAATAGAATCGATCACAGCTTTCGTTGACCTTGGCACAATCATGGATAATCAGCACCGCACCAATAGACAATTACTTGGCTATTACGAATTATATAGTACTTTAGCATTATTAGAAGTGCCTCTATATATAGTACACGGTACAATGTTCAGAAGCATTCCCAGCGCGCAAGACCCTCGAGAAAAGGAAAGATTTGAGAAAAGCTTAAGAAGAAGAGATCAATTGTGGAACGGACAGAAGATAAAGACTGGTTCCAAATGATGGAGACCGTCGACAGAGCCACTGCAGTTCTAGTAGGAGGAAGACAGAGGTGAAGTCCAGTCTTATATAGGACCTGGGAAGGACGTCTGTTCAGGGTATAATTATCGATGCAAGAATGCACGGAGTTTAAAATTTCAATATCCTACTACTTATGCAAAATTATCCTGCATTCCGTATCTTATTTCAAAGATAAAATACTGCATTAAATGTCAGTGACGTCACGGTCTCTTCCGTCCAAGACCGCAGTTCGCGAGACCGAATTTTACCAGTCAAGCGTGTAAGCTTCGGCGCGGTCTTTGTGGAACAAATGGCTCAGCAAACTGTAGCAACCTGAGCAACCCTTTTGGTTGTCTATACTTCGATTACGCAAGCGTCTGGTGATCATATTTCGTGGTTTTGTGTTGTAATTTTCGGATCGCCTACATCGAAGAGAAGGACTACATATACATATATCTCTCGTGAAGTGAAGCTAATTAAACAAGTGCCAATAAAACTATAGAAATGACGATACATTGCAGAGTCATTTAGTAGAGTATAAGAAAGCAGTAGAGGTGCGGCTAGTCGACTAGTGTTAAGAAGAGTATTATTAGCCTAAGAAGGAATCGATGGATTAATTAATTAATTAATTAATGATTAGTCTATTATACTCACGTGATCCTGGTCTCCAGTGTCCATTGGATAGACCACCTCGTGATCAAAGTTGCTGAACTCCACCGTCAACGCGATCCATTCCGCATCCGTTGATCCAACACTCCTCCAGCTCTGGACCATCATCGTGACGTCGAAACGATGCCAGGCAGACACGTGACTTCCGGTGATGGTCTTCGTCGCCAGCAGCTCCCTGTCCTCGTCCGCCTCGCTGTCCATCCTGTAGACGGCGCTGGGCGCAATGCGGTAGACGAGGACGGAGTTGGACTGGATTCTACGCCTCTTGCACCCGAGGATGTAGACGTAGAAGGCGGCCGATGTCACGTGATTTTTTTCGGTTCCATCAGGACGCCCGAAAAAGCAAGCATCTCCATTGCTTTGACCAAACCCAGCCTCTGTAGCTAAAACATGCAAATGATTGCGATTACTTCACGGTATCTACTTCTTAGCCTTAAGGAGTCAGCATAGAGACTCTGCCATAGAGGTCTTCTCTTCGGAAGACAATCTTCCAATGCAGCAGTGTCCAGTGTTTGTTTGATAATGTCGGACGATGGGGCCGCAGTAGACGCTATGAGCAGGACAATCATGGTCGAGCCCAGTCTGTTGGGACTTTTCCAGCAGTACCTCTGGCTGACGGTCTGGTCTGGCTGATTATTAAAGCGTTAAAATAATTCATTACCAAAATGAATTAACATTGCGATAGCTTTAGAATGTACAACAACATGCGGTCAACAAATTGTTTTAAATAGAGGAAAATCTTACTCACTGGCTTATGTAGAGTGGATCTGCAGTCGAGTTAAATTATTAGCAGAAAGGACCATAATGACGTTTATAATCACCATCGACTGATCCAATTGGTGACCAATGGCAGTATCTAGACGAAGAACTCCACCCTAGCATTTTCAATTGCCTTAATAGCCCGATCCGCGTTCAACTTACCGGATTTTGCAAACTGAATGATTTTATTAACGTTGATGGAATCGATGCTTTGCCTTCTCTTCTCTCGTTCTCTTCTCTTCTGTTCTGTGTGTCTCTCAATCAGGGTCACGACGTGCGGCTCTTCTCGTTTCTGTCGCACCTGTCTATCGAGCACTCCCTTTAGGTTCGAATCGGGTGAACCTCGGTTTTCCTCCTGATCGGTTGGATAGTCCGGAAAGCCGAGTCTCCTCTGGGTCACCTGTCTTACCTCGCTTTCATCCTTGCGTTTGGATTCCAGGCTCTGTCGATCACGGTAGGACATGAAGGCCTCTCGAATTCGGTTCATAACAATCTGCCAACACACACAGACTATCAAAATCCAAGACAATAGAAGGAAGACTATGCTAATAGGCATATCTAAAGTTGCGATCGTCTCTTGAGGCTATTTTGACCAAGCTCAATACTCCCGAAGTCTCACAAAGACTGCAATAAAACTAGGCAGAGGAAATGGCAAATGATAATAAGAGAGGGTATTCAAGAATAGCATCACAATAGTCGCAAAGTCAAATAATTTCGCACAAAAAGGACACTAAGAGAATCATGAGTGAATTTAATCTCCGCGAAAATCAAAGAAAGCAGGAGACAAAACAAAACTTTGCACAGACTTTTCAATTTCAGCGATACTGACTTTGAACTTTATTATACAAACATTTGTCCCTCATCATACGGGGCCGTTGCATAAAAAGTTTTAACACGTTACTGTCGAAATGGCCATTGCTTATGCAATGGTTTCATACTTTGTATAAAAATAGTCTTCTACATCTAAATAAATTACGTGAAAAGTCTGAAACTACAGAAATATTAACATTTTGCATAGATATGTGTACTAATATGCATATTTCATCAAGCCAATGAAGTAATCTGCTCCAACTCGGGAGGTTTCTGCATCGCAATGCCATCCAGAAATACATTTGAATCATCGGATTATCCCACCTTGAATGGGAGGGACGTCAAGTCATTCGTCTGTTTGATATATCACCTAATATTTTCAAATGTTTGACAATTGACCATCAAGCACGCATGTATCCAATATGGATAATTACACGTGGCTGTAAACAACCACTTTGTCAAATTCACAACATTAAATACTGAGGCATTGGGACTCGCCTGTTCCTTAGCTGATTCCTCGTCGGGTGTAGTCAGGTAGGAGGAACGAGTGACACCCAGGTCTCCGTAACCCTCGACTCCTTCCACTTCTTCCACGTATTCGGTGAGATGGCGAAGACTTCTTCCTCTTTCCCTCTTCTCTCTTCCGCATCTGTTCTCTTCGCAGCTCGCAGTCTGAGCCAGAACTAGCACCACTAACAGATTAATTACTACAACCATGGCCGCCAACATACCTCCCTCCATCAAGATCTATCAACAATACCACCTGAGACAATACGTCGATACGATGTACAACTAACCTAACGAGACCACTCTCTTTTATACGGCACTAGGTAACTGCCACACCTGTGGCTGACGCGCCCATGCGAGTAAGCCCTATCCGTTAACAACAGGTGTCTGAATGGCTGATCACGTGTAATGTGCTGCCACCGTGTGGTAAGACAGGTAAAACGGAGCGCGAAAAAAGTATGGCCTTCTGGCCCTTCAGAATTTGCAGGTTGTTTAAGTTGTAGGTAACGTCTGAAACCCTCATGGAGGACTCTGATAACACCAAGGGGCCTCTACGCCATGGAAACCTTGGAGTAGATGCTCCATCGATGAAATAGGGGAGATCTCAGTGGAATTTAATGACTTCTCACCACATAAGCGCTTGATTACGAACGGCAGAATGGAAGGCATGACGAAAGGCAGGATGGAAAGCAGAATGGTAGGCAGGATGGAAAGCAGGAATGGTAGGCAAGATGGAAAGCAGGAAGGTAGGCAGGATGGATAGCAGGATGGTAGGCAGGATGGAAAGCAGGATGGTAGGCAGGATGGAAAGCAGGAAGGTAGGCAAGATGGAAAGCAGGAAGGTAGGCAGGATGGATAGCAGGATGGTAGGCAGGATGGAAAGCAGGAAGGTAGGCAAGATGGAAAGCAGGAAGGTAGGCAGGATGGGCTGCTGTGCACATTGAACGAAAAGAAGTTGAACTGTAGATACATGTAGATTCCTAGGTCAGTCGTTGGGTAACACAGCGATGGATAATCAGCACCGTCGCTGTCCGATGACGGGTCATCGTTCTTAACCCTATCTCTTAGTGGTAGTCACTTGCCGAACCAATACAACGGAGGACGACTGGCTGAATATTTGAAGTAATGTTTTTCAGTGTTGTATGCAAGAGTTGAAACTTCAAGACCAAGACGAGACCGAGACAGTGAGGTGCCGAGACCGAGAGCGAGACAGTGAAGTACCAAGACCGAGACCGAGACACTAGGCTCAAGACAGTACGAGGCAGTAAAAGACAAGTGATCCTATATAAAATTATGTAAAATACTAATGTATCAGTTTTCTGGAATAAGGTTCATTTGTAATTTCAATTTGAAACTTGTAATGTATATATAGTACCAATTCCTGAGCATAGTTTTTATATTGCTGCAAGATTTTAAGACAGTTAACGCGAAACTTATCGAGATCTCTTGTTCGAGACAGAACAAGACTTTCACTTCAACACGGTTTCTAACAATTCGAGACACTACCTTGAGACCGAGACCGAAACAGCAGGCTTCCGAGACCGAGACACTGAAAAACTGCCTCGAGACGTCTCGAGACCGAGACACTGTCTCGAGACCGAGACAATGTCTCGAGACCATACAACTCTGATGTTTTTAAAACAATTTAATTTCATGATCAGTAGAGCTACTTTAAGGTGCTTTACTCTGTAAATAGGCTATTTTAAAACGTTGCCAATTTATCCTTAACTTAACTGCCTCTTCGATGGCAGTTGTAATGTGATCTAGCGTTAGTAGGTTTCGTTGTAAGGAGGCCAATGAACGGGTGAGTAATCTAGTCTGACCCATTCTCCAATCCAATGGAATAAAATGGATTTCAATATACTATTCTTCTTTTATCATCATCATCATCATCATCATCATCATCATCGGCAGCAGCAGCAACAACAACAACGACGGCAGCCTTGCGCCACTTAGGTGCAAATTAATAGCCTCAAATCCTTTCAGCTTTTTTGAAATAATAAGGTGTACTTGTACAGAACAAAATTAAAAAGGCCCAGCAAAAGCTAAAATCATCACTCCACTGGATACGTTGGGATAATTAAGTTCAATATAACTATGTGTCAGTCTATTGGCCTAATATCTCTAACCGTCCATTCAAGGCAAAACTAGACTCATTCCTTAAACTCTGCACCTATATAGGCATCTTAAGTGTGAAATCGCAAGAAGTTCACATGAATTAAAGTATCTCTAACATATAGACACTTGCATTATAGAGACGAAGTCCAAACCTGAATTAAAGCTTGTTACTGACTGCCCTGACTGAAGACCAATCATTTTACAATACTCAGTTGTTTCATAAGACATCATATTTATATAATCAGCTCAGTCGGAGTAAATCTTAAATTAACGCAACGCAGCCGCATTGTGAGACAGCAAATGTTCCCGCGACCAAGAGAGTTGACTTAAATATCCTTACTATACGCACAGAAATTGTGCATCATGCTATCTGCACTGCACCTTATCTTATTATCAGATCATAAATAAAAACCTCTAGCTATTCATCTTGTGGTGGCCCAGGGCACCTTACCGACAGGCAGAGTGGCCGTGAAATTAATCGTGGACAAGGTACCAATATTTAGTAGGCTGCCGTTAGATGTTGGGCACCTTCGTCTAGTAACATCACCTCGTTTATCCAGTAGGATCTTGAAACCCATACATATATCGTTATCACCAAGCAAAATTCATCCAACCCATTGCGTGTCGATGCTGCGTCCTCTGTTCACGATTTTTTTAACACCAACGGTGAATTTATTGACATAGGAGATTGTATAAATACTGCCATGGTCCATATTTAAAGTTACTTTGTGCGCCACTTCTCTATCAAAAGAACTCGACTTTTGTCTTAGTCGATTATCGTGATTGAAAACGCTTACAGTCATGCTCACTTTTCAGTTAACTGGGAGCAGAGGGGCCATGAATAATGTATGATCAAAGCAAGAGGACTAACAAAAGTCACACTTACACTAGTAGATAATAAGTATCACAACGTGCAAAGTTAGACTTTCGTTAGTCCAACAAAACTACTGTATAAGTAGAAAATGTGTTTTCCAATCAAGATTACAATGTCAATATATAATCTTTTCCGTCCAGTACATGATCGATAACATTCGGTCGGCTAAGTATCATGAGCGTGCTTGGCGGAGTCAGCATAGCAGGACAACTACACGTTAATTTACAACAGACCTAGGTTGAGGCAGCGTAACTGAATCGCTACACACTGCAGTTGCGGCTATCGATATCCCATTCCAAGGACTCTTCGTCGATTAGACCGAACTTTCTATAGCTTTATATGAGTGATATCACATTTCCAAACGGTCTGCCGTGCCGCATGACCCTTGCTATGTGGATGTAGCATAAGTTTATTATGTCGCCATTTATATTATCTATCCAAAACGTTTTCTTAGTATTCCTCGTTTCTCTATTCTTCAAATTTTGTCTTTTTTTGAAATCTTGTGTCAGAGCATTCTTTCCAAAAATGACCAAGTAGTCAGTCCTGTTCATCACACGTTGTACGACTTCATCGTTCGGTGTCGCATTTAATTCTGGAAAAAGCAGCACCTTCATTTGATTGAGTAAAACATAATGAATGAACAGAACAAGTGTTTCTGCTCGTTCTCTTAAGACTTTTCTTTTCTCTAGAGGGTTTTTGCACTGGGAGCGCCTCTGATTAGGTTGTACTGTGAGAGGCGCAATATAAATCCGTAAATAGAATAGAATAGATTAAGAAACAGCTTCAATGAACACATGGAATGAGATTCTTTTCTGCACAGGAGAAAATATTCAATAAGAAGTGTATGATGAATAGCGGGTCTCTTAACCGTTTATCAAAGTGAGTGTAGCCTACTAAAAGCGGATGGGGAGCCAATGCAGCTCGTCGTCACAGTGTAGGCAACCATGAGTATGAAGTGTCAGGGGCTTCGGTTTTCTTAGCCCTGCCTATTATCTGCCGCCTGAACTTCCTACCGAACGTGTAGGCCCTTATTCATACAAAGTGACTAAAATTGCTTAAGAGCGTAATCGGACGCTAAATCTAGAAGCAGGTTTTATTCAACAGAAGAACAAACTTCTCCGCCGAACCCAGGAAAATCTTTTTAATGAAATAGAGGAAGAAACATCTTCTGTTAACAGAGGAGAGATTGTTAAGGACACCAAGTTACACCTTCATAAAAGAGAACAGGAGAGATCTTTAATGAGCAGAGGAAGGATCAACTTCATTGCAGAACAGAGACCATCATCAGCGGCAAGGAGCAGAATAATCCTTGTTCAATGATGATAATTCTCGAACAGATGAAAGCGTCTTCATTGCATAGATAACTTCTGGCCAATGCAGAAATATAATAAGAATAATATTATTTTTAATAATAATAATAATAATAATCTTTATCAATGCTTGTCAATTTGCATTCAGCGCTATAATCTCGTTGCTTTTAATAGCACCTTTTCGTCCATCCCAGAAGACGAGGCCTGACAAATAATTCGGCACCATAGTAGTATTTTCTAAGTCCCTGGGGAAACGAAGTACCTCAGGGCACAAAAAATATTAATAATAAAACTTAATTCCTTACTGTAAGTTACG
Source organism: Bimastos eiseni (assembly GCA_959347315.1). Lineage (NCBI taxonomy): Eukaryota > Metazoa > Annelida > Clitellata > Crassiclitellata > Lumbricidae > Bimastos > Bimastos eiseni. The sequence continues at coordinate 18,731,421 of OY365815.1, forward strand.
TCTGGAAAGATTCTTCACTCAAGCTTGAGGACTGTAACACATGACTATGGTCTGCTGACCACTTGAGAAAGCTTTACGTGATATAGGCTCATGCTATAATCGGTCAACTGTGAATGGGATTTGTTTGTTGGAGTTTGTATGTGTTCCCCAGGATACGATTCTTCAAGTTATCAGAGCCTTATTTGTGTCTCAATTACTTCGACACATTTAGGATGGCGCAGAGTTACTCTAAAGTTGCAGTACGAGGTGACTTGATACACATAGAAGTCAGTTACTAGTATGTATATGTACATGTTTTAACAAGTACATGCAAAGTAAATACATTCATTCCTCCATGCATTCTATACTCCTCACTGTCAAGCGCTGCTGACATAAAGTTTGGCAATGTTCACAACCGCGCTATCCTCACAGGTCTAATTCATATAGCGGTATCAAAAATTCATGTCGTCGTATCAGAGATACACAATTTACTCTTCAACTTCATGTGATGATGCGGTCCAACGATCTCTGGGCTCACGAGAGCACTTGAACCATTCAGCAACATAATGCCGCCACCAAATAGCCTCTGAGAGGCTAGCATCAGGTCCCATATAAGTGTTCTCATCAGATGTGACTATGTGCATAACAGTATGGGCTATACCACTGACGTTGATGAATAGTTTGCAGTGAATGAATGAATGAATGGGCGAATGAATGAACCAAATATTGTTTCCACGTGTAGATTTCGAATTGGAAGTACCCTGTTTTAAGACAATTTCTTGGTAGTTACATGCCTTGCTGAAAATGATGAGTACATGACAGTGGCCAACAATTTCAAGAGATCAATCGGGCAGCGGGTGCAGTGGGGGCAATTCAGTGAGATATCACCCAGTGGTAAAGTTAGGAATGGCCTTCGAACCACACTTTGACAATAAAACCTGCGAACTTGTGTTATCTGGCCTAAAAAAAGTTACAGACTGCACAGTCCATCAACTGACCATATGGCTAATGTCTCAGCAATATAAAAATCACGATTGAAACGTTTAAACAGTTTTGAGTAAACGCTAAACCATCTAAGTAGATATATGACAAAGACATTTAAATATCGTGAACTGTGAATTACACAGTGTTTAAATAAGCTTCCTCCGGTCAAACGAACTGATTAAAAAAGACAACATTCTCATAAATACTGCTGCCGTTAATTTATTGTCACGAATAACGACTTTCAGCTGATGATAATTTTAGTGTCATCCACATCATCAGGAATTTTCTGCTAATAGCCATGCAAAATAATAAATTATATCACCAAAATATAGAAATTTTTAGATGTTTTTTTGCAAAAGATGATAAGCAGTCTGAAGATGATAAGCGATATGATTGATAGCTTAAAAGGTGTATTTTTAGAGCAACGATCGAGGCAAAGACCTCTCGAAATTTACGAATTAGTGCAGTAAACCAGGCACTGATTGAATTTCACGCAAATCAAACCCATGCATCTCCTTCAATAAACCGAGATCATTGGCTATAGTTTTTACACTTCAATAATGATTTTCAGTGATAAATAGAACGATCCTGGATTTTGTTTTTCCCGTTCACGAATTTGGTTCTTCGTTGAAGGAATAGGCTACAAGATCTTCTGGTGTAGCGGAAGACACTCTCTTCCTGAGAAAGAGACCTGTGAATTAGAATTCAATCACAAGTTAAAGTCTCAGGGAAGGAGAGATTTTCCATTTCAGTTTTCTTATTTATGTTCTTAGGATTTTCTCAAGTTTGCTTACGGTTTTGTAGAGCTCCCTGTGGTGAATCGCTGTTAATAATCGACTATCAGCCAACTAGAATCAAATAATGTCGACAATGATATGTTCGTTCAAGGTTGCAACAGTGACCATCCCATTAACTGAAGAATAATTACATTTACTCAAGTATCCTTTTATGAGTGTTCATACTTTATGTACTCATGCTTTGCATCAATATATTATATTGATGCAAAGCATGAACACCAACGATGCTATGGTAAACAAAGGAGACGGTAGAAAAAGGATATCTGAAAAGAAGGTATAGATCAAAAGAAGAAGAGGAATAAGTAAAGAAAAAAGAAGTAGTGAAAAGGAGAGAAGATGTAGAGAAAGAACAAAATTAATAAGAAGAAGAAAAAAGAAAGAAATGAAAAAATGAGATCATTACTGGAAAACTGACAGTGTTGTGAATGGGACTTCCTATGCTGTAGCAGAACCTACTAATCAAGGAGACCTGAGTTCAAAACGAATAGTAAGGCTACTTAACAATCTACAGGAGCTTTAGGGCAGAAACTTGTAGATCGTCCCTTTGATTAAAATCAATTAAAACCAATCAAAATTCGAGCGATTGAAGCAACAAGAAACCAGATTACGGTTGTCTCAAATCCAAAGGTTTCACAAGCTGGCTGACATGTGCACCCCGATTTGACGGAACAAACGGAATTAGGCAGCGAATTTCAAAGTGTCGAACCATCAATTGAGACAATCCGAGAGCCACGCAAGTGTCGGTTGTGGGGTGCAATGAGCGCCAATTCCTTCAAAAGAATGCTTGGAAGAATTGGCATTTGAACAACTCTGTGATGTTCTGCGGTTCTAACGTAAATGAAATGCTAAATGAACACATTAAGTTGTGTTATGTTATATGCTATGCAATATATTATGTTTCTTTTGTTATCCACTGTTTCGCGATTAACATAAAACGACACTAATATATGCTAAAAAAAGCACAAGGTTTCTCCAATAGTTTAGCATGCATTGTAACTGCTGGAACATCTGTAAAGAAATTACAAACAACCAAGCGCTCTGAGAATTTGGAATCCATAGAAGATGTTCATTGCGTATTACCCATTTTTTTAAAATTTATTGTATTTGGATTTGGTTAACTGGATACATTGTCCACCCTTTCAAAATGCCTTGATTGTAGCTTAAAAGAAGCAATTCGTGCTATCAGAATTTTCCCTTAAAATTTGAATTATTGACAAAGAAAGTTGGCTACTTGGATATCCATACTGCCAGCTTGAGTGTGTTATTTATTAAGGTATCCATTTAGGAGGTTATTGAAAGTGTAACCCAAGACAATACAAAGAAACAACAACCTGCTTTATGGATGTTACTTTTAAATTTAAATACTTTCAGCTGCCAAACCAGGGTGCACACGTAAACCAGCATGTGAATCTTACTTGACGTTACAATGCCGATCTTTGAGCAAACCATTAGTGTTTGCATTGAAACTATTGGTCCAATTATTTGAAGTCTGAAAGGTTACTTTTCTTTTCAAAGAGAAATCATGCGGTGAATTGGTAAAAGCTTGATGTTGTGCTAACTCATTTCACGACAACTTATAGATTGCACCAAGAATCCCATAGATCTTCAATGACTAGAAGTTCTGCGCACAGCCAGTAATAGCAAAGACCTCTAAAGTCACAAGTGCACAAGTAAATCACAGCCAGCTTCACAAGGATTCTGTACAGATCATAATCTGGAATGACGCCTGTTCATTTTTTAAATATTTTTATATCTTGAACTTTTGTTCTGTGATATATTGTGTCTGAGTTTAAGGCAGTTTTAGATTTTGGTGTATAACGACAAAGAGAAATTGACCGAATTTTATAACCAATGCCATGTATTACTATGAAATAGTGCAGTAGTTTATTCAATATTCATCCAAGTTTAAACCTGATCTTTTGTCTTTAATCTTGACCTAAACTTAAAACAACTAACTATGTTCTTAGCTCTGGCTCTATCCAGTCATGGCTTTAGTAATGCCATAGGTCTAATTTGCTATGCCTCATGCTTACACATTCAGCCGGTAACTTAAAAATTCTTTCAATTAAGGCGATTCTCATTAGTATAATTGATCATAGTAGCTCTATGTTAATATTCATTTAGTAAATTATAAACGAGAACTTCGAAATCGCGCTTTTTAAAGCATCGTTAATATGAATGCATAAGATAAATGTATAACTTTCACCAATCAGGAAACAATTTAAGATAACTGTGAATTTCATTTTACATTGTCATTAAATGGACTTCAGTCCAAAGATTTTTTACATTCTGCATCGTATTTGCACGTGCATTAAATGAGTGATCAGATATCTTACCAGTGTTTGACATAATAAATAGCTTAGAATTTAATGCGCTCATTCTGCGATCTGGGCTTTAGTAAATGTCATTTAAACACCGTCAAGCTTATTGCACCAATAAAATTACAAGGAAAACTCAGACAAATTTTCAGTGTAAATTACAATTAAATTAATTAATTGCAGCCTATATTTATCTATGGCGACACTGAGTTGTGTATTTTGAATTGTTATACACTAAATAACTAACTTCAAAAATGAGCAACAAAAGTGAAATAGTTATATATTACATTGCTTAGTGTTTAGTTCTTCATTAGAAGACTGAACCTTTGTGGTTGCCCGGAGAAGCCATTATTAATCATATGCGTTCTACTTATTATCTTATCAAACGAAATATAATTGAGGCTAGTGCTTACGTATTGCATAGCATGGCCAAATGAAACCACCTGTGAAGATCACGTGGTCATGATAAATACCATACAACACCCATCCAAAGACGAAATTGTAACTGTGGTAAGCAGTGGCTTCTGTTTAACGTCGCTGTGTCAAAACAAGGATGAATAGCATTGCCCTCCTCTTTCATCCAGGCTTGGGACTGGCACCACCCGAGTGACGGGGTCGTGGTAGACCATGTCGACTAGAGATGATGCCACTTGACTGTTTACCCTCACAAGGAAGACTACTCCGGTCAAAACAAGCAGCGGTACTTCTCCGAGTTCATCCAGAAATCTCACCAATCCGTCGATTAGACCCCAATGGTGTGGTCGCTTTCTACTCAACCAAAGAAGCTTCATAACTAATCAACCCTGCTTTGCAATCATTGACGAAAGAACGGATCGCAGACAGAATTCGTTTCTCCTAACTTCAGACAGACTTCAATCGTCTGCATAGACCGGAAGCAGACCTGCACCCGCCACCGTCGTCGTCCTGTTGAGAATGGGACAGTTCCAGCAGCAGTATCTGTTGTCCGTCTGGCTCTCGTGTCTACGCGTGTCACGCCCTGAGACGAACGACATAAGCCAGACACGACGTCCTTCGAAGCCCGTCACACGCGAACTCGTTAGTTAATTAGTTAGCCACCTAATAATAATTATGTAGTAAAGACAATAATCGGTTTAATGAGGAAGGCGTCGTCGACCTAACAACCTCTGCGCACCTCGTTCTGCGCTGCCAGACGTCCGCACCATCCTCCTCCAGCCTCCTCAGCGTCTATTCTGCTTCTACATCCAGACAGGCGCCAATGCTGCGCATGCCCACACCGCTGCTACTGCTGCCGCCGCCGCTGCTGCCACCTAAGGTCCATTGCCAACGAAGCTCTGGCTCTGGCTCTGCATAATAACCATCCATTCATCCATTCGTCTGTCTATCCAGTGGCGTTCGTCGCTGCTGCAGTTGGGCGATGTAGCCTACGGCGGTATGCACAGCACCACCGAGGCAATCTCTGAGGCCATGCACGCAGGCACCGTAGTTGCTGCCGCTGCCGCTGCTGCTGAATATGATGCTGGTCTGGTAGGAAGCAACGATTTTCGAACATGTGTTTCAGCAAAGAGCCGCGGAATGGTCGACGAGAGGATTTTAATCACTGATTGGGCTTTGTTATCATGAATCAACTGAATTGTGGTCTAGTGACAGTAATCATCTGAAGGTGTACTTTACTCGTGTGTCTGCAACTTATTCAATACTCACGCACCATGATAACTGTCACCAGAATTTACTCAAACACCACCATTCCAGGCTGCACGGTGCCTCGGATTTTACTTTTCACGCTGGCGCTAGAAAATCATTATCTGGACTCTTAGCCATATTTAATTCGAAACACAGCGAAGTCTCTGTAATTTTTTTGAACAACTCAACGTGCCGCACGCTTCTCACATCTCAAGTGACTGTCTAGCGAAACATTTGCGGCCTAAATAATCGATGATAATTATATTTAATCGGTTACACTTACTGTGGCACCGTGTCTGTTCGAATCCCTATCTAATCAGGTAGGCCCCTATTGGTTAGCTATTTGGAAAAGTTGCCAGTCCTTTAGACAACTGTCTGTGGTCAGGGTAGATGGAGGATGCTCTGCATTCTGGATGTTACTGTCACTTTGTCATTTTAAGTTTAGAAGAAAATTCTACAATGCGATTTATTTAAAGTCTTTTAATGTCATTTTCAACTGTGGACTTAGCAAGCGAGTGGTGCTTTCTGCCACTTTCCTTGACTGAGCCTATATTTGGCTACAATCATTGTCTTCACCTTCATGCGTCTCTCCTTGATAATATTTATGTGTTACCTGTGCTGATCCTTAAAATAAATGTGCGATAGCTTTTAGGTGACTATTGAACCACTCCATAGATTATCCAGTCCTCATTCTCCTACAGAACAAAATGATGATGATTCTATTGATCAAGCGCTGGACGCGAAAATTTATACAGCACAAGGAAATAATTACGGACACATAGAAGAACTGGAGTTTTAAACAAATATGGTGAAACGAGCATATAAAAATAAACACAAATAATACTTCAACAACTCGGAGTACTGGACTATCTTAGCTACACTTTGCACCTTGCACTTTGCGCCTTGTATTTTGCACTTTGCATCTTGCATTTTGCACCTTGCATTTTCATTTTGCACCTTGCACCTTGCACTTTGCACCTTGCATCTTGCATCTTGCACCATGCACTTTGCACTTTACACCTTGCACTGTCGTAGCTTGCATCACCATGCACTTATGCACCATGCAGTTTGCACTTTACACCTTGCATCTCTTTGCACCTAGCACTTTGCACCATGTACTTTGCACCTTGCACTCTGTACTTTGCACTTTGAACTTTGCACCCCTGCACTATTCCCCTTGTACTTTGCCCTTTGCCCTTGCACCACTTTACATTGTGCGCCATGCACTTTGCACTTTGCACCTCGCACCTTGCGCTTTGCACCATTGCATCTTGCACCATGCACTTTGCACTTTGAACCTTGCACTTTGAACTTTGCACTTTGCATTTCGCACCTTGCACTTCGCAATTTACACCTTGCACCACTCTACGCCTTGCACTCTGCACTTTGTACCTTGCACTTTGCTTTTTGCACTTTGCAATTGGCACCCTGCAATTTGCATCCTGCATCTTGCACTGTGCTCCATGTACCTTGCATCTTGCACTGTGCACCATGCACTTTGCACCTTGCAGTTTGCATCTTGCATCATTTTGCACTTTGCACCTTGCCTTTGCACCTTGGTTTCTAAAATAAGAGTAACAAATTGAAGGCCACATACTCATTCAAGGCAGATCTAGTGATTGGTGAAATAGTAAGAACGAATGACCCAATTAGGCATGCGCACTCAGTTACCAGTAAATTATCAAGTTTGACTATCTTTCGATACTGTGGAGTCCAATCATCTCCTAGACTATATAACCGATCTACACTTCTTTTGAAGATGTATTCAAAGACAATAGGCGAAGAGCAACAATGGTCTGCTGCCAATTCTGATGATCATTAAACACCAGAAACTATTCATTAAAGTTTTGTTTTTCTACACAGGGAGTATCTTACATTTCATTATTTAGACTGAATACATGACCTTCATTCAAGTGACTGTGGCGGTGAATGGTCAGGATATACTTTTTAGTCATCACAATTTCACAAAACCATTAAAATTTGATTCGTCGTTCAATCACAAAGTCAAAATCATTGTTGCATGACAGCTACTTGGAATTCTCTATGTCACAAAAGTTCCAGCAGCCAGATGACAAAGCTGTGAATAAGACAATATTTAAGTATAAATATTTGTTAAACTTTAGACATAAACGGTTTAATGTTTAGAATTTGTGGTTTTTCTAATTTACAAGTAATTCATATTAAGCTATTTTTACGATTCTTTTCTAGAAACAGTACTTGAGAGACATTCATTTAAACAAAATTCTTTATTTGCAAATATCACTTTACCAACAATAGAGTTTTAGAATTTTTAATAACAAAGTACATTGACAATAGCGCTTTGAACTCAAGCATAACACATACAATCAAATGAAGCAGTAAACATATTTTATTAACAATCAAAGTTTTGTAAATTTTATTGAACTCGAGCAACACGCTCACTGTTGTTATGTCATTTAAAGATTTTCACTTTTAAAATAAAACATTTTGGCTGAGACAGCTAATGAGTACCTCCTCCGATCTCTGGCTCCATGGAGCTCGAAAGTTCCAGAGGAACGGTGGAACAGTTGCCCTTAGGGCAAAGCTTTGGCACCGACTTGGACCGATCATTCTTTAAAGGCATCTGTATGCTCAGCAATTCCTGAAGCTGCTCTTCGAACAGTCTGTCTTGGTCTTCAGAAGTGATCAGCTGCGACTTGGCGTCTATCGCTGTCTGATTACCAGCGCCACCAGCTTCGATATCAGATGAATGTCCCGATTCAATTTCAATCATGTCTATGCCTTCTGGATGCTTCTCCTCGTCTTTTGCGTGATCGCGCATTCCACTTGGCTGCGTTTCACTCTGGAATTCGTAGCCAGCTTCGATGGTGTCCGGCAACACAGGTCCGCTCGGATCATCGGCCGTCTCCAATTCCACCTTGACAGGCGTGTTCTCAGAGGCTGATGACGTCTTTTCGTTGATCCTGATTTGCTTCTGACGAATTCTGGCCATACGAGGCACGTGATCACCGGAAATGACGAGACCGTAGAGAGCGGATCCTCTTCTCGACCTGGCCTTCTTCCGGTTGGTCAGCTCTCCGTCGGTCGATCTCTTAATCTGCGGCAGATCTGAATCTCCATTGTCCCTCACAACCGCCTGTCTCCTCTCTTCACCCGGATCAACTTCTTCCGCCGCAATTCTCAACTTACGTTCGCCCTCATACGCTTCGTTTCCTGCGCTACGTTTGCGGTCTTCGTCGGCGGCGAATCTTCTTCTGCGCATCTCCTCCTCTTCGTCTTCTAACTCCTCCCCTTCCTCACTGTCATCCTCGAATGCGGTTCGCTTCCTCGTGCGTTCCTCTTCGATGCCCACACTTGACCGGCGGTCGTCGTCCGTGGACTTCATCCTGCGTTGCCTGTCTTCAGCCTCAAACGCCTGCCTCAATCGACGTTCTTCCTCGATGTCTCGGTCGCTGTCGTCGACCTGTCTCAGTCTACGCGTCTCAGTTTCTTTGGCCATCACTTTACTGTCCCCATCCGAACGACGGATTTTGCTTGCTTCGTACTCAATGGCTTTATCTTCGTTCTCTCCGTCGCTCTGCCTCGCTTTGCGTACGTCCTCCTCTTCTTCCTCTTCCTCCTCCTCCTCTTCATCCGTTCCCCCAAATTCCTGCTCATCCCGCCTCAGAAGCCTTCGTTTCACGGATTCATCTTCCACTTCGAAACCATCATCGTCGACGTACTTCTTCCTACGACGGGCAAATTCGTCAGCTCCTCGACCCTCATCGTAAGACACTCTCCTCTCTCCTCGCTCCTCCTTCGCTTCCCCGGACCTCTCTTCGCTACCTGGTCCAGCGTATTTCACTCGACGTAATCTCTTAAAAAGCCTTTCTCTGTCACCATCGCCGTCCCTACTTCTTCTCGATTCGTATGACGGGCTAATCATGCCTTCATCGTTCGCTTTTCTGATTCGCCGAACTCCTCCGCGCCTTGTCTTGCTGTCTTGAACACCAATAGCGTTTCTCATCACTCGATATTCCTCCTCCTCCTCTTCTTCTTCGGCACTCATATCGCCAGCATGCCTCGTTTTGTCGTATTCCCTCTCTCTACCAACCTCTCTAGACTTTCCATATCCGACCGCACTTCTGAGATGGATAGCTGTGTCGTAATCACCGGCATTAATTAAGTCACTGAATCTGGTTGTGTCCCTCATCTCGTCTTCGTTTTCGAAACTATCGCTCTCCGGATTTCTTCTGCCACGAAGCCGACCAACGTCTTCGGCATAGTTACCAAGATCGTCGGCGGCGGAATTTTTCCAGAATCTCCGTCGGTTATTAACGTTGAACTGACGATGCCTTCTCTGACGGCTGTTGCCTTCATCGCTCTGATCACGGTAAAGTCTGCGCCGATAGTCACTGCTCGCCTTACTAGACGATGCTTTGGTGTCTCTGTAGCCGCGTCGTAAGCCGTAGTTCTTCAAGGAATATCTGTGCCCCACTGTTGGAACGTCTGCCATAGCCTGCGGCTGTCGTCGGAAGCGATACTTCCTAGGAATACGCTGAAGGCGACCGGCGTGAAGGACGCGACGCATCTTCTGCTTCCTTGCCCTTCTCTGCTTTTGCGCTGCACGTCTCTGCTTCTCTGCTTTCTCTCGTTCCTCCTCTTCTTCCTCCTCTTCTGCATTTTCCTCCGCCTCTTCCTCCTCCTCCTCCTCTTCCTCTTCTTCTTCTCCTCCTTCGCTCCCCAGACGACTTGTCCTGGTGTTCGTAGCTCTCCTGTTCTCCCTCTGCTGCTGCGGAGAGTCCTCATCGGTACGCTTCCTCTTCAATTCTTCATCATTATTCTCTTCGTCCGATTCGTCCATTCCTGTGTCCGTGTAGTGGAACTGACGCTTCTTCTTTCTCTCGCCAATGTTCATCGTTTTCTCCAGCTTCTTCTCTGCCTCTTCTTCCTCCTCCTCCATCTCCTCCTCCTCTCTCTTCTCCTCCTCTTCCTCCTCCTCCTCTTCTTCTTCTGCCTCCTTCTTTGCCGCGTCTTTAGTTGCAGCGCCTGATGCTTCAACGTTGGGGGTCCCGTCATCCGCAGCGATCGACTCTCGTCTCAAGTCCCCTTCCTGTCTGCTGCGCTTCTCCGTATCCTCAACCGCCTCCGTCTCCTTCTCCTTGACCTTCTCATCAGTCGACGACGATGACGACGACGACGGCATATCCGACCGCTTCTCCTTATCCGCCCCTTCTTGACTCTTCTCTTCGCTCTTCTTAGCATCTTCTCTCTTCACTCTTCCGGGTCTCTTCGCGCTGCCATCACCTTCCGCGGCCGCTCCTCTTTCCTTCAGGTCAATTTCCTCGTCGTCTTCCTCTTCAGTCTTCTGCAGCTCATCCAACAGGTGCTTCCAGCGTTCCAGCTTCTTCTTCGACGCCGCCAGTCTCGCCAGTTCCATGAGCTTGGCCTCGTTAGACCCTGCGAGCAGGACAGACGGCGCCCTCGTCGTGGTGCTGCCAAATCGACGGCGAGTAGCAATGGGTTGAATGGCATCGAGGTAACGGCTGTTCGCCGTAGTCGTCGGGTAGAGCTTCGATTTCTTGACGTTGCGAGCATCAACGAGACCTTGAAAGAGACCTAGGCTGGCCAACATCAGAAGGCACATGGTCGACAGCCACATACTGTTCATCCTACGCAACACACATAGACACAGATAGACACATAGACACAGAGAGACACATAGACACAGAGAGACACATAGACACAGATAGACACAGATAGACACATAGACACAGATAGACACATAGACACAGATAGACACATAGACACAGATAGACATATAGACACAGATAGACACAGATAGACACATAGACACAGATAGACACATAGACACAGATAGACACATAGACACAGATAGACACATAGACACAGATAGACACAGATAGACACAGATAGACACAGAGAGACACATAGACACAGATAGACACAGATAGACACAAAGACACAGATAGACACATAGACACAGATAGACACATAGACACAGATAGACACATAGACACAGATAGACACATAGACACAGATAGACACAGATAGACACAGAGAGACACATAGACACAGATAGACACAGATAGACACAGAGAGACACATATACACAGATAGACACAGATAGACACATAGACACAGATAGACACATAGACACAAACAGACAGATAGACACAGATAGACACAGATAGACACAGAGAGACACATAGACACAGATAGACACAGATAGACACAGATAGACACATAGACACAGATAGACACATATACACAGATAGACACATAGACACAGATAGACACATAGACACAGATAGACACAGATAGACACAGATAGACACAGTTAGACACATAGACACAGATAGACACAGAGAGACACATATACACAGATAGACACATAGACACAGATAGACACAGATAGACACATAGACACAGATAGACACATAGACACAGATAGACACATAGACACAGATAGACACAGATAGACACAGAGAGACACAGTTAGACACAGTTAGACACATAGACACAGATAGACAGAGATAGACACATAGAGACACATATACAAAGATAGACACAGATAGACACAGATAGACACAGATAGACACAGATAGACACATAGACACAGATAGACACAGATAGACACAGATAGACACAGTTAGACACATAGACACAGATAGACATATAGACACAGATAGACACAGATAGACACAGAGAGACACATAGACACAGATAGACACAGATAGACACAGATAGACACAGATAGACACAGATAGACACAGATAGACACAGATAGACACAGATAGACACAGTTAGACACAGTTAGACACATAGACACAGATAGACATATAGACACAGATAGACACAGATAGACACAGAGAGACACATAGACACAGATAGACACAGATAGACACATAGACACATAGACACAGATAGACACATAGACACAGATAGACACATAGACACAGATAGACACAGATAGACACAGAGAGACACATAGACACAGATAGACACAGATAGACACAGAGAGACACAGATAGACAGATAGACACAGATAGACACATAGACACAGAGAGACACATAGACACAGATAGACAGATAGACACAGATAGACATAGATAGACACAGAGAGACACATAGACACAGATAGACACAGATAGACACATAGACACAGATAGACACATAGACACAGATAGACACATAGACACAGATAGACACATAGACACAGATAGACACAGATAGACACAGTTAGACACATAGACACAGATAGACACAGAGAGACACATATACACAGATAGACACATAGACACAGATAGACACAGATAGACACATAGACACAGATAGACACATAGACACAGATAGACACATGGACACAGATAGACAGATAGACACAGATAGACACAGAGAGACACATAGACACAGTTAGACACATAGACACAGATAGACACAGAGAGACACATATACACAGATAGACACATAGACACAGATAGACACATAGCCACAGATAGACACAGAGAGACACAGAGAGACACATAGACACAGATAGACACAGATAGACACAGAGAGACACATAGACACAGATAGACACAGATAGACACATAGACACAGATAGACACATAGACACAGATAGACACATAGACACAGATAGACACATAGACACAGATAGACACAGAGAGACACAGAGAGACACATAGACACAGATAGACACAGATAGACACAGATAGACACATAGACACAGATAGACATATAGACACAGATAGACACAGATAGACACAGAGAGACACATAGACACAGATAGACACATATAGACACATAGACACAGATAGACACATAGACACAGATAGACACAGATAGACACAGAGAGACACATAGACACAGATAGACACAGAGAGACACAGAGAGACACATATACACAGATAGACACAGATAGACACATAGACACAGAAAGACTAATAGACACAGATAGACACAGATAGACACATAGACACAGATAGACACATAGACACAGATAGACACATAGACACAGATAGACACATAGACACAGATAGACACATAGACACAGATAGACACAGATAGACACATAGACACAGATAGACACATAGACACAGAGAGACACATAGACACAGCTCCCTTAATGATAAACAAAGACAGGACTTGCCTACACTTGTCCTAAGGTCAAAGAGATGGGATGTAATGTAGTGTACTAGAGCATATATCCTTTAAAAAATGCTTTACTACATTACATTGCATTGCATTACATTATATATTGAGGTCGAAGAGTAATTTAGCTGAGACGCAAACATAGCGACAGTCAAAATCTACCGATTTGGGTGGGGGAAATCTTTTCCCAAGAGAGTAGCGTGAAAAGTAGTTGTAATGTGTACGTCTTGGTGTTGTTCCAGTGTTGCTTCGGTTCAGTACTCGTTTAAATGGACTGATCCAATAGTAGAATAATTGTCAGCTCATTATGTTCGATCGTCTACTTGTTATGTGTGCTTGTACGTCTCTATCGATGCGTGTGTCAGCGCTTGTATGTGTTCGGCCTATTACATTAATACGTTACCAAGTTCGATATCAAACGGACATCTGTATACATGTCCATCACTCAATCAATCATTCCTTTGGTCTGTCACTACAATCACTCGCTTTGCCACTCATAGGAGGAGTGCCTGGCTTGGTCATTCAGTTGGTCATTCAGTTACTTATTCAGTTGGCTAAATATTTTTCTGGTTCAGTCAGTTGACTAGTTACGTACGTCTATTTTTCTGAACAAATAGTGAAGACTGGCGCTTGTTGTCGGTGGTCAATAATATTTTAATCGCTAGATGGCCAAATGTAGAATTTGGAAAAAGTCTGGGTAATATGGAAGTGTGCTTCCAGTAAGCAGTGGTGTAGTCCTTAATCTGGAAGCTTTCTAAACAGGCGCACAAGCATCGTATTAATGCACAATGTAAGATACACCGAGGTATAAGACACCACAAGTCATCAGTAGACTGACATATACTACATCACCTGTTCACTTTGCAAATGGAATCCCATGTTTTACATTACTTAAACGCAACTCATCTGCCTACTTACTTACTTACTTACTCTTTTTGTACCTTTGCCTACCATCTGCCTACTTATTTACTTACATCGACCATCTGCCTACTTATTTACTTTTTTTACTTAGTTACTAACTAATTTTTAGCTTACTTATCGAAGCAATTAATAGGAAAATTATAATGCACGGAAGTTAGAAACATTCCTGTTGCTTGTTGCTTGCCACAAGCCTCATTAATCAAATTAATGGAGATGTGATTTTGGAAATGAATAAAACTTCACTAAAATTATAAATTTCAACAACATAAACAGATCAACAACAGAAAATATTGGCGGTCACGTGGTTTAACGACGAATCAAATTGATTTCTAACATGATTACAAGCTAAGCACAATTTGTAATCCAATCTTGAAATACAGAATTTAAGGTTACAAGTTGTATCAAAAAGAACAAAAGGAAGAAACGGACACAGAGGAAGAATATGAAGATAAGGATCCTGAGGAAGAAAAAAAATCATTCTCTTAAGCTTTATATGAGGTAGCCATGGACATGAAGTATTAGCAACTTCATGTTTTCAGTCTCGGCATATGAGGTGGATAGCCAGTCCTACACTTGGTACCGAAAGTGTACGATCAGTGTAGTCCTCATAGCAGAGTTGGCTGAAGTGCCGGTGAATCAGAATTTAAAATCAAACTTCTGCCCTGGCGGGGCCAATTTAGGATAACCATTGAAGCAATGATGGTCAGATACACAAGCCAGAAGCCTTGACCGTTGCGTTTACGAGCTTCGCGATTACCGACCTATAAGCATCTGTTCAGTCGAGCTTGTGTGCTGCAAGATAATCCTACAGCAGTCGGTGTAATCGTTTATATCGGGCTTTTTAAAAGGTATCTACAGTCAGTTAATTTCCTAGGCTGAAACCGGGAGCCTTACTCTAAAGACCCAAGTAAATTTTAGACAGAAAACAGACTCGCCGAAAGACAGGCTAGCTATAGGAAAAACATCGACGAAACAATTTCGATCCAACGGCTTAACACCATGCTCCTCAAAACAGCCAAAGACTGAAACGCGTAAGGCCTAGCGGAATGAATATGCGCAAGGAAATGATAAGTCTTACTTATGTTTCCCATTTGAAATTGCTATGACTGAGCGCCAGCTAACCTGATGGTTTCGATGAAACGGTTTTCTAGCAATCGGAACAAGGGCCTACTGTACGGTCCACGACAAATGGTTCACGGACAAATAGTTTATTTGTTATTCATTGTAAGTACAACCATGACAGCCAATTTTATAAAAGAGGAATAGAAGTTATTCGTCTCTTATTACAAATCGGTACAGGTAGAATCGTATGACACGAATCTGCAGTCATGCTGTTCGTTTCCATTGCTGGATTACGTCTAAGTGTTATTCTATAGAATGAATTACTGTTTTCGAAGCCGTGACTCGCCACGTCGTTATTATCGCCTCTGCAGTTGGACTAATAGCTTTCAACATATTGACAGTCGTTACTGTAACTCAATTTACGTCTGCTTACCAGCTGAAGAATGACTAATTTTCGAGTTTTGTAACCTTTAATCGCATAAACAATTCTTCTATTCGCAAAAGGACAGTCCGAAACTCACAAAAACAGTGAATTAAATAGAAATGACGTCATGAGAATAAATAGATGTCGTCATGCGGTTACGTAAGCCTATGTAGTCATTATTGAAATGACGTGACCGATGCTATAGAGGTGATGGCCATAAGAGCCAAGTGTGGGTGAATGAGTTAAGAATTGGCATAAGTTAATTCTTCGTTTGACTCACGCAGCTTTCCCGTCCAAAGGGAGTTGAGTTCTTGCGATATCTTTAACGGTCTAGACAGTATGTTGCGAAACTATAAAAACAGAGGCGTTTGATCACATGACCTTCTTCTAAGTAACTGGAACTATGTCAAATAATTAATCTTTAGATCAGCGCCATAAAATGGTTTGCCTTATCTTTACTCTAACTACTCCGAGGATCAATCAATCAATCAATCAGTCAGTCGGTCGGTCGGTCAGTCGGTCGTTGCCGGCCAGCCAGTAAGTCAGTAAGTCGGTAAGTCGGTATGTCAGTAAGTCGGTCACAACCAATATACCAATCAATCAATCAATCAATCGAGCAAGCAAGCAAGCGATCAAACGTAATATAGCGCCCCTTCAAGATATCTGCTCTGCGGCGCTCGCGGTCCGACTACGGCTATAAAGTGCAGCTTGTCTTTAAGACTTCAATACGAAAATCCGTTTTGTGTATAAGCGTAATGCACTCATTTCATACGTATTGCATAACAAAAGAAGTCATGATGTCATCAGTTTTCTCGTTCTGTCATCTATGTTCTCGTCAAAAATCAGCAAAGCTCAAAAAAACGTTCAGTTGGCTTGTAATTGTAAGCTAATAGTTCAACGAAGTAATTTGCTTTAAGTGACATCAACTACTTACAAGTCACTGAGTAGAGTCAGTATAGTTAATCATGTCAGAGTTTGCTGTAAACAAGAGACCGCGACTACGTAAACTGATAAACGTTTATCAGGAAATCGTTTGGGAGGCTATGTTTGTCAGTTGACTCACGGTTTAAACTTTTCCTGATTGTGCAAACTGTACTTTGTACAAATATAATGGAAGCCTTATAGCATTGTCTTATAAATTACATTAATTTTAGTTTGGGCTATAGATGCTGCGCATAGCGATGGTCAAATGAATAGCAATGATCGACACTCAAGTGTTGATCTGACTCAGAGACCCGGTGATTGTCCAGGCCCATGTTCTCCTCCCCCACTGGCTGACTTACTAACTAACTTCTTAACTGGGCTAATGGCTCGCTGACTATTAATTGCGAATGAATTAATTGACTGACAGACAGAAAGAAAGAATACGTCCAATAAATGAATGAACGTACGATTGACTAGTAACATGCATGCTAAAAAATTGATTTACTGATAAAATTGCTCGCATATTAGGCAGCTTACTAAGTTGAAGAAAGATTTTCAATTATAACTCCCAGTGTAATTTGATTTAAGGGGTTTTCGAAGTAGTTCGCTATCGTTGTGCAATGATTCATTCATTCATTTTCATTCATTAATTCACTCATTAATTACTTCATTTATTCATTCATTTATTCATTCGTTAATTCATTTATTCATTCGTTGGTTCATGCATTCTGTCAATTAGTAATTCAATCATTCGTGCATTCATTCATTCTTTGCCACAACTTGTTCCAAACTGGCCATGGAAAGCGGAGAGTCTTTACGAGATAGCAGCTCGACCCTGCCAGCCTTCGAAATAAGCAGTTCGACGTCATGAAACAGGTGGCTGTTGTCAGCGCCTGGTCGACTCTGTCGGGACGTGATCGACTTATCAAGACCTGCGCGCCGCACGCATAATGGTCGGCCCTTCTACGCACCGCGCCCCAGTAGCAGCGCCTGGTGCTCGTCTTATAGACTTATAGGGACTGGTTAGTACCACGAGAATTAAACGTTTCGGTCTTGTAATCATAGCGCCCAGTTTCAACCGCCGCAGTCACTCTCGTGCCTTTACGCTACTTGTGTCAACGGGCGTCGCCGCTTGTCGCTGCATAGCTACGAACGGAATGGCCAATCGTCCAGTCATGCAGTTAAGGATTCTTGCCTTCGGTAAGTCTTGATCGTGTCCACCTCATTCAGAATTATCTGTCGAATACGAACGTGTGATTTTCTCGAAATTCTACTCTTCTGGTCTTCTTTCACCCATCAGTGTAAGTTGCTAGAATGTTTGTTCTGGCTCAGTTCCAATTTATTTGGTCACCTGATCTGTGTCACGTGGCACAATGCAGGGCAGAGACCATGACATGTTGCAGCATGGTCGCTATGAACTCATGATGTTTTGCGCAAAACTGTAGACAATACCCTGATCATTGGAAGGGAATCGACAGTTGGCCTACACATGAGATCAACGCTACGTCGTAATAGGTGACACATTCACATACGAACTGTTTCATCTGACAACTACTTTTGATTAGGCCAAGTAAGATAAGGAAATAGGATAAGTAAGATAAGGAAATAGGATAAGTAAGATAAGGAAATAGGATAAGTAAGATAAGGAAATAGGATAAGTAAGATAAGGAAATAGGATAAGTAAGATAAGGAAATAGTATAAGTCAACGTAAGCTTAATAATAGGCAAGTAGAGTAAAGATTCAAGGAGAGGTTGATGACTGAGATAAGATAAGGGCAAGTAATGTAAGGTAATGACAGTTTAGTCAAAGCAAATGCTGTAACTTTGGATTGGTAATTAACTTTTCACAGATCGGTAAATTACAAATCCTCGGAATGACCCTGTTGAGCGGTGGAGGAGAACGGCCCCCTCCGAAATTTCAGGTGGAGAGGGTGGGCCTGGTCGTATCCCAAATATATTTCATAAAAATTCATAAATATTAAAAATTTCTGCAGTTTTTTCATTGTTTATCCTTTTACTGCATCTATATTTGACAATTTTTTCCTGATATATCCCCCAAACCCAAATTTTTTTAGACCTGTCCCCAAACCCAGAATAGAGTCTCCGTCTATGGCCCTATTGAGGGTGCACACACACGGCGATTTCAGGACAACTCGATCTTTCTGGTTGCCTCGTTTGCCTATGAAATTCAGGCAGCGCCCTCTGTGTGATGCAATTTAAATTCCCAGACAGACCCAAGCAGCATCGCATCTGCTACTCGGGAACAGCCAGCCACTTCGCAATTATACAAGGAGGTTGATTAGTGAGCGCTGGCCCGCGTGCTACTGTCTATGAGCCTAATGCAATTCGTCGGCAAAAGGAAAACAAGGTTTACAGCATTGGGCTAAGCAGCATTCTGCAGTTCCACGAAGAATCAAAGTCTGACGGGTCGGTTCAAAGGTCGTCTCTCACTCTCTCGGTCTGGTTTCTGTCAAGTTTTTCTCTCAGGCGCTGAGGTGGTCGTAGCAAATGGCAGTAGTTCTGCAGCCTCTTAGATCCGATCGCCCCTTCCACACTCGGCACAGGCGCAACACTTAAAGGCTGTAGTTCCGCCAGATTCCGTTTACCGTGGATTATAAAGTCAGTGGTCATTTACAGTGGTCTGGTAGATTTTAACTCACAATGGTTTATCGAACGGCGTGGTCCGTATGAGTTTAGATATCTGCGTTTAATATACCTGCATTTAATTGTATTTACTGATTTCTAAAGGGCACTCACAACACAATCTAATCAGAGGCGCGCCCAGTGCGGAACGCCCTGCGACAAAAGAAAATTCTTTAGAGCACGGGCAGAAGTTAACAGAATTAACCAAGGCCGTACTTAGCATTTTTGGGGCCCCACGCATTTTTCTGTATGTGGTCCTATACTTTTTTCAAATAACAATGTGAATATAGTTTCGGACTTTAAGTCATTACGCTGTTGATCTAAAATTAATTTTCGTGCTTTTTTGTTGGCAAAATCTGTAATGATTTTGTCATAATCATGACAATGACAAGGCTATTGCTTAGCTCAATCGCTGGAATTTTGGGAGCTCCTAAGTTGACAGGACACTACGTGAAACCAAGAAACGGCACTGGTTCACGTATAGGCAGTCAAGATCATTGAGCGATTTGTAGCGGGAAGACTATAGGCTATATTTAAATGAATCGAATGTCGTCTCAAAGCAATGGGCCAACAGACGCAAAAGCCCGGTGTTATGCAGAAGCAGTCCGAGTCCGAGGTACTATTAGTCTATGAGGCATCGTCAGTCTGAAGACGGGTGCGACAGGAAGTAACAGAAGATGGTCGACGGACGAGGTTACAAAAACAGCGTGGAACTTGACTCAAAATTAACTCTATAATTGAGGGATACGAGTTTAAATCGAATGCTGGCTATGAGAGGAAGCCAATGCATACGTACTCGGTCATGAAGGTCGAGATATAATTTATGAGAAGCGATGAAGGCGGGTAATCAGCTGCATCGATTGAAAAGGTGACAGATGAGATTTCAGAAGGCCACGACTTTCATGTCATGCGTTACTAGAAAGTTATTAAATGCTGTCAATGCGTCTTCGATAAACAGAATCTTTTCTTGATCAATGAACGGTCGACAAAATAAGTCTATATAAGACTATCTGGCCGGACACATTTTGCTGTTGCCGCCACAGCGCCCGGCAAAGACGACAAAGAGATGGATACCGGAGAATGGAAGGAGGAGCAGGGAATGTCCGGTGAAAACCTGGAGGAACACCTTCAGTCAAAACTTGAAGGAGATGGGAATCGACTGGGAGAACGCGGAAGAAACTGCTGAGGATCGCATGGGATGGAGAGCTCTCCTTGACCAATGTTCCAGGAGTAGCGGTAGGAACTAAGTCTAAGTAAACTGGTTTGAACGGGTGAGGCCATATTTGCTATGAATAGCGTGCGAAGGACGCAGTCATGATCACTATCCGGGATACCAGCAGCGAAGAGGGCAGCATCAGTAACTCCTCCGGCCATGTAGGTCGCTACAGGCAAAGTAAAGCATACCAGTGCAGTTTATACTAGTCGCAATATCTGGTTCTAGATAAGATTTAAAGCGTTCTATTAAACATTTCGAGCGGCAATGATGGAGAAGTTTAAGAAGAATCATATAGTTTCACCAAGCAACAAATTTTAAATTGTTTACTCCGCTAAAACCCCGTTAGCCTCATTGGAATTTGTCGCGTAGAATAAGTCATCGTTCTTTGAAATTTGTGTAACGTGCTATTTCCGATAACCACAGCAGACACATCTCAGATACTCTACTTCAAACGAGGCGTGTCTAAGATGTCGGCTTCGTTCTCCATCGTGTAACTTTAGATCAATAAAATGATCCAAGTCGTGTGTTTATCAATGTGTTTCGTTCATACTACTTCTAATGTGAAATAGTTCTTAGGGTTATTTATCTCTTTCGCCGATGTTTCTCAATGTTTTGAATGGTTGCCTTTCATGATATTACACTAAATGCAAGCATATAGCTGCGTATACGATAGCAATTGGGGACCTGTTAATCAAAAAATGTCACTCGAATAGAATCTTGAATCAAAAGGGGAGCAAGGTTAAAAATCGAATCGAATCTTTAAACCAATCAGCGGGCAGCAGTTTGATATTCATGTAGCGCCTACTCTTTACTTAATGGCGCAGACGCTTATAGCAGTAACACATTCGTCAATACAACGATGTGGGCCCGATAAGCGACTTGCAGTTAAAAATCAATAAAACCGATTTTTAAGTTAATTAACAGAAATCAATAACTCAAATTATTAAAAAATTGTAATTGCTATACTACTCTGTTTATTAAATGTTGTCGCGAATTTTTGTGTTTAAATCACACGTTTGCTATATTCAGGAACCTCTTCGATCTGAACAACGTATGAATAACAAATATGTGTTTTGTCGCGTTCAGATCAAAGTTTCTGCATATGTTTTAGAATGGTTACGGTGCAAATCTGTCATTATTTTGTCTTCCAGCTGAATTGGCTCTCTCCGACGTATAATGTGTGGCTTAAATAGCATGCAAATCACGCGTATGTGTTACTCTTGACGACAGTGAATTCACTTTTTTCCCTTCCAAAAT
Source organism: Bimastos eiseni (assembly GCA_959347315.1). Lineage (NCBI taxonomy): Eukaryota > Metazoa > Annelida > Clitellata > Crassiclitellata > Lumbricidae > Bimastos > Bimastos eiseni. Next base: position 18,753,741 of record OY365815.1, read on the forward strand.
TTCATCCAATTCCCAGCCTGTGCCCGCAATATGACTATTTGATGATGCTTCAAGGCAGCTGCAGTCGCCGAGAAATTAGATGTCACGTGTCATTTTGTACGCATCAACTCAAAAACCTATCCACGCGCAAACAGTTAAAACCCATTAGTTTGCGACAAAACGTCTCAAGGACTTGGTTCTAAAATGTTTGGATTCGTGACGTCAATTTTGAACCGAGTCAAATGAGCCTACTGTACCACCGCTTTCTAATGGGCAATCGAAGATTCGTAGGTCCATGGCACGATCAACTAATCTTACTATATGTTTCCTCACCCCACCCTTTGTGTATCTTCCCTTCCCAGGCTCATTGTTCAGTCAGTCTGATTCATAATTAAGCTTTTGACTTAAAGCTTCTGTTAGACCTGACATGCATTCCATCACGGAAACAAAAACATATTCATTTTGAGGCTGAAGTAAGCAACAAAAAAGCGCGAGTCTAATTTTAACCGAGTTATTTTCATACCCAGCCTAACTTCATAGCCCTATAAAGCCAAGTGGAAGCGAAGAATAAATTTCGTCCACGAGAAATAGCTTAGCGCAAATGGCTAATGAAAACGCTGCCTAGGGGACTTTCTTTTTCGGTATTATTGGCATATAATATACTTGCATACATACATACATACATACATACATACAAACATACATACATACATACATACATACATACATACACACATACATACATACATACATACATACATACATACATACATACATACATACATACATACAAACATACATACATACATGCATACATATATTCATATATACATACATACATACATACATGCATACATCAATTACATAGTTATATATATATATATATGTATAAGCCCACCACATTGCATTCAACATAATATAATCCACACTAGTCTTTTTATCGTCTTAACTTAGCGAAAACTAAGCTGCAGCGCTGAGCCAGATGAGTTTATCTGCCCTGGCTTATACCAACTCTAGCAAAAATAACAGCGAGCTGTTTAATTGTTCAGCACTTACGAAATTATGTTGTGTACATAACTAAGTGAGCCCTGGCGGGCATTGTGGGAAAGTTTTATTCTAGGACTTTAACTTCTTGTTAGGGCAACAAAGCTGGCAGTTTCTGTACAAGGCAGCGTAAACTGTTTAGCTTCAATCTGCTGTATCGTTTTGTTGCTCTATCGATTGATGAATGTGACGTCATTTAGATATCAACGTCAAAGAAGCCAACAGATAAGAGGCTGAAATAATGTCAGAGACGGAAGATTTAGACATTTTCAAATGTTAGGCTCTACTTTACTCCACATATATGTACACTTTTGTACACTGCTGTACACTGTTGTACACTATGTCCAGCGTCCATGATGCTTACGCCTAAGAAAATAAAAATTTTCAGTTAAGTCTCCATTCTGAGGTGCTGGTAGTAGCAATTTAACGGCACTGTGTGATAACAAGGATCATTGGCGTCGCCATCCCCTTTATCCTGACTTGGAACTGGCACTGACTGCGTGCTAGCAGTGGAGGAGTTACCCATTCTCAGGCTAAAACATTATTAAGTCTTGAATTGCCCAATCTTCTTAAGGGCGACCAGCTGAAAATAAGCCACTCCAAAATTTATCACTGCCGTCTTCATGTGGTGCCAGTCCCTAGCCAGGACATGGGAGGAGGATAACGCTAATAATCTGCTAGGAATATAATAGACCTATGTTGATGACCGTTTCAGCCAAGAAAGTTCAGACAACTGAATCAAGTCATTAAAATTTCCATTTCCTGTTTATTCTAGGATCACTTTATTTGTACCTAATCCTCTTATAGAAGCACTGCATCTTCATCGCGGACATATCCTTTCTTTTTCTTACTTCTTGCAAGCACGCCTATCACAGTTTTTGGTCCTTCCGCAAGATCTGACCTAGGATAAAAGTTAGCGAAAAGCGCCTCTGCCCAAATTTGTCTTGCCAAAATACCTCTTGGTCGTCTGATGAAGACGCCTCAGATTGGGAAAGAATCTGTAGGCTTCACAGGTTGGATAACTAACTGTATTTTAATCCAATTTCTGACATACGATGGAGTTATTGGACCCCATTACACACATTCGCTTTGAAAACAGCTACGTCCGCTTCAGTTTTGTTTACTTGTTTACGACATCATAATCCTAATTATCATAAGAGTTTGCAATTATAATAAAGCATTTGACTCGTCGTTGAGTGGGGCTGTGCAGTTAAAATGCCCTCCGATTTGACGTTCCATGAGATCTAACGCCGCCACTACTCTTACTCTGCTATTACCAGTCCAAAGCCAGGATGAAGGAGGAGGGTGACGTAAATGATCCTTGTTATGGCATAGTGTTTATAACTCCGTGTGATCTTAATAAATATTTAATTCCCAATCGCGGCGTTACAGTATACGAAAATGTTTTCGCGATATATATATATAAGGCCTCCAATATATATATATACATATACATATATAGCCATATATACATGTAGCCATTTTTGTACGTATATATCACAAATCCTACGTCCTTTTTACTTGGCTAAACTATGTCAAACATGCAGAATATGCAAGAAATGAAACAGCTGTAAACAGTAGTTCTTTTTCAAACGGTGTCTATACCTTACACCAAGCTGTCTCGAATATGACATTAAATTGGATTTTAGGAGCGGTTTCTGAACAGTCCTAAAATGCTTTTGATAAAAGTCCAGACATATAGGCCTATAGATTTGTACACTGTCGACGAATATCTTTATGTGCACAAAACCGGTGGAACTGAACTTGAACTTAAGATTCGATTGGATTAGCCTATGATTATATTAATTAGATTACGTGCACGAATCTGCAATCGCATGCAAGAGTTTGTTGCTCTCAGATAACACACACACGTACTCACACAGACACACTCACAAACACACACACACTCACACACACACACTCACACACACACACTCACACACACACACACACGTGCACCCACACAAAAACACATACTCACAAACGACTTGTAGAAAAATGTAATCGTAGATTGAGTTTTTGTTGGTCGTATAACGCGAGTTGTACCTGGAAACGACTATCGACTGGTGCCCTGTGCCTAATGTTTACGACTCGAGTGAAATTTAGAGATTAGATTAGATAGATTGGATTCTTAGCAGTCAAAGAACCATTTTAAACGAACCTTCTAGCGACGTCATTAGAAATAAAGAGCCTATAGTGTTGGTTAATATGTTCACATCGTTTGGACTAGCAAAGGCACAGGTTAGCTGCCCGCTTATATATGCATATATATACCCATACATACATAATTATGCATATATATAAGGTGCTGAGATAATATTAAGGCGTAAAAAATCAACTTCTTCCTATTTTCTTTGATTATTTCGTTCACTTATCTCAAGTTAATACTTATTATCTGCGTGCGTCCAATACCTATAGGCTGATTTTGCCCGACCTAAAAAGCTTAACAGAAAATTGTCGACCAGACACGATTGGAACCATGATCTGGAATAGCGTACCATCCATCCTTCGTTCACAACGTAACATATGGGCATTTTAAAGGAATTTATGTGTTTTCTAATATGTAACTCTTTATCTAATAATGTTTAAAACTTATCATTTATTACTTACCTATTCCTCGTCTTCTTTTCCTCATTGTCTTTTGCACTTTTGCCCTTTTAGTTAAGTCTCTAATTAATTTACATTCTGCAGTAATTTCACATTTAAACCGACCGTCTGTATACTTAATACTGATAAAAGGGCGACCCTCCTATAGCGGGACCACTCTGTTCCTTCAGGACTTTCTTCTCGTGCTCCCTTTGTTATTGCGAATATGCGTTTCTGTTGTTACACTCTGCGTTTGGAACAATAAATATTATATATATATATATATACATAGCTTCGTCAATCGCAAGCTGTTTGCAAGCATCCTATACATTTTCCTCTCATGACTGATCCCGTAAGAAGCTTTGAACTCGGGACTTAGCAAAGAAAGACTGGACGGATCCCTTGCAGACGTCAACGCCCAATGGTCGCCGACGCATTGCCTCGATCACTTAACGCAATCGCTGGGTAACGGTGGCGCCGCCTATATTCGGAAGATAAAACTATTCGCAAAAGCATATACAAGTATTGTACCTGTCGCATCATATAAGTATATATATGTATAATATATATATATAAACATATATATATGTATATAGGTCACTCCATGTGTGGTTATTATGATGCTCGCGATTGTCAAGTTGACAATCGACGAAACCAAAGGAAAAGATGATGGAAAGCAAAAAACACTTCAGGATACGGAGGGTGGTGATGATGTAGATGATAGTGAGAATGATGATTACGCCTTGTGTCAATAGAACCTCCCACTCGTCTGCTTGGCTGCTGCGACAGAAGCCAAGCTCTCTCAAGACGCAGCCAGATTAGCATACAGCGCCGTACATCTTACAAACGCGCGCACAAACACACACCTAAACACTCACACACAATATATATGCATATTTATATATATATACATATAATTTAATTGTATAAACATTGCATGCATGCAAATCGTGTATGCTATAGCAATGTAAATGCGAAGACGTTACTGTCTGATGTCGTATGCCGCATAAACTGTAATGTAAACGCTGACTTTCTTTATTGGAGGTTTACGGCGTCGATAAAAGTTCGCAGTCGTGAAGCGAATAACTTAACGCGTTTGGAAAGATGTCTGGACGGACTGCTTCTGATAGGCAAAAGAACGGGAATCCCATGAAACCCTATGGACTGCTTCTGATAGGCAAAAGAACGGGAATCCCATGAAACCCTATGGACTGCTTCTGATAGGCAAAAGGACGGGAATAAACAGAAAACCTAAGCACTTTATCTGGCAGGAACAAGAATGGGAATCCAAGAAGGCCTATGAACTTCTTGTTGTAGGCATTAGAATGAGAATTCCAAGGAAACCTACGCCGTGGACGCCGACGGATCGTGCAGATATCACTTTGTGTGCGTGTGCTCACTTTCATACGCACAGATTCCTCCATGCACTGGAACCATGGAACCATGTACCATGGAAGGGTACAAGTCTACAAGACCAACAGGCATTATCAAGGCGTGTGTTATATTAGTCCATAAAGAGCAAGTGCTCAGCACCCTGTCCGTCTATCCGTCACTGCCTGTCTTGCTGCGTGTCTGTGTATGACGCTGTGCGTCTGTTTCTTGTCGTCTGTCTATTTCAGGCAAGAACGAGACATAAGTGCAAACAGACCAAATTGCCACGCTTCCAACTCCCACCTTCTCAACCTGGAACAGGAAAACATACGCCCTCTTTCGACCATTGCATTAATAGTCCAATCGTAGGTATCATCAGAAAGCATCAGCCCAGTTTATGTCGATAACGTTGAACTCTTCGCTTCTGGCCACAAGGAGAGATAGTTCTCTCGACCCCAAGTCCCCAACCTCAAGTCCCCCCAAATCCCGACCGGTCCCCTTTGGTAGACGCCACTGGGCCCTACAATCCACGCATTCCTTCTGAGTTTTTCTACACCTGTTCATCAAAGTATCAGGTTCCGTGTTTATCAGATAAAACTGGTAATTTGTTTTATAATCATAAGAAAAGTCGTTTTGTTCCTGTTCTATTTGCTGTCAGCGAAGAGTTTCCTCATAATATCAGGAAGTTATTGCTGCGGCTGAAATCTGCTTTCTGATTATTATATGATGCCAATTATTAGCAGCTACTACTAGTGACGTTACTTTACCAACTCGTGTAGGATCCTAGAAAACATGAATTCAAAGGTATAGACCTACATCTTGCAAATTAGACAACGTTCTGTGCGGAATATTCGTCGTGTTCATTTGTTATTTGTTTGATTATGTATTCCCACTTCCAATTCCTTTGGACAGCTTCCATTCCTTTGCTTCCGGAAGCGTTTGACAGTATACAAAGAGGAGCATTGTGCATCTGGAAAGAAGATATGCCTCTGATTTGCTGTGTGGGTCATGTGCTCTCTATAAACGAGGCCACATGTCCTTTGAAGACTATTGATATCCCGGATACTGTTCCGAATCGCCTTCTAATTGCCACTGGGTGATGCCCTAAAAAGAGAAAAGTCAGCTTCGCAAACACTTCACGATGACTACGTTCCGAATTGTCACATCGGACGGCCTTCTCCGTAAACACCCACTGTGCCTATGGCGTTTACCGTATATGCTACTCGATGCGTTTACCGTATATGCTACTCGATGCGTTTACCGTATATGCTACTCGATGCGTTTACCGTATATGCTACTCGATGCGTTTACCGTATATGCTACTCGATGCGTTTACCGTATATGCTACTCGATGCGTTTACCGTATATGCTACTCGATGCGCTTATCTTGGGGCCCGAAATTGATGCACACAACACGGAGAGAACTGTTTACGAACAGTCAGTCAACTGGGCCAATCCGATAACGCTTAGTTCCACCGCAGTTTGAGATGTACTTAATTTATTTCATAATTAGATTATCGTTCGGTAAAACCACGCTGGCTTATGCGCAGGGCTCAAATAGTAATCGTATCTAAACTTAGCCCACTCCAATTTTATAAAACTCTCTAGGGCTTACTCTGATGCCAAGCGCAGAGCACCAGCTTATTCACGGGCGCTGCACTTCAGTAGAAACCATTAACGTAATTTATACTATATTAAGTCGTAATGTTTTAATTAATTAAAATACCTACTTCAAGAATAAAATGAAATTCCCTGGTTAGTTTTTATCTGTTTACCGTAGTGGCCATGTTTACAATTCCAGCAACCGTTTATTTTATGAAGGAAAAGAATACATAGAATTACATAGATCGTCATTTGTATAGATATAATTGGTATGCAGGACAAAACACTGTTAACACCCAGGTGTGAAAACATAACCAATTGACACCAACGTCCACATCCTAGCTAACTGACTGACTGACCGACCGAGTGACTGACTGACTGGCTTGCTTGCATGCTTGTTGACTGACAGCCCAACTGGATAGTCAACCAACAGACATGCTTCATCGATGCATGTTTCAATGACTGGATATCGTGGCAGTTACCGTAGCACCCGTGATGACGTTTGAGTGGATTGATCCAAGTAGAGGACATCTGCTCTCACTGCATGCACGATATTCTTGCGATTTGTAAAAAAGGGGACGAGATCTTTGCAAATTACACCTTATAATAGCCATTACTGTGGAACACCTACAGATCTACACACATATACACACATATTCACACATATTCACACATACACACACCATGTTAGTCATTGAAAGAGTTCGGTCTGATTGTAATATCCGTCGAAAACAGAATCACCCTAACATGTAGTGTCTATGACTATTGAAGACGCATTTATTTTAGACCTGGGCTGTACGTAGCCTTCGGGTAGCGCCCTCGTGCGTTTATTGTAGGGCGCTCTATAAGTGTTCATATGCTTACATACGTACATACCCTGGTAACCTAACGTGATTAGATGGGAAGTTGCTTTGCCATTAATTGTCTTGTGTCTGCATTGTCTGTCTACAGTGTTCTCCGTCTCCGTATCCTTTCTCATCACTGCAGCCGATGACGACCAACCGATGGACTCCACCGCTGTCTACGCCGTCGCCAATCAGACGGTTCGATTACCATGTTCACTGCAGAGGTCGAGGACTCTGCGCATCGCTTGGCTTGACTTCGTCTACAACCAAGAGATCGAACCGAAGAGGATCTTCCTAGCGACGGGAAATCGTCGAACCCTAGAGACGGATCATCCGAACGCAGACAATTACGAAGTGGACGACAATTACACTCTCATCATCCGTGACCTTAAGATCGACGAGTCAGGTCTCTACAGGTGCACGAGCAGACTCAACGAAACGCGGACACTCAGAAAGTCCTACTACCTCGCTGTCAGTGGTCAGTTACAGGTTAATCACAGTTGTTAGTTTTACCATGATGACGATGATGATCGTGGTGATGATGAGGACGATAGCGACAACGACAACGATGATGATGATGCTGATGATGATGGTGATGACGACGACGTCGGTGATGTTGATGATGATGATAATGATGATGGTGGATGATGATGACTATGAAGAATAAGAAGAAGATGGTGATGATGATATTTGACGATGACGAGGATGGATGGCGGTGACGATGACGATGATGATGATAATAATTGTAATGATGGCCGTAACTAAACGAACTTAGCTCACATAGTGAACGTTCGTCACGCTTTGTTGTCAAAACGGATCATAGTCTGCTTCATCCGATCCGCCTGAAATCACATTTCATTCCAGTGTGTTTAATGTAGATTAAAATATAATCTCACTGACTTTGCATCGAAACCTAATCATAAGGTTTAAGATCATAATGGTCATGCGCAGTTGCCTTTCGGGTTTTTCTTCATCTTATCTCAGAAGGTAGTGCGCTGGATATCACACACATTCCATTCCTGGCTGTTGATTGCTATACTCTGCTGCGGAGGGGTTTACCCTCCATTTCTCACATGCCGAAGTTCCACAGTGTAGCACTTCCTTTTCGTAAGCGCTTAGAGCCATTTTGTTTGATCTCAATCTTCTGCTGCGCCTCGGATGCTTCTCTATCGAATAGGCGCTAGATAAAAATGTGATTATATTTAGAAATATGTATATGGTAGGTATGCACTGATGACTTCCGACTGTTTCTTAAGAGGTAATGCGAACGTATTTAGCCGCTTATGACCATCTTATACCGTTATTGGCATTGCAGTTACCAGACAACTACCGTAACTAACCAGTTAATTGGCAATTGGAACAAATTATTGTTCTCCAGGATTAAGTTTAATGCAAAGGAATTAGGATTTATGATTGTTTTGTCTCTTCCTTTGATGGCTCTAGGATACCCTAGGTGCAGCGGGACTTCTAGATTGACCGTGGGGCAAAACACGTCCCTCTCCTGTGAGGCCAGCTACACCGGAAACGTCCATCCACAGCTGGAATGGAGACGAGGACAAGACGACGTTCTCGACAGCTTCGACAACGCTGACGTCAGACTGGCGAAGAAGGTCATTGATTTCGAGGCTTCAGCTGGAGACGATGGAACGACCTTCACCTGTCAAATGACCTTCGGAAGTGTTATCAAGGACTGCAGCATCAACCTCACGGTCGTCTGTAAGTACGATAAAAAAATCCTATACCACCAATGTGCATTTTCACGATCATACTTCTACTGAGCATTTGAAATTAACAACGTAGTTCTAACAGTGATTAGACAGAAATATTAAGCAGTGACAGTGGCAATTGTAATAGTAACTAGTAATAAAATATAATGTAATCAAGCATTTATACAGCGCCCCGTAAAGATATCTCCCCAGTAGTTGTAGTAGTAGTAGTAGCAACAGCAGTCGCAGCAGTCCTAGCAGTCCTATTAGAAGTGCTAGTAACAGTAGTGGTGGTGATAGCGGTGATGGGGAAGTAAGGGAATAGTGGAAGTAGCAGTAGTGGTGGGGGAAGTCGTGGTAGTGGCGGTAATAGAAGAAGGATAAGGAGCAGAAGCAGGAGGAAAAACTGCAAAATTGATAATATATTTGTACCTGCAGCATTCGTGATGATTGCAACAACGATGATACAACGAATTTCTATTGTTGCACGTGATGACAGAAATGCTAAGCTGATGATACTTACCTGAGAGATTTTTATGATACTAACGATGATGACGATGCTATAATTATGTCTCCTCATCATCAGATGATGATATTGATGATGACGTTGGGAGATGATGAGAATCTACGTTTAACACAAGCAAATGTGTTACTGTTGGTGGCAGTGGAATGGGGACGACGAATGTGTCATGGATGGTGCCTTACTCGTTGCTGCTGCAGCAGCTGCTTCTGCTGTTACTGAGGTTGCTACTACAGCCTGAGGAGGAGGAGGACGAGGAAGAGGAGCAGGAGGACGAGGAAGAGGAGAAGGACGAGGACGAGGAAGAGGAGAAGGAGAGGGAGGAGAATGGGAAGAGGCATCGGGTGTTCACTGCTGCAACAGTGTTTAGATTAGATTGCTCCACAGCATCATCATCATCATCATCATCATCATCATCATCATCATCATCATCATCATCATCATCATCATCATCATCATCATCATCATCATCATCATCATCATCATCATCATCATCATCATCATCATCATCATCATCATCATCATCATCATCATCATCATCATCATCATCATCATCATCATCATCATCATCATCATCATCATCATCATCATCATCATCATCATCATCATCATCATCATCATCATCATCATCATCATCATCATCATCATCATCATCATCATCATCATCATCATCATCATCATCATCATCATCATCATCATCATCATCATCATCATCATCATCATCATCATCATCATCATCATCATCATCATCATCATCATCATCATCATCATCATCATCATCATCATCATAGGCTGTTCACAATCTCTGGCAGTTCACAAGCCAAAAACACAACACAAATAAACAGCATGGTCCGATGCTCTGATGGTCTGATGTTTGTTGGTCTGTTGGTCTGATGGTCTGATGCTCTGTTGGTCTGGTGGTCTGATTGTCTGATGGTCTGTTGGTCTGATGGTCTATTGGTATGATGGTCTGTTGGTCTGATGGTCTGATGGTCTGATGGTCTGATGGTCTGATGTCTGATGGTCTGTTGGTCTGATGGTCTATTGGTATGATGGTCTATTGGTATGATGGTCTGTTGGTCTGATGGTCTGATGGTCTGATGGTCTGATGTCTGATGGTCTGTTGGTCTGATGGTCTATTGGTATGATGGTCTTTTGGTCTGATGGTCTGATGTCTGATGGTCTGTTGGTCTGATGGTCTGATAGTCTGTGGGTCTGATTAGTCTGTTTATTCTGTCGGTCTGCTTGTATGCTGATCTTTTGGTATGTTGATAAGTTGGCCTGTGAATCTGTTTATATGGCGGTCAGTATGGTAGTCAGTTGATCTTCTGGCTGTGCTTGGTCAGTTTATCTAATGGTCATTTTCTCTGGTGGTCAGTTTCTCTGGTGGTCAGTTTCTCTGGTGGTCAGTTTCTCTGACGGTCAGTGGGTCGGAAATTGTGTTGGTCTCTCAGTCGGTCGTTCCATCTGATGGCAGCCTTGTAAGTTGAGCGCTGATATGATTGGACCATTTCGATACAGTTGTATTGAGTTTCTTTAAATGGGAGGATATCGTCTATATCGCATATGGCCCTACTATGCAGTACCAGAACACTGACACTAGTCCTAATAGATTATACTTTGAGCAGATCAGTCGGTCGCAATGACCGAGCGAGGCAATAGACATCTCTGTGGACACAAATGGTCGCATTTTCTTGTCACAAGTGCAGGCAATCATATCAAAGAAGCACGCGATAGCGTCGTGATGGCTAAACCAACGGAGAAAAAGCCACCTGCAGAATAAAGAAAGAGGGACGTTGAAGAGGGACGCACTTCACATCCAAGAGATTCAAGTAAATGTCAATTAAGGTTAGGCGGACAGAGACGATGGTCATGTCGAGCGTGTCTGCTCCAACAGTCAACCTAATGTCACAGATGCATGTATAGGCTACACATCGAGGTCAACTCAATAGAAGACGTATGTATACTTGTATTCATTAATGCTCATTAGGTTGGATGCGGAATTCATCAATACAACAAACGTGTGCACTGTGCAGGCGATGACTCCGTCCAGACCATATATCAAAATTACATGCTGAAGATGGCAAACGAATGGATGATTCTGTCCAGTAACCTTAATATTATGGCCAGAGAATGAAATTCCACTAAACAACGACATCCACGAGGAACTTGTCTAACAAGAAAATAGTTCCCAGGAAAAAGGCCCATTGAAGAAAGGCCGCAGAGACCCTACAGTTTGTTCGGGGTCCACAACACATAGAAATCCTCTGAACTATAAAATCAACCATCCAACCAAATTTTTTTATTGGTCCGTAAAGTAAATGAATACTGTAATTGCATCACAAACAAACAAAACGAATTGCAGTACAATAAAACATGACAGCTTAACAAAATTAAGTAAGAGACGGATCAATAAGAAAAGAGAAAGAGAACCCTAAGGGACCCAAGGGATCCCGCTAGCCGGGCCTGCCTTTACACAGCAAAGTTTAAATAACAGCAGGTCAACAAAATATAGGAGTTTTTTATTATCTTAACTAGTTAACTAAGTTGCTGAATGCAGACAAACCCATAAATAACATTAATAGCTAATTAGTGTAAATGATTAAGGAGATAAAATTTACCAAGTTAAAGTAGAAAATAGATGTTCTTTAAGTTTTTCGTAAACATAGTAAAATTGTGGGATTGTCTTATTTCAATAGGCGACTTATTCCATTCACTGGGACCCACATACCAAGACAGACTTAATGGGATTTGGGGGTGTATATTAAATACTTCGGCTCTACGCCTTCAGGCAGCTGACACAAAATGTAAACTTCAGTGATAAATACTCTGGCTCAGTTCTTCCGGGCTACTGAGGATCTGTGATTCGAATATGTTGATCTTCGTTGCTGTTGAACTTCTTCAAATAAATATAAAATGCATTTGACTTTCTTACACAGCGTTTCCCAATCTTTTGGCTCTGGAACCCTTTTGATCTTGAACTTTTTGGCGGAACATATTCTGTGGTATGTAAAAACGCTTCAGAATGCAGAAAACTTTAGGTTCAGGCCCAGATTAGCTTGATAAAAACACAAATATTGTTGACAAGGGCATGAATTCTCTTTCAAATAAAGTTATACACAGATGGGGATTTCGATTTATGGCTGTGGTCTAATGTTTCGTAAACTTTCAAACGACGTCTGTTTCTTGAAAATGTGAACGAACCTCTGTACATAGGCTACATAGGTATCATCTCGAACGAGCGTACATGTGTGGGGTTCTTTGTCTACACACCTATGTTTACACCGATGTATACAATACTACGCGTATATGTAGAGCATACAGGTAAGTAATGTTACGTTTGCAAGGATGAATAAGTAGACAGGTCACTTACACTAGATGTATACACATTAGCAGATATAATGCATTGATCAATGTGCTTATGGGGCTTTGCTAAGAGGATCCAATTGTTTATGCCTTCCAAATGAATACATCGATGTGTGTGCGTTTGCTACAGAACACCCTTAGTGAAGCCGTTCACCAGCGACGTTCATATGATTGCGTTTAATTACGTTGGCGGTAAATACAGTGGCTGCTTCGCATTGCTTTTGATTCCGAGAACCTCATTGATGGAAGCACAAATATAACGAAAGGACGGCTGGAAAGAGCAGACAGACAGGCAGACAGGCGTACAGGCATACAGATAGGGACACGTACCCTTAGAAGTGGGATAGACCTATGCAGTGTGCCACGAAATTGCCATTTCCATGCGAGCGCGTATGCAAACTGCAATTTCATGGAAGTAGAATTTATAATACTCAATTGACATCAGACACCGACGTGATAAACGACAAAACACAATTAGTCTGCTATCAGCTGCAGCCGTGTCGAATTTCAAACTAAACATTGCGCTTTTTAAAAGTCGAGTTACATTTTTTCAGAGTTAATGGTGATTTGTGCCCTCTTGGGAAGACCAACTCCTGGTTTCACTGGTTCCATTTTCTGCCAATTAATGAGGTCAGAATGAGGGCAACTCAGTTCAAAGTATAAATTTAACCTAAACTTATATGGCGCTTGTTACCGGCAAAGACACAACATAAACGATTTCTTGACTCTTGTCCAGCATTAATAATATGATTCCTTGATTAGGCTAATTGAGTATACTAAAGTGACAGCCTGGATCGATGATAATACATTGCTGGCTTACCAAGTGACTCAGATCAATCTGGGATGCCTACTTGGACCAGGGCCTGGACCGTGCATTGGTCGTCTTACTGTAGGGCACCCTATCCATCGATTGTAGAATAGGTAAGGCCCTCTAACATTTATAGATCACACGAGGTCGTCGGCATTTACAAGTTTCCCACTTAATTACTTGTACGTGGTAACACAAAGAAAGACAGTTGCATAGAACCGTTTAGTCACCCAAACAAAAGGCAATTTGCTATTGACTCGTTACATTGTGTTTTATCCAACGGACATTTCACTTATTGATTCATTTCTTGACATTGATATTTCTGATAGGCCTTTTGATTGATCTCCTGACATTTATGATTCTGATTCATCCTTTGATATTTCAGATTATTGATTTACATGCGTCTCTTTGAATTTCAGATATTGATTCATTGCTTTACATTTCAGATATTACATGTAATTCATCACTTGATATTTCAGATAATAATTCGTCTCTTAACATTTCAGATTCGGTGCGAGATCTGGTCATGGATCCGTTGAAAGAGACGTATATGGTTGGTGAAGAGATTCGATGCTCTGCCAACGGAAATCCCACTCCTGATATTTCCATACTTCCGGATCTAATTCCAGGGAAGACAGGAGTCGGATGGAGATCCGTAACGATCCCAAAATCTCTCGAAGGCAAGAAAACGGAAGTGGAATGCATCGCCTCCAACACGATCGACGGACAAAAGGAATCCATCGCCAAAACCCTCAGTTTCATGGTAGTCGCAGGTAAGCAGATTAGTTGTAATTTTGAATTCACTGAGTGCCTCATGAAGCTATACACCATAGGCATCGTGATTTGGCATTCATTGCGTGCCTGCTTTAAGTAGGCATACGCAATTATCAAATTGTAAAGTGGCAATTAATGATGGTTTATTCTTCAGAGTTCAACCATGTAATAACTCTCAGCTGGTCTTCTTGATTGACAGAACCCAATGCCCACATGTTCGGAAATACACCAAGAACCTTGATGAATTTTATAGTTCTATAATTTGTCATCATGATTTATCATTAACATTGTCATTGTGACTATAAACATCAATATCGCTGACATCTTTATCGTCGTAGCCATCAGAGGCATCATACGACTCATTCTAAAAGACATTTTTAGTATCATCGACGTTCGTATTGCAACCGTCATCGGCTTCAACAACAACATCAACGACGATATCATCATTCACAGATCATTAATATTGTTGGAGCGATCATCATCATCGTCGTCGTCGTCGTCGTAATCATAATCATCTCCGGAAACAGCGCAGACCGGAAGTGCAGTGGTTGTATTTATCGGCCTTCGTCGAAGCCCTGTCGTCAGGTTCTTGTCAAGAGTGGTACATAGGTCAATCGATTAATCCTAGAACGCTGCCTGGAGCAACGGATCAGACACACATACACACGCACACGCACACACACACACCTACATACACACACTCACACGGTGACAGACAAAGGGAGCGGAGCAGAGAATGTGGTTGAGGGCGACGATCAGGAAGGGGCTTTCGTAGTACAGGGTGATAGACCCAGACAGCTACATAGATATTCACAGATATTTATAGGTTCCATACAATCTCCTTAGCCTCGACAGTCGTAAAGAGTGGTGCGATTAGAAGCGAAGGACTGCGTCGAGTAAACTAAGACCCACCCTTCCAAGCAGAGTCCAACCCAACCCGATCTCACTCAACCCCTTCCCAACGCGATAATCCAACAGCCGTCTGTTCCTATGGCTTTTAATTATATCCCGAATTTCTTGCACAGACGAAGTCTGAGGGAGCTATAGAAACTTTGCAGACTACTCCTGTGGAGTGGTTACATGTATCTCTATATAATAATTACCAGGCCTTTGTTTGTTACCACACAACATATTATAAGTGTGTCTAGGATGAGGATGTGGCGATCCATATAACAGAGATTCTAGCAAATCCACTTATAGTCTGTCTGGGAATTATTCGTTAACTGTATACTTACTTTGGTCGTTGAACAGCGTTAACGATGAAACACTGAACGCTGTAAATAACGACTTTGATCATTAACGATTGAACGCGATGAATGAACGACCTCGATGGTAAACTATTAAAACTTATAAATGGACGGGTTCTACTTTAAATCGTTAATCGATATTCATGCATTCCGAGAATAATTTATATAATGTCCCTCTGAGGAGCCTACTCAGAGGCGCTCCCAGCCCAGGTACGTCAACAATTATAAGGATACTGAAGCATTTGGAAGAAACCACGCATGTTGCAGAGGAGCAGAAATTGTACGTGTAGCTCAATTGGAAGTCCATCACAGGTGGAAGGCCCAAATAATCGAGAAGGCTCAGCGCTGCCGGAAAGATGTTTGGCCTCAGGGGACAAGAAGCTCTGCACAGAGCCCGACGGGGCCACCGCAACAGTGGACATACGCTATAACTATCATCAGCAAACATGTATATTGCTGATAGAAAAGACTGTTAGACCACGGGAGATGTTTGTAGGAATAGGAGGTATACAAGCAAAGGGCGCAAAGTCACCAATACTGTCAGGGACTTAGAGGGACCAATGTCAATGTAAATGAACAAATTTTTGCTTCAAGCCATGATAAATAAACGGTTTCTTCTTTCAACCATTAAACGCTTTGAACAAACTGCTTCGATGGAGGTCTTTGAATTCCGCAAATGAGCCAATCCTTTGGAAAAATCTACGATTTTAAAAGAAAGACTTTGACGGTCGTAACTGATTATTGTTATAATTATATCAACCAGATCAAAATTGATCGCTCAGCTTGATATCCTGTTAATGATCGCTCTTTGATGTTGAGTCTTGAGCTACATAAATGAACGACGGAATTGATTTAATTGAACAGCTTTGATCAGTGAAGTGCGTCTATTCTGTCAGTGGGACGAACTGCCTAGAGCGGGTTTAAAGGTCAAAGGGGATATCCATGGTGATACGGAACACTCCACTTGGTAGTGTAGGTGTTTCGAGCAATAGATTGTTTCTTACCATTCATCAAACGAGTGCTGATCACTTCGCAGGCAAATATTTATGCAACTAGGATTAATTCCGACCTTGTCGCTTAATCCAAACACAAGTTTATCCGACTTTGTTGCCCTGTCTTTTTATCGGCACGTCATAGCACAGGATGGTGTAAATTCAAAGTTCTGCACTTTTTATTTAGCTCCGACCAGGACTTCTTTTTCTCTGAGCTTGATTTGAACTACCACATTCACCAGCTCATGCGGCTGAGTGTAAACATAGGTCTAGTGACATATTCATGAGAGCCCACACCGTATAGCTCGTCGATCAGTCATGCCATTAATATTCAATACTGTCGTGCAGTGTTTTTTTCGTAAGCAAAAACTGAACTGGAATTAACTAAAAACCAGCGATCCCCAAGCTTTTTTGATGTAATATGGCCCCACGCTTTTGTGCAAACAATGAAACGCGACTGAAATTTTGTACTAAGCTTATGGGAAAAGAGAATAATAATCATGTAGCTAAAAGAAGCCATAATTAAAGCATTAAGAAATGCAGTATGCTCAGCAAGTAGCTGATGGTTCAATTGCTTGAAAATTAGAACTTTTTATTGCACATAAGATAATAATTAGCATAATAAATATGAAACTATTATTACTAAGCACACCTCTTCCCGTGCCACACATTGCCTGTAACATATACATCCCTACAAGTCATTTCCTCAGTTGGCCTACTACACATTTCTGCTCGTCAAAATAAAAGATATTGCAGAATAGAACAGTCTCTACTAAACTTCAGTTCGTCAGTGCATATCTATTACTCAATCTAAAATCAAAGCTTATTTATATACATTGCTTTATGACTATGAATGCAACGAAAAGCGCATTCGTGCAAAACTCTATGTTTTTAAAGGGCACTGTAAATTTTCAGTTGTGCCTTGTTGCCTGATAATGATAAATGAGATACTGAATTTTTGCGGAACTCCCATTTTCCGTAAAGTATGCATCCGTGGCATAGCTTTCAGGACTTCTGTCATATTGAACAACTTGGGACTGTTAGACTGTTAGAATTAAAAGATTCAGCTGAAAACGTTCAGCGTATTTCCTTGAGGAATAGCAGAACATATTCAAAGAAATCAACGACACCTGTTCAAACCTCTTTTTACAACCACGTTCCTAACGCTGCTGAGGGGTCCTCAAATGTGCTTAATAAAGGTCTAGATAAAAAATTCAAAAATAAAGAAACATACACGCATGCAAACAAACATAGATGATGATCGAACAGTTGGAGACGCCATTTATCCTGCGACCAAGTTGGACTTTTGGTTTTTGCAGGTCATTCTGGTGAATTATTAGTTCGTACGAGCTGCTGGATTTGCTTGATGTAATCGCATCGTCTAATTTTTGTGTCAAAGTCAAAGGTTTTGAGTCATTTCATTAATCCTGCTTCGAATATTCTGCATTTTGAACGGCATTTGATCGAGTATACATAACCGATATCATATATATATATATATATATATTTACATCTATATATCACCAGTTGGAAATGGTTTACTTACATGCATAATGATCATCAACAGTAGACTGGTACGAGTCGACTCGGATAAGCTGTTAACCCAAGGCTTACTTGTATGTATGGATATACATATGCACCTATGTAAGTGTGCGTATGTGTGTATGTATGTTTCTGTGACTAGGAAGTCTTTTTGCAGTGATGCAATGGCGAAACTAGGTTGTTGACGTAAGAGGCGTGGATTTTGTGTGGTCCTGCACTACACATCCAACGGATTTTTACATGATAGACAATAATTATTCAACAATCATGTCACACGTGCAATAACAATCATTCAATGAAAATTTATACACGAATAACACGTTTTTGGTTAATTTATTGGTTGGAAGTTCATCGTGGGTCTATAGCGATATAACTGATGGGTTCATCGGTTGTCACATGTTTACTTAAAGGGGCGACGGTTTTATCAGACGAGTTTTAACCTGAAGAAAGGCTGGACCTTAGGCCCCTACTATCTGGCTTACTTAGTTTTGTTAGCGTGGTTTGTGGGATAAACGTTGATCAATTATTAAACTGTTATCTGCATGGATTAATGTTTCGGTGAAACTGTTTCACTTGCAGGATCAGAAACGACAGAAGAACCTGAAAAACCGAATCAAGTCAGAAGTAAGTTTTGACTGAAGCTATCGATTGCGCACAGAATCACATGGACTACACTAAGCGCACCAATAGACTTGATAAATGATCAGAGGCGATGAGATCATTTATTCGTACCCATCGCCGTCAAATGACAGACGTTAGGAGTTGATGATGATTATGAAGATACATGCGTGATGAATGCATGCATGATGAAGACATGTGTGTGATGATTACATACATAATGAAGATACATACGTGATGATTAAATACATGATGAAGATACATACGTGATGATTACATACATGATGAAGATACATGCGTGATGAATACACACTTATTGAAGATATATGCGTGATGAATGCATGTATGATGAAGACATGTGTGTGATAAACGCATACATGATGAAGATACATACGTGATGATTACATACATGATGAAGATACATACGTGAGGAACACACACACACACACACACACACACACTCATAATGAAGATGCACGCGTTGATTCCTGCTTTGTCTCTCTGTTTAGGTGAGTCTGCTTCGAGCAGTGGAGCGATCGTCGGTGGAATCGTCGTTGGAATCATGATTCTCGTCATCGTCGTTGCCGCCGTTTTCTATCTCCGATTACGCAAAGAAAAGAAGCCAAAGAAAGGTCTGTATGCATCGTCGTCATCATCGTCATTATCGTCATCATCATCAGAATTATCGTCGTGATCATCATCATCGTCGTCGTCATCGTCATCATTATGGCTCACAATACCTAATGACTTCCATCATCACAATCATCATTGTGACGGCGACAACATCATCACATTAACTTTGCCGAGCAAGGTTCCTATCGGTCCTACCTCTGATTGGTTGATGAGGGTGTCAAAAGCATCGTGCAATGCATCAGGGCCCGAGTTGAAGCATGTAAGCACGATCCTCGCATATCTCCACTAGTAGCAGAGCGCAACTATCGCTAGCCCAGCTAACCTGAGACTTGAACGCATTGCTCTCAGACTTATTACGCTGAGGTAGTGTCATGTAGACCGTACTTGCCGGTCTAATGATTTCAAATAATATATAATATATTCGCTCGGCAACAGAATGGCAGCGTAGCGTTTCTGGCATTATATCCCGAAATAAATAAAAAAATTCTGCTTTCTGTTTGTTATTTTCAGAGGAAAATGGAGGTACGACGCTTTGATTACATGTTTATATATTACATGATCAGAATAATATGCATCAAATGGGCATCAAAGTGGGTTTCCAAAGTTATTATTATTGCATCATAAAATGCTTCTAATTCATGATAATTAACATCACGCATCAATAGCACATCAGCTGTTCACTTTCGTAAATCCGCATCTTTCATTCAGTTTCATATTTTGTAAGGTTTGTGGAGAATGTGGTTCGGAGCGCCCTATGAAGTGGGTAAATTGTTGACCCAGAAGTTGCGCATCTCCGAATTTTTATAAGTCAAAGCAAACAAGTATATTTGACGAATTTATAACGGTACTTGATATTCTCAGTGTGGAAAGCACACGAGGTGTATGACACAAGAATCACACGGTCAATTTCTGTAGCAAAAGCACATTTAAGTTGACGGGTCTTCTTTTTCGGGTGTTTAGTCTCACAGTGCAGATGCCGGATCAGTTGAATCTAACACCTCACCGTATACGCAAAACATTCCGGGGAAAGGAATGTCTTGCACGGGACGAACGAATCCAGTCTGAACCTTTTCAGAGAGAATTCCTCACTTCTTATGCGCCTCTTATGAGTCGTAATTAACGATCATAGACAACAATCAGTCAGATCTGTAAGAACGCTGAGGGTTCTACTTAAACTAGCTCTACTATTATATCAGATGTTGATGAGTAGATTATGCTAGAGGAAACTAGCTACACATGAAGAGACAGATCAGATACAAACTATCTTTATTAAACAAGGAATAGATAAAGTGATAACATATATTTGGTTGCCTAAATACAGAATGATACAAATACTCACGAAGTGATAATGATGTTAGATACTAGAAGTTGAACATGAAGCTAAATTATTAATAAATTATATATATTATAACAGACAGATCTGACGTACTAAGATACTTGATGATTTCGGAAGTCAGACTGCAAAGTTCCTACTAGTGTTACAGCTTATAAGTCACTTTCCTCAGCCAAAGAGGAAACTATCCTATCCTAGAACAGACTACTTTGATTGGTCAGCTATTGACCTCTCAAGGATCGGCTACTGACCACTCTAGCAATGAGGGCTGACTGTAAGTGCTAGTTATACTAGAGCCTAAGCGAGTGATTGAAAGAACCTATCCTGTCTGTAATAGCGAATGTTCTGCTAAACTGAATGTATAATAATGATCTCTATATATATTGTTCAAGCTTATCTATTGTAATGTAATGTTCAGAATAATCACGGTTACAGATCTATTGAAATAGATTCTCTCTCTCTCTCTCTCTCTCTCTATCTATATATATATATATATATAAATATATATATATATATATATATATATATATAATATATATGTGCTTAGCCTGAATAATGGGAAAGGCTGAGATTATTGCTGAAATGACAGGTTCATAGTCTTTCGCGTTATATGCATTCGTATGCGTGTGTATGTGTAGGTATGTGTTTAGGTGCGTGTGTGCGTGCACCTATTTGCGTTTTGTATGTGTGTAGGCCTATGTGCACATAGGCCTACATGATGCTCAGCCTAAATCCGTGTGACCCACGTCTCTAGGGTTATTTGAACGCACAAGTGAATCGACTGCGGCACTGCTCCAGCAGTGCCAGTCCCACGACTGGATAAGGGAGTAGGATGGCGACGTAAATGATGTTTGTTATCACACAGTGTCGTTAAACTGCAACAACCACCACAAGTGAACCATTCGAATCAATGTAGCCAATATTTAAGTTACCAAAGTAAGCGGGTTGTTTCTCGGAGTAAGGCGTTTCTCACTCCAATTTTAAATGTGCAATTTTTGACGAGTGCCATCATGGTCTTTATAGCCTAGCTAAACTAAAAGTGGCTGCATTTTGAAGATGATTTTTTACGCAAAATGCAACCGTGCATTATTGGTGTGCAGGCCATCTGCCGAACAAACGAATGAATAGGCATATTATTCCACCACCTGGCGAGTTAATGAAGACTTTCATACACATGCCTGTTAGACCATTAACATCTGAGATGATATTTCGTTTTTTAAGTCTCAGCATGGCATTGCCTAAAAGCAAGGGTCTTAAGTGCTTCACCGTTCAGGAGACTATAATCTGTATTAAAACCATGCCAATTAACTTGCAACATGCTCAATAGCCGATTTATCCCTGCTTCTTCTTTAAAGCTGTAATGGTTTCTACTGAGACGGTGCTATCGTCCGAAACATTATTGTCTGAGTCTTTTAAATTAATCCCACGTCGAAAAATGTAAGTCCATTTTCTTATTATTCCATTCAGTGCAGCATTGTATTGCCCATTTTTTGCACTATGTATACAACAGTTCCTTCTATCGTATCCAACTATATTTTATTTTCTCAACTCCATTCAACTCTATTTATTCTTTCCTATTCCATTTTATTATTGTATTTATTGTTTTTATTCTATTCTATTTATTATATTCTAATTCTTTTTATTCTGTTGATAAGGTTGATGTAGACGAAGGTGGTGATTGTGATGAAGGTGGTGACAATGTTCACTTGATGGTGATTATGGTAATGAAAATGATGACGCTGACGATGACAAATACTATGATGACGCTCACAACTATGACGACGATGACGATGACAACGAATAACAGTGTGGGTTAATCCGTAACCTACAGGTCAAAACTTTTATTTAATTATTGTTGGTAAAACCAGAGATTAAATTCTAGTACTATAAAGTGCTTGTTCTGACGTAAATGAGGGATCGTAAAATGATATAAGTTAACTTTAATTTAATTATTACACAATAACTATAATTCAATAACTGTAAGCTAGATGTACAGATTGTCTAGTATAGATTTCTCTTAACTTTAAACTGTCAATAAATCCTCCTTTTTTGTGTCTTATTCCAGGTGCGAAAACAACTACAATCAATAAGTAGGTGTAGCTTACAGTTTTCGTTTCCCTTGCTCATGTCTACTAAGCAGGCCTATGTTACTAATCATTTATGACAGTATTTGTCCAGATCTCATTTAATGCAGGATTCTTACAAGCATCGCATTATTTTTACTTTCTATTCAAACTATGGTTTTTATAAGGTCCTATACTTTGTCTAACTCTAGGCTTTGTATACTTCAACTCTTCATTTTTTTCCTATAATTTCTATTCATCCTATTCATCTTATACCACTTATTATTCCTATGCTATCCATACATGTAACTGTTGGGTTTGGAATAGGTTTTAAATTCCCACGAGTCATGCGCAATTCTATGGGCTGTTTCTACTTGCTGCCGGCATGCCTTCGAGACTGGCTTTTCCCACGCGGCCTTTCGTAGACTTTTCTAGTAAGATGGTTCAGCCCAACCGGGAAGAAGCCGATCAAGTTCTGGATGTCTGGCTTTCTTCCGTTTTCTTTTCGGGTCGCACACGCCCAGTCTAGGATGGCGGCAGCTGCTGAAACAGGAGCTTTCATAGGTCGTTGTGTCGAGGAAGAGAGATACTAAGAAAGACGAACACTTAGGGAGAGGTACCAGGAGTAAATGAAGCATAGGTAACTGTACTGAGAAAAAGATGGAGACAGACCGAGAACCAGAGAGAGGAAAACAGATTGTGTGTGTGTGTGAGAGAGAGAGAGAAAGAGAGTGAGAGACAGAGACAGAGACAGAGAGAGAGAGGTTCCGCCGGTTGCTGCAACCGCTCAGCGTTGCTAAGTAACCACCTCATGCATGATCCATCTTCTGGGTAGATACCAGCGCCAGCAGAAATAGATCTCACACACAAAAGATTCGACAGCATTAACATCATAGGCCTCATCGACAATAAGCGAACACAATGGTTGACTTTATCTACTCACTGTTTAGTCCTTCATATCATTTCATTCACCACCAACATCTTCTTCTTTTTCAGTCTTCTATTGTCTTGCCGTTGTAATCGATGTCGAAGTGATCGGATTTGGAGAGCCTCTGAGTAGACTTCTGTATTCAGTTTCGTTGCTTAATAATTATTATTTAGTGAATACACTTCGCAAAGACACTAAGAACATTATGTCGAGTAGATATCTTGAATGGGCGCTATATCAATATCATTTGATTGATGCTATGAACCATCGCGTGCTTTTCGGATATAATCATTTAATGGATAGTACTACCCACACATTACACACACACAAACACAAACACACACACACACACACAAACACACATACACACACACACACATATATATATATACTCAACATACACATATATCGCCTGTGGCCTTTTAAAAGTCCATAATAATGTTTGTCCTTGCTTATTACAGAGACGCATCACAACAGACGAACCAGAGAGAACAGCAGGGTAATTAAGACGTCAAACGCATTGCTAATTAATTAGTTGGTGTAAAGAGTGTCAAGACAATCAATGGCAGATGATGTTAATTCAGTGGTCGGCATGTAAATTCATTTATTTTGTGTTCATTTTACTAATTAAATGTATTGAATGAGGTCTGTTAGGAAAACCAAGGTATATACATTGGTACAGTACAGATGGAACTTGGTTTTTTTCTGCTTGGGTGCGCGCAGGTGTCCCTCCAAGAACTTCGTAATTGGTTCCAGGTGGAACCATCGACAAGAATATAATATCTACAATGACAGAACGAATTATGTAGTTCAGATGATCCTTCGCGATTTTAAGCTTGCAAGAAGCGGTAACTCAATAAATAACGGGATTATGGAATAATATTGTACTCAGCTAATCGAACTGAATGTTTCATCATCAACGGCATCCGTGTGAATATGTTATATAATACGCCCGCAGTGTAAAGCGGGTTCTACAAATTTACTCTCGCAGTTAGACTGTTGGTCTGCACTGAATGTCTATCAACACAATAATCATATGATCTCTCAAAGGGCTTTAATGTTGTGAAAATCTCTGAGTGATATATTTAATAGGAATATTTGATTTTTTCCGTGAATTGCACCGTACTTTTGCGTTTTTTTTCCATTTAGCCATTAATTTATTGATCAACAGCGCTCGTTATATGCGATGAAAGAAGTCAGTGCAAGATCAAAACGCACAGCAATTGATGCAGGAGTTCAAAGGTCAACGAAGAATAGTCTCACGAACCCGCTGAAGCTGGTTTCGTCCTTTTCCAGATTAGATCTGACAAACAGCGGCACCGCATTTTTTGTTTTACGCTGAACCATACATTTAAGCTGTATGAATTAACGGCTGACATAAAACTGAACAGCGTTTGATAAAGGATATGATGTGCATGGCCACGATACATCGCAGTAGAATGTTTCTACTAAGATTATGTCGGATTTCGATGAGCGTTCAGCAAACTTCTACTACTGGTCTATAGTCCATCTTTTTGAGTTCGGGGTTCGTCTAGATTTATATGTTTGAGTAATTGTTGCTTTTAATAAAGTACGTTTCGTAAGAATTCATCTGATCTCTATTGCGTATGTTTCTTATTTTTCAGTATAGCGTTACGAAAATAAGGACCTATTTATTCGGATGAGACTATGCCGTGTTTTTAACGGAAGAAAATCAGGAAAGGCTGCTGAGGGAAAACAAAGGAATTCGGGCGACCTACGACGACTTCCAAGGTCGTTACTGAATCCTAGTCGTTGAACTTTTTCTGTCCAGTTTCGAGAACTTTCTTCCCAGTGTTCGACGTAGATGTTACTGAAATTTGTATAGCGCCTTCACGAGAGTCTCTCGATTGAGGTGCAAACGCGCTGCATGATCACAGTAGCCTCGTCACTTCCGCAGTAGCCGACGAAGCATGTAAATATATGTAGCCTAGGTCTAAGACATAACAAGAATGTCAATGAGAAAGTTTAAAAATCGGGCGCCATATAAATATACACGAACATTTCATGCATAACTTACAAAGTACCTGCGCATCAAAATACGGTCTACTACACTTAGACAATATAAGGTAACGTAAGGTGAGGCTATCGGCTTCAAGGTGATTCCCTTAAATTAATACCATCCGGTGTTTATTTTCATCGAATACTCGGATTCTCATGTTTGCAGATCTATTCTAGATAAAACAACCCGAACAACATTTGTAGTGTAAGGGGTTTCAGTGAGCACAATCAGAAATTACAAATGTCTGATGTAGCAACGGGGAACCTAGCCCTATGCACTCTAAAATAATACATCTGTTGCTGCGTGACTTTGACTGCGAATTGATTTGTTGACTCTGCAGAGGGTTTGCGTTTTCACTTTTGTTGGAACTGTTGGCTGTTATATTAATTTGAATCCATCGTAATTCTTGATTTTTTTAAAGTTTATTTTAGACAATAATAGGCCTGTGTTCCTGACAAGAGTTGGATTTCCTAAACTTTAGCGCCTTTCAGATTTGTTAAGATTTGCGAAACATGGGTGAAGACAACTGATTTTGGGGAAACCTAGGTGAATAATGTAATACTTGGGAGTTTATCTAAACTTACTAAAAGATAATTGACGAAAAAAATATGGCAGCATTTACGTGTTTATCATCCGATCATCATTTCTGATTACTGCAGTATTCTCTGATTTCTCCCAAGCAGCTGAATATTCTCAAACAGAAAGCGTGCGATCAGACTACTCATGTCGCGTTCAATTTTGAAAATAATTTTAAAAATCTTATTCAGTTTTCCCGTATCGTTGACAGAATTTTCAT